>JAJMLT010000007.1:0-648364 GCA_030569775.1 Nakazawaea siamensis
CACCTCTGGCATCAGATCTGATGATCTTCTTGGCACCAGATGGCAACTTAACTCTGGTCTTTCCTTCGTCTGGGTTGTGTCCAATGATGATGACGTAGTTACCGGAGGTTCTACCTAAAGCACCTCTGTCTCCTGGCTTCTCTTCAACGTTAGAAACGATGGTACCTTCTGGCATAGAACCCAAAGGCAAAACGTTACCAACATTCAAAGAGGCCTTCTTACCGGCGTAGATAAATTGTCCAGTGTAAACACCTTCGTTGGCAATGAAGGTCTCCTCACGTAATTTGTACTTGTATGGGTCTCTGAAGGCAACCTTGGCCAATGGAGCTCCTCTTCCTGGGTCGTGGATGATTTGCTTAACAACACCACGGATGTAACCGTGACGTTCAGCATAATCCAAGGTTCTTAACTTGGCAGCTCCCTTTCTTAATCTGGTATGAGAGGTGAAGATAGAACCAGCACCCTTTCTTTGGTTACGAATAACTCTACCCATGATGTCTTGCTGAAAGTCTTCTCTATGTTAGAAAAAAATCCCTTCTAAAGTTTTTTTCATTGAAAAAAAAAAAGGAAAATTTGTCTGAAAAAAATTTGATTATAGGGTTTGCAAACCCTAAGTGGTGTGACGATGCAAAGTTCTCCTAACATCATCACCTCAAATCAGATATCAAAAACATATTCGTATTTTGCATTACTTTATAATCTTATAGATGATCTAAACTTGTCTAACAAGCCGTTGATTGTTCTTTGTTCATTTTCTTTCAGACCCTTCAAAGCGTACATTGTAACCATAAACAAGATATTGACACCTACCAACATGACGAATGGACCTGAGATGAGCCAATCACCGAATAACCCCCCGAGTTTGTTCATGATCAAGATACCGGATCCTCCCACCAAAGAGTAAGAGCCCGAGATGGATCCCTTGTATTTGTATAATTGTGGTCTTGATGTAATATTAGACAACATGGTGGTGGAGATGATGATGAAGCTGATTTGACTGACACCCAAGAGAGAGACCCATAGGTAGATCATAGCAGACTTGTCTGGTTCAGTAGTAAAGCTCATACCAAAGGCTGCCACGAAGTTGATGATGTTGGTGATGAGTAACAAATGCAGATGATTGTTGACTCTGTCTACCAAGACACCAACCAGAGGAGCCAGAATAAGGGCTACGGTTTGAGCAATACCGGTGAGGATAGAGGACAAGATGTAGGACTCTTTACAATGGACCTTGTCCATTTCATGGGTAGAACATTGACCCGATTGGAAGAAGTAATTGTTGATGTAGAATGGGATGAAGATGGACACCATGATGGTATTTACTCTGGACATGAAAGAACCCAGGTAAGACATCAAGATCATTGGGTTCTGAATACTCAAGTTGAATCCGGTCTTCAAGCTGGTCAAGTAAGTCTCTTGTCCCTCCTGGGAGAATTGACCTTCTTCTTCATCATGCAAACCATCAAATAACTCTTCAATGTCATCTTTGAAAATCTTCTTCGATTGGTCTTTATAAAGAGTGAAGAAGAGTACAACAGAGGTCGCGATAGCAACGGTACCGACGGTGTAATAAGTCTTTCTCATGGCCCAGCTAGCAGTAGTGGTATCGCCGTATGTGACTGGCAATTTCAAGTACACCATGACCGAGAAAATGGCTCCCAAACCAGTAGCTACTCCCATAAGGGCCACTCTCTTACCTTCGGCTTTACGTTGGTTGATGGAATTGAGTTGGTCCAGGGTGATAGGAGACGACGAGTCAGACAAATCGTCCTCCAGTTCACTTTCCTCTTGTTGGTCAGCTCCGGTATACTTCTGGAAGAACCTTAACTTGCTAAGCTTGAAAGTGGATTGGTTAAGTTCGATCAACATCACCATCATCGTCGAGGTTCCCAGGGCAATTCCCACACCAAAGACCAATCTCCAGAACAACATACCTAGGTAGATAGATCTGGCAAAGGTCAGGAATCCAAGGAGAGAAATACCGGCAATAAGTGAACCCAGACATTGGATCGGTCTGGACCCTATTCTGTCACAAAGAGTGCCGATGAAAGGGACCAAAATAATGGCCAACAATTCATCCCAGAACCCTAAAGTACCCACATAGGAACCCAAATTCTTCGATACTCCAATGACATCCGTCATGAAGTAACTCTGCGTGGCAGTACAGAAGACTGCAAACGATATCATACTAAAGCAAGCAAATAAGAAGCCGAAGAAGTTCATGACGGAATAATCTTCGATCCGATGGGATTGTTTGGCATCAGAGGCATTGACATTATCATTTTGAGAAGCCTCTCCCGAGAAGAGGTCATCGTCGTCTACTTCATAAGGTACACTACTAGACATTGTCGCAATCAACTGTAGCTCATCGGGTGTGAAAAATTCCCCCTTTTAGCTTTTTATACTTTACATAGAAAAAATTAAAAGAGCCGATGTCTCCTTCTTTATTATGTGCTCCTATCAATATAGATTTATTTATCAGCCAACTCGACAATCTTAGTAAAGATGACCTGCTCGTTTTGTTCTAATTGGCACACCACCAATTGATATACTTCTTGGTTGGCCAGTTGCACATTGAGGAAGGCGTTCTTGAAGTACTTGAAGATCGCTATGCTGTCCAATGGGTTGACACTAAGAGTATCGTCGATCAATTCCCCGTCATCGATGAACTCGCTGTCTTCCTCTCCCTCTTCGTCAACAGTCAGATCATCTCTGAACTTTTTGCTCTCCTTATCCAAGAAATTCAAGTAATCGTCGGTACTTCTGACTCCTTGTAAATCTTCCTCTTCTTCTTCCCATTCGTCGTCATCTTCTCCCTCATAACCGTCGAAATGGGATTCACTATCGTAAGCCTCCTTTTGCTTTTCCAATTGGTTGATGGCATCTGGTAACTTAGACAACACCAAACTCAATTGTTTACCCACAACTGGGAACACCTGTTGTAAGTAGTTGAACTCTTGTAAAGAGACAGTCGTCAACAGCATCAATGCCAAAACACAGAGCTTCAAGTCGTACACTCTTTCCAATTTCAGGTTCACCTTGAACCAGAGATGGAAAAACTCTTGAATGTATCCGGCACTGGCCAACAAGTTCAAAGTCAGACCAGTGTCATAGACCAAACAAGAACAAACCACATCGATACAGTTCACAACAAAGGACAAGTTCTTCTTCTCACCACTCGAGTTGTCTCTCAAGAGCAGAACAGTGATCTTCATGATCTCTGGAACGTATGGTTTCAGCACGTCAGCCAAGGTCAAGACAAAGACTTGGGCCAATTCCAAGGCAGCTACGAGATCAATGTAACCAGAGTCACCGTTCTCACAACAACTCTTGAAGAGTTGGAAGAAGTAGTTGGCGAATTGTTGGTCATTTCTCAACTTCTCAGCTCCATAGACGACAACGTTCTTGATAGCTGGTAAGAAATCTTCAAATGGCATCAAATTATTACCATTGACCAACAATCCAATCAACTTTCTGAAAATATCCCACATGTTTGGACTGACAGATCTGGTCAAGAAGGTGGTGTTCTCCAAAATCTCTCCGGTCTCTTGGAAGTAATCTTCCATGTTGTTGTCCAAAATGAAGTGGACACATGGCGAGTAACATTCCTCCAATTTTAAGACGATCTCAGTAGAGTTCTCAAAGGATAACAACACAGTGATGATGGTGTTCAACAATCCGAGAACAGCCATCTCCTTATCAGCCAAATCGTCTCCTCCATTGACGTCATCTGGATCGACGTTGGCTGCGTTGTTCAACTCAACCAACAATCTCATCAATTGTTCGTTCAATTTGGTCATCAAATCAACACCGAATGGTTGCAATTGTTCGGCAAAACTCTCGACACATTCTTGAATAACCACGGCAATGGCATCGTTATCAACTTTGTTCGAAAGTTCCAATAATTTCTCCATCGTAGGAACAATGACTTGACCCAAGGCTTCTTTGAATTGAGGTAACAGAATGAACAGTTGTAAGCCCAAAGCACCTTCCAATTGGACTGGTAAATTTTGAGTGTCATTGAAAGATTCCATGACACCAGTGTAGAGAATAGCAATACTCTCTTGGTTGTGGAATTCCAAGTCCGAGAACTTACAAGAGACTTCACAAGTTCTGGCTCTCAAGAACAGGAATTCGCTCTTGAAATGAGGGAATACAAATTGGTTGAGGAATGGTTCCATTTGAGTGTAGAATGGAGATTTCTTCTTCACCAATTGATGAGAAACACTGCCGATCAACCGGAGGATACCTTCTGTCTGCTTGGCCACTTCGAGATCCTTTTGGTTCTGTTGTTGAAGTGTAGTCAAGGTTTGATGACAGAAATGCAAGATTGGCTCCAAGGTGGTTTTCGGTTTCTTGTCTACCAAGGTGAACATCAAACTGATGATGGCCATTTGAGGAGAACTGGTCTCTTCGTAGACATCGAGGATAAGATGAATATATTCGATAGGATCGTTTTCAAAGGTATCCAAAGTGTCCTCGGTAGGACATAAGAGGGGATAAACGAAGTGTTCGATCAAACTTGCAACATGAGGCTTGATCAAGGCAAAAGTCTCCTTTTGTACGATACAGAGTTCCAAGATCTGGATCAAGTTGTAGATGGAGGAGTTGGCGATCCAGATCTCTCCCGTTCTCCATTGCTCGATCTTGACAAAGAACAAACTTAACAATTCCGGGATGAAATTGCCGAGGAAAAGTCTCTTGAAGTCTGGATAGTCAAATCTTTTCGATAAGGACTGCGAAGCGTATCTTTGCATGAGTCTATAAGTGTTGGCATAGGCCCATTTTTGGGCCTTACACCACGGATGCAAGCCACGATCCTCGGGCTCAAGGTCCATGACGTCAGAAGGTAATTTGTAATTCATCACGTTGACGTGGAAAGTGCACCAATCCACAACGGTTTGGTGTTGTTGTAACGGTCTTGGTAAATCCATATACGAGGCGAATTTGTAGCACTTCAAGATCAATTTGACCATGTCACCGGACTCGTAAGCATTCGTTGGGGCATTTCCATTCAAAATGGAGTTTCCAATCTGAAGTAAAAGAGGGAATACTTGAACAATGATGTCATCCAATTGAGGTCTCTCTTCACCAGAGTTCCATCTGAAAGTTCTGGTAACCTCGGCAACACAGATCAAACCAGCATAAATGGATTGCCAGTCAGCTGGATTGGATAATAACCCAACCGCCTGAGGTAAAAACTCGGGCCAAGCGTTTGGATAGTCATTACCTAAAATAGTGGTTAACAGTGGGTACAACAAGTTCTTAATATCTACGGGACTTCTTACGAGAAGAGGAAGAAACTTCTCCCGAACAATAGGCTTCTCATCCTTATTGACAGGATGAGCCGCACGCTCATGCCAGTTCCGAACGACCCGATTCTTGAAGTAAATACAACATGACTTCTTGATCATCGGTGTCACGTTCTCCTCCCCAATGATATCCATACACAGCCCCAAAAATCCGGGCTGGACCTCCAGTTTGCGCAACGTCAATTCCGCCTGCTGTCTCAATTGTTGATCAGCCTGGAGAGTCCCTACAAAACAATCATATAACCCTTGAACATCCATGTTGTAACTCGTCAAATCATCTCAGAAAGAGTTTTTTTAAAATTTTTTTTTTCTCCCTCTGTTTAACTTAGTGTCTGTTTGTATGGAAGGAGTAATTACTACAATAGGTATTCAAGGGCTCATCGCTGACCACTTGAAATAGAGCAAAAGAAAAAAAAAACACAACTAAATCAGAAGACATAAACATAAACAGAAAGAGTAGAAAGGGCATTGAAACATGGTTGTCATTACCGCGAGTCTTGCCTGGATCTACATGATTCTGTTACCCTTGATTTCCTTATATTTGGTCAAACAATATGATCCTCAATTGATTGGATTCACTCCTCGTCTTACTATTTCGGCAGCTCCTCCAGTTTCCAAAGGAGAGCAATGGTACGAGAGCGCCGTTGATCTGGTGGAGAAGGTGTACCACAATTCGGTCGCTTATGTTTACTTGATTGACAATGATTTGATCAAAGACAAATTGACGGCATTGAAGTTGTGGTTTACTCCTATTTATACTCAGTATGTTGCACCTTATGTGGAGGTGGTCAAGCTGTATCTGATGAAGTTGTTGATCGCTATTATGCCTTATTATTTGAAGGCAGTTGCCTTTTTAAGACCTAAAGTCTCTGAACTTCAAAGTCAAATGTATGTCTTGCACACTGATTACGTCTTACCAGCTGCTCAAAGTGTCAATGACTTTGTCACTCCATTGAAGGAACAAGTCGTCGAGGCATATTACGACCAAATCCACCCATTTTACTTGGCTAATAAGACCGATTTCGACCGGTTCTTCCAAGTTGGTGTCAGCTTCGTCGTCGGTCTTCTGATCTTCCACTTTGTCTTCTCCGAGCCAGTCAACAAGGGTCTCAAATACTTCCTGAAGGGAGCACACGACATCAAACAAGGATTGGATGACAACTATAAGACCGAGGTTCCAGCAGAAACCAAACCACTGCCAGCACCAGTACTGCTGACACCACCAAGTTCGGGTGAAACCACGTTGGTCAACTCGAAACCCCGAGTGGGGGCTCAGAAGGCGAGGCCTCCCCAAACCCCCAAAAAAATCAACGCAGCAACAGCTGCGCAAAGAGCTTTTAAAAAAACCTCGAGTAAGCAGTCGGAAACTATGAACGGTTCTTTTTTATGTGAATCCCTTGCTATCGTGACTAACTCCTCCGAAGTACCTCATTCTGCAGTACAAGTTTTACTGCAAGAATACACCTCCAATGGTTCGGTACTGGTAGTGGAAGAAATTGAAGATATCAAAATGGCGAGCAAGGGATTGCCATTAACAAAACAACAAAACCAAGAAGAAGAAGAAGAAGAAGAAGAAGAAGAAGAAGAAGAAGAAGAAGAAGAAGAAGAAGAAGATGATGATGCAGAGGATTTGATTCGGGCCAAGATACAATCTATATCAGACTCTTCGTCTGATATGGAGGAGTCTCCTAAATTACCACGATACTTGTCTGATCTTGGGACACCTCAACAATATTATACGGGTATATTTTACAATGCAAGTCGAAATGGGTTGATTACTGCGGCAGTGCCCACTACACCTTCGCCATCTAAACCTGCATTTGGAGTGCCCATGTCTCGTATGGGGTCCGGATTAGTACCCAGAGTGGAGTCACCCGAGAAGAGGCCCAGAGATGCGTCTCCAGTAAGATCTATTAAGAGTTTAAATTGGGATGATTCTATACTTTCAAGTCCTTCTCCTGCTAAGCCAGTTGGAGCAATTGTAAATGAACAGGTGGTTTATCTGAACCAGACTCCAGATCCAAGAAGACCGAACATCCAAAGCAGTGTCCAGATCATGGCCAAAATCTCAGGCTTACCTGATAACTAAATGACTTTTATTCTGTGTGTAACATTACTTAAGCTTTACTTTTTTTTCCTCTTAGATGAAAAATTGTTCATATAGAAACAGCCACTGTAGTGAGAGAAGAGAGAAAAGGTCGATGAGTGGAGCTAGTTTGGGCTACGAAGATAATGTGAGTATGGATGTTTGGGATTGCAGTGGTGTTGTGTACTAACTTGGGTAGGTCATTGATAGGATATCGGAGGGGACACTCCCGTCAGGGAGGTTGAGTCGAGCCGAGGAACTTGAACGCGAAAAGCTGGAACTTCTACAAAGGCACAGTCAAGAATGGTTGGAGTCGGTACTACGAGAGAATGCCACTGTTCCGGTACGAATTCAATCTTTGAATTTGGTTGGGGGAGAACAATTCCGGTCGTCTTTTCTCCAGAGACAACTTGAGCCTGTTCTTTCTAATGATAGACTTACCTTGGAACAATTCTTGAGTAATGTTGACGAGACGAAGGACAACTTTTTAAAGACACAGTCGATAACAAATATCGGAGTACAGATTGACAATTCTTATTTCCGGAGTTTGGCACCGAAGACGGGTATTGACTTGATGACGAATGTACATATTTTACCGGTGAAGAAGTATTTCCTGAAAATAGGAACCAATGTCGGTAATGGAGAAGGTGATGGGTACTTGACCTTCCTGTTCAAGAATCTCTTTGGAGGAGCCGAGAGTTTGACCTTCGACACGACCATAGCTTCCAATTCGTTGTCGGCTAGAAATAAGTCCACCTACTTACTGAACTTTAGTCTTCCCTTGGCTAATAGTCCTAATTGGAGAGTGGAGAACATATTGATGCAAAGTACACGATATGTAGACTTCATGTATCATCATGAACAGAAAACGAGTGGCTTTACGAACAAATTGAGCTCTCAATTCGACAAATTGAATCATGAATTTGGTGTAGAGAACTTGTTGAGGACCATCAGTTTACAAGGTCACAATCCTTACATGATCAATGATGACGTCTTATTCCAAAGTGGAGAAACCTTGAAATCGGCTTTGACCTACAGTTTGACCTATGACGACAGAGACGATCGGTTACTTCCTACCAAAGGTTCCCTTCTCAGGTCCTCCTTCGAATGGTCATGGCTCAACCAGCCATTCTTCAAGACTCAGATAGAAGTGCAAACTCTGAAAAGGGTCAGCACTACCAACTTCATCAACTTGTCCTTCAGATCTGGGTACATCCTGAACTTAGGTAAGGACCCTATACATCTCATGGACCGGTTTTATTTGGGAGGACCCAACGATCTTCGTGGTTATGATTTGAACGGGATGGGACCAAAACTTATGAGATCCCCTATTGGAGGTAATTTGTTCTACGGAGTCAGTTTAGGAGGATACCAGAACTTGGGGAAGTACGATAGTTTCAAAATACAGAGTTTCGTCAATGCCGGTAAATTGGTCAATGTCCAGGACTTGACGCAACTGAGCACTTTATTTACACAACCTAACATAGCAGCAGGAATCGGTTTGGTCTATAAACATCCTATTCTGCGGTTCGAGCTCAATTTTGTTCTTCCTGTGGTTTCCACGCTGTCGGATTCCACAAGAAAGGGTTTGCAATACGGAATCGGGTTGTCTTTCATGTGACTTTCCTTTCCCATTCTTCATGTAATTTAATAACCTCAGGTATAATAATACTTTCGATATCGATCTCCTTCTCTATTTGCTCTGGTGTCAATTTGTGCCATTGCATTTTGTTCTCAGTGACAAAGACCACTTCTTTCTTTCTGGTTTGTAATAAGTTACCAATGACCAATTGGTGACAATATCTTTCAAGGGCCGTTTGCAGTTTATGGATCAAGATCTCTTGGTCGGTCTCCAACTTGAACGATACAATCATCAGTTCTGGAGCCCACGAATCTTTCAATCTCTTCAAAAATTTAGGTACTGGTTCTAAATCCACCACCAATTTCCCTCCACTTTCATGGGATTGGATCTTGTGTTCCGGCACTCTCGAAGACGGTAAGAAGAAATCTGACACAGCTGCCGCCAAATACAAGAGCCCAGAAGACCCTAAAGTGCTCATCTCCTCAGAAAGTAACCTCAATGTATACAAATATTGGTTGACCGTGGTGAATGGAATCAAGAGCAAGAGATTGTTCTTCTTGGCGTATTGGTATTTACGTAACACCAACAACATCTGTTCTTGGTATTGAGGGTCAATTTCCACTCTGTTATCCTTTTCTGTCATATAATCGAGGAAACAATTGGTCGTATGACTATAATGTCTCGAATAGGGTAAAAGAGAGAACTCTCTATGAAGGAAGATCACAGCGTAACCGTTCTCCAAGAAGTATTCCAGGGAGGTAGCACCTCTCGTTCCAGCACTGAAATTATCAATGAACCGAACGGTGTTGTTCTCCAATGGGACAGTAGTACCTCCACTGGTGACCAAGGCGATTTTCCGCTTGCCCAGATGCAGTTTAATGAAGTCTTGGGCATCTTCTTTGATCTCATCTAAATAAGGAGGCGGATGATGTTGCTTGAAATAATTCACCTCATCGGCAGGTAAGGCCAGAGGGAATTCGGGATGAGTCCTATCAACGGCGGTCTCAGTGTCGGGATTCGACGTATGAACTCTATGAAGTGGCGTCATAATGCTGACAAAAGTCGGAGTGTGTCACGGACTCACAAATTTTTGAACATTTTTTTTCTCTCACTTAAATGAAGTGCTTACTATATTGAAGGGCTCTCTATACGAGTATGACTAGTGAAGTGGCGGAGAACAACCCGGTGGTGTTTTTTGATATCTCTCTTGGAAGTGAGTAAGAAAGGAAGTGTGACTGTTTTGATTTTACTAACAATTCTAGCCCAGCCATTGGGCCGAGTCAAATTCGAGCTTTTTGCGGATGACCTTCCCAAGACGTGTGAGAATTTCCGTCAATTTTGTACTGGTGAATACCGTCCTCATGGACAGCCAGTGGGATATAAGAACAGTCGGATTCACAGAGTTATTAATGGATTCATGATCCAGGGAGGAGATTTCGTCAAGGGAGACGGAAGAGGGTCTATGTCCATCTACGGAAAGGAGGAGTTCGAAGACGAGGGCTTCTTTTATCAACGTAAGTACGTCATTGCCTACACTTAAATATCCTTACTAACTGCCAGACAATGCCATGATGTTATCTATGGCCAATTCAGGACCAAACACCAACGGATGTCAATTCTTCATCTGTTGTGGAGATGCCCCACATTTGGACGGGAAACACGTCGTCTTCGGAAGAGTCATCGAGGGAGCTGAAATCGTCAGACAAATAGAACTCGTATCCACTGGGGAAAATGATACCCCAGTAGTAGACGTCATAATTACCGAATCGGGAGAATACTAAACCTTCTAGAAAACCACACGTTCGATCCGAGGACTCATCTCTTAACAATGTTTTTTTTTTTTCTTTCCTTCTCTCGTTACCTTATCAGTTTTTTTTTTTTTCTTCTGATCGGTAAGGAAAAAAAGAATAAAAAAAATGGACAAAAAAGATCAAGAGGATCATAATAGAGACACAAGACTAAGGAGTTGATCGAGTATTTAGGTGTAACTTGGATTTTAATAGTGTTTTAATTGCATTTTGCTTTTGTTTTTTAGTGTGTTTTTTTGAGTTTTTTCAATGAATTCTGCATCGAGTTCCGAAAACTTGGGAGGGTCTATACAGGCAGCCAATGCCGTTGAAGGAGGACGCGAGACTTCCAATTGCACTCTTTATGTCGGGAATATTAGTAAAGTTGTTACTGAGGATGGGATTAAGGAGTTATTTTCTGTTGGTGGCGACATCAAGTCGGTCAAAATTTTGTATGATAAGAATAATCAGCAGTTGAATTATGCCTTTGTTGAGTTTGAGACGACGGAAGGAGCCGAGTCCGCTATGCAAGCGATGAACGGGAAGTTGGTGGAAAACATTCCTCTTAAGATTAATTGGGCATATCAATCTCAACAATTGAAGAGTGCGGATCTGTTCAATGTTTTCGTCGGGGATTTGTCTCAGGAAGTGAATGATGAACTTTTGGGTAAACATTTCTCGAAATTCCCCTCTGTTATTCAAGCGCATGTGATGTGGGATATGCAAACGGGTCGTTCGAGAGGTTACGGATTCGTCTCCTTTGCCGAGCAAAGTGACGCGGAAAATCTGATCAGAACGATGAACGGAGAATGGATTGCAGGAAGAGCGATCCGTCTTAATTGGGCTGCCTATAAACAACAATCGAGGGCCAGACTCGGTCCAATGGCTCATTCTCCGATTGCCATGATCACGCAACAAAGTTTCGAACTCATCTTGAACCAAGCTCCTTCCTTTAACACCACCGTCTACTTGGGTAACTTATCCCATTACATAACCCAGGCGGATCTTATCCCAATGTTACAACAGTTCGGATACATTGTGGACTTCAAATTCTACCCGGAGAGGGGGTGCGCCTTCGTCAAATTCGACACCCACGAAAGAGCAGCAATGCTGATCGTCAACCTCAACGGTGCAATGATCAATGGCCGTCAAATCAAATCGAACTGGGGTAAGGGCGACCTAAGAAGTTATAAACCAGCTCCTTATACAATGGTACAAGAACAAACCCCTCCTCAATCTCAAGATATGGCCATGCATCAAATGTACGGTCAACGTTTTGGTTAATTATATAGAACTAAAAGTCTCTTTATGTCTTTTTTTTTGAGCCGCACAAAAGATTTCGATTTCGCTAGAAAATTTTTTTTTTCTTTGGTTGTAAAAAAAGATTTGACTTAGAAGCAGAGACAGAGATTATTCATCAAAGTAATAACAAGGGCGTGATCTAGAGATAGGATCTTACGTTTGAATAAAATTTTAACCCTGAAAGGAGAAACAAGAGTGAGTTAGGAAATTCACTAATTGGGAGAAAGAGTAAAGGAAGCGATACTTAGAGTCCCAAGATTGTTTACAGGCTCATCTTTGAAGATAGTTTGATGACATCAGCTTTAATATTGAGCTTTATATACCAGGGAGTCATCTTTGCCGAGAATATTGTTCCAGAGAACACCGTACAAGAATCAGATCATTTCACCGTGGATTTCTTCAATACTTATAAGGTATCCTACAAGTTCCTCTTAGTTGCCAGTATCACCACCATTACCGCCATCGCGCTCTCGCAACTTACGGACAAGCAATTCAAGGATAAATTACGTCACATCTCTAATAGTATACAGGAAAAGATGACATATGCGAAGACACGGGCTTTTCCCTCGGTAGGGGGCAATTTACGTGATGCGGAGTACAAGAAGCTGTATCAAGTGGCCACCAAGACGGGTGTCATTGGCGGCTTGGTTAATGATGGTAATACCTGTTTTATGAACTCGGTTCTTCAGAGTCTTGCCTCTTCGAATGAAGTGATGCATTTTTTGGATGAATACACGAAAGAGAACCCGGAATCGAAGGAGTTGAAATTTTCGAATTGCTTGAAAATTTTACTCGACAAGATCAATTCTCCACATTTTAACAAATCGGGCTATTACAAGACAAAACCATTGTTGAAACTGTTACCAAGTGGACCGAACAGAAATCTTATTTTGGGTTACGACCAAGAAGATGCCCAAGAATTCTATCAATTGGTATTGAAGCAAATGGAGAAGGAATATGTGAAAACTTTGGGAGAGGGGGAAGAGACGAAGAAAGAGTCAACACCAGCCGATTTCTTCGTGGAAAAGACTCCTGAAATGATCTACGGATTGGACAAGTTAGGAGACTTGGGAGAGGTATATGTGCCTGCCTCTCAAATAGATCCTAATAATGGTAAGCCGGAAGAAGTGTATCCGATGAAGTTGGTGACTCCAGTAGATGGGTTATCTCTGGAAAGAATCGGATGTACTGAATGTGGTGAAATAGGAGGAATTCGTTATAGTGTCATCAGTGGACTCAGTTTGAACTTACAGCTGTCACAAAAGAGTTCATATACATTGGAGGAATTGCTCAATGACTGGATCCAGCCAGAAATTATCGACGATGTCGAATGTAATAGATGTGGATTGGTACAGATGTGCAAGATCCTTGAACAGCAAATAGCATCCCAGACGAGTGACAAACTCGCTTTGTTAATGAACAAGAGACTTGTTGAAATCAAGCTGGAGTTGGAGAAGCCAGTAATAAGTGATGAGGCTTACAAGAGACTTCATACCAAAAATCATATTCAAAAATCGAGAAAGATCAAACAAATATTCTTCTCGAGACCACCACTGTTGTTGACCATTCATATTAACAGATCTGTCTTTGATCCTCGTACCTATATGATCAGAAAGAACGGTGCTCTGGTGAACTTCCCATTGAAATTGGAAATGAGTCCCTATGTAGCAGAGTGTGATGAAATCAATATGGATGCCAGATTGGCCTTCAGAAAGCAAGACGTTCGTAAGGAGGTCTTGGAAGAAGAACCGGAACTGGTGACTCCAGATTCTCTGGAAGTGGAAGAGAAAGTTGACACGAGACCAAAGGTTGATTCCTTGGGTAACGATATTATTTATTCTGATATGGAGGACGAAGACTCCGACTCTTCTGCTGAACACAATATCGTCACCCAACAACCATCCCCTCCAGAATCCACTATTGAGGTGGGACCTTTGACGTACTCTCTTAAGCTGATCATCTCCCATTTCGGTACACATAATTACGGACATTACATTGCTTATAGAAAGTACCGTGGTATTTGGTGGAGAGTCAGTGACGAGACTGTTCGTGTAACAACGGAACGTGAAGTCTTGCAACTGAGTGGTGTGTTTATGTTGTTCTATGAATTGAGCTCTAGAAATGACGACAAAGACACGATTCCTGAAGAACTGTTGGTCTTTGACGAGGATGGAGAAGAAGTGTTTAATGAAGAAGAGCCTGAGTCGGCTTCGGAAGATGAAGAGTCAGATGATGACGACGTTAAGTCGGACTCCCTTTCACAAGCTGCCGACTCCGATACCGATGCCGTCATTTCTTCTGCAGGAAGCATTTTGTCCAGTGCTGCTTCAAGTGAGGATGAAATTTAATAGCTCTATTATAATACACTAAATACGGATTTTAGTGAGCAACTTTATGTCTTGCTCTTTTAAATGCCATGATGCGAGATCATTTCCTCGTTCTAAGTAAGCATCTATCATTTGCGAAATGAGTAGTCTAATACGATTCAAATCCAATTTGCTCTTTTTGTGCCCTCTGGTCAAATTGATCCATTGTCCCATACAAGATCCTCCACTATCTTCGATCTCTTCGAAGTTGGAAGGACATTTACACCGGCAGCCAACTCCATTCTGCAGTGGACTATCAGGCTTGTAATGAGGATACTTGGACTCCGGGAAGGGAAGTTGCTTCGACGGAGAATTGGATGGACAATGTCCCAATGTCGAATGCTTGTATCCGATATCACGGAAGTAATGAATATCGGTGGTATTCAAGAGAAATCCCAGGGCCAATGAATGAATAGGCAGATCTCCCCATCTCTCCTTGTAAAATCCACCAGATGTCTCCAAGAACTCTATATATTGTTCGTATGGCTCACTGGTGAACACGTCCATACGAGAGATCTCGAAATTAGACCAGAAATGACACAAGTTGTACTGCTCCCAATCGTATTGCTCTCCTAAAGCTGATCTCGGGGTCGTGTACGGTTTCCAAAATTTGTACTTTTGCACGTGGTCATCGGACGACAACAACTTTGACAGCTTGGTCTCTTGGGCAATTACCTCAAAGAGGGTTCTTGGTGAGTCGATACCTCGGTACGATTCTTTATTATCTCCTTCGTAAAAGTCTAGATCTTTGATGAAGAGTTGCCACAGATCACCATAAGTTAGGCCGTGTTGTTTGACAAAGGCTTTTGTATATCTGAACAAATTAGGCACTGTGTCGATCAATTCTCTGATCATGACGGTAAAGCCGTACTTCTTTCCATGTTTGGCCATTTCCTTGAAGGGATCGTATGTTAAGTCGCAGTAGAATTCGACATCTGGTTCGACTCTCCAATACCATTCTAAATTACGTACCAATTCATGCTTGAAGAAATGCTTGGAATAAAATCGACACATCTTATGATAACTCTCCAATTGCCCATACATAATACCTCGATCTCCTTGGTTCAGAATATGTTCTTGGAACTCCGCTGCTTCAGAACCGGGGAATTCCCATTGTTCCTTCGGAATCGTACCAAAGGACACCTTTGACGCCGTATGTTTCCGCACTTCCGCCTTGAATTCTTCCGTATGTGGTTCATCATTGAGGAAAATCCACGGATACGAGAACCATTGGTTGAAATGGCGCTCCAAGGAATCGATCGACTTGATCACCCCCTTTAATTCCTTGTTTCTACATAGCACTACCAACGCGGCATTCAAAGGCACCGAGTCTGGCTCAACCTCCCGACATCCTTCTTCAAACACCGAGTCAATAGAACTGTTAATACTCAATCCTGAAATGGGGCCCGTCTTCCGAAGACTGTCACTCGTAACTAACGATCCATCCATATCAAGATCCACTATTGTGGTGGTGGTATAATAGTTAGGACCATCTGATAAGAGTAACCGTAGTACAACGATCAACAATATCACAATCCCTATAGCAGGAATAACAAACCGCCGGCCAACCCTTAACCGCCTTTTGAGAAGCGAAAGAGCCAGCTGGTACATCCCTCTTCGGATGGAAAGGTACTATATTTTTCCGCATTTTTTTTCTTAACCCGTGTTAGGCTTACTGGCTTACTGGCTGACTTAGGCTTTGGCCCACTTATGCTTCTCTAAAGCTTGACTATACATCTATACCAGTTTCATCATTTTCAAATCCAGTATCACTTCCAGCTCCTCCAACGGTTTCAACAGATCTTGTACTGTCTTGTGTTTCTTACCACTTCCTGCAGTATGAGCCCTCGTTGAATGGTGTCCCGAGCCATTGGCTGTCTCACTACCATCGTTCAAGAACTCGTCCAATTCGTCCATCGTTAACAGATCGAACTCATCTTCCGTTTGCGGCACTCCACTACTGTATCCATTGACTTTCTTCTTCTTATTTGCCCCTCCTCCATGTTGTGATGTATATCCCGTGGAATCGTAACCCGAGTCGTAGTCCGTCTCATTCCCCCCATTCAGTCCTCCCAAGGCCAGTGACAGCGTCAGAGCACGTTTCCGATGACTCTCCTCTCTACTTCTTCTCGACCTCGACCCATTCTCATAGTGACTCCCATTCGTCGGTCCAGACCCAGACATATGAATACTCGTCGAAACGTCCATCAACAGCTTCTCCTGCTTCAAACTGACAATCTTCTTGTTGATCTTCTCGTACAACTTTTGTTTCACCTGCTTGATCAAATTCTCGTAGTTCTCTTGAGTCTTCTCATATTCCTGCTTGAAAAGTCCCACCGTTCTATACACCAAATATTCCTCACTCAATCTCAATCGTGTCAACTCCGAGTCTCTCAATTCACGGTAATCCTGAACCTTGGTCAGACACTCCTCATTGGTGTCATTATGTAACGAGGTCAATGACATCTGTAAGTCGCGTAAGTTCACCCGATAATATTGATCCTTCTCCTCCATAAACCTTTCGTTGAGCTTGCTCAATTTATTCAATATCGTTTGTCTTCTCTTGTCCTTCTTCAACAGCGTCTGTTGCTGTTGTTGTTGTGCCGCCAGAGCAGCTGCTGCTTGCGCTTGAGCCACAGCCTGAACCTGAGCCTGTGCTGCCATCGCATCTGCCTGATGTTGAACATGTTGATGATGCATCATCTGGTGCTGATAATAGTCATTCGGCGGTCTCTGATACACTTGTTGATAAAGCGGTGATACGGTTGGCATTTGATAGTTATTGACTATCGGCGTTAGTACATCATCGGTCACTCAACACTTAGCTGGTTACTTACCATACTCTGCATAGCCAAGAGACGGTTGCATCATCTCAGATTGATGCTGAATATGATGTTCCATTCTTCTATCCGACTCCAATGGTCTCTCTCTCTCTGTCTTCTAATATATTAACAAGATAAAAATTTCCTTTCTCTGTGTGTATTTTCTTTTTTTTCCTCTCTTCTGTCTCGTTTTTCCCTTTTCGTCTTAAAGTGAAGAAAAATTTCACTCTACCAAACCACAAAGTGATGTCCTCCGATACTCGGATCAATATCCTTATCGAGGATCCCCGACAAGTCAAACCAATCAAATCACTTCTAGAGTCACATGATCTTCTCAATAAACAGGCCAAAATCCAGAAATCGGACTATTTCGTCATCCCCACATTACTCACATCGGATGAGCTCATCCCTTCCGAAATACAACAAGTATTGCCGGAAACAACGAACTTCACCACTTACGAACTCACTTCAACTGTCACTTCCTTCCAAGACTATCTCATCAAGCTCTTAATTGAATTCCAAGCTCAAGATTTGGACACTTTGAAACAATACATCCCAAAGAAATGGAGTCTCTATTCACCAATGATCTTATTCCAACTGGAAACTTTTGAGACAGAACCCTTCCAAAAATTCTTCTCCACCATTGACAAAGACCTGTTTTGTCATCGTATTTGCCAATACTTCCCCTCTTTTACTCACATTCTGGTCAATAAACCCATCATTGAGGAACACAACGAGAAACGGATCCCATACAATTTGATCAGTATTTACGGGGATTTCGGGCCACCTTTGACTGAACAACGGATCCATGCTCCTACAGAACAGGATTTCCAGGACGAATTCTGGTGTCACGTCGTACAAAATGGAGTACTACAAACTTGGGCACCGCGATTTACGATGTTTTCCCGAGGAAATATTGTGGAAAAGCAACGGATCCTCACATTCCAGAACATTAAAGACAGTGTCGTCGTCGACTTATACAGTGGCATAGGATACTTCACCTTATATTACTTAGAACACCAGCCAAAACACATATTTTGCTGGGAATTGAATCCGTGGAGTAATCGAGCACTCATCAAGACTTTACAGCAACGTAAGGTACCATATAGATTGGTGTTGGAGCATGAGAATTTAGAAGAGATCGACGCCTCCATTGTGGTGTACATTTTCCAGGAAGACAACACTAAAAGTGTCGGCAGATTACAAAAGCTTAGACCGCCTCCGATTTCGCATCTCAATTTAGGTTTGCTTCCGACGTCATCCTTGATCTGGCCGCAGACAACTGCGTTGGCCCAATTATACAACAATAAGCCTACATTGATTCACATCCACGAAAACTGCCATACAGATAAGCTCGACACCATCCTGTCTCAGATCGGTTTCAGATTGACAGATTTAGGGCCTAATTTGCAGATCAATTTTCTCAAAGTGAACAAAATCAAGACATATGCACCCGATGTTTGGCACATTGTTTTAGATTACGCCTTATTTGGACAGGAATCGGTATAAAAAACGCGAAATATTAAAAAATATTCCTGTAACACGCCTTAAAAAAAACAGTGTTCCATCGTGAAACGATCACTTTTTTTTAAAGTTATTCCAGTTCTTGCGTCAATCAAATAAAAAAAAATACTAAAAAAAGACCCAGTTCATTTTCTGAACGACAACCCTGCGGCAGATTTTTTTCTCTTTTTTTTTCCCATCCGTATAAATGTAAAGTAATTTCCCGGGCAATCCCTGTCATTCATAAAAAAAAGTATTGACATACATCAGCAAAGATGAGTCTTCCGGGATTGGATTGGTTGGCTTGGCTGTTTTGGGACTTTAACCTCCATCTCACCATCTATTTGGTCAGTTTGGTTGCCATCGTCATTCCCTTCAACCATTACCTCATAAAGTTGCATAATTATCATATACCTCGTCCGGAATTCAAGGGTTTACTCTTGACCAATATGATGGTATTTTTCTTCTCCACCGTTTTGATGGTACGGTTTGCTTATTTGCCAGCTGAAAATTGTGTGAGTGAATCTTTGGTTTTACTCATTTTCGTTGCATGTGCTATCAAAGTGATCACACTGCCAGTGGTGATCCTGTTCTTCAAAGCCCATGTGATGCTCACTTCTGCCACCTTGGTGGCCTCCGTCTTCATGTTAAGTCTTCCCTTCATGATGTTCGGCCCTGCTCTGCAGAGATTATCGCTTCTCAATAACGGTATAGTGACCATCTGTTTCATTTTGGCACTTATTTATTTCTTTGCCACAATGGAAGTCATTGTGAAAAGAAACCAACAAGCCGCCGTCAAACCTTTTGTCGAAGTCTGCCAAAACAAAAAAATGTTGGCCTTCTACAGATATGCCCTCCTTGCTTGTGGTTACACCTTCTTCTCCTTCATCGGTGGCACTCCTTTCCTTGCCCCGAAAGACCAAAAGGCCATCGACTCTCTTCAAGACCGTCGGGTGGAAATCTTGGTCAAATTACTTTTCGGACTCCTGGTCCATTTGTCCTGTTACTATTACTTATTCAGATACAAGAAATATCAAGACTACAGAGGCTTCTCAGACATCGAGAAATTGGATTCCAATTTCGAAACGGAACAAGACGAACTGTCAGGTCTCACCGACAGAAATATCGTCTCCATAGAAAAGTTCTACATTGTCTCCTCACAAGACTTGAATTAGATCCACCCTTTTTTTTCAAGAGCTGGGCTCTTCTCCACCCTTACATTTTTTTTTATCATGTTTTTCACGACCTTGGCGCTTTTTTGGTTCATATCTATAGATTTTTTTTCAAATCTTGCACCCAAATTCCTTTCTTGCTGTATATTTTCTTTGCCTATATAATTTATCGTTTTATTTTAATGCTAGAGACCAAAATGTATGAGTGAAAAAAAAAAAAAAAAAAAAATTAAGGGCGCCCCACGTTGTCCCTCTAATTATGTAAGAAATGATACATAGAAGAATCTTACATTGATGAGTAGAACGTGACACATGGGATCATACTAGAAGACTTCTTGTCTTTTCAGAGCAGCTTAAATCGATACAGCACTCCCCCATCCTTTATAGTTCTCCCCCACCTGACTTAGATCACTCTAGGATATTTTAGTCTGACCAGATACCGAACTAAGACTAATCTAATTTATCATGCATGGTTTTTTTTTTTTTTTTTTTTTTGTGCTTAACAGGCACATGGGCTGCAATACTGTAGGAACATCGGGAAATATATAAGATAGATAAAATACTCTTGTGCCTTAGACGAACATAGACAAGATGAAATTAGAAATGGATTTGAGTTTAATGAACCACTACTTGTGTGATTATGAGTTTTTGATCACCTTATTCCTGTGTCTTTACATGTTGACGCTTTTCCACAAATCGCCCCCTTTCCATTTTTTCAATGTGATCTCTATAATAATGGCCATGATCGGGCTTAGTCTTGATAATGGTATTGGTGAAGTGGTGGTGTTGGCCGTGAGTTCGGTATTCATTATTTCCATGTACTTTTGGCTCTATAGAGCTCAACAAGTGAGAGAAGTCAGCATGATCGGAGTTTGTGCCTTCTTCATATTTGTGGGCGGATGGTTCCACAACCAAGTCAATATTCTTATGGTGCTCAACTTGTTCCACATTTTCTACCTTTTATTGGTGATAAATCTTGCTAGTGACAGTAAGAGAAAGTTGTTGGAGTTGGGCTTGACCGTTTTGATGGTGTTCATCTTCTGTAACATCATGAATGCCAGAATACAACCAGGACTTAATACCCATGATGACAAGTTTTGCACCTACTGGTTAAACAACATCCTCATAGTGGAGGGTTGTAAATTGCTCTATTCGGCTTTGGTAGCGGGAGAAGAGGAAGAGGAAGAGGAATTCGATTACGAGGATTTGGTCGAAAAGACGGAACAGATGGTTTAATAAATTTTTATAGAATTAATGGAGTTATGAACTGTATTTGGCCACGATGGCATCGAACATAGCAGACTTCTCTTCGTAGTCTTTCAAGAAGACATGGTTTGGATTCTTCGACTTCAAGTCCTCGATGAGATCTTCTGTTTCGTTATTGAGGATGGAAAATGCAATCTTGTTCAGAAGGAGATCTCCGTTAACGTCTTCATTGACGTCCAATTGGTTCAAGACTTCTTGCGATTCTGGGATTTGTAAGAGTTGTAAGTTCAAGACCATGGCTTGCACCTTGTTTTGGAAGTTTGGATGTTGTTGTTCGATCTCTTCGAAGAAGTAGAAGGAGGATTGGTAATTGCCGTCGACGGAGTTGACGAAACTCTCCACGAGATTGTAAACAATGGAGTCGTTGGAGATCTTCTTCAAGTTGTCGAGTTCTTGTTTCAGTTTGGTGAGGTTGTTGGCGTAGACTCTCAATAAGACCAAAATGGATAACAGTTCCAAGTCGTCCGTTTGCGATTCCTCAATCAAGGAGGTCAGAACATCGGTCTTGCCGAATTTGGTATAGTAGAAGGCACCCAATTTCAATACTACCAAATCTGATTTGGCGGTTTCGGAGATGAGAACTTCGAAGTCTGGACTCTCTTCGGATGATTGAAGAGCAGAGGTGAAGTATGTGAAGGCTTGTTTGAAAGTGTCATCAACGGAAACGGAATCAATCTCGCCCAAGATTTCATCGTACAAGCCGAGCGATAACTTGGATCTGTAATAATACTCCAAGTATTGTCTGTACAATTCCGGGTCCAATTCGAAGGAGTCCTTGGAAGTGGCAATCACCTCTTTGAAGTGACCACTGAAGAATTGCTGTTGCAAAAGATAGAGCTCTGAAGGCGTTAGTATGGGCGTAAAGTCAAATTGGGTCCATCATCTAGTACATACCACTATTTTCATCCATCTTGTTGATCTATGTTTTGGCGTTAATTGTACTGACTTTTTTTTTAGTGTGTTGTTATTTTGTATGGGAAGGAATGGTAAGAAGTGCACTACTTTATAGGAGTGGAGAGTAATAAATAAATAGGATAGATAAATAGGGTGATAAATAGGGCAATAAATAGTGTGGTAAAGAGAGAGGGATCATCTAGTCAAGATCCTTCACATCGACTCGATTTCTCCTTTAAATTCCAGCTTTGCAAATCTCAAGCCGCAATAACCACAGACGTTCAGTTTGGCTTGGTCCAAATTGATGTAGATCCTTGGATGACCTTGCAAACCTTTATTACCATCACATGTGGCGATATTGGTGTGTTCCAAGTATCTGATTGGTTCTTTGTTGATCAATTCCATCAGCGAATAAGGCATTGGTTGTTTGGTCAAATCCTTACCTTGGAATCTGGCGTACTTATTGTAGGCCTCCGATCTTGGAAGTTGCGAGGCGGACCATGTGGTGATACGATTAGGAGCCTGTTGAGTGATGTCGGTGGGGTCCGGAGTTCCTACATCGTTCAAGGGAGCTGTATAAGTGGATGGCATGAAATGGGAGGAATGTTCCGTCGTTTCCACAGTCTTCTCCGTTTGTTTAGGAGCGGTGTAGGTGGATTGGTAACGTATTCTGGAAGAAAAACGAAGTGTTTTGATGGATTGGATAGTAGCACGTCTCATGGCGTGGGCGTGTATCGATGTAGAGATGGAGTTTATTAAAGGTTTTATTTTCTTTGGTTGTTTTTTTGTGGGGTGAAGTGGAGGAAAATGGGTAGACTAAGTAAGGGAAGTACCTAAGGGAAGTACTAAGCTGAGTAAATAAGCCATGCCACTTTATGCTACAATTAAGCTGCTCCTTTTATCATTACATCTATATATTATTACTTTCCTGCCAATTTGAGCATCAATTTATACTTGAACTCCTCCAATGTCACCCCCTGTTTCATACTATGATACCACATATGATCTCTCTTCTCCATTGTGTTCATGATCCGTTCCAGTTGCATATCGTCTATCATGTTATTCAAAGTCGCAGACTCGGAATACGACACCCGCAGCTGTTGCTGTTGTTCTCCTGCAGAACGGGGACGCGAAAGTGGAGGGATTAAAGGTGGGGAGGCAGAACGGGCATGAAGAACTATTCCGGGATCTAATCTGTATCGCGTACGTTCATTCTGGTTACGTCGAAGTTGATCAACGTCATCAACGGGTGTAACGGATCGACTATTACTCATAGTAAGGTATCTCTGTATTTCTATAAATTTATTATGAATCTTTTTTCTTTCTTTAACTTCAAAAGCACTACTACATCATGTCTGGAGCACTTAGTGATGCTGAGAAGAGGAAGCTTCTTAGAGAGAGAAGAGCCGCCAAGTTTCTGAAAGGCGGTGGAACTGATCGTCTTAATAAGATCACTGGAGTCAATGGATCGTCACTTTCCACGTCGTCGCCTCTTGACTCGAAGTCTCCTTCACCAACACCTCATCCAACGCCAACGCCGGCACCAAGAAACAGATCGAATCGCAGCTCAGAGACGATCGCAAAGTCGACTCTGATAGAACACAGTGAATTGGATGATCTGGACCCTGAAATCGTAGAAATCTCCGACCCATTGAACGAGATTCCTGCTGAACCAAAGGAGGAAAATATCGAGGAAATCCTTCAAAAGATGTTCCTGAACGCCGTCCCAAATGGCGGAGCCAAGGCTGGAGAAAACGCCGATCCGTTTGGTGGAGATGATTTCTTCGCCAAGATGATGGGAGCTGCTGCTGCTGCTCAACAGCAACAACCAGGAGCTCAACAGCAGCAGCTGCCAGTAGATCCAGGTTTGCACCAGGAGAACCAGGAACTGTTCCGTGTGTTCAAGGCCAAATTCACCATTTTCAGACTCGTGGTGTTGCTTGTGATGCTCTTGTATTACCACTGGGACCATGGTTTAGAGGCTTCCAGTATTCCGTTGACTTTTGTTCATCCAATAGCCAAACAGTTTCAATACAGTTTCCTTGGGTTTGAGGTTTTGTTCTTTGGAATTTACATTGCTTACTTACAAAGTTTTCCACAACATCCGGGGTCGGGAATGGCCCATACCATATTACCGATGATATCGGGATTTCTCCCACCAAAGGTTGGACTGGTGGTCAGGTTGTTGCCGAACTATATCGACCTCTACAAGAACTTGCAGGTGGATATCAGTTTAGTCATTTTGTATTTCGGTATTCAAACTCTTTGTTCTTAGTATATAATCTAATCATACGTCTGAACCGACAATCTCCATCCATGTCTTTCCCTCCTTTTTCAATTCAGCCGTGATTTCGTCCTTGATTTTCAGGGCCAAACCTGGTCCCTTATAAGCAAAGGCAGTGTACAATTGCACGTAAGTAGCTCCGGCCTTGGCAAACTCAATGGCATCCAGACCACTGGAAATACCTCCACAGCCAATTAAGACCAACCCAGAGTCTTTGGTGTACTTTCTCAATGTTCTCAAGGCCTTCAAAGACAATGGCTTTAAAGGTTTTCCCGATAACCCACCAGCCTCATCTACAACGGCTCCTTGGGTAAGTAAAGAGTCTTTTGGACGTTGAATGGTGGTGTTGGACATAATAATTCCGTCAATCTTTGCGGCTTTAGCCGATTCGGCAATCGACTTGATCTCAGGCTCGGTCAAATCTGGGGCTACCTTGACTAAAAGAGGAGGCTTCGAATTGAGTAAATTGTCCGATAACTTATTTCTCTCCAGGACAACGGCCTTCAACAAATTAGTCAACTTATCCTCCAGTTGCAAATCTCTCAAGCCGGGAGTGTTTGGGGAAGAGACATTGACTACAAGAACATCGGCAAATTGACCCAATCTTTGGATACCCTTGACGTAATCTTCCACCTCATCACCAAACTTGTTCTTACCAAGATTAATGGCCAACATCTTGTTCTCTCTAAAGGCATGAGAACTCAGAGAAGGATCAGAAGACAACAATTTCTCCAATCTCAATCTCAATCTAGCAGCGACGTTCCAATGACCAGTCGAGTTGAAGCCGTATCTGTTGATGACGGCATCATCTTTAGGTAATCTGAAGAATCTTGGTTGTGGATTACCCGGCTGTGGCTCAGGAGTGATGGAACCAATCTCAACGTAAGCGAATCCGGAGTTGAACAACAGTTCAATGGCCTCTCCATCTTTGTCCAACCCAGCAGCAACACCGATAGGATTGGCCAATTGTTTGCCAAAGACATTCACCTTCAAAACCTCGTCGTCGTAGTCGTTCCAAAGTCTAGGAGCCAACCCGTACTTCATGAGCCAGATTCCCAACTTGTGACCTTCCTCAGCAGAGGTGGTATTTCTGATAATAGGACAGAAAACATACTCATGAATGGCAGATCTGGCATCCATACAGTAAGCAAAGGCCCCGAGTCCAGCAACTGAAAGTAAGGCCCCAGTGAAGAAATTGGCCTTCAAAGGAGCTCTCAGTTGTCCACTGTACAGACGAGCAAATTTGACTCCATTCAATCCAGCCTTCTTGAACATTTTCTTATGCAATGAGATCACTCAATGTCCTCCTCGTCTGCTTATTATAGCCTTAACTTAGCGGCACCTGACGATTTTTTTCACTTTTTTTTTCTTTAATTTGGGGATAATTTTGGGGGTTTTCTCTACATATACTCTATATTGAACCATGCATCAGTTGAGTTATCCTGAAGTTTGTTAGTTTTAAAGCTGGTGTTGATGTTAGTTTTACTTACATGATACCTTAAATTCTCTCCATCGGTAATCAAATTCACCTCTTCTGGTAAAAGGTCAAACATCAAATGACAAAGCCTGCTTAACTCGTACATATCTAATTGGTTATTAGCACTATGACTTCTACTGAACCATAAAGTGATGACATGTTCCAGTTGATATCCATG
Source organism: Nakazawaea siamensis (assembly GCA_030569775.1). Classification (NCBI taxonomy): domain Eukaryota; kingdom Fungi; phylum Ascomycota; class Pichiomycetes; order Alaninales; family Pachysolenaceae; genus Nakazawaea; species Nakazawaea siamensis. The sequence continues at coordinate 26,032 of JAJMLT010000007.1, forward strand.
CCAACTGAGTCCCAATATTGGTTCATGGAGGTTGTCTTTTTTATACAAATAGTTCGACAATACCATTTGTGTGATGTAATTCCAAACTACCCCAATGCGATGATCGGTAAAAGGCACTCTGATCTCCAAAGTACCGGCATTTACTAGCTGGATAGAATTTCTACTAGGTTTCAACCCAGTTCTAAGAATGTGGACATTGGGATCTTTGGTAAATAACATTTTCTTGAAATTACCAATGAACTCGTTCCCTTGAGGTAGGGTCTGTAATGCAGTAACAAAGTTGAGTCCATTATGCCTAGTGAGTTAGTATTGTGCTATTTCAAGCGACTTTGTACTTACATGTTTCTCCAAATTCCCCAGCTGAATGGGAGGTTAGAATTTGGTAAGGTGTAGTCAATTTCCTGGCTCGGAAATAATTGAAGATCTCCTAAAGCAGGATTCAGTTCACGAATAACCTTTTCAAGACTCGGATAATCATGCACCATTCCTAACTGTTTCAAACTAGACTTCTTCTTGACCACCCTTAAAGGTGGTGGAGCTTCATCATCGTCTTCTGAATTACATGGAGTAGCAAGATCAGTACTCTCCTCCAATTGTAATCTCTCTTTTGCTTCATCTACAGCTCTAGTAGGAGATCTACGATGAAGCACATGAGAAAGCTTCTGTCTCATTCTCGGTCTCTCAGGTGGAGGTGTCTGACTCTCGAGATACTCAGCAACAAGCTCACTTTCTCCATATGTCTGTTGCTGTTGTTCAAGTCTTGCTAACGGCTCCACCTTCTCATGCACAAAACCCCTCAAACTGAACCGCCTATGACCATTCTTCAATTTCGGTGTCTGACTCGTCGAAGAATATTGCACCTCGGAATCTGACTTGTTTTCGTTCGTCTCCTCCACTGGCAGAGATGTGAAAAATGACGACCAACTACGAGCAGAATGCTTATACATAGTGTTGTACTAAAAAAGCTCTCCCTGTATCCCCTTTTTCCTTACACAAATATCCCCTATTTTAGTCGTGTACATAGCTACAAAGTGGATAAGAAATTTTTCACATAATGTAAGTAAAAAAAAAAAAATTTTAGAGAAGCTCATCTCGATCTTAAGTTAAAGAAACACCATGTCTAGTACGGATTCTAAATATGAACGGGGGTCCGTTTCCAAGAAGGCCGGGTTCACTAGAGATAAGAAACTTCGTGCCAATCTTAAAAAGATGGACAAACAATACAAAGAGGCTGTAAGAGCTGCTCAGAAGACCGATATATTACTTCAGGAAGATGCTGGGTTCTTGGAAGCAGAAGGGATGGAGAAGACTTATAAGTTCCGTCAATCTGAGATTAAGGAAAATGTTGATGTCACTACAGCTTCGAAGAACTTCGAATTGAACTTGCCAGAATACGGTTCTTATTCCATAGATTACTCTAGAAATGGTAGAGAGTTGTTGATAGGAGGAAGAAAGGGACATATTGCCTCGATGGATTGGAGAACAGGAGCCTTGAGTTGCGAGCTCCACTTGAACGAAACAGTACACGACATCAAATTTTTGCATAATGACCAATACTTTGCTGCTGCTCAAAAGAAGTATACTTTTATTTATGACAAGACTGGAGCAGAGTTGCATAGATTGAAACAGCATATCGAGCTGACGAGTCTCGATTTCTTACCATATCACTTTTTATTGGCCACTGCTGGAAATACCGGGTTCTTGAAGTACCATGATGTTTCCACCGGTGTGCTTGTACTGGAACATAGAACGAAATTGGGACCAACGCTATGTATGAGACAAAACCCATGGAATGCAGTAATGCACTTGGGCCACAGTAACGGAACAATCACCTTATGGTCCCCAAGTATGCCTACTCCCTTGGTAAAGATCCAAGCATGTCGTGGACCTGTCAGATCTCTTGCTATCAACAGAGATGGACGTTACATGGCTGTCACTGGAGCTGATAAGACTTTGAAAATCTGGGACTTGAGAAAGTACAAAGAGATTGACTCGTACTTCACACCAACACCAGCTTCTTCTCTTGATATCTCCGATACTGGTTTGGTCTCTGTTGGTTGGGGTCCTCACGTAACGGTATGGAAGGACACCTTCAAACTGAAGCAGAACTCTCCTTATATGAGCCATCTTATACCGAGCTCCAGAATCCAAAAGACTCGATTCGTTCCTTTCGAGGATGTGTTGGGTATCGGTCATGAAAAGGGAGTACAGTCCTTGATCATTCCAGGTGCCGGTGAGGCTAACTACGATGCCTTGGAGGTCAACCCATACGAAACTGCTAAGCAGAGACAACAATCCGAAGTCAGATCCTTGATCAACAAGTTGAGTCCAGACATGATCACCTTGGATCCAAGTGTCATTGGAGCTGTTGATAAGAGACAATCGCAACAAAGATTGACTGCTAAGGACATTGCCGTACTTCAAGATGTCAATTTGGATACTCAAGAACAAGAAGAACTCAAACTTAAGATCAGACCTGAGGTCAAGGGAAAGAACTCTGCCTTGAGAAAGCACCTTAGAAAGAAGACTCAAAACGTCATCGACCAACGTAAGTTGAGATTGGAGAAGAACTTGCAAGAGGAGAAGAAACAAAGAGCCCAACTCGAAAACAAGAGAAAGGGTGTTCAAGAAGAAGAAGATGTACTTGGTCCTGCTTTGGCAAGATTTAAATGATCTAGTCTTAAGTATTACTTTTATATAGAGACTTAATTTTCCTCTTCATCATCACTCTCCTCCAATGTAAATGGATCTGGCAATGGAGCTTCGTTGTTGTTCAATTGTCTGACTGTCTTGATCAGTTTGATTGGTTCACCAGGTTGCTTATCCTTCAAGACAACGATTCCATTGGCTCCTCTGAACCTTCTCACAGGAACAAATCGATCGTCCTTGACAAAGGCAATGTATTTCAATTGATCAGGCAAGATTCTAGACATGTTGGACACTTGGAAAGGAGTCTTGGTATAATTGGTTTGAATCAGTGGTTCCTCGATATCGTTAGGTAATTCCTCTTCAAATTTTTCCTCGACTGGAGTTTCTGGAACAACCTTCAGTTCTTCTTCATCAACTTCCATTTTGTCCTCTTTCTTCTCCTTCTCCAGTAAAGCAGTCTTAGCTCTAGCCTTGGCTCTCTTAGTGGTGGACAAGACAGCAGTAGCAACCTTTTCCGGTGCCTTCTCCTTGGCCTCCTCTACCTTGACAGGATAACTGAACAATTCCGGCTTTGTATGACAGTTGATCGAGAATTCAGGAACCTTCAAGTCTTCTCTAACACCAATGATCGAAGTTGGAGTGAATGACAACGACAAGAAATGAGCCAATGGGTACCAGTACCACGATTGTGTGAACAATGTCAAACCGACAATAGCCTTCAGATTCAAAGTGTTTGTTTGGGAGTTTTCCAATTGAATGGTGACATTTCTACCACCTGCATCGATGATACCTTGAGACAAGGCAGCACCATATTTGGCTAAAGCATCTTGGTTCTTATTGGAGATCACACTAGCATACATCTCCTTCATCTCCTTTACCTTTGGTGATGTCTTCTCCGTTTGTTGGATCAAAATCATCGAAGTGGCAATCAAGGCTCCTTGTCTGACAAAGTCAACCAGGTCTCTGGTCAATGGCTCCAAAACCTCAATGGCCAGAGGCAAACCTCTACCGGCACAAGAAATAGCCAAAGCCATGGCAGTACCGTAACGAACGTGTGGGTTATGGGATTCCGACAACAATTCGACAATGGTTGGTACAGTTGTGTAGTCACGTAATAAGATGTAACCCAAAGCCATAACTGAGGCACGTCTGACACTGTCAGAAGAATCGGAAACAGCAATGTGTAATAATCTTTGGATAGCTGGGTTGTTACCAGTTCCACAGTAGGCCAAGGCCAAGGTGAAACAAGCACCATAACGTAAGATTGGGTTTTGATGGGTGATCATCTTCTCAACGATAGCTTCACATTGTGTTTCCTTGGAGAAGAAGATCAATGAAATGGCCATTGCCAAACCACGGATGATGTTTTCGTGCTTAGTTTCTTCGGCATATGTCAACATATCTTGAGCAGCTTGTTCTTGACCGGATCCAAGCATTACAAGACCCATACCCAAAGCAGCAGCCTCACCAGAGATAGCAGAGTCGGTGTACATCACCGTCTTCAACTCATCATAGATATCTTGGGATCCCAATCCCATAGCAGCTACACCGACACCGAGAGAGGCACCATGTAAGATGACATCGGTGTCATGGTTTTCAGAGCTCTCGTCAGCACCGACGCCTCCAGCGTTATCTACAACGTGCTTTCTCAAATATTCGATCACTTCTCTTCCATGACCAGCGTAAATGAGACCCAATCCGTACAAAGAACCACCTTTGGTGTAAGCTGAACCAGAGGATCCTGGTAAGTATGGTTGTAAAATGGCCATACCACGAGAAAGATTACCCTTGTGAATGACACCCAAAGCAGCAGTGGCAGAGAATTTGGACCAGTTAGTGGCCTTTCCCAACCATTCCAAGTTGGATCTGAAGAAGGAATCATCCATTGTTCCGGCATGCATGAAGGCATTTTCTAAAGTGACGGCAGTGTGGAAAATGGAGTTTCTACCATCCAAAGATACTTTGCTCTTGTTCAAAATACTGATGTCTGTGTTGTTGTTGTTGTGTAAGAATGTGATATCCAAGTCGCAAGTTGGCACACCGGTCAAGATCTTTATTATCTTGGCTTGGCTCTTTTCGCTTGGTTTGAAAGATTCATCTTTACTCAAGATTTCGATTGTCTTATCCAACAATTCTTGTGAAGCAGCACTGACCAAATCAAAGGCTACTTGGAATGCCGTGAGCAGTAAATCTTCTGTTATCAATCTCTTGAAAATTTGGTGGGCTAACTTGTAATCGTTCAATTGGATGATGATTTTGGAGATGACGAAATAGTCTGGATTCTTCATTGCGAGTAAGATCAACACTAAAGCGTTCAAGATGTCGGTTCTGAAGCCGGTGTCAGAGATGACTGAGCTGGTACAAGTCAATACGTAATTGATCAAAGAGAGGGTCAATTCTTCATCTTCCGCGTGATCTGAAATTATCTGTTTGACAATATCTAAACGGTAGGATTCCAAGGAGATACCAATTGTCAATTTCAACTCATTCGAACTGACACATTTTTCTAACATCTTTTCAAAGATCGAGGTCAATTGCAGATCGATCTCAACGGTGGGATCCAAATACTTCTTCTGCGATAACGAGATGTAATGGTTGATACACTTGGAAACAATTGTCTCTACGAACTCGGTCTTCTCGTTGATGTCGAATTGATCACCAGAATGAAGCGAATACTTCACTGAGGAGTCGTAATCACCCAAATTGTAGTAAACCTTGGACAGAACAAGGGCGGCGAGCTTGCGGTCGGTGAAAGTCTCATCTTCACAAAGATCCTCGATCTCTCCGAGATAATTGGCAATCTCCGCCCACAATTGATCTACCACGTTGTTCAAAGATGCCAATGCATATGACTTCAATCCATCATCAGGTTCCGATAATAAGGCCAATAATGGGGCCGCTGATGTTAAGGACATGTCGTTTGTAAGATTTTGGCGGTTGGTTGTTTCTTTGTAAGAAAAAAAAACATTTAAAAATCGCCACCTACAATATGATATTGACACAGAAAAAAAATCGGTCCTCGAGTGACAGTGTACTCTAGAGTCGACAGAAAGGGGATACAAGCACCTCAAACTACGGACGCAGCTGAAGAGTGCAATGAAGAGATCGGATAGATGAGATTGATGGAGATATAGATTGTGAAAGTGGGATGAAGGAAATTGGAAGGAACTAAAGTGCGAATGTTACAGTTGCACTAATACTGTGTCACTATTTTAAGTCAACATCTCATATAAGTTATATATCAGAAATAGAGAGAAGTTGGGGAAGAGGGTAACCGAGAAATACGATAACTACGAAAAGTACGATCGCGTAATGAATGGAAATGTAATTTCCAGTTTCAACAGATCTGATACAATATGCAGCAGACTCGACATTCCCGTCGAGGATTACTAGACAGTATACAAAGTGGGGGCGGAAAAACTGGTGGTTTCCTTAAGTAGGGTATTTTTTTTACTGGAAGGAGTCGGAATATTTTCTCCAAGCGCAGGCGTTTTAACAAGCCGACTTACAGGATGAAAAAACGGTTGGGCAAAGTTAAGCAATGATACATTGAAATACGAGAAGTAAGGTCATGGATGGCACGAGGGGGTGGTTGGACTTGGGAATTTTATTGAGAACCAGTGGTTGTTGGTGACTAGTGACAATAGATATCACTCCTGTGCTTTTATTGTCGGTGTGAAACAAAAACAAAGGAAAAATTAATATGCAACAGTAAATAATAATATGCATGACATGAATTTGATGCCCCTTTAATGTCTAAGACTAAGCATAAATCGATTGGCAAAAATGGTGGGAAAAACGCAGAGGTACCTCAAACGGAGGGGGGGAACAAATTGGGTACGTAAATGGGAGTGCAAATATCCGAGGTGGTGGGGGCTTGGAGGGGGTAAAAGACCAGAGGGTCAGGGAAACGCAGTTCAAGATGCAATCGAGGTCATCGAAGGGAAAATTAGGTCCCTCATGCCGGTTCTGGATTTTTTTAGTCAAGATCCTAGGAATATGCTCGACGTGGAAAAAAATTCCGTTGGAACAAAAAAGTGCTAAATCACAATAATAATAGGGATCACTGGTGGAGGGTTTTTTTATTCCCGGGTCAAAAGAGCAATCATCCAATTAAAGTCGCTTGTGCAGATTATTATTAAGGTGGGTGACTCGGTGAATTCCCGCAAAACTTTTTTTTTCCCTCTTTTTAAAGGTCCATAAAGGATTGCCCTCAGGCACGTCTTTTTTTAGCTCAGTGACACAATATTAAGGAGTGAATTTTTTTTAGTCTTCCTTCGAGATTTTTTTTTTTTTTTTTGGGATTTTTTCAAAACTTTGTTTTTTCGACATACTTTTGCCATTGACCAAAAGACAAATATCAAGACTTTCCGAGGTGAATCGATACAGAGAGACTTCCATAGATCAGACTACGTTGTTTTAGTAAAGAGGTACCAGCTTTATTTTTTTGTTTTTGTTCCTGGTTTTCCTCCCTTTTTTTTTAACGGATACTTTCTTACCACTCCCATTGGCTCGCAATATACATCAGTTCACGTTCGTCCTTAACGAGTTGTCAGTCGAGCATAACGAGTCACTTTAAGAAACGCATTATTTTTTACTACCATTAGCATTTTTATCTTGAGTTTTCAAATCAAAAGTTCCTATTGTCGGTCGAGCCACGAATTGCTTTCATCCCCACTGAATTTCATCTTGATCTTAACAAACGAAAAATGTCTTCCGAATCGATGAGTCAGGACAGTTCCACCGGAGCTACTGTCGGTACCGTTCCGTCTATTTCCTCTACTCCTCCTGTATCTACCATTGGAGAACCTGAGGTTAATCACGTTGATTCGTTAACCAACATGCCTTTGCCTTCGCCCCCCGAGAACGTGTCAGCAACTTCAGGAGGAGCCACTCCAAAGACCCTTTGGATGGGTGATTTGGAGCCTTGGTGGGACGAAGAGTATATTATTGGCTTATGGAAGAACTTGGGCAAGTCTGTTCTTGTCAAAGTGATCAAGCCGAAGAATTTACATATGGCTAACACGGGTCAACATTTCAACCATTCTGGGTATTGTTTTGTCGAATTCGAAACTTATGAAGAAGCCAAAGAAGCTTTGGCTTTGAATGGGTCCATTGTTGCCGGTTCCAATAACAAAGCCTTCAGATTGAATTGGGCCAGTGGTGCCACGTTACAATCTCAGATTCCACAAACCCCTGAATATTCCATCTTTGTTGGAGATTTGTCTCCTTCTACAACGGAGGCCCATTTATTAGCATTGTTCCAAACCTCTTTCAAATCGGTCAAGACTGTCAGAGTCATGACATATCATGCTACCGGATCTTCCAGATGTTTCGGCTTTGTCCGTTTCACCGACGAAGAAGAGAGAAGACGTGCCTTAGTCGAAATGAATGGTGTATGGTTAGGTGGTCGTCCTATCAGAGTGGCCTTGGCCACTCCAAAGCATCAAGCCAACCAAGTGGTACAGTCCTTCCCTCAACAGATGGAATTCAATGACCGTGGTGGCTTAGATCTGCTGAATCAGATGTTCATTCCAGCACCTCCAATGCCGGGGGCCTTACCTTACTACACTCCACATTTTAACCAACCATCTCCACCTCCACAACAACAACTGTTTAATGATCCTAATAATACCACTGTATTTGTTGGAGGCTTGGCCAGTGGTGTCCCGGAAGAGACCTTGATCACTTTATTCGAACCTTTCGGTCCAGTGGTACAGGTCAAGATTCCACAGGGAAAAGGTTGCGGATTTGTCAAATTTGCCAAACGTGAGGATGCCGAACAAGCCATTGCCGGAATGCAAGGTTTCATCATCGGTGGATCCAGAGTCAGATTGAGTTGGGGTAGATCAAATCACAATAATAATATGAACCAACAAATGTTATTGAGACAACAGGTGGGTATGAACCACCATGCCTTCGATGGCTATGGAGTTCCTGCCCCACCAGTGAGCTCAATGCCTCTGGATTTCGCTCCTCCACCTCCACAAGGTATTCCTCCAATGTACTATTCAGCAGCAGCCACCAATGATACTACTGCCAATGGCTTATCTCCCTTGAATGGAGAGACCTATATACATCCATTCTCAGTGCCGGGTGGTGTGCCAGGAGTGCCTACACAGGACTACGAGGACCTGCAGCAACTGCAGCAACCTCAATTGTAGTCTCTACAAAAGTTTTTGTTACAAAGAAACGATCATGATGTGTGTGTCTTTATATATATACGAATAATTTCTCCTTTTTTTATTTTAACTCTGGCAATTCCGGGTAATGGGTCAACAACTGGTCCAATTCCTCCTTCTGGAACCTCCCCCATTGTTCTATACTATACATATCAGTCACGGATTTATTCCATTCCATTCTTTGTTTGATAATGTCGTTGGTATCCCCTTGGGCCACTTCTTGTCTGAGTTTATTTCTCATGTAGCCCAAGTTATCGACGGCAAGGTTGATGTCTATGTCCTTCAACAGCACGGCAATCTTTTCATCTTTGATTCTCCGGGTAAGACGAGGACTATTCCCGTTGGAACTGATCATAATTTGAAGTGCTCCCTTTCTGTACATTGCCCCGAAGTAGAAGTCACAAATAGAAGGCCGGTCCAGGATGTTGCATTGGAAGTTTCGTATTTTGCATTGGTAATGAATCTTCCGTGAGAGATCATGATCTGGGATGGCAGTGAGCACGAGAGCGAAGCGTTCGTTGGCTATGATATCGTACAATTTGTCGTAGTCGGACTCGGTAGGATCAGTGGGTAAGGAGGACATGTCCGTGGACTGGTACATTTCGAGGTCCTTTTCTTCGTATTTACGAAGATGGACAGCGTGGAGAAGACCTAAGTCATTCCATTTGGCAAGTTGGGGAGTGATTTCGGGCAGAACAACGGTGATTTTAGCATTGGCTTGGAGGAGTAAGTTGACTCTGCCAGTAGCTACTTCACCACCACCAACGAGAAGAACATGCCGGTCTATAGATGTTAGTATGGGAATTCAGTTAGGGATGTGTTATTTGCTCACTTTTTACTTGCCATGCGAGCAAGAGAGACCCGTTTGGTTCGGGGACTGTTTCACTAACCATCGATGACTTTATATAAAAAAATGAGAAGAGCTTTTTTTTACTTTCTTAAGGATGGCAAATAAGATGACAGTTGCAAGTGTTGGTAAAGAGTGTCATGATTGGATGGTGAATACTTTGAAGGCTGAATCCGGTGGAGGAGAAGCAATTGAGGAGCTGAATTATTGGAGTCGCACTTATAAGAACGGGATGGTGATGATGGTGAGTGGTGCAGGTAAGGAGGGATATGTGGTTAATGTGGTATTTGAAGGTCAATTGAAGTCGGTGCTAGTCTCGGCGGCGGTGGTTCTGGACGGGAAGGTGAAGGAGAAGTTGAGTGATGCCTTGTTGGCACAATCCATTTTGAAGGAGGGAGTCGATCGGAGTGTAGACAAGGTTGACACACCGCAGATGTTGTTTGAATTGCCGCGGGCTCAAGCGAAAGCTATGGCTACAGTGCCTTCGGGGGAGCAACCACCTAAATTCGAAGATGAGTATCAAATGTTGGGGAGGGAAAGTGCTCCTCAATCACTGGGCGTGGGTAACCCCCTTTCCATCGGAGAACGAGACTTGTATCCTCCTGGTGGGAAGGAACCTGTTATGAAACCGTATATGGATCCCTTTGGAGGAGAAGGAGGAATGCATCCCACTGGGAACCATCCTATCTTTGGAGGTCGCGGGGCTGGCCGGGGATCAATGGGGCCTCGGTTCGATGATCCATTACTAGGGGAGGGTGATGATATGGACCTGATTGGTAGTGGATTGCCGGGGAATTTGCGTATGGGTGGAAATAGGTTTGGTGGTAATGGAGGATTTGGAGGGGGATTTGGGGGAGGATTTGGTGGAAGTGGTAGCTCGGGATTCTATGGATAATCGCGCTAGGTTCCTTTTAGGGTCCTGCTTAATTTATGTGTAACGAAATGTAAGGAAAAAAAGATCAAATATAAACGCGTAGTAGTTTATTGAAACAAGTATGAGTTCACGTCAGGAGAAACTCGAGAGTCGGCAGAGAGGAGCGCTGTTGCGGCAGATCGATGTTGGGGATATCGTCTTTGGGAGTCCATCTGCTCTGACGCTGGACCGTAGACGGTCCTCTTCTATGTACCATACCGAGATCGATGATCTCTTTCAGCGGGGAAGTGGGTCGAGGGAATCGACTCTGCCCAATTCTCCTGTCTCGAACAGGCGGAGTTCCACGGTGAGGCGATTGGAACCGGCATTTGTAGAGGCAATCACACCAGAATCGAGTAGACGAAATTCCTTTGTAGGAGTGAGTCCAATACTATCACCACCAAGTCCAATACAAGTGACTCCAAGGTTGAATAGGCGCTCACCAAGGAGATCACCAAGGAGGTCGAGTTCGTTTGGGTTGGCAAAGTCGGTACAGAAGGTCCAGGAGCTGTTGAAGAAGCGGAAGGTGAGTCAGAATAGTGTGCATAAGGCAGTCAACCACTCTAAGGCAGTCAGCCAGTCTAAGGCAGTTAGCCAGCCACGGCCTGTGCCACGAGCTGCGCCTAGGCCCCAGCCTAAGGTGACCAAGAGGGTCCTTGGCGAGGACGAATCTGATGGGGATCCCGATTACGAATCTGAAGCCGAAGAAGAACCCCCAGTCAAGATAAGGAGAGCCAACGAACCCCTCATCCAGGTCAAGTTGGAACGGTTATCCAACTACCAAAATAGACAGGTGACCGCTTTGGATGTGATAGGACATGTTGTTGGGGAGTACATCAAGACCCTTCAACCACAGAAGACTTCGTACCTTGATAAGAAGCTGTTACGGTCGTATACGCAACGATTGGACGATCATTTCAGTAGGTTGATTGACGTCAGTTTGAATAATGAAGCATTGGGAAGGGAATTGCTGCAATCCAATAGGGATAAAGAGAGATTGAGAGGGCAGATTTATGAGATCAGAAAGAAACAAGATGAATTGCTGGTCAAGATGGAGAAATTGAGACATTCTTATAAGTTGAAAAGAGAACGACTGGAGGTGGACTTTAAGATCCAAGAGACATTTGAGAAGTTTAATAAGGGGGAGATCAAAAGAGATTCGGTGTTGGATAAGATCCAATTGAAATTACTGGAATTGGATTCCACCATTAACCCGGAAACTGGGTTGGTGAACAAGTTCGAAGCTTTGAATGATAAATTGACCCAGTTGGATACTATATAGATTAAAATTTAGAAATCGTCCGAAATTAAGGCAACAATCATTCTGTACAAGTAGTAGAAGAACATCAACAAGTGGAAACCCAACTTGATGAAACTTTCCTTCTTGTGTTTGGACAATGTACGGAAGATTTCGGTGGCATCCAACAAGTGGTTTTTCTCGTAGATCTTCTTGAAGTTGAAGGCAAACAATGGCAAGTTCAATAAGAAACTGAACCAGTATCCGTTGATCAAGAACAAGACAGATAAAAATGCTTGGACTCCCGCCTCGGGAATGATGTATTTGTTCAACTTGTTACACAACTCGATCGGATTGATGTAGTCACACTCCAAGTCACTGTACATAATGGTAAAGAATACCTGGAGGAACAAGTTCAAACAGTTAACAATAACTGCAAATACAAAGAGCCTATCCTAGTTAATATGTTAGATCTAATGGAATCTCCTCCTTTCTACTTACCAAGCTTCACCAGACATTCTAAGATAAGGATACGATAACTGATTTGAAATAGAGGTGAATTTTTTTTTTTTTACCGTTCTTTTTAAGGTTAAAAATCTTTGACTTCTTTTGTAGATTATACACGACCTAGTTTTGTTCTATTATCTTCCATTCACCGATTGTGGAGGTTGGGAATTGGTCGATGTCGATACCGTAGGAGAAGATTGTGGAGTTATCATAGATTCTGATACAGGATAAGGTTGAGTTCAAAGAGGAGATGTCTAAGCCGGAGAGGTCCTTTCTGTTGAGGATACCTTGAGCCCATTTGCCGATAGAGATAAAGCGACCTTCGAAGGTTGGAGTGGACAATTCGTAGACTTTGAAGTCTGCCGTTGGGGCACCTTTTAAAAGGACAATGTTATCAGGAGAGGACAGATCCGCATCGACAGTACGCCAGACTTCAATGTAGGGCAGAATTTTGCCCGTGGCAACGTTCAACATTTCCCCATCTTCTTGTCTATCTCCATTCGGCAAAGGAGAGAAGTGGCCGATATCAGCCACGTCTTCCTCTTCCTCGTACTCTTTTCCCAGTTTCAAATGTTCCAATTTGGCGTTGGTTGGTCTCGAATCTAAGGTATGGTGGAATTTGACCGACTTTTCGTTGAGGGGTTCGGAGTAACCGACAATAGCCCATTCGAAGGGGAAAGCCTTCTCGGTCTCGGTGACGGCAGTCTTCAAAGGACGCAAGTCAACAAATTTCCCTGAAGGACCAGACATTACCATGGTGGTGGATGGTTCATAGGGATCTTCAGGCGGCCATTGAATAGAAATACGTGTAGAGAAGAAGGACATGGTCAAGTAGATAATGTTCTTATCGTGGGGATTTCTTATTTTTTTGCTTCCGTGAAAAATTAAAGAAAAAAAAAGTGAACAGCTGGAAACGAAACGTTACTAAATATGGAGGCTATTGATTTGGGACTTCCCATTGAATACGATGCCACATCTAAGAAGATTTCGTTAGTCGAGGGTGTCAATAAGAAGGAATGGAAGGATTTGGTGCTGGAGATCAGTCAGTTGAACACGATATCGACAGAGTTGATCTCACTCAATGGCGATGTTCCACCTCCTCCAACTAAGGAGAGTTACAATAGACAATTGAGTCAGTTGAGTCGAAAATTGTTTGAGTCTGGTGGTAAGTCGTTCAAGGAGAAGAAATACGGAGATGCCATCAAACAGTTCTCCCTCTGTATCGAGATGAACTCTAGAAGACCCAAGTTCGAGAGCTTCCTGTTGACCTTACAAGAGATCACGATGCCGTTGATGGCCAGATGTGACAGTTACCTTATGTCGCAGAAGTTCTTAGAGGCTTTTGGAGATGCAGAGGTGTTGTGTAATATCCTGGCCAACTTGGCTGATAACCATTTGAGAAAGGGTATTGCTAACTACAAGTTGGGCAATTTGGCAGACGCCAAGAACGACTTCGAGAGAGGGCTACTGATAAACCCGAATCATCTGAAATTGAAGGAAGAATTGAAAAATGTGTTGGAAGAATGGAAAGTCATGAACGGAGAAGATTATTATGTAGATGTTAAGTATGTATAGGCACTACTTACGCGCCCTTGATTTGACTATGTAAAATCTGATGGATCTTTTTTTTTTTTTTTCTTTGAAACAAATTTAAGTGAGAAAAAAAAGGCTAAGAGAGAGATCTTAAGTAGATAACGTATAGTATAACATGGCGTCGGAAGTACGAGAGCAGGAGACATTTGACCGAGAAAAACGTCGGCGACTCAATAATGGGGATGCCTTATCGGCGTATTTGCTGTTTGATTTTTCCGATGACGAGTTCCAATTCGAGAAGCCCAGTTCTGATATGATGACTACGGAAGGCGATGACGCGCAGATAGAGATAATTAAGTCGGATATTGCTCTTGAAGAGCGGCGGAAGGATCGTGAGTTGATCAGAAGAGGTTCGAGAGTGCCCGATGTGTATCCTTCGAAGCTTCGAAGCGGCGAATTGTCCTCGAACAACTCCATGGCTGTATCTCCTAGTAGTACAACGCTGTTGAGGCGATCGGAGCTGCTGCCGAGTGATAGACTGTCCAGTAGCTCGGACGGACGATTGTTGGAGTCGGACCTCAAGGCCCGTCTTAAGTTATCGCAGGACTCTGTAGTGGACTTGACGATGACAGACGATGACGACATGAGATCAAAGCAGGAGAGTCAACTGCCATCCATACCACCAGAGGTGGAACCAAAGGAAGAGAGGAAGCCACTTATAATAGAAGGACATGAAGTGATAGATCTCAGTGAGATCTCATCGGATGAGGAGGTGGATCTGACCAAGGTGGAGTATCCAGAGACATTGGAGGCTCCACCGGGATGGGCTGACGAGAAGAAGTTTAATAATAATAGCGTTGTATTACCACCTACAGCGGCACAAGAAGACGAAGATTCGAGTGATGACGATATCATCATACTTAGTACACATGAATTGGCTCCTCCTATTCATCCACCAGTACATAGTAATCCTGGATTGAGAGAAGCTGCAGCGGAGTGTCTGAAGTTACGGACGTCTCATCTGTTGGAAGACCGTAACTACCGTTTTATTAAGAACAGGTTTGACAGCGAGTTTGCGTATTATATGGCACTGAAGAAGAGAGTCGAGGACTCGGAGCCCGATTCTCTGGAGAGGGCCGAGGCTGGGCTTCGTCTTAACCAACACGGGAACCAATTGAATCATCTGAGGAATTTGTTGAATAATCAGAAACGGATAGTGGACGATTTGGGATACAGATTGACGCTTGCCGAGTCGAAGTTGGTGCATTTGGAAAGAATCAACCAAGCAGAGGTGAGACAACAATACAGAGGTTACACGAGTAATGTGTGGACTGATGACAGCAGTTCGTTGAGAAATTTGTTGAACAATATCAAGCCAGATGAGACGTATATGGAGGGACGACTGAGTACACCTAAAGAACTTACAGTGGCTCTTTTGGCTCATCAAAGAATCGGATTGGCATGGTTGATGGACATGGAGAAATCTTCCAGTAAGGGAGGTATTTTGGCTGATGATATGGGATTGGGTAAAACGATTCAATTACTTTCATTGATGCTTGCCAATAAGAGTACGGATTATAATTGTCGTACTGTATTGATTGTTGCTCCAGTGGCTTTGTTGAAGCAATGGCAACAGGAGATCATATCGAAGGTTAACCCGGATTTCGGACTCAAGACTTTTATCTTTCACCAGGCCGATAAGGTGGATAGGTTTGAAGCTTTAAAGAGGTACGATGTGGTGTTGATCTCTTACAATACCTTACTGTCTGAGTTCAAGAAACATTACGAGTATGCTTTGAAAGACGCTCAGATCGGCAGAAACTCGAGTATTCTTCCGACTAGGAACAGTGGAGGTCAACGATACAACTCGCCGTTTTACTCGGAGGGACTGAAGTTTTATAGAATCATTCTTGATGAGGCTCAATGGATCAAGAACAAGTTGACTCAACTGTCCAAGTCGGTGCTGTTATTGGAGGCCGAATACAGATGGTGCCTCAGTGGTACACCAATGCAAAACTCGATCGACGAATTGTATCCGTTGTTGAGATTCTTGAGGATCAGACCTTATAATGTGGAGGACAAATTTAGAGCCGATATCTTATTACCGATCAAGAATGCCTCGAGTGACAAATATGACTCTTTTGATACCTCATCTGCTATGAGGAAATTGCAACTGTTATTGAAGCTGGTGTTGTTGAGAAGAACTAAAGACTCACAGATCGACGGGAAGCCCATTTTGGAGTTACCTGAGAAGAAAGTTGAGAAGACTGATGTTGAGATGATGCCTGTGGAGAGGAGCTATTACGAGAAACTTGAGAGTGATTCTGCTCAGATGGCCAACGAATTGATGTCCAAGACCCGGCAGGATCCGGGGGCTAATTATTACTCTTCCATCTTGACTCTTTTGTTGAGGTTGAGACAACTGTGTTGTCATCATTATCTTGTCGAGATTGGGCTGCGTAAAAATGCGGAACAAAAGGATTTGAGACTCAGTATCATTCGGAATTTAACTACGATTGTGGTGAACAACATCAATGTACTGTCAGAAGAAGGATTCACTTGTCCTAGCTGTCTTGACTCCATCACGGCTGAAAGGTGTTATCTCTTTACTCCATGTGGTCATGCCATTTGTGAGGATTGTATTGATACTTACTTTGATGAGAATCAGATTGGAAGTGACGATTATAAGGTAGCTCCATGTTACGATTGTGGCAACAAAGTACTGGAGGCTGAGACGATCATGTTCCAACTGTTCGATATGATACATAACAAGAGAATGACCAATTTTGAGGTGGAGGATAAGTTTCAATTCCCCGTGTCAAGTTCCAAACCAAGTGACAAGAAGAGACAGGTTTTGAAACTCATGGAGGAACTGGGAGGCAAGTTTGAAAGTTCGCTGAAGGTGGATCTTTGTATCAGTACTATAGAACAGATCATAGAGGGAGATCCTAATGAGAAGGTGATTGTGTTTTCTCAATTTACTATGTTATTTGAGGTCATCAAGATTGTCATGGATCAGAAGAAGATCAAGTACTTACAATACGACGGAAGTATGTCCAGTGATGACCGTAATGCCACCATTGGTACGTTTTACCGAGAACCTACACAACGAGTATTGTTACTGTCATTAAAAGCAGGTAACGTCGGATTGACATTGACCTGTGCTAATCATGTTATTATAATGGACCCCTTCTGGAACCCCTACGTGGAAGAACAGGCCATGGATAGACTGCATCGTATCGGACAACAGAGACCTGTTTATGTACACAGACTTTTGATTAAGGATACAGTGGAAGACCGTATCATGAAGTTGCAAGAACAAAAGAAGGAGTTGATTGACGGGGCCTTGGACTCTCAAGGAATGGCCAACATCTCCAGATTGGGACGTAATGAAATTCGTTATTTGTTTGGGTTGGGTGATCTCTAATCTCTGTATAGAATAATTTCGCTTTGCTTGAAGTATCTTCTCAGGTCCTCGTCGATCAACACGAGACTGAGGTAAGTTCTGACGGAGAATTTCTTGTTGACGTCTCTGTAGGTAGGCACCAAATCAAATCCGCCGAGAAACAATCTGATTGGAATGGTCTCTCCCTTCACTGGAGCACCATCCATGATCTCAAAACGTACCAAAGTCTGGTTATCGCTCATCAGATGTTGACCTGAGCCAACGGTCTCTTTCTTTATCAAGGACAATTCCATATGCTTGATCTTGAGACGCACCAAGAGAAAGTAAATCCGGCCAACGATGACGTCTTTAAGGGAATATTTATTCTTCGAGTACTCAAACTCGATATGAAGACAATCTTCTATACCAACATCCATCTTGACCGACTTGCCCGAGTCCGTCGCTGGGGGTGGGAGCGGATTGTATTGATATACCCACAATTCCTTCTCTCTGATGATATCCGTGTTCTTTTTAGAAACCGTCACTTTGATGTAGTATCTCAATTTGACGTTGATTCCCCTGTAACTCTCGAACTGCTTTTCCACATTACGGAACTCGAAGGGGAACGTTTCCGAGTGTTTCAAGTCCCCCGGAGAGGCCAATTCCGAGGTGAAGGTGAGAAACTCGTCGGTCTTGATGTTTTCCAGACTCGACTCGATCGTGCCTAACAATTGCACCTTGATCCCTTGATGCTCAACTTTCTTGTTGTCCTTTATCCGTATGGTCACCTGTCCCTTCACAGTCTCCCCATCTTTGTACACCGGGATCTTCTCCACCCTCTTAGGAGTCTTAATATCAACATGCTCCCGCGTATCCTCCTTATCCAATCGGATCTCAATGTCCAATGGCGATTTCCAAAACAATGAAGTCATACTTGATAAGGTAAGCTTTAATCTACTCTTTTTTTTCTTGTCTTAATAAAGAAAGAAAGGAGAGGAAGGTCGTGTATGTAATTCGAAAGCCGGGCTAGTTCTAAGCAACTAATTACAGCAGAAAAGAAGGAAAAAATCGTGAGGTTACAGAAGATGCACCGAATTAGGCAGGTGATATGCAGAAACAAATTAGCATGTGATTCTGTAGGACGCCACTTGGCACATGTATAAATAGATGAGAGAATCGCCGAAGAAGAATTTTCACGTGAGTTATTTCACAGGTCCAAGGCAAGATAGATTAAAAAGTGGGCGCCATCGAAATTTAAAGTTTAAATAATATCCAATTTAAGTTTCCTTGCGTCTTTGCAAATCTCTATTTTTCTGATTAATTTAATTTGAGATATAAAAAGGAAGAGACAAACCTTATAAAAAAGTGGTTAGATTACATACAACAACAGAGAACATGTCGGAAGTCAACGGTCACGTATCCAAGTTTTCTTCTTCTACGATTGCTCATTTGAAAGCGTATCCTGTTGTCAGTGATATATTGGATGTATTGAAGCAGTATACTCTTTTCACCTATGTGATTGATTATGCTATGATTGCTAAGTCGAAGGCTGAGCCATACATTGAGAAAGCTCCTTATCTGATGTCATTTCTTGGTCAAGCTGATTCCTTCCTTGATAACAAAGTTTTGACCAAGTTTGATCAATTGTTCCCAAAGATCACCAAAGTTCAATTGGCTCAATTAACCCCCTCTTCGTTATACTCCAGTTCGAAAGAAATGGCTGTATCTCAATATAATCTGACTACCGAACTTCTGGTCTCGAAATTCCATCTGGTTGAATCGAAGGTCAGACCTGCTGTTGCCAAGAGAACGGACCCCTTAGTCCTGCCAGTTAATAATCTCTTTGAAAAAGCACTTAACAAAGCATTCCCACCTTCCACCACGGAGACAGTCACGAGTCCTAAATCGAAGGATGAACTCGAAAGATTCGTCCAATTGGGTAGTTCGGCTTATAGCAAGTCCTTACCAATCTTGACCTCCACCAAAGATCAGATGATTCAGATTCCTAATCACATCAGTGATGTGTACAAGGGAGAATTGGAGGCTTCTAAGAATTCTGTTCTGGCTGTCAAGTCCACTTCGCGTAAGTTGTCCTCTGAACTGATGGAGACGTTGAAGCCGATCATAGAACCAATTTTCTCCCAGGTTGAAAGTGTCAAGACTGCTACTCAAAGCAAGATCAGCACTGTCATCGATGGTACTAAGAGTGGTATCGACGGTATTGTAGCTGAAGCTAAGGAAGGTCTTGATTCGACGGCTATCAACGGATCATCAGGCTCGGCTCCAGTCGTCTCGGCTTCTGCTTAATCGGCTAGCTGCTGCTTTTCGTTTCTTCCGTGCTTGACAGGTGCGCGGCTCATCTGCTGTCAAATCAGATCAGCCGATTGTTTGGTATTGTGGTGTTGTTCTAATACATTCTGGAGTGAATTCCAATCTATATAGTTTGAGATTTGTTTTATTTTTATACATATAAGTAATTATGGCATGTACTGTACTTAGCTGGTGTAGACTATAGAGAAGAGCAGATAACGAAAAATAAGCAAGGTGAGGTTAGAGAGCTTTGAGGTTCGAATTTTGTAGAAAAAAAAAAAACTAAAAATAAGTGTGATAAAGTGTGATAGTGTTATTAGATACGTTCATGAGCATGCTTTCAGTATTAGTGCTATCGGTAGTGGTGAGCACCATGAGCACTGTTCTTGGAGCCCCCGTCGGTGGACACCAAGATGACGACTACACTTTACCGCCCGTGTTTTATACCTTCATCGGCGTTATGATACTGTTATCTCTGTTCATGATAGGATGTATTGCGCGGGTAATGTACTTGGCGGTAGTGGAGATCTTGATCCCCTCCCTTCGGTCGATCAGATTGACCAACGACAACCCTGGAGAGTTTGATGACGAACAACTGATTTTAGAAGAAGATAATAGAGCCTTACTTGAGTTGCCTCCTAATGAACAAGAACTCTATTTCCAAGCCAAGGATTTCTTAGCCTTGAACCCTATAGATGATACCCCACTAACGCCTCATCAACTCCAACTTATTGAAGAAAGAGGTATTGCAGCTTACGAGTTTCGTCCTGATTCACTGGTGAGTGAGGAAGTGCATGTTGTGGAAAAGGCTGAGATCACCTTTGACCATTTGAACCCATCGTCGGAACTTTCAGTTCAATGTAATTTGCCACTCCCCACTCAAAATGAAGTGTATTATTTCGAGACCAAAATAATGGATCTTCCCAACCCGGAGGAGACGATCTTATCAATAGGTCTTTCCACGTCTCCTTATCCTTACTTTAGATTACCTGGAAGACATAGATATTCTTTGAGTTACGATTCGAACGGAGATAGACGTTACAATCAAATATTTGCATTAAAGACGGGAGCAGGTTTAGCTGCGTTCCCCAAAATGGAGAAGGGTGATGTCATAGGAGTAGGGTATAGAACACGGTCTGGAACGGTGTTCTTTACTAGAAATTCGAAGAAAGTGTCAGAATCGAGAATCGGAGGTCATGTGACGAATTTCAAGCATACGAAATTATATCCAACGGTGGGACTGACCAATAAATGTTCGGTGATTGTGAATTTGGGTCAGTCGGAGTATGTCTTTGTGGAACTGAATGTGAAGAATTGGCGATTGGCTCCAAGAGAGGGTAATGGTCCTCCTCCTCCTGCTTACAAGGCATTTAATGAAGATGTGTTGTTGGAGTCAAGTAGTGAATACAGTGATGGAGAAGATTCGTTCCCACCCAATTTCTGGACGGCCACCCAATTGGAACCGTCAACGGAAAGAGATGAGGAAAATATCACCTTAAATACTTTACCCCCAGATCCCCCACTCTACCTGACAGACTCAGATGATGACGCCTACAATTTAAGACCATCAGATGATCATAATGAAGAAAATGAAGACTCGGATGCGGATGCGGAAGATAACTCGGATTAGCCCACTCCCTCTACTGGCTTAGATGTATAGAGTATGTACCTGTATTTGACTGGCGTTTTTTTTTTTTCCTAGTCCTCCCCTAATGATCTGCCAAGAAGATAAAGGCTGTGCTCTTTTTTTTTTTTCTTCTGTGGCCTTTTTTTTTTTTTTTCTTACCAGCATAAAGGTTCTGTGTTAACTATAAAGTAGATCATAAGATCAGACAAGGACAGAGGTTTTGTTGAGAGACCTTTTGAGATTGATCTTGATATGAGTCACATAGAGGATAATAATAATCCGTTTGGGGATGTGACGGAGACTCAAGGGCTGGAATCTTTGGGGCAGCAGCCTAAGATCACCAAGAAGAGAGCCAGGGGATTATCACTTCGATCTCAATTGTTGAATAAGAATTTGACTAAGAATGTTAGTAAAATGCATGAGGTTGGTAGTGAGGATGGAAGGGATAAGGATATCATTGAGATGAGTGCGTTGGAGGAGGTTGTTAAGACTAGTACCAAGGCTTCGGAAGAGGAGCGTGAGCCCAAGTCTAAATTTCAACGGGATGCATCACACAAGAGATCCAAGCGAGGGATTGTGGCGAGGACACGGAAATTACACAGTAAGATCTTTGGGCAAAGTGATCTTGGATCTTCTCTCAATGGGAGGAGAATTCCCTTGGATTTGTCTCAGAACTATTCCGAGCCTTACACTCAGCATAAAGATAAGAAATTATTACTAGACGAACGGAGCTCACGTCCGTATCGTAACAACCTTATTCTTTCCTCCAGATACACCTTATATTCGTTCTTACCACGACAATTATACTTTCAGTTCTCAAAGATTGCCAATTGTTATTTCATGGTGGTCGCCATTATGCAGATGATCCCCTCGTGGAGTACCACGGGTACTTATACTACGATTGTTCCGTTATTAATATTTATGTCGATATCCATTCTGAGAGAGGGTTTCGATGATTTCAAGAGACATTTACTGGACAAAGAGGAGAACAACAAGATGGTGTCGATTTTGACGAAGCATGACTCGATTTATGAAGACGAGACGTTGGCTAAGAGTGCTACGAGTGTCTCGGCCTTGAGGTCGAATATTGACGGCAGATCGAGAACGTCTAGTTCAAGCAGTGATCCACTGACACAAGCATCACCGGAAATTGAGTTTGAAGATGAAGAGGGAACCAAATCGTTTGCCGATCCCCATCTGTTGAAAGAGGCCGGGATCAAACAACGGAAGGTGGAGTGGAAAAATATAAAAGTTGGAGATATCGTCAAGTTGAGACTGGATGAATGGATCCCGGCTGACATCATTCTCTTGTCGTCGACGGCTGATAGTGGAGAGGCGTTTGTTGAGACCATGGCCCTTGACGGAGAAACCAATTTGAAATCCAAGCATCCACACATTGAATTGCATAATTTATGTTACGAAGCAGAATCCTTGAAAAAAGCACATGCCACGATTATCTCCGAAGATCCGAATATCGACCTCTACAACTTCGAAGGTAAGGTGGAGATTGGAGGAGAAGCTTATGCGTTGAACTCGGATAACGTCATTTACAGAGGATCCATCTTACGTAATACCGAACTGATCATTGGATTGGTCATTTTCACGGGTGAAGAGACAAAAATCCGTATGAATGCCATTAAGAATCCTCGTACAAAGGCGCCAAAGCTTCAAAGAGCCATCAATATGATTGTCATTTTCATGGTGATTGTCGTTTGTTCCCTTGCTCTGTTCTCCACTATGGCACAGAGATTGGAGTACGATAAGTGGAAGGATAAACTGTGGTATTTAAGAGGACAAGATGTTGGTGTAGCACTGACTTTGATGGGTTACATCATCATGTACAATACGTTGATCCCGTTGTCTCTTTACGTCACCATGGAGATCATCAAGGTGATGCAATTCTTCTTATTACAATGGGATATTGATATGTACCACAAGCCTTCCAACACTCCAGCACAAGCCAAAACGGCCACCATTTTGGAAGAATTGGGTCAAGTCAGTTATGTCTTCTCCGATAAGACGGGAACGTTGACTAACAACGAGATGATCTTTAGGAAGTTCACCATAAGTGGAGTCTCGTGGCTTCATGATGTAGATATCATGATGAACTCAGCCTCTGCTCTGGATGAGGGTAATGATACAACTCTGGGTCTCACTACAGTGGTATCGAATGGTATGGGTGAGACGAAGTACACGGGAAGACCAAGTATTGCTTCGTTACCTACCAGTGAACCTACTCGTACTATAGATGACATTACGGGTAGACCAAGTACTCAAGTATCCACCTTTTCGAGACAAACCTGGAGATCAGATGCCAATCCTGGCAAAGTGCAAGAAATCAGGTCTTCCAGAGAATTGATCCAATACTTGCAAACTCATCTGAACACGTTGTTCAGTAAGAGAGCCAAGTTCTTCTTGTTGTCCTTGGCATTATGTCATTCGTGTTTACCAAAGAGAGTGCAACATGGAGATGATCAGAACAACAATCAAGTCACGTCGGATGACGAAGATGAGTATGACGAGATCGACTATCAAGCTGCTTCCCCTGATGAATTGGCTATTGTAGTAGCTGCTAGAGATATGGGGTATGTGGTTTTTGATAGGAAGAGAGATCAGCTTATTATTAAGACGTATCCTAATGGGTTCGATAGACCTGCCGTGGAGGAAGCTTACCAAATTTTGGAAGTTGTGGAGTTTTCGTCTGCTAGAAAGAGAATGTCAGTGGTGGTGAGATTCCCGGATGGAAGAATCTGTATGTTCTGTAAGGGTGCTGATAATATTATATTGGAGAGGTTGAAGAATGCCGAGTTGGCCAAGGCCAAATTGAACGAGTTGTCGAAGGAGACTTCCGACAGAAAGCATGCCGAGCTGTCTCTGATTTTGGAGAAGAAGTCTTTGGATAAGAGCAGACCTTCGATGTCGAGTCTTCCATTGGGACGTAGTTCGTTCCAACAAGGTTCTATAGACAACTATTTGGATGACCTGAATATTGCCGAGATTGCTGAATCTTCCAGAAGATCCTTCCAACTTCAACAACAGAAGAAGTATGGTATTAAGGAGTCTGAGGCTTACACTTCCGTCGAGTCCATCATTCCTAGTGACAAGCTCGTTATCAATGACGAGTACGTGCTTGAGAAGACCTTGCATCATATTGAGGAATTTTCTACTGAGGGATTGAGAACCTTGATGTACTCTTACAAATGGTTGGACAAACAACTGTATGAAAGTTGGTCTGAAGAGTATAAAGCAGCCAAGGCTTCTTTGGTAGACAGAAGTTTGAAGATCGAGCAGGTTGGAGAGCAACTCGAACTGGACTTTGAACTTTTGGGAGCCACTCTGATCGAAGACAAATTACAAGACGGTGTTGCTGAGGCCATTGATAAGTTGAGAAGAGCTGGTCTTAAGATGTGGATGCTTACTGGAGACAAGAGAGAAACGGCTATCAATATCGGCTATTCTTGTCGTCTTATCAAGGATTATTCGACAGTGGTGATCTTGTCCTTAGATGACGGTGTTGATGTTCTTGCTGATAAGATCAGAGCTGCTGACTTGGAAATTCAAGAGGGCAACGTTGCTCATTCGGTTATTGTTATCGATGGTGCCACATTGTCAGAAATAGAAGATGATGTCACTTTGATGACTCCCTTCATTGAGTTGGGTGTCAAGGCAGATTCCGTCATCTGTTGTAGAGCTTCTCCTTCTCAGAAGGCCAATATGGTTCTTTCTGTGAGACAATTGAACAAGAAGAAGGTCACTTTGCTGATTGGAGATGGTGCTAATGACATTGCCATGATCCAAAGTGCTGATATCGGAATAGGAATCACTGGTAAAGAAGGATTACAAGCTCTGAGATCGTCGGATTATTCCATTGCCCAATTCAGATTCCTCTTGAAATTGCTCTTGGTTCATGGCAGATACAACTATGTGAGAACCTCCAAGTTTGTCATGTGCACATTTTACAAAGAGTTGTTGTTTTACTTGACCCAACTGGTCTATCAAAGACAAGACATGTTTACTGGGTCATCGTTGTACGAATCTTGGTCCTTGTCTATGTTCAACACCTTATTCACTTCTTTGCCCGTTTTGGCCATTGGAATGTTTGAGAAGGATTTGAGACCGTCGACTTTGATTCTGTACCCCGAATTGTATCTGAAGGGACGGAATTTCGAGTCTTTCAACTTGACCATCTTCATTTATTGGATGGTGATTCTGGCCAGTCAAAGTATCTTGGTATCATTTGTCTCGGTCTATATTTATGGGTTCACCGCTTTGAAAGATAACACCACGTATTCTCTTTGTGTGTTATGTTTCACTACTCTTGTTATCGTTATTAACACCAAATGTCAGGTCTTGGAGATGAAGAATATCACCAAGATCAACTTTGCCGGGTGGATCACTTCGGTTGGAGGTTGGCTCGTTTGGTGTTGTCTCTTGCCTGCTTTTTATGCCAGCAAACCAAACAAAATTTTCTACGTGAAGACGGGATTCTTCCACCATTTCGGTACCGATTATACCTGGTGGGCTGCCCTCTTCATATTGATCTGGGTTGCTGTCTTATTTGATCTCCTCATCCAGTCGGCAAGAAGAGAAATTCTTCCTAATATGACCGATGACTTCCAAATCATGGAGAAGGATCCGGAGTTTAGAAAGGATTGTGAGATTAGGTCGTTCCAGGAATTACAACAAAGCTGGATGTGGCCGCACGAGTCAGAGATTTTGGACTCGCAGGTGGAAAAGATGACCGACAATAGACGGTTGTTCTACAAGACTAAATCCTTCATTAAGAAAGGTACAACACACCAAAGAAAGAGAAGGGTCACCCTTCCTTCCGCTACAGAATTGCCTCCTGGCTCTCCTTCCGTAGTACGTAAGGCTTCGTCGAAGGACTCTAACTACGAGGTGGAAATCTTGCCTAGTGGTAAATTGATCAAGAGAAAGATCAAGACTGAGGGGGGCACGTTGGGCAAGTTGGGCGATCTGCTCAAATTGAAGTCCAAGTCAGATTGGATAGAAGAAGAAGACGAGGACATTGAACAGATTTTAAAGG
This sequence comes from Nakazawaea siamensis, assembly GCA_030569775.1. Lineage (NCBI taxonomy): Eukaryota > Fungi > Ascomycota > Pichiomycetes > Alaninales > Pachysolenaceae > Nakazawaea > Nakazawaea siamensis. The sequence goes on from JAJMLT010000007.1 coordinate 52,269, forward strand.
AGAGAATGAAGGGATTAGAAGAAGAAGAAGCAAGGGGTAACTAAAAGTTTATAGTCACTAAGCATAATCTAACTAGAGTGTAATCCCCGAACCCCGGGGTTAACAGAATTTGGGGCAAACACCTGAAGGACAATTATACAATGAGAGATATAATCATTCTCTACGCATCTTCAATTACCACCACATACAATTCAAAGCCCTGGTACATTCCTTACCTTACACTCCCTACATCCTTCCCTGACTACCCCCCTTGGCTTCTCCGATGTGGTGTGAGATTTTCTGCCCTTCCACATGGAGCCCAAAAAAAAAAAAAAAAAAAAAAAAAGACTTACCCAAGGTTTTAAAGGTGGTCATCTCTGTTTTGCACCTGTTCAAGGACACATTCATTTGTTCATCAGTATCCATTTAACGAGTGTTGGGAAGGCTAGAAACCATAAGGAGGCAGATACAAGGATCAATTGAACACGTACTGGTATTTGGCTTGATATAAGCGTGGGTTGAACTAAGATAAATGTCTGACGAATCCCTATTCGCAACAGAGAATCCCTCCAGTGGGGGACTCAACAACAACAATTTGAACGTGGAGTATCTTCATCTGGGATTGGATACATACGAATTGGACGATCCCTTTGGGCAGACGGCGGGTCTTGATGAGAATTTCCAAAGGGTGTATCAAGATGACGCTACGCCACAGGGAAACAATCCGGCTCTCACATTGGGCGGCATGACCGATGACGGTGATTTTTCGAGTCATTTGGTGTATCAACAAGATCAATTTGACGGCGGCTCCTCCTCCCGTAAGCGGAAGGAGAGTTCGTTCGAGATTAATACCTTTGATTTCGGGTCTCTGATAGAGGGCGCCTATGATAACCAGGATGATAAGGAGAGTCAGCGAAGTAATTCGAATGGTGAGGAGCAGGAAGATGCTCAACAACCGAGAAGGTCGAGAGCCACGGGTGAACTGTTACTGTTATTGATCTCGGAATTTACCAAGAATGTGAATCCGAGCAGCCAAGTGAGAAAACAATTGGCCGATGCCACAGGGATGTCCGAGAGATCGGTAAGGATTTGGTTCCAAAATCGTAGAGCCAAACTGAAGAAATTGGAGAAGTTACATAAGGACAGCGGGAAGGCAGCAACGACGTTCATCAATTCAAAGAAATATACACCGACTCAGGAACTTCTGGCGGGACTCTCCGATAGCACCAAATTGGCATTACAATCCGGTAGAACCGACATTGCTAATTTACAACAGGTTGCCAGTGCTCCTATTATGATCAATGAGAACTATTACCTCGTCGATTGTAGTTCCATAGCCATTGGAACTTGGCAAAGAATCAAATCTGGGTACACCAATCCACACATCTTGAAGAATTTGATCAATCTTTCGCCCAAATTCTTGAACAGTTTGATGTTCACCACAGATTTACTCCTCATATTGTCCAAGAAGAACATGGAGATGAACTACTTCTTCAGTGGATTCTTCCAGAACAACAAAATACTTTTTAGAATCTTCTATCCGTTGGAACACATCTTGAGTTGCAGTTTGTTGAACCAACAACAGGCAATCACCAACTCCAAAGAGGATGTCAAGACAACGAAGGGAAGCGAGTTGAAGTTGAAGCTTTCGTCACCTCCTAAATTTGCAGTCTTCTTTTTGAATAACTCCTCTACAGGGAAGGAGAATACCAATCAATGGTCTATCTGTGATGACTTTAGTGAGGGACAACAAGTCAACAACGCTTACGTGGGAGAAGGAGGAAGTGATACACCTCACATTTTGAGTGGGGCAGATCATGAGCTGTTGAAGTTTTTGAATAACTTCGTACTACAATATCACCAGCAACAACTGCAAGCACTGGGTCTGGTTTCACTGATCAATATCACCGGAGGCACCTCTTCCGACTCGGGAATGACTCCAACCACTGGTTTACAACCAATTGAACCGATTGACGTGCGAAGAGCAGGAATTGGACTGGATGAAGAAGATGAAGATGAAAAGAACGACGATTTAGAGCCGGACGTGGCTAATCCAGACGATTTCTTATTGGATTCCTTAGGAGGAGTGGGAGATTTGGGTAACGATAATTTACTCGGTTTTTAAGTATATAAAGTTTTTTTAACCATTGAACGGGACACAATTAACGCAATTGTAAGTAGTATCAACTGCAGTTCATCACTCCATCCATGCTTTTCAGTTACTGCCTATTTTTTCCCTCTACTTGCCTTTTTTTTCCTTAGTAAAAGCATCATGTGGTACATTTTTATGCTCCATCACAAGTTTTTGCTGCAATTTTTTTTCCTTTGGCCTTAGTTAAGACAGAGAGATCATCTCATTTTTTCTCGCAAAGTAAATTTGGCCAGTTCTTTATATAAAACGCAGTGCAATTGAGACTGAATTAATTTGTTAGTACCAAAGTATTGACGATGATTGTACAAGGAATTTCTGCGTTATCGTTTGTGACAAATGATAATGCTAAGTATGAGAAGGCAGTTGAATTCTATGAGCTGTTGAACTTTGTCTCTACCCGTACCTTTTCCAAGGACACTTCGGAAGGGTATCATCTGAGGGGCATTTCCAGAGACTCCTTAAGGGAGACGTGGTTGGAAAGTTTCCCCTTGAGTGAAGTAGCCCAAGGTCCAATTGAATATAAGAAGCCTGCTCAGGAATGTATTGGCTATGAAGCATTAGATAATTATCACTCCCAGAATCCTCATCAGAGCAAGGGAGTCGTCATCAAGGTGAGATTGGTGTCACATGACGTCAATGGCAGCTTTGTCTTACCCGGATGTGTCACTTTCTTCAGTGCTAGTGTTCCGGTATTGAAGGAGAAGTTGCAAGACTTGGGAATAGAGTTGCTTGCTGGTGAGGGGAAACTGCAATTCTGTATAGAGGATCCCTTGGGTAACAAATTGGGGTTCACCTCCTATCCAACGTTGACTCTGGAGGCAGAAATAACCAGCACGGACTATTTCGTCACTCCAAAAACGCATCATACAAAGAAGGCTACTGGAAAGCTGGAAGAGACAGAATCTAGTAATAAGACACCTCGGAGAAAGATTGCCGTTATGACGTCGGGAGGAGACTCTCCGGGTATGTGTGCTGCTGTAAGAGCCGTTGTTAGAGCTGGTATTTATATGGATTGTGATGTTTATGGTTGTTACGAAGGTTATTCCGGTTTGGTACAAGGAGGAGACTTGTTGAAGAAGATGGAATGGGCGGATGTTAGAGGTTGGTTATCTTTGGGAGGTACCTTAATCGGAACGGCTCGGTGTAAGGAATTTAGAGAAAGAGAGGGTAGATTACAAGCTGCCTACAATATGTGTCTCAATGGTATTGATGGTTTAATTGTATGTGGAGGAGACGGATCTTTGACTGGAGCCGATTTGTTCAGATCGGAATGGCCTTCTTTGTTGAAGGAGTTGAGTGAGTCTGGTAAGATCTCGGAAGAGCAATACGAAAAGCACAAGAGTTTGAAGATTGTCGGTTTGGTTGGATCCATTGATAATGATATGGCTAGAACTGATGCCACCATTGGTGCCTTCTCCTCTTTGGAGAGAATCTGTGAGATGGTGGATTATATCGATGCCACTGCCCAATCGCATTCGAGAGCTTTCGTTGTCGAAGTCATGGGTAGACATTGTGGTTGGTTAGGTTTAATGGCTGGTATTTCTACCGGTGCCGATGCCATTTTCATTCCAGAGAGACCTCCAATTGCTGGCCAATGGCAAGACGAATTGAAGGATGTTTGTAAGAGACATAGAGACAAGGGAAGAAGAAAGACGGTTGTTATCGTTGCAGAGGGTGCCATCGATAACAAGTTGAATGCCATTTCCTCCGACCTGGTCAAGGATGTCCTTGTTGAACTTGGATTGGACACGAGAATCACCACCTTGGGTCACGTCCAAAGAGGTGGTACTGCTGTTGCTTACGATAGAATGTTGGCCACTATGCAAGGTGTTGAAGCTGTTCGTGCTATTTTGGAATTGAAACCAGAAACTCCTTCTCCTATGATTGGTATATTGGAGAACAAGATCGTACGTCAACCTCTTGTGGAAGCTGTCGAATTGACGAAATCTGTTGCTACTCTGATCGATGCTGGAGACTTTGATAAAGCCATGTCGTTGAGAGATTCCACTTTCGCCGACTCTTACCAAAACTTCCTTTCTCTTTCCCTTCATGATGACGGTTCAAAGGTCTTACCTGAGAACAAGCAATTAAACATTGCCATTATCCATGTTGGTGCTCCTTCCTCTGCTTTGAATGCTGTTACTAGAGCTGCTTGTTTGTATTCCTTATCTAAGGGCCACAACTTCTTTGCCATTCAAAACGGGTTCATTGGATTGATTAGACATGCCTCCATCAAGGAATTGAAGTGGAACGACGTTGAGGATTGGCACAACTTGGGAGGTTCCGAGATTGGTACCAACAGATCTTTACCTTCGCTGGATTTGGGAACCGTAGCCTTCCACTTACAAAAGAACAACATCCACGGTTTGATTATTGTTGGTGGATTCGAGCTGTTCACATCGTTACATCAATTGGCCGAGGCTAGAGACCAATACCCAATCTTCAACATTCCAATGACCGTCATTCCAGCTACTGTGTCCAATAATGTTCCTGGTACACAATACTCCTTGGGATCCGACACCTGTTTGAACACGTTGGTCCATTACTGTGATGCCGTTAAACAATCTGCCAGCGCCACCAGAAGAAGAGTGTTCGTCGTGGAGGTACAGGGAGGTAACTCCGGTTACGTTGCCAGTTATGCAGGTTTGGTAACTGGTGCCCTTGCAGTTTATGTACCGGAGAAGAGAATCACCTTGAGATCGATTCAAGAAGATATGGATTTGTTGAAGGACAACTTTGCCAACGACACTGGTAATAACAGATCTGGTAAGATGTTCATCAGAAACGAGAAACTGTCGTCCATTTACACTACACAATTGATCGCCGATATCATCAAGGAACAAGGAAAGGGCAAATTCGAGTCTAGAACCGGTATTCCAGGTCATGTACAACAAGGAAGAAGCCCTTCGTCAATGGACAGAGTGAATGCTACAAGATTTGCCATCAAGTGCTGTGAATTCATAGAGCAACTCAACTTTGAGATTAACGCATCAAAGATTAACGATGGATGTGAGCTGCAGCTCAGATTCAAGTACATCAAGGGCAGTAAGGAGCATTTGGCTGCACAACAGAGTGAGAGTGCAGCTGTTATTGGTATCAATGGCTCCAAGTTACAATTTACTCCTATTCAAGAATTGTGGGATACTGAAGCCGACTTCCTGTTAAGAAAGGGTAAGTCGATCCATTGGGAAAATATGAACGAAGTGAACGATCTTTTGAGTGGAAGATCCCTCTTAAGAAAGCAAAGACATATCTAGTTAAGTAAATTTTGATTTTTTGACCTTTTCAATTGAAAGGATCGTAGATTATGCACTCTCAAGTGCCAAGCAAGATGTTGTCAACATGATTAGACGGAGCATATAATTTTATGTGTTTTTTTTTTTTAGGCTACTTATGTGGTATTGAATCGGGTGATACTAGCGATGATCTTACGTAATGTAACACTAATTTTTAAAACCTTAAAATAGTTGACAATCTTAAGTCAAATTTGTTAAGGGAAAAAAATTGTACTACATGAGAAAGGAAAAAAAGATCTGGGAGAGTGCATAGAGTTTCAACTTTTCCGCGATGAAGCAGCAGGCAACCGGCGATTCGGATTTCGACTGAGCATTGCATTTGTTTACTTCAAGGCACCGGAGGGTTTTGCTTGGTGTGATGCTTACAGAATGCCGTGGTCACATTAAGCACAGTTTAATGTTGAGCTTTTGCTTGGAATATGCCCAAATAGGATTCCTCTTGCCCTTTTTTTTTTTTGTTCATGCAAGAAAAACTCTAATTTATAGTGGGTAATATATGGAGGGTTCAGTTCAACTCGTTTATGTTATGTCCGCCGAGCTTAAAGTTAAATTGGAATCATCGGTGCATCTGCACTGTATGAACAATGAAGATGCTAGCCATGTCGGCTTAAATTTTTGTCGAGCATTTGGCCCGACCTTTTTTCTCTCCTTTTTTAAACTCCGACTCCGGATTGTCCCTCGTAATTTGATTGCCCATCGTTTATTTTTTTCTTGTCTCTAACTTTTTTTTTTTTGATGGACGTTTTTTTTTTTTTGTATCAGCCCTGGAGGTGGCACGTATTACATACATCGGTCCGTTCGTATTGCGCTGTTTGAAAGAAAATACGAAGGGTTTCAGTAGCAAAGATAGAAACCAAGACAAAATTGTGGTGGGGGGGGTTGTTGAAAAGATTTTTTACGTAAGCAATACACGACTTCAATTAAGGTGAAGAATCAATTAATGCCATTACATTATTTAAAAACACAGTAGCGTAAAACAACATGAATAAAAAAAGCCAAGCTCTATATTAACAATCTCCTCTGTCTTCGGACATATTTTTACTTCTTTTCAGTTGATGTTCGTAGGTATCCAACGATTCTTCGGAACTTCTCTTTCCCGAGTCCAAAATTGGGGGTAAGATCGGTTTACTCATACCGCTTGCTCTTTCCGACTTTGGGGAGACAGTTGAGTTGCTTCTTCCCAAGGAGCTATGGACTGGGTGGTTGAATTGTTTAGGTGTGTAAGGTTGTGGTTTGTAATCAGACACGTCACTTGAAGTTCTAGCCAAAGAGGAATGGACCTGTTTTGGAGAAACGGTCGAGTTCTTCTTATTATAACCAGGGTTGGAAGTTTCTGGTTTGATGACTTGATGATGACTATTGCGTTGATTGTGTTGGTGGTGGAGAAGCAGAGGCTGGTTATGGTGATGGGGAGTCGTAACATTTTTCTCTTCCTTGACTGGTTCATTCAACAATTGAGGAATCGAATTTCTGACCGAGGAAGAGACCGAAGAAACAGAGGCTTTGTTCGAGAAAATAGAATTACCATTGGCAGAAGACAGAATTGACGATCCAGCGTTCAAAGGGGAGGAGCTTCTATGAAATTCCACCAACGAAGGTCTGATTTGAGAGTGTAAATGTGAAATGGCAGGCATAGAAGATCTGTCTCCAGGTACAGTCATACTATTACTACGCGGTTCATGAAGAGACTCTTTCAGTGTCAGTGGTCCCGTCGTAATTGGAGGGTGGAAGAACTTATCATTAGGAATTGATCTCGGAGCACGTTCGGATAATCTTACTGGTGGAGTAGTAGAGAATCCAGGATGCGATCCAGATCTTCTGATAACCTCGTGATGGGCTGGCTCTGTAGAAATCTGTCCAGTAGAAGGTCTCTTTGATGAAGGTCCAGACAATACTGGAGAGTTGCTCAGTGGAGCAGGGGAGAGAGTAGCCACAGAGGGTGTATGTTGAACAGAGGCTGGAGTTGCTACATGCAGTTGCTGTGGAGCAGGAGCCAATGGGTCAACAAACATCGAGGGAATTCTTGGTCTGCTGTTATTTTCATAGAAACTGATTTGGGAAGAATTCGAGACGATTGAAGCCTGATGCTCTCTCAACGATCCGGAAGTATCATGATCTTGATCATATCTATCGGATCTCGAAGAGATATTCGACCTCAAACTGTCTATTCTATTATGGTATTCATTGAGGTTGACTTCTGGTAAACTTGATTTCACACCTGGTAACATCTCTGCAGCCTTGATGGCATCCTGTGATAATTCCTTTAAGTTGGAGTGCAAAATCTCCGATTTCAGCTTGAGAACGGTTTGTCCGTGCATCAATTCTCTGCTAGTAGTGTACATTCTCTCAAAGTGAGAGTTGAGCCTCGAATCTGGCAAGCCCGTCTGTGGAGTCACCGATCTGGAAGCCTGATGGTGAGTACCAGAAGAACCTGTTGAAACTGTGCTTTGAGGAGCTGCAGGAATAGAGACGACTACCGTACTTGGACTCTGTTGTTGCTGTTTTTGCTGTGGTGTCGGAATAGAAACAGGTTGCTGTTGGACTTGCTGTGTTGGTTGTTGTGGAGGTGGATGATGTGAAGCCAGTACAGGTATGGCAGGTTGTGGTTGTTGGTGTATAGGAGGTGGAGCAGAATAATGGTGAGGATATTGATGGGGCAGAAGTGGTTGTTCTTGTGGAAGGGGCAGTCTATGAGCATACTCTGGTGGTGGGACCGTCAGATATATCTGTTGCTGTTGTTGTTGTTGTTGCTGTTGTGTATATTGAGGAGGATAATGTGCCAACATTCCTTGTTCTGGAATAGGAGGAGTTTGTGGAGGACGTGAATAGGGAGTCTGTGCATTACCGGTACTTGGATACCGTTGCGGCACAGGATAATATATCACCGATTGAGGAGGAGGATGCAGGACAGCGACCGCGTAGGGAGGCATCAGCTGCATAGGAGCATATTGAGCTTGGTGAACATAAGGATAATAATACGATCCTGGTTGTTGGTATGAAATGTCCATATTTGGATTTGGTGTATTACTCAAGCTTCTATTGGCATCGGACTTTGATCTACTAGCATTGGAAGAAGTTCTTCTCTTGATCAAAGACAACGAAGCCTTGTCTCCCTTTTTGAATATTCCGCTGGAATGAATAAATTCCCATACGGCTTGAGAGGAATCCTCTTGATTGTTATGATTGTTAGACGTCTGCGTTTGGTCACAAACCTTGTGGAACCCATACATATGTAACTGCCTTACGAAACTCGCTACATTCCCATGCTTGAAATAACCCGTTAACAGTTGAGCAAATTCTGCACCTGGTTGAAGGGCAAAAGTGCCATCATCAGAATTGTTGGTCCACCAGATGAGGTTCTTCAACTTTGGGTCAGCAAGCATGGCATATAACTTGTGAACAAAAGCAGCCTTCTTCGGAGGTTTACCGGCATCGGTATCAGTTCCACTCAGTTGCGCCACATCACCCAGACTTGATTCATAGTCGTATGGGCGGTCGGACATTGTAGTTCGATGGATTGAGGTTCTTTATAGCACAACGTTACTTAAAAACCCGATTTCCATGTAAAAGAAGACGATCTTGACCAACGAAATTCCCTAGTATGGAACGACTTGAGTATTTGTTGACTCAGGTAGAACGATTTGGTTTCAAACTAGGGCGGTCACACCCAGAAATGTCAAGTCGAGTTTGAAGATCCTTAGTAAAAAAAGGAACGAAGTAAAACAAAAATAAAAAGCAAATAGCAAACCGATAGCTACTCCAAATGTCCTGGAGCACTGATTTCAAGTGGAATTCGGGGGTTTAAAAAGGAGTAAACTGGAAGTTGAAAACTAATATTAATGACAATTTTTTTACCTCTTTTTATTTTTTTATTTCTTCTTTCTGGCCTTTGGGAATTTATTTTTTTTTTCTATTTTCTACGTTTACTTCTTTTTTTATTGTATTAAGCTAATAATAAGACAAAAAGAAATTTTTGAATCCTCCCTTCACTTGTGGTCTGCATAAGGGCACATATTTAAACCAGCCCTTTTTGCAACCACACGTAGTTAATTATGCTAGGCTGTGCGCTGTCTTTTGGTAGGTACATAACTTCTGTACAGACTTAAAACCTTAAACCTTAATGTCGTCCTACAAATTCTGCAAAAGCTGCCGATAATTCGTGTTATTACAAAGATTTTTATAACTATTCTCCGATTTAAGTGTTACATATTTATCTGGACGTAGTTATTGACCTGGGCGTGCCAGAGTTATTATACATTATAACATGCAACTTTACCTATGCTTGCTCAATTACCAGGCCCCTTCTACTTATGATGCTTTTTTTTAACTCGAATCGTCGATCATCAACGTATGGTCAATCTGATCCTAACCCTATTGTCTCACTTTATCGAATTAAAGCTAAATCTTAAAACCTACTTCCCAAACATATAATATTATTCTCTTCGACGCTGCTTTATTATAATGCTCACTACTCCTTTATTTTTTTTTTCTCCGTGTATTTTTATAGGAATCTTTCATGCATGTTCATGCATCTTTGCATGAGCTTTGCTTCAGCGTTTACGAATGCATTGCATCGCTTTCTTTCTATCTAAATGCTTTGTTGGTGCAGTCTCCTAGCTACTCTGTGGTGGGGAAAAAGTCCTCTTGCAGAAGCTAAAACGTATTCGGTGTCGCTCTGACTCCATCTTATTGTTGATCTAAAGGCTACACCGATCATCTTGATCCGGCCTCTATCAATCCCTTATCGCAAGTCTCTTCAATTTAACCAATTAAATAAGGTTTTACTACGTGAATGTCCGAACTATAATCCTAAGCACGATAATTTTTTTTTTTTCTCCGTGGTTTCAGGTCCTCAAATGATTACTCAACAATTAACCTACAGCATAATAATGTCACAGTTATCTATCGAAGATATTACATGTAAGACTCAATAGGAAAAATTGAGTATTATTAGCTTTTCTGCCTTTCTAAGGTGTCTGGTGTTTTGATTAAGTGATTCATTGGGCGATGTTACATTTTTATCAGGGGTTTTTAAAATCAAGGCAGAACATACAAAAAGAAGAGCCACATTAAACTAACGATACCCTGTTAACCGTTAAGACGATCGTCAAGGAACACACTGAATTTTGCAACACTCCATTAAACTTTAGAGTTTACATAGAACTGAGGCTCTCTATAATATTATTTTTTTAAGGTTTGGACCTCTCTCTGTGGGCCAGCGAAACAATAAGCAGGAACTTTTTTGTTTTTTCTCTCAACAAAATAATTTGGCCCAGATCTGACCTTTTTAGGTCCAAGGACTTGTCCCAATCGTTGAGTCGATTAAATAAAAACGCGTCGAGAAACAACTCATGCTTCTAACACGAGATCCAATTCCCAGATCCTGGTCACCGAAATCATTTGTAGTGATGAGATTATTAGTCGGATGTAGAATCTATTGGTCCGGCAGAGCCGAGCGTGCTGCTTCTGCTGCTGCTCTGCAACAAAGGTTAAAAACTCCCCTTTGCTTGTTCTGCGCCGCTTGTTTTTTCAGTAAATAGCCGAAGAAATTGATAAAATACAGAATACAGGATTACATCACAGAGAAGATTGCAACACAAATGATATTAGGATCAGACTGATAAAAAATAAAATGCTTCGCCTCGACAGGTGAGAATGCGTTGAGGCGGCGTCGATATAAGACGTTTTTTCTTTCTTTTTGGTCGACAAGAGATCAGTGGTGGGGTGAGGTGGGTCCAGAAACGGAGATAAAACCTTGCTGGAGAAGGAGATTGGGCCATATTAATGCGCCCTAGCTTTTAGGGGGGAGGACTTTTTACATACAAGCCTATTGTACTATTTCCTCAAGTCAAAATTTCACCTGCGATTTTTTCCCAAATTTGCCAATTCTCTCTATTTCTGTTGGCAATTTTTTTGCATGTAATAGATGTTGCGCAGCCTAACTTATGCAGCTAGGGGCAAGTTTCTTTTTTCTGCCCTAAAATGGGCTTTTTTTTAACCTTCCCTCGATTGTAATAGCACTCAACAGAAGGAGTAGATAATTCTACTGATTACATATCGTAAGATCTTGATGCTTTGATACCAGATGGTCCAACACTGGAGATCTCCGGCACACTAGGTCATCTCAATTCCAAACCATCGTCAATTCTTTCCAAACTCCTCGAACAATGACATCGTAAATTGACATTCATACAAGGATCTTTATGTCGATCTAATGACGAAATTTACATAAACAGGTTCGTTTTTATTACAGCAAGTTACTATAGTCAAAAACCCAAAAGTTATTCCCTATTTAATTTTTTTTATTTTTTTTTTTTTCCGCGAGGCGGCATACGATGACATCTAAATTATTTCTATCCACGACTTTTTCTATTTTTTTTTCCTCTTAGTATCAATGAGTAAATTTGAGCCCTTTTTAACTGTTCTTTGTACTCTTTCATCTTCTTCGTCATCGCTTGAATCTGATCCCTTTTTCGTGATTTGTGTAATTTGTTGTTTTGCTTTCGTTCTAGTATCATTTCTCATCTTGTTTTTCAAGGCAATTGTTGCCTTACTATCATTCTTCGTTATTCTATGTCTGTCATTGATTCTATTGATACGGTCTTTAACGGTGTTGGGTTTCTTCTTCTTACTCAATGTGGAGATTTTCTTGTCTCCTCTGATAAAATCCCCCACGGTATGAATATCCAGATCATCTTGACCTTGTGTTTGTAAATTTAACCCCGATCCCAGTGATATCACTGGTAAGTTGAGGAACAGTTCTGTTTGCAGTGTGGTCTCATTAGACGTTGTTATATGACTGGGCTTGAGCCAGGATGCTACGGTGTTTTGTGCTTGTGATATGGCTAATTGAAATCGCGCCTGTAATTGCTCTTTTTCTTTGATGACTTGTTTATTATTGGCTTTACTCATGTCATATATTGTTTGTTCTATGCTTAAGATGAGCTTTGAAAAAAAAAAAAAAAGATTTATATGAAATATATCTCTTCTCTATAGAACTTGTTCTCTGTAGAAAATGTATAGCATTTAAAGTAGTGCAGGGACATCAAAAGAGTTCGGAAGAAATAGGGTGAGAAAAGGGGGAGTAATTAGGGGGTTGGAGAGGAATTGGGGGATACTAGATGAGACTAGATGATCAGATACGTGCTCTGGACCACATCAGGGCTTTATTTCAGTTCTAGTAACCACCGACCTTCCATTGTATCCCACTTACTTACCACCTTCAGCCTTACATTAAGACCCGGGGGATTTTTTTTGTAGCTTGGAGTCCGTTGTATGGGATTTTTTTTCTCCATAATGAAGTTTCGGATAACTTGACTCCATTTTTTTTTCTTCCAACCTTCAAATCAAAAAAAAAGAGCTGTGCAATACTTTTTCTACTAACTTTACAACACTAGAAACTACACGATGTTTTCCAGAAACCTCAACCGTTCTTTGATCAACTCTGTCAAGGTAAGTACCAATGGTCCGATTGAGATGTCGTCTTTATACTAACGCCCATTTTTAGAGAGCTGGTCAAGTGAGAAACTTGTCTTTACATGAGTACCGTTCCGCTGCCTTGTTAAAGGAATATGGTGTTAAAGTACCTGGCGGAGCTGCTGCCACTACTCCAGAGGAGGCTTACAAGATTGCCAAGGATTTGAACTCCATTGACTTGGTCGTTAAGGCTCAAGCTTTGACCGGTGGTAGAGGTAAGGGACACTTTGACACTGGTTTCAAGTCTGGTGTCCACTTGGTCTCTACTCCAGAGGAAGTTAAGGAGATTGCCGGTGAGATGTTGCACCACAAGTTGATCACCAAGCAATCCGGTGCTGCTGGTAAGGAGGTTACCGCTGTTTTCGTTGTCGAGAGAAAGTTTGCCAGAAAGGAGGCTTACTTGTCCATCATTATGGACAGAACCACCAAACAACCATTGATTGTTGCCTCTTCCCAAGGTGGTATGGACATTGAGGGTGTTGCTAAGGAGACCCCAGATGCCATCAAGACCTTCAACGTCGACATTGACGCCGGTGTCACCGACGAGTTAGCTCTTGACATTGCTTCCGTCATGGGTTACTCCAAGGAAGCCGTTCCAAAGGCCGCCGACACCATCCAAAAGTTGTACAAGTGTTTCTGTGAGAGAGATGCTACTCAAATCGAGATCAACCCATTGTCCGAGACTGTTGACCAAGAGGTCATGGCCATCGATGCCAAGTTCGGTTTCGACGACAACGCTTTGTTCCGTCAAAAGGAGGTTGAATCCTGGAGAGATGTCTCCCAAGAAGACCCAGATGAAGTCCTTGCTGCCGAATCTGGTTTGAACTTCATCAAGTTGGACGGTAACATCGGTTGTTTGGTCAACGGTGCCGGTTTGGCCATGGCCACCATGGACATCATCAAGTTATACGGTGGTCAACCAGCTAACTTCTTGGACTGTGGTGGAGGAGCCACTCCAGAGACCATCGAGACCGCCTTCAAGTTGATTTTGACCGAGAAGAACGTCACCGGTATCTTTGTCAACATTTTCGGTGGTATCGTTAGATGTGACTACGTCGCCGAAGGTTTGATTGCCGCCGCCAAGAACTTGAAGTTGGAGATCCCAATTGTCGCCAGATTGCAAGGTACCAACGTCGACAAGGCCAACGAGTTGATTGCCAGCTCCGGTTTGAAGATCTTCGCCTTCAACGAATTGGACAGTGCTGCTGAAAAGGTTGTCCAATTGTCCGACATCGTCTCCAAGGCCAGAGAAGTTGGTGTCAAGGTTAACTTCGAAGTTTAAATACTACCATTATAAATTGCTAGTTCTTTATATAAGGATCTGTAGGAACGTAAAGGGGGTGTAAACTCACTTATCCTAAGGTAGAGTAGCGCGAAAGTAGTGCATTTAAGTACCAATAAATAAGAGAAAAAAAAGAGCGAATATCACACTTAAGAACGCCACCAACAAACAACGTATAGTCATTGTGCAATATGTTTTTGACTAGAAGTGAATATGATCGTGGAGTGAGTACGTTCTCACCTGAAGGAAGATTATTCCAAGTCGAGTATTCTTTAGAGGCAATTAAGCACGGATCTACAGCCATTGGTATAGCGACATCCGAAGGTGTTGTCTTAGCTGTGGAGAAGAGAGTGACTTCTCCACTTTTGGAGTCTTCGTCCATTGAGAAGATCGTTGAGATAGACGCTCACGTTGGATGTGCGATGTCGGGATTGACTCCTGATGCCAGAAGTATGATCGACCATGCCAGAGTGTCTTCTTTGAACCACAACTTATACTACGACGAGAAGATTGGTGTGGAAAGTTTGACGCAATCCGTGTGTGATTTGGCCTTGAGATTCGGAGAGGGAGCTCTTGGAGAAAAGAGATTGATGTCTAGACCCTTTGGTGTTGCCTTGTTGATCGCCGGTATCGATGATGAGAAGGGACCTCAATTATATCATGCTGAGCCAAGTGGAACGTTTTACAGATACGACGCCAAACTGATTGGCTCCGGATCCGAAGGAGCTCAATCGGAATTACAAAATGAATATCATTCTAGTTTGACTTTGAAAGAGGCAGAATTGTTATCTTTGAAGGTATTGAAACAAGTAATGGAAGAGAAGTTGGACTCGAATAACGCTCAATTGGCAAGTGTCACACTGGAACATGGCTTTAGAGTCTACAAAGACGAGGAAACAGCAGAGGTCATCAAAGTATTAAAGGAACAAGAAACAGACGAAACTGCTTCCTAGTATATAAGTAATCAACTGATCATATCGGCATACTCCGGGATTTCTTTCACCTTACTGTTGAAGAACTTCTCCAACTTGTTGGCGTTTTTGTAGTAAGTAGTAGTTTCCGCATTGTAGGAACGACAATTGTTGAAGATCAATTTGGCATCGTAGATGAATTCTTCCATTGTCGAGTATTTGTCATTTTCCAACTTCATTTCCATCGTGGAAAGGTCCATTGGTTCCTTAATGACTTGGAAGTAATCTGGGACTTCTTCTTTACTTACCGGTTGGGCAAAAGGCCAAGACGATGGGTTGTTTTGTAATTCCGTGAGAAGAGCAGCCATCGAAGCATGATGAGGACTTCTCTTTGGTCGTTGAGCCAATTCGTCCATTTCTTTCGTCCAACCTGCTTCTTTCAAACCTGGAATATCAGAAGGATCAACCTTTGAGCCAGGATTCGTCTTGAATGTCATAATACCATCATAGATGACGTCCGATTTCGAAATTGATTTCGTCTTCTTGTCAATGGCAGCTTTCTGTAATAATAAGATCTTACCACTATCCAAATATCTGATCTTTGGTAAAATAGAACATTCCATCAAGGTACCACCTTCATAATCTTTGATATAACCCATCCAAATGGATTTTTCCAAGGTGATTTCCTTGGTGAACCCTTGTTTCTTGAAATAACCAATGGCATAATTATCGGCATAAGTCAAAAAGTATTTGACATTACTGGTAGCTTTGACGTAATCTTTCAAATGGTTCATCAAATGAGCACCATAACCACGAACTTGTTCTGTGGAACTGATGGCACAGAAGACAATCTCGGCAAAACCTCTCGAATCAAAAGGTCTATATGTGATACCTCCTACCACTGTCAAGGGTTTTCTAACTACAGCCATTGAAAGATGCGACCGATCATACACCAATCTGGCAATATATTCACGCGGCATTTTGGGTAATTGTTTCTGGAAAATGTTCTTTAGCCCCGTCAACACCATAAGATTCTCTCTAGAGTTATCATTATTAACGACACGGAACTCGATCTTACCCTCTCTTTCTTCTATCACCGAAGGTCTCTCCATAAATACATATTCTTGTCCATCAAACTCGAACTTGCGAGTCCTCTTTTTGTACTCCAGATCTTCATCCTCGTCTTCCTCTTCCTCCTCCTCTCCTCCTTCTTCCTCGTCTTCTTCATCTTCGTCTTCCTCTTTCACCAGCTCGGAATCACTGGCCGAACTGTCATCCTCCGTCTTCACCTTCTTATTCTTGAACTCCGTGTCTTCATCACTGGATTCACGCTTCTCAACGGTCATTGGATAGATGGAGCTCTCTTAAATATGACGTCTAAAGTCGTTGTTCGCTCTTTTTTTTTCACACTTTTATTTGGTATGTTTTTCTTCCTCCACAACGTACTTCGTTACAGATAGAAAAAAAAGAGTAGGAATTTCGCCTTACTATACAAACCAGCGAGGCTCAGATAGTCATTCAATAAACAGCCTTTTACAGTTGATGTTGGTGTGATGAAGTTGAAAAAATTAAATGCTGAGACTCACAATTTAGTATTGGAGGTTTATGTGAAGGAGGTAAGTACGAGAGAAAGGAAATCATCTGGCGATGAGCTAACGATCAAATTTAGGGAAGGGAGCTTATACTGGAGCCCCTCAGTTCGACATGCAATCCATTGGCGTGTGTACAGATCGCAAATTTGAAGCCGGAGCACACGGGGAAGCTGAAACATACTGCGTGGCCACATTGGAACTCCAAATTGAAGCTCAAGTTGAAAGAGGAGAAGCCCTGTCCCAGACCGCTGTTGAAAGTGATAGTGTTTGATTTACAGAGGCGGAGACTGCCGGAGTATTTGGGGGAGCTGAGAATAAATTTGCGCGATATAAGGTTCGGGGCTGATTATCAATGGTTAAAATTGTACTCTACCAAAGTGGAGAAGCGCTTTGTCACAGGTTCCGTCTTGGTCCGTTTCGATATTAAGAGAAAGAAGAAGAAGAATAAGTTGAAAGCCACGGAGCAACCGCAAATCCCCTTGATGACCCTCTGGGAAAATTACCTCAATTTCATGGACCCCTTCCATGAGGATCTGAATGACGTCACTCAGACGGATGAGCAGGGGTTTTATACCTTTGATGATGAGGAGAATGCAATTGAAATTTCGGAGACGGAGGACGAATCGGAGGTGAATACCAATTTGATATTGGACAAGTTGGATTCCGACACCTTCGGCTCGGACTCGGATGTTTCTAGTGTGATGTCTGTCTCGGATGAAAATGTTCCCTCCTCAGAGAGACCTGTTATATCGTCACCTATGTCTTCCCAATTTCTCATGCCTCCACGTACGAGTGCTTTGAAGGTGAAGGACAATTTCAGTTCCTCGCAAACGGATTTGGAGTCCACAGATTATGCCAGCTCGGCTCTGCCAGGGCAGAAGGGAAGACGTAGGTTCAAGATCCGGAAGAAGAAGCAGGGAAATTATCAATTTTCAGGCGATCGAGATGTACTAGGAGTAATCTTTTTGGAGATCATTTCAGCAGAGGGATTACCTCCTTTCAAGAGCACCACAAGGACCGGATTTGATATGGATCCCTTTGTTGTCGTGTCTTTCGGAAGGAAGGTTTATAGGTCATCTTGGCGTAAGCATACATTGAGTCCAGTATTCAATGAAAGAATAGCATTTGAGGTGTTACCTCATGAAAAGAATTTTGATATCCTGTTCAATGTGTTGGACAACGATCATTTCTCCTTCCATGACAAGGTTGGAACGGCCAAGATTCCGGTGAATCAGTTGATGGACGAGACGGAGCTCGAACAGATGCTTCTGGAAGAACATCCTCTGATGACTTTATTGGACTCTGATCTGGAGTCGAGTCTGGCCAGAAAGAAGAAGAAGTTGATCGGCAGAAATCCGAATAAGAATTTAAACAAGTCTGTGACAGACCCTTCCAAGTTGAAGACCTTCAATTTGAATATCCAGATGAACAATTCCGTGTCCAAGTTGATCAAACAAGATCAGAAATACGAGCCAACGTTGAAGATCAGAGCCAGATTCGAGCCTTATGATATGTTGAGGAAGCAATTCTGGACTAATTTACTCCAAAACTATCATGATGATGCGGCTTTACAACAGTTTGATATCTTACAATTGGAGCATTTCTTGCGTTCTATCGGTAGTTCTATGACCGATGCCACAATACAGTCGTTCTTTGAAAGATATCATAAGAACCCCTGGAATGGTGAAACGTTGACTATTCCAGAAATTGTGGAGAACTTTGAGATCCTCTCCCAAGACAGTATTAGAGATGGTTCCAATGACCACTTCTTCGAGGTTCCTATCTGTCCAATCTGTAACAAGAAACGGTTGAGTAACCGTAGTGAGGGTGATATCATTACCCATGTGGCCATTTGTGCTTCCAAAGACTGGTCCACTGTTACTAAGCTTTTGAAGCCACAATTTGCCTCGGAACAAATGGCTACAAAGAGATGGTATTCCAGGGCTTTGATTAAGTTGACATATGGTAAATATGGAATTGGACGGAACTCTGCCAATATTTTGGTACAAGATAGATATACTGGGTTGATCATGGAGGAGAAGATGAGTGTCTATGTTCGGTTGGGTATCAAACTTTTCTACAGAACCTTCTTCGATAGAGCCATTGATAAGAAGAAGATGAAGAATTTGTTGAGAAATCTTAGTACGAAGCAAGGGATCAAATTTGATTCTGAAATTTCAACGGCTCAAATTGATCCCTTCATTCAATTCTACCAATTGGATTTGAGTGAATGTTTGTTACCAGGTATTTCTCACTACAAAACCTTCAATGAGTTCTTCTATAGGAAGTTGAAACCAGAAGCTAGACCTTTGGAAACGACCAATGAGCTCATCTTGTGTTCTCCATGTGATTCGAGATGTACGGTATTTGACCAAGTCTCTGCTGCGACGAAAATCTGGATCAAGGGGAAGGATTTCAGTATTCAAAAGCTCTTGTACAAGAACGAGCAGGGTTATTTATTAGATAAAGAGGAGGTGACTGAGTACGTGGAGGGATCTATTGGTGTCTTCCGGTTGGCCCCACAAGATTACCATAGGTTCCACTCACCATGCGATGGTATTGTGGGGAAACCCATGTTCATTGAGGGTGAATATTACACTGTCAACCCGATGGCCATTAGATCTGAATTGGATGTCTTCGGTGATAACGTCCGTTGTATTATTCCAATAGAGACCGAGAAGTTTGGTACGGTGATTATGATCCCGGTGGGGGCCATGATGGTGGGATCTATTTTGTTGACGGTCGAAGAAGGAGATAGAGTGAAAAGAGGAGATGATGTTGGATACTTCAAATTTGGGGGGTCCACTATTTTGTTACTATTTAAGAAGGGGGTGTTCAATTTCGACTCTGATTTGGTACTGAATTCCAATGAAAGTATCGAGACGTTGGTCAAGGTGGGGATGTCGATAGGACACTCTCCAGAGACAAAAGAATATCAAAGAGAATATCACGAATTCGAAAAGCAACTGGAGGAGGACAAATTGAAAATTATTCGGAGCATTACGGGTGGTGCAGGAATACACGGTCCTTCCCTTGATAAGATTGATAACTCCTTAATTCAAAAGATCAACGAGAGTCAAATGTCGGAACAATTCAGTTTGAGAGAACTTAGTTGGGAGGCTTATAATATGGAAATTGATGAAGAAGAGGAAAGCTTGTTACAAGGTTTGGATTTCGATGATTTACCAGATGAATAGTTTTTTTAGTATTTTCTAATCGGTGCGGCTCAAAAAAAATTGTAGTTTTTCCGTAGATTTTTCCGTAGATTTTCCCGAGGGGTTTTCTGAAGAAGGGGTGTGAATAAGACACCCCACCTTCTTCGGGCTGTCTAAATATAGAGCAATCCCGAAATAGGATGATAGAGGCTTCTTAGGAATCAGGACAAGTTATTCCGGATTTTCTAGACCTTCATAGCCGTATGTTTTGACTTGTTCTTCCCGGAGTAACTTGCGGCATTTTTATCCGGGACGGAGGCTTCTAGATATTGCGACTTCGGAAATGTAAGATATTATATATACCATTGCAAACGTACGATTCTTCTGGATACCAACAAGATGTCAAGAGTGTCAATAATACCTAGAGTAGTTGTGAGATCCAACTCTACTCTTGCTAGTATGAGTAGCAGAGAATCTCAGCTCTATACTCCGGAGATGCATAACATCGAATCAGATGTGTTACAATACAAAGAAACTGTTGACTTAAAAGCCAGGGTCTTCAGTCCCGTCCACTCTATCTTCCCAAAGGCACCTTACTTACCAAAGGAGCCAATAGTATTCTTGCATGGTATATTTGGAAACTCCAGAATGTACTCCAAACAATCTCAACTTATCGCTGATCAGTTAAGGGTCCCAGTGGTGTCTGTGGACATCAGAAACCATGGAAACAGTCCAAGGGCATTGCCGATGAACTACCCAACTTTCGTTGAGGACGTTGCTAAATTTGTCAAGGATCATAACTTGGGTAAAGTCAATATGACTGGGTTCTCATTGGGGGCTAAAGTTGCCATGCTATTCTCTTTAAAGTATCCAGAGATGGTTTCAAGAACTGTGGTGATTGACAATTCCCCAGTTAAACAAGCCGATATTCAAGGTTTCTTGACTGAGTATGCCGATGGGTTAATTAGAATCATCGATGAGGCCAAAATTAGAAGTTCCGATAACGATTGGTACGAAAAGGCCAGTGATGTGCTTAAAACTGTGGTGAGTGACCCAGTGGGAAGGAACTACTTAATGGCAACCAATATCAAAAGAGAGCATCCTACTCATCCTGACGGATATGTTCATTTGATATTGCCTGTCAAACATTTCAAGGATCTGATTCAAAAAGATGTCGGTGACTGGCCAGCCCAGTATGTTGAAGGATGTCATTTTGATGGTCCTACATTATTCATGAAGGCAGTTTACTCGCCTTTCATTAAAAAGAGTCATGAGAAGGTCATCAAGGGTTACTTCCCTAATTACGATATGGAGAGAATCAAGAGCACCCATTTGATGCTCGACGAAAGACCCGATCAATTCGTCAATAAAATCACTAATTGGTTCAAACAACATCCCGTTGATTGAGATAATATTCTTTTTACTTTATATAGCTTATAATTTGACGCCGTCAACAGCGGCATTGTTGGTGAACCACACTGTAGGGACTCCCAAGTCGTTGACTAATTTACAAGGCAATTGAGAAGTTGGGTCCTCGAAGATTTGTTTCAAGACTGGGGCCTTACCAGCACCTTCAGCTACAAAGGCGATGTTTTTAGCAGCCTTCAAAACTGGGAAGGTGAAGGTAATTCTTCTAGGTGGAGGTTTAGGAGAGTCCGAGATGTGGGCGATCAATTTGTCATGAACCTTCAATAATGGATGACCAGGGAACAAAGAACAGGTGTGGCCATCTGGACCACATCCCAACAAAATCAAGTCAATTGATTCTGGGATGATCTCCAGATATTTGGCAGCAATCTCAGCATCCTTGGATCCGTCCTCCACTAACAAACTCTCATCGATGGTGTAAACCTTTGGCTTGACAGAGCCGAGACTCTTCAACACCATTTCGTTGAAAAGACCATAATTAGAATCCTCATGATCCAATGGTACTAATCTCTCATCACTGAAGTAAACGACCCATTTGTCCCATTGCAATTGAGACTTGAACTCGGCATTGGCTATCAACCCAGCATTCAACACCTTCCCCAAAGATCCTCCAGAAACGGCAACTTTGAAACTTCCAGATTCAGCAATTGCCTTGTCTTGGATTGCAATAATGTACTTGGCCACCTCAGCAGCAACTTCCAGAGATTGCTCTTGTGAATTTACTTTAACCATCACCGTAGTCACTCTATTTGAACTCCGTCCGAAATCGGCTTCCTTCAAAAAAAAAAAGTAAAAAAAAATTATTTGTTAAGGGACGGTAAGAATCCGTAGTTGGGAATTTTTCACGACTTTTGCTCCCCCGTTAGGAGTTGCGTTTTTGCGAAAAAAAATTGACATGTTTTGACGAACGGAGAATAATGCCGAGAGAAGGAAAGCGCAATCACGGATGTAATGAGTCTGGAAGGGTCAATAGGGAGTGATAAGACATCATGCATCGGCAATATTATTTGGTATTTTCTTTCTGTCAAGAAAGTGACGAGTGCGTCCTTTGGGGAAGAAAACTCCGTCCTTTTCACACTAAAAAATTTGTTCTCTTGCAGATTATTATTTTTTTCCGTATTGTGAGTGCAGCAAGATGCATCTTAAGTGCTATGGAAAAAGAATTTTTCTATAGTGACGATGTGGTGCTTGCATATAGAGTTCCGCGGAATATGGAGAGGGAAAAATTTCATCGAGATCGAGTCATACATATATAACGAAGATGATCTTCCCCCACAACCCTTTCCACAGCATACCCCAAAACCTCAAAGCATAATGATGCTGGTTACTGCCAGACTGCCATTGTCTCACAATGAACGTTACCTCCTTCCGGAGCATTCGATATTAGACCTGACCAACACTCAAATTTCTCAACCCTCCTTCACTATACCCGAAATCAATTTTCCCCCAATGGAACCTTCCTACAGGTTTTTGGTGGTTGATGACAATGCCATTAATATTCTTATCTTGACCAAGCTGTTACAAAGACTGTTTAGAGGTTGCCAAGTGGACAGTACTCCCTTCCCTCGTGAAGTGTTAGAGAGACTGTTTAGTCCACTGCAAGGAGAAGAGATGCTGGTACCCAATCCTGATTTTGATTACGATGTGATGCTCTTCGACATTGAGATGCCATGTATAAGTGGAGTGGAATTAGCTGCCAAGTTCCGGTCCTATGGCCAGTTCGATAGTTGTCCTATTATGGCTGTTACAAGTAGATTGTCGCTGGAAGATAAGCAAATTTACAGCCAAGTAGGAATAGATGTTACTTTGGGAAAACCCTTGACATCTTCAACATTGACATTGGTGGACCTGGTTAATGAAGCCATCGACTCAAGAAGAAGAAGACATAGCATCTGAGTCAAAATTTTTAATGTGATAATGGGTTTAACGATACGTTTAAAGGGATAAGGTAATAATAGATAGTTTAGTGCATATAATTTCGGCTTTAAATTTTTTTAGTCTACGTTTCTGGAAGGAAAGAAAAAAAATAATAATACTCTTCACTTGCTTCAGTTTGACATTTGAAAAAAATTGCATTTGCTCCTGTATTTTTGCTTAGACAAAGCCGGAGGCAGTTTTTTTTTTATTTTTTTTTTCTTGGCTCGGCTCGCATTGTAAAAGGGAAAAGGACATTACATTGCGAATTTCAGTTAGTCAATTATAAAACCGGGACAGAATAGGCTATTATTGACGAAGTAAAAGAAATCGAGTATGACAGTAGCACAAGTGGATGAAACATGGTTCGATGGACTTCCATTGGAGGGGTATTCTGAGATAGTCCAGGACGCTGCTTCTAACGTTCCTGATGAGTGTCCCATCAGTGAGCCAATTGGTACTCCAGCGTTAGATGTCAGATGTGGTCCAATTTTGAGATTGTTGGCTACTTTGGAAGATGGCAGTGCCAATTACAGAGCCACCATGTTGGTAGTCACCAATGATAGTCATAGTGACTACTCATCGGCTCCTCAAGTTGACTATTTGATAGCGCCATCGATGAAGGAGGACGTCGAGGGAGATATTTCCTCGATGGCCGAGGCGGGAACTTTTCCAGTCACGAAAATTCATCAGGAACAAGATCACACCTTCTGGAGATTCGAGATCGAATTACAATTGGCTCCTTATGAACAGAAGGTGAAGTACTTCTTGAACCAACATTCGAGTTTGAATTACCAATTTTACGTTCCGGCGGTAGAGCAATCGATGAATGTTGTTTCTCATTCCTGTAATGGGTTCTCCTTAGGAACCGATACCACCACTTTCAAGGGTTCCTTGTGGTATGACGTCTTACTGAAACATGATAAACATCATTATCATGTCATGCTTGGAGGGGGTGACCAAATTTACTCGGATGCTATTAAAAAGTCCTCGAAGGAGTTCGAGAAGTGGTTACAACATAAACACATTCATTCCGATGCTCAATTGACTCCAGAGATGGCCAAGACCTTTGAAGAGTTCTATTTGCATCATTACCTCAAATGGTTTGGTAAGGGTTATTGGGTTGGTACTAATGGTAGAACCTTACAATCGTTATTCCCTGTGGCGATGCACCAGATTCCGTCTATCAATCAGTTTGATGACCATGATATTATCGATGGGTTTGGATCTTATAGTGATCGTACCATGAACCAACCTCCTTTCAAGGGAGTTGGTAACTCGGCTTACAAGTTCTACATGTTATTCCAACATCACACCAGTATGGAGGAGAAGGCTTATTCCGAGGAAAAGTCGTGGATTTTGGGAGCCAAGCCGGGACCTTTTATCACTGAAAAGGCACATTCCAATTATACCAGATTGGGTAAAGAGATTGCCTATGTTGGGTTCGATTGTAGAACCGAGAGAAAGATGGATCAGGTGTTGACCAAGGCAAGTTATGACATCATCTTCAATAGATTAGAGAAGGAGATTGCCGCTTCCAATGGTGACATCAAACATTTACTTGTATTATTAGGTGTTCCTATTCTGTATCCTAGATTGGTTTGGTTGGAGACGATCTTGACCTCCAAGATATTGGCTCCAATCAAGTACTTGGCCAGAAAGGGAGTTTTCTTGAAGGGGTTAGTTAATGAGTTCGATGGTGGTATTGAAGTGTTGGATGATTTGAATGACCATTGGTGTGCCAAGCATCATAAGAGAGAGAGAAACAGATTGATGGCCAGATTGACCGATTTCGGTGCTAAACACGGAGTCAGAATCACCATCTTGTCGGGAGATGTTCATTTGTGTTGTGTTGGAAGATTCAAGTCCAAGAGACATCACTTACATAAGCAAGAAGAGACGAAGGAGATGCAAGAGAGACCGGAATTGGATCCGAGATTGATCTTCAATGTGATCAGTTCGGCTATTTGTAACACTCCCCCACCTGGAGGAATGGCTCTGTTGTTGAATAACAGAAACAAGATCCATCATTTCGACAAGGAGACTCAAGAGGATTGTGTTCCTCTCTTCACCCATGACGTTGACGGGAAGGAGAGAGCCAATTATCACTTCTTGAACAGACGTAATTGGTGTGATCTTATTTCTATCAAACAACTGCCTCGTTTCGGTAAGGGAGACTTCAAGGAAGGTGATCTTATCTCACCTGGTTTAGTTGGATATCTGCCAGAAGAGAGAAATGGAGAGGTCTTCGATAAGTACCCGGTAGAGAGTAATTCTTTGGTTGTTACTATTCACGTGGAAAAGAAATGTGAAAGTGTCGAATCCAAGACCTCAGATTACGAATTGTTGGTTCCAGCTTTGCTTACAAAGGAAGTTAATTTGCCTCATACTGGCTTGAAAGTTAATTGAGACTATGTAATTTGTATTTTAGCAGAAAAAAAAAATTGTGAAGAATGAAAAAAAAAGCTTCAAAAGTTAAAGAGAGTAGTAGAAGAACGCTTAATAACCATGGGATTCCTGGAGAAGATTGAACAGATTCAACTTGAATTATCTCGTACCCAGAAGAACAAGGCCACTGAATACCATATTGGTCTTTTAAAGGGTAAATTACTGAGATACAGACAACTGCTTTTGGAACCAGCTCCTGGATCTGGTGGATCTAAAGGAGATGGATTTGAGGTTGCCAAGAGTGGAGATGCCAGAGTCGTTTTGATTGGTTTCCCTTCCGTCGGTAAGTCTTCTTTCTTGTCTAAGATCACCAAGACCAAATCGGAGGTGGCGCAATATGCTTTCACTACATTGACGTCGGTACCTGGAGTTTTAGAGTATGAAGGAGCCGAGATTCAAATCGTTGATTTACCAGGTATTATTAAAGGTGCTTCGGATGGTAAAGGTAGAGGTAGACAAGTTGTTGCTACGGCCAAGACTTCGGACTTAATTATGATGGTGTTGGATGCTACGAAGGGATCTGACCAGAGAGAGATTTTGGAGAGGGAATTGGAAGCCGTGGGGATACGGTTGAATAAGCAGAAGCCTAACATTTCCTTCAAGATTAAGAAGACCGGAGGAGTTAAGTTCAACTCCATTGCACCACCAAAGCATTTGAACGAGAAGATTTGTACTGGGTTGTTAAAGGATTACAAGATCCACAATGCCGACATTCTTTTGAGAGACGAGAATTGTACCATTGATGACTTCATCGATGTGATCAACGAAAAACACATTACCTACATCAAATGTGTTTATGTATATAACAAGATCGATGCCGTTTCGTTGGAGGAGGTGGATCGGATTCTGAGAGAGCCTAATACGGTCGTCATGTCTTGTGAGTTGGACTTGGGAATAGATGATATGATCAAAGAGATCTGGTATCAATTGGATCTTATAAGGTTGTATACCAAGAGAAGGGGTCTGTTACCAGACTTGAAGGAACCGTCGGTGGTGAGACAACATTCTACTATAGAGAATGTGTGTGATACGATTCATAAGGACTTCAAGAGTCAATTCAAGTATGCACTTGTCTGGGGTTCGAGTGCTAAACATTCTCCACAAAAGTGTGGTTTGAATCATAAGGTTCATGATCAAGACGTTGTTCAAATCGTGACTAAATAGATTTCTGTAGTTGTTCAATCCATGTGGTGATCTCTTGTCTATTTGTAAAGGACTGCTGTTCCATTTGATCTAATTTCTGTTCCTGGGCAAGGAGTTGTTCCTTCCAGTCATTGAGAGAGTTTTGGATGGTGAATAATTTCTGGTCGTAATCGTCTTTGGTTGTAAGGGAAGTGTTGAGTTGGGTATTGAGGGTTTCTAATGATTTGAGTTTGTTGGTTAACAGTGGAATGTACAGTTCGAAATTGGGGAGTTTCGCCAATTTCTGCTGTAATAAGAGAAGATTGGGAGTGTTGGAGTGTTGTGATGGTGGTTCGGTCTTGGTTTGGAGTGACAGGATCAAGGCTTTGACGTCCGTCTTGACAAAGTCTTGGTTACTGATGATGCTCACTTTACGGTAGAGATCGTTGATGAGGGATTGAAGGGATAAGTCTTGGTGTGGACTGAGGGAGTCAGCAAAGCCGATAGTGGTTTCTAATTTGGTAAGACGGTCGTGGAGGTCAACGACGGTATCGGAGTTGACCGGGGTGGACAGCAAAGGTATTATGGCTTCCTTGTGAAGGTCAGTAGAGGTTATTGGGGCAGTCTGTTTCGGTGGCTTTCTTAACATCGATTCTATCTTCTCTTTGAGATCGTCAATTTCCTTATCCTCGGTGATGTCATCCATTAGGGCCAACTCTTCTACTTCCCTCTTCAATCGCACCAATCGTTGTTTTGGCGTTTCTTGAATTTGATGCACTTGTAAGGAGCCCATTGATGAGCTGATCCGGTCACTGAAATCCAGATTGGCTGTAGTGAGAACCATTCGTTCGAATGCCAGTCTCGACTCTTCAGGATCGTGTTCTATCACTTCTATAGAACTCCTACGCGACAGTTGATCTGAGACACTCGATTCAACTTCCTCGTGATCAGACGTCTCGAAGACATCTTTGTTGGAGTAGTCCTATAAAGTCAGTACACTTACATCGATCACCACAATTCACATCAATTACTTACTATGCCATAGATATCTTCCGTAGCCATTTGTAACGTTCCTTACTATAACGCTCTTCTCCCCTTTTTTTAATTTTTTTTCCTAAGTGAAGAAAACTTTATAGTAAGAAGAGAACAGTGGCAAGAGGAGCATGGCGTCATACAATGTATCTTCTACGAAGTCGTATCTTCAGGCCATGCAGCCTATGATTGATGGGCTCAATCTGATGGAGGAAGAAGAATTCCCGGAGGTGATCAAGGTGCCCGAGAAAATCCGGGACGGTGTTATGGATTTGAAGATGGATTTCTTCAAGGAGATCACCTCGATCTTGGATCAGTTTAGTAATGCGAACACAGACTTTAAGAGTCTTATTCTGGAACTTGAGACGGATGGCGATGTCTCAGATAGTTCGGAAAGTGCGCTTTTGGACGAGATTTACCAAGATTGTGAGAGAGTCTCAGCTCATCACTCAGACATTTCGGCGGATCAATTGTATGACTCAATCACAAAAATAGTAGTCGATGAGTCGGGAGAAGCTCTTCAACAATCTCTCTTTGATATTCTTGGATTCGACGAGTTCGATTTCATCTCCAAGTTGGTTGTCCAAAGAGATTCCATCGTGAAAGATTTGGCCAAAGTACCATCTGATAAACCAAAGATTCTCTCCGCAGAAGAACAACTGTTGAGAGTGCGAGAGAACCGTCGGAATGCCAAGACAGCCGTTTTGAGTCAACTGAGACTGAAATCAAAGTATCCACATGTGTTTAGATCCGATGATACAGGAGGGAATATGATCTCGGTGACGGGGAAGAAGTTTGCCCTTCCTGAGGGAACGGAGAGGTACAATTTTGAGAAATATGAGGAAATTAACATTCCATATGCTAAGAAGAAGTTATTTATTCCTAATGAGCGGTTGATTCCGTTAAAGGAGCTTGACTTTTTGTGTCAGGGGACTTTCAAAGGTTACAAGACACTTAATAGAATGCAGTCGTTGGTGTATTATGTTGCCTATAATACCAATGAAAATATGTTAGTGTGTGCTCCTACAGGTGCTGGTAAGACCGATGTCGCTTTGTTGACAGTCTTACATACCATCAACCAATTCGTTCTGGAAACCAAGACTGAGGATGGGGTTCAAATAGATATCGATTATTCGGAGTTCAAGATTGTGTATGTTGCACCTTTGAAAGCTTTGGCTGCGGAGATTGTGGAGAAATTCCAGAAGAAATTGCAGTGGTTAGGAATTCAGGTCAGAGAATTGACAGGTGATATGCAGTTGACGAAAGCTGAGATCATGAATACACAGATTATAGTGACGACCCCTGAAAAATGGGATGTGGTGACGAGAAAGAGTAATGGAGATAGTGAGTTGGTGGAGAAAGTGAAGCTTTTGATCATTGATGAAGTGCATTTATTACATGAAGATCGTGGTTCTGTCATTGAGACCTTAGTGGCTAGAACCTTGAGACAAGTAGAGAGTACTCAACTGATGATCAGAATTGTGGGATTGTCTGCTACTTTACCAAATTTCATGGATGTGGCGGACTTTTTAGGAGTGAACAGACATGTGGGGATGTTCTACTTTGATTCTTCTTTTAGACCTGTGCCTTTGAAGCAAGACATTGTAGGTGTACGAGGCAAGCATGGATCGAGACAGCTGAGAGAAAACTTGGAAGAAGTCACCTATCAAAAGCTTATTAAACATTTAGAAATGGGACATCAAGTCATGGTGTTTGTACATTCGAGAAAGGAAACGGTAAAGACAGCTAAGAACTTCATCAAGATGTCACGTGAATCTGGAGATATGTCGTTGTTTGACTGTTCAGAAATGGAGTCGTATGAAAGGTTTGCCAGGGAAATGAGTAAGAATAAGAACAAAGATATGAGAGAGTTGTTCAATGGAGGAGTGGGAGTACATCATGCCGGTATGTTAAGAGCTGACCGTAGTTTGACAGAGAAGATGTTTCTTGGGGGGCTGATCCAAGTGTTAGTTTCTACGGCCACTTTGGCATGGGGTGTCAATCTTCCTGCTGCTGTAGTTATTGTCAAGGGAACTGAAGTTTATGATTCCAAACTGGGTGGTTTCGTCGATTTGGGTATTAGTGATGTCATTCAAATTTTCGGTAGAGCTGGTAGACCTCAATTCACACAGAGTGGGGAAGAAGTATATGGTACTGGTATCTTATGTACGACGAGTGACAGGTTAGATCACTACGTTTCCTTATTGACCCAGCAACATCCAATCGAATCGAAGTTCTCTGCCAAAATGGTGGACAATTTGAATGCAGAGATCTCTTTGGGTACGGTAACGAATGTGGAAGAGGCCATTCAATGGCTTGGGTATACGTATTTGAATGTTCGTATGAAACAAAATCCATTTGCTTATGGAATTGACTATCGAGAACTTGCCGATGATCCTCAATTAGTTCAGAAGAGAAGGGATTTGGTCATCAAAGCTGCTAAACGTTTGCATGCCTTACAAATGATTGTGTATGATGACCAAGCTGCTTCGTTTATCTCGAAAGATTTGGGACGTATTTCTTCCGATTTTTACTTGTTGAACGATTCGGTGGAAATCTTCAATCAGATAATGAATCCAAAGCTGACCGAGGCTGATGTCCTTTCCATGATTAGTATGAGTAGTGAGTTTGATAGTGTCAAATTCAGAGAGGAAGAGCTGGAAGAATTGAAGAGATTGGTGGAACATGATACCGTATGTCAGATTGCTGGAGAGCAAGACTCTGCTCAGTCGAAGACGAATATTTTGCTTCAAGCTTACGTTTCTCAACTGCAGATCAAAGACTCTGCTTTGTCCTCGGATGCCAATTATGTTGCACAAAACTCTGCTAGAATTTGTAGGGCTTTGTTTTTGATTGGGTTGAACAGAAGATGGGGAATTTTCACCAAGGTGATGCTTTCGATTTGTAAGTCGGTGGATAAGAGAATTTGGTCCTTCCGTCATCCAATGCGTCAATTTGATTTACCAGAGCAAATCATGAAGCAAATAGAAGCCAAAGAACCTACTATGGATATGTTGAGAGAAATGGAGCCTTCAGAGTTGGGAGATCTTGTTCATAATGTGAGAATGGGTAATGTGTTATACAAGCTCATTGGTCGGTTCCCAACAGTGATCTTGGATGCTGAGATCTTCCCTATTACACTGAGTGTGATGAGAGTCCATGTCAATTTGGAGCCAGATTTTGTATGGGATGAAAAGTACCATGGTAATGCCCAATTCTTCTGGATCCTTGTCGAAGAAAGTGATAAATCACAGATTCTTCACTTCGAGAAGTTCATTCTCAACAGGAAGACGATGAAACTGTCACATGAAATGGACTTTATGATTCCTTTGAGTGATCCACTGCCCCCTCAAGTTGTCGTTAGATGTATTTCAGACTCCTGGTTTGGATCTGAGCTGGTGCATTCCATCTCGTTCAAGCACTTGATCAAACCTCACAATGAGACTTTACAAACTCAATTGTTGAGATTGCAACCTTTACCTGTCACTGCTTTACACAACCCTGAAATTGAAAAGATCTATTCCAGCAGATTCAAGTATTTCAATCCAATGCAGACAATGACATTCCACACATTGTACAATACCAATTCGAGTGTCTTTGTTGGTTCTCCAACGGGATCTGGTAAGACGGTGGTGGCAGAGTTGCTGATATGGCATGCTTTCAAAGAATTTCCTGGATCGAAAGTGGTGTATATTGCACCAATGAAAGCTTTGGTTAGAGAAAGAGTTGACGATTGGACAGAAACAATCGTCAAGAACACTTCTCATAAATTAGTGGAGTTGACAGGTGATTCCTTGCCTGAGGCAAGAGAAGTCAGAGAGGCCGATATCATTATTACAACCCCTGAAAAGTTTGATGGTATTTCGCGTAATTGGCAAACCAGAAAGTTTGTTCAACAAGTGTCCTTGGTCATCATGGATGAGATCCATCTTTTGGCCAGTGATCGTGGACCGATCTTGGAAATGATTGTCAGTCGTATGAACTATATTTCTTCACAGACGAAGAAGCCAGTTAGAATGTTGGGTATGTCTACAGCTGTTCTGAATGCAATGGATATGGCTGGTTGGTTGGGAGTTAAAGAGGGATTGTTCAACTTCCCTCAATCGGTAAGACCTGTGCCATTACAAATGTATATCGATGGGTTCCCTGACAACCTTGCCTTCTGTCCATTGATGAAAACTATGAACAGGCCAGCATTCTCTGCCATCAAACAACATTCTCCTGATAAGCCAGCTTTGATCTTCGTTGCTTCCAGACGTCAAACCAGATTGACTGCTATTGACATCATTCATTTGTTAGGAATGGAAGAGAATCCTCGTAGATTCCTTCATATGAATGAAGACGAACTTCAAGATGTCCTTAGTAGAGTCAAGGATGATACGTTGAAGTTGTCTTTACAATTCGGTATTGGACTTCATCATGCCGGTTTACCTGAGTCAGATAGAAAGATTTCTCATAAGCTCTTCGAAGCCAACAAGATTCAAGTCTTAGTAGCTACCAGTACTTTGGCTTGGGGTGTGAATTTACCTGCTCATTTGGTTGTTGTCAAGGGAACACAATTCTTTGATGCTAAGATTGAAGCCTATAGAGATATGGATTTGACCGATATCTTGCAAATGATGGGAAGAGCAGGAAGACCTAAATACGACACTTTTGGTGTCGGTATGGTTTTCACCAAAGAATCGAAGAAGATGTTCTACAAGCATTTCTTGAATGTCGGTTTCCCGGTAGAGAGTTCGTTGCACAAAGTATTGGATAACCATATTGGTGCTGAAATATCTTCTGGAAGTATTAAGACTAGACAGGAAGCTATGGACTTCTTGACATGGACCTTCCTCTTCCGTAGGGCTCATAATAACCCAACCTATTACGGTATCGAAGATTTGTCCACTACCGGAGTCAGTGGTTATCTTACTGGTTTGATCGATAAGGCGATCGATGACTTGGAAGAATCCAAGTGTGTCATTGTCAATCAGAACAATTTGCAACCTACACCATTCTTGGATATTTCATCTTACTACTATCTTTCGCATAAAACTGTTGGACGTTTACTTAAGAACATTATTAGAAAGCCTACTTTCAGAGACGTCTTGGGTTGGTTATGTCAAGCCACGGAATATGATGAATTAGCCACCCGTCATGGAGAAGAGTTGATCAATCTGGAAATGTCTCAACAAATGAGATATCCAGCAGCTGACTTGGATTACGAATTTATCTGGGATCCTCATATCAAAGCCTACTTGTTGTTGCAAGCTTATATGAGTCGTGTCGAATTACCAATTGCCGATTATTCTCAAGACACCATCTCAGTCTTGGATCAGAGTTTACGTATCTTGCAAGCTTACATTGATTGTTCTGCAGAAATGGGCTACTTGTCGACCACCTTGATGTTGATCAAGTTGATGATCTCCATCAAGCAGGCTATTTGGTTCGACAACGACCCTATCACTGCCTTACCAGGTTTGGTTCCTATGCCAATTGACGGTTATGATCTTGACGGAGAACTTGTTGACCCTTCGGCTTTACCTGAATTGACTTTGGAGAAACTTGGAAGGATGTCTCATAAAGAAATGGAGAAAGTGGCTCAAGAGTTTGGTGTACTTCATCATGATAAGAAACAATTCCTTAAAATCGCCAACTCCATTCCTTGTGGTGATTTCTCTGTCAAGCAGACCGAGACGACCAAATTGGAGGTGGAATTGATACATAAGAACAAGCCATTGAACTCCGAGTTCAAGGTTCATACTCCGAAATATCCAAAAGCTCAAAGAGAAACCTGGTTCGTTATTGTTTGTGACGTCAATCAGGACGAACTTTATTTGGTCAAGAGAGCTTCACCTAGATTCTTTGGTCATTCTTCCAAGGTGACTGTGACTTTAGACATCCCACTGGAATTACAAGGTACTCAGTTAACTGTTCTCTGTGTCAATGATGCTATGAGTATAGAATATGAGAAATTACATAGATTCCTCTAATGAGTTAATATACATGAATCTATTCAAAGAAGTCGTCTTCCTCTTCGTCTTGTTTCTTCTCCTCTGGAGCGTCGATGGCTCTAGTCAGGAGTTGTTTCTTCAGTTTACCCGAAGATTTACCAGTCAAGATCTCTTCTACAGTAACATCCAATGAACCTTCCTCCATCTTTCTCTCGATCTCCTTCTTCCAATATTGTCTCTTCTTCTCGGTCTCGAGCAATCCCTTCTTTTGGTTGGAGTCCATGTCAGTGGTTGGTTGGGTTGGATAAAGCGCAACGTACTTCTCGGATTTAGGGAAATTCACCACATAAGCCAAATCAACCTCACAATGTTTGAGCACTTTCTTAGCCTTCTTCAAATCCTTCTTCTCAGCACCGGAAGCTTCCAAATCAGCTACATTTTTCAGAGCTTGCTTGTACTTTCTCATGGCCTTCTTCTTCTCGAAGAATCTCACCATATGATACTTCTTAGCCAATATTCTCACCTTCTCTTGAGCCTCCTTATCTTGGAGCTCAAGTTGAAGAGTCTTAAGAGCTCTCTCATTTTCAATTCTAACATTCGAAGGAAGATTCTCTCTCTTTAGCGTTCTTTCAATATCCCGTATCTTCTTCTTGATTCTCTGTTTTCCAGCTCCCAATACATTCCCTATATCTACCACAGTACCATTATTATTACGTGGCTTCTTATGCTCTACACTCAGCATCTCTAAGTCTCTTTTAATCTTTAACTAATCTCTGTAGAAAAATTTTTAGATTTTTTTTTTTTTCTCATCGCGAAGAGCTTTGAAATATTTTTTTCTAAGGGCTACTTTTTTCTTTAACCTCACATGAAGAAGCTATAGTTAAGTCATTTCTTAAATAGTATACATGATTGTGTGTACAGACAATCAGACTGGTAATACTCTGACACCAGCAATTCTATCAACGGTCTGAAAAGTTAGTAAAGAAATTCAATGTAGGCTGGTGGGGATGTACTTACTGGGGCAATGTAGGGATGAGATAATACTGGGCCGATGAACGGGATGGATCTCAAGAATTGCACAATGACGGCGAAGAAATCTCCGAACAAGGCGAGGATTCCGACGCTTTCGATGATGAAGCCGATGAATGAGCTCTTTATAAGGATCAAGAAGATCCCTAACGCGAAACAGAGACTGCCTCTGATCTTCAGTGGTCTCGTGAAGAACACCATTGTCTTTTGTGGTCCAATAATCAAGGTAATACCCAGGATGAATAAAATCTAGAAGTTAATATGACGTCACACTGATCAGAATTTCTTACTTACGTTTCCAAGTGCCAATAATGCCGAGTCAAAGAAGGTAAACACACCAATGATAAAACATAGCGTTCCTGGTCCATAGTTAGTACCATACAATTGTATGACGTAATTACTAGTCACATACCCGTGAAGGTGAATCCAACACCAAATTCTAAATCGTTAGTACATATTACACGATATTTCATCCCCAATGGATACTCACTTTGCGATTCAGATAACCAAATCATATCCAATAAACAACTGTTCTTTTGTTATTTATTACGTCTCTACTTTAAACAAAAAAAAGACATCATAAAAATTTCTTGCCTGCCTAAAAATGTATGTAGGAAAAAAAAAAAAAAAACTGTGGGTAACATAGTTGAAATCTATCCTGTAGTTATAAAATGAAGTTGAATTGTTGAAATTGTCGTAAAAAAGGCCGTCCGAGCTCATTTTCTTCCCAATAAAGTTAAGAATTCCTCTCTTGTTTTCTGTTGAGATCTGAAACAACCCAACATACAACTTGTCGAGGTGGAGGAGCCAGTCTTTTGTACTCCACGACTCACCATACACATATGAGTCAGTTCTATGACGACGGCTACTCCTATTGGTTTCAAGATCTCGCTGATTGCCATGGCTATTTGTTTGGTCAATCTTTCCTGTACTTGCAATCTACGCAGGTACATTTCTGCCAATCTGGCCAACTTGGACAATCCCAATACTTTACCTCTGGGGATGTATCCGATGTGAACCTTACCGAAGAAAGGAACTAAATGGTGTTCACATAAGGAATAAAATTCGATATCTTTGACAATAACCATTTCATCGTGATCCTCTTCGAAAACCGCTCTCTTAATGACATCCTTGATATTGTCTTCATAACCCTTAGTAAAGAATAACATGGCTCTAGCATATCTTTCTGGTGTCTCCAATAATCCCTCTCTCTCTGGATCTTCTCCCAATTCCATCAAAATCGTCTTCACCAGCTCGGAAATACGTTGTTCTCTCAGGGTGGTCTCCTCCGGAGTATTCAACAATCTCTCCCGGGCCCCTTTCGAAGGCCACGATAATCCATCGGAATCTACTGGTGGATTCAAAGTATAAGGAGATGCTGGACGAGTGTTCAAAGGAGTACTCAAATTCCTCAAATGTCCATCCTTCAAAGGACGAGGATGATGATGCGTCTTGGCCCCGCGGAGTTGCAACTCCTGTAAAGTATCTTCTATGCCTTGTTCTTTGCTCATTACGCTTAACCGATGAGGCTAATTGACAAAAAAAAAATTTCTTCTCGTACCAATTTTTTTTCATAGTCACTTAGTTGTAGTTGGCTGATTTACTCACTTACAGTACTTTTTTTTTTTTCTTAGCCTTCCATAGTTAAACTCTTTTACTATCTAATACTTAAGCTCTTCTTTGTTTCTTATGCTTCTTTTCGATCGACTTTCCACTAGCACCGATGGTGATATTTACCTTTGGAGGGATGCTGAAACCGAATGACTTGGCTACCTTGGTGAGGTCCAACTTATCGATTTGGTAGACCGACTTCAAGTGATGAGAAGAGTATGCTTGTAAATATGCTCTGTAACCGTCTTTGGCACTTTGGTGTAACCAGTAGTTGGACTTGATCAACTTCTCCAATTGTGATTGCACATTGGCGATCTTATTGGTTGGGAATTCGTACTCATTAAGCGGAACCTTAGCTTGTTTCAAGTACCTCAAGAAACCCAATTCACTTGGAGTCAAGAACATAAGAGACTTACCCTTACCCTTGGAACCTCTGGCAGTTCTTCCGACTCTATGAATGTAATCTCTTGGATCATCAGGAGGATCAAATTGAATAATCCAATCGACGGCTGGAATATCCAACCCTCTAGCAGCAACATCGGTACAAAGTAAGATACCGGTCTCGGCATTACAGAACTCGAAGAAGGTGTTCGTTCTCTTCTGTTGCTTCTGTTTACCGTGTAAATCCACCACTGGTAAGTCGATGTAATTCAACAATTCACTGTAGTATTTGACACAGTTACAAGAAGATAAGAAGACAATGATCTTCTTCTTCTTGTTTCTTCTCAAGAAGGAGAACAAGTACAAGAATCTCATATCGGATTCGCATACAACGTAACCTTGTTCCAAACCATCAGCAGTAGAGGTTTCCTTTCCCTCATCAACGTTGATGTATAATGGGCCCAGTCTCAAAGAAATTCTGGCCAAATCCTCAACCTTGGTAGTTTGAGTAGCAGAGAACAACATCGATTGTCTCTCTTCATTAGGTAAGATCTTTATTATCTGTTTCATTTCTTCTTCGAAACCAATCTCCAAAATTCTGTCAGCCTCATCAATGACCAAAGCCTTCAAGTTCTTGAAGACAAATCCCTTTGTGTTCTGTAAATGATCCAATAATCTACCAGGAGTGGCTATTATCAAATTGACACCCTTGGTCAACTTCTCCAGCTCGGCTCTTCTATTATTACCTCCTATGACAATACCCAATGTTTGTGTATGATTGGCCATCAATTCTCTGGCAACTCCGAAAATTTGTAAAGCCAATTCTCTCGTTGGAGTAATGACGATCAGTCCAGTACCGTTTCTAGGCTTGAACTTCAAAGAGTACAACATCTCAATGGCTGGGATCAAAAATGCTAACGTCTTACCGGACCCGGTCTTGGCAGCTCCCAAAACGTCTTGTCCAGCTAATAAAGGTGGAATGGTACGGGCTTGTACCTGGGTCATCTTGGTGAATCCCATCTGACTGATGGCCTTCTTAGTAAGTTCGGATAAATTGAGCTCTTCAAAGTTTTCAGCTCCCGAAACAACTTCCTTAGTGATATTCAGACTTAATTCTTCCTCCTCGTCCTCATTTTCCTCAGCTTCCTCAACAGCGGCTTCCTCTTCCTGCTCTGATTCCAGACTCTTCTCTTCAACTCCAAGAAGCTTAGATACCTCATCGTACTCGGCGTCTAATTCTTCAACAGCCTCCAGAGTCTCATCTTGGTATTCTTCTCTCTTACGCTTGTTCACCATAGGTGAAAAACCCTTGGCACTCTTCTTAGAGCTCACTTTCTTATCCTTAACCATGCTCTATACCTCTTTACTTATAAGAAAAATTTTTTGTAATCTTCTCTTTAAGAAAAAAAATTTTTTGCTTCCCAATGCGGAAACTGGGGCTGCGATGAGCTGATACTGAGAAGTGGGATCTTGAAAAAGTCAGGAGGCAGTGATGGTCAGGATGGAAATTACTTCGACCAAGGGAGGCTTTTGACAAATATGAGGAGATTTTGAAGATGGCATGACTGGACTGTTAAGGTCATTTGATTAGACCCAGCAAACCTTAGACTTGGTAAAAATGATTTATATAGTATATACCTCGATATTGGAGTAGAAATGGTCTAGATCTCTACATGGGTTTAACAGGATAAAAGACAAATTTGAAAGAACTTACTAAGAGACCCGTGAGGAGCTTCTACAATAAGAAGATCACTATTCAAAATAAGATCTATGAAGAGTATTACGAGGTCTAAGCCATTCCCTGATACCCTGGTCATAGTTCCCCGCTAATAGAGTTCTTGAAGCACAAACTATTCTCAATAAAGCCTCCTCCACATTGTCTGTCCAGAATCTTAAGGGTGTGCTTAGTGGGTTTCCAGGTTCCCCTCACGAAAAAAGAACTTGAAAGGAGGCTTATACTTCCGGTGCATATTCGGGCATAATTACGAAGAATGCGTTCTGCCAGGACAAAACCTAGGTTCCACTACTGAAACGGGACAAGGTCTGCCGGCAGGGATTAACAAAATCGGACCTTATCTCGATCTTGCCGATAAAAATAAGAATTTTTTAACAATTCTATTTTGTTTCTTTTTAGGCCCCCCCGCAGGAATTAATCCCACAGAATAATCCGTGCCTTCCGCAAAGAAAAAAAAGTTTAATCCCCGAACGCTCCCCACAATTTAAACCGTGCATATCATACAGAAATGGCTAAAGATTGGACTAAGCCCACCAATACTAAACCCTAATTTATAAACCAGCCTTACCTCGTATCAGGACTTGAGTGTGGGCGTCTCCCAACAATTTCAATGATCTTTTTACGACCCCTCAATCTGATGTTTTAAAAATTTTTAGTTTCGGGTCTCGGAACTTCAAAAACCTTAAATTCATTTCAAGTTCCGAGGTTCAAACATCGCTTTTGTGTACAATAAACTGTCTTCTGATAGTCATCTGACGGTCCACCGAGTCCTAGTCAGTTACCATGACCTTGAATGTTTTATTTTTAGTACAATATTAGTAAGTCCGTCTTAGCCACCGCTCCCTTCCCGACCCGGAAAAGATGCGGAGTGCTCCCGAGAGGTGACTCCACCCCAGAATTTTTTTTTTCCTGAGGTGCATAAAAGCGCTTACCGCATTCGGCCAAATCTCATGATGTAATTGTTTTTAACAAGGTGAATGACCCACGCTTAGCAATTCACTAAGGAGGACTGTGCATAGAGAACTCCAAGATTTTACTCAAGTTGCGCCACTTCGAGATAATAATCCGTTGTTTTCTGTATGGATACCACGGATAATTACTTAAACTTGGCGCATAAACTCCTCCTTGCTCCCCAAAAAAAATAAAAAAAAGCCAGAATATGTACATTTATGCCCCCCACAAATTATAATTCGTGACGCCTGTACCCCGGA
Organism: Nakazawaea siamensis; assembly: GCA_030569775.1. Taxonomy (NCBI): domain Eukaryota; kingdom Fungi; phylum Ascomycota; class Pichiomycetes; order Alaninales; family Pachysolenaceae; genus Nakazawaea; species Nakazawaea siamensis. The sequence continues at coordinate 91,959 of JAJMLT010000007.1, forward strand.
ATTTTACAGCCATTCCCCTTTTCAATATAAATATTCCCCGTAATTCCTCTCTTTATTCTTTCTCCAAATCATACAATGTCCACTTCAGAATCTATAGATAATATCAAGGAGGATCACGGAATCCTCCACACAAAACTGCCTCCAGCTACTGCAGGTGAGGACAGAATCAGACAATACTTACCAGACTATGGAAAGTATTCCTGGATCAACAAACGTTTCCTTCTTGTGTTAAACTTCCATATGTTCACCGTTTCCCTTTCCTCCACGAATACCGGTTACGATGGTTCTTTGTTAAACTCTTTCCAAACTTTTGACGATTGGAACTCCTACATGGGTAACCCTGGTGGTGCCGTGCTTGGAGCTTTGTCCAACGGTGTTGTCTTCGGTGTCTTCTTATCCTTCTTCTGTGCTTCTATCATTTCTGATAAGTTAGGTAGAATTAAGGCTATTGCTATTGGTAACATCATCATGATTATTGGTGTTGTTGTTCAATCTCTGGCTCAAGATTACGCTATGTTCTTGGTCGGTAGAATTATCATCGGTGTTGGTAATGGTATTGCCGTTGTTCCATCTCCAACCTTAGTCTCCGAGTTGTCTTATCCAACCCATCGTCAAGTCATCACTACCTTCTACAACTGTTGTTGGTATTTGGGTGCCATTATTGCCGCTTGGGTTTCCTTCGGTACTAGAAACATGACCAACCAATGGTGTTGGAGAGTTCCTTCCATCATTCAAGGTCTGATTCCTTTGATCCAACTTCTCTTCATCTTCTTCGTTCCAGAATCCCCAAGATGGTTGATCGACAGAGGAAGATACGACGAAGCTAGAAAGATTTTGTTAGACATGCACGCTGGTGGTGACGAATCCGTTGGTGGTCCATTAGTAGACTTCGAGATGGCTGAAATTCAAAGTGCCATTGAGATGGAAAAGATCGCTGCTAAGACTTCTTACATGGACTTCACTAGAACTCCTGCTAACAGAAAGAGATTCTTCATCTTGTTTATGATTGGTACTATGATGCAATTGTCTGGTAACGGTTTGGTCTCTTACTATCTTAACAAGGTCTTGAACTCTATTGGTATCACTTCTACTGACGAGAAGTTGATTGTCAACGGTGGTTTAATGATCTACAACTTTGGTATCTCCATCATCATCGCCTTCTGTGTCAACTTGTTCAAGAGAAGAACCATGTTTATCTCTTCCTGTTTCATGATGTTGTTGTTCTACGTGATCTGGACCATCTTGTCTGCCATCAACCAACAAAGAAACTTTGAGCAAAAGTCATTGGGTCAAGGTGTCTTAGCCATGATCTTCTTGTACTACTTTGCTTACAACTTTGGATTGAACGGTTTGCCATACTTGTACTTGACTGAAATTTTACCTTACACTATCAGAACTAAGGGTATTAACTTATGTTTGTTTATTCAAGAGATTTGGCAAATTTACAACGGTTTCGTTAACTCCATTGCCATGGATGCCATCGAATGGAAATACTACATCGTCTACTGTTGTATTATTGCCGTTGAGAGTGTTATTGTCGTCTTCACCTTCGTCGAGACTTCCGGAAGAACCTTGGAGGAGGTTGCCGAAGTCTTTGGTGAAGATCCTGCCGAGTTGGCCAAGGACTTTGATCCAAGCATCAAGGGTGATCAAGAACATCTCGAACATGCCGAAACTGCAGTTTAAATCTAACATATACATTTAATAGCCAATATGCTTTTATGTCTTTTGTGAAACAACGCCACTTTTGAAACGACGCGCTAGTGCTACGTAGTCCTCCCCCAGTTTTTGCAGACTCTGGGGCACATTATGCGTGAATGTTTCCCGATTGGTTCGAGGAGTGGAAAAAAAAAACATTCTACAAACAAAAGGATGACCGGAACAAAAAATTAGGCACGGAAAAAAAGTCCTGCCCCCTCTCATTTGTGTGGTTTGCTTTACCCAAAATTCGAATTACTAACCGTCTCGGAAACACTTTCACGTTGGTAAAATCATGCGTCTTCCGTAACCAAGATTTTTGTTGTTGCTTAACAATAAAAAAATTTTTGGAAAATAAAGTTTGTAATTTTCCGGCGGGGTAGGCCGGGGAAAAGCTTATCTGGGACTAGATCTTGGCAACAACATCATAGAGCTAAAGGGATCAGAAGGATGATGAAATAAGAAATCACACATATCAAGACCGTCTCACCACTTGCGTGAAAAATTTTTCTCCAGAGTTTTTTTGCAATCCCCCGCGGGGCAATTGTATGCAAGATTCAAGCCCCGCTGGAACAATTTTTGCCTAAATCTCCATATTTTTTCCTTATGCAATGCAGGTGAAATCCCCAGTTCTTTTGCAAAAAACACGGGACAATGTGTTCCCCCAATCTCCCAAAAATGCATATAAATAGAGGGCGAAATACCCTCCCCTGTTCTTCTATTTCCTCATACTATAACATCATGTCTTCCAGTCCAGATACTATCGAAGCTCAATCCAGTGTCGAGAAAAACGTTGACACTCCAGTCACTCCTTTGGAGGACTCTGAAGATAGAATTAGACAATATTTGCCAGATTACGGCAAACGTTCATACTTAAAGAAAGGATTTATGATCAAGTTGAACGCTCTTATGTTCGTTGTCTCCCTTTCTTCTACTAATTACGGTTACGATGGTTCTTTGTTAAACTCTTTCCAAACCTTCCCAGATTGGAGTTCCTACATGGGTAACCCATCTGGTGCTGTGCTTGGTGCCTTATCTAACGGTGTCGTTTTCGGTGTTTTCATTTCTTTCTTCTGTGCTTCCATCATCTCTGATAAGTTCGGTAGAAGAAATGCTATTCTGATCGGTAACATTATTATGCTTTTCGGTATTGTTATTCAATCTCTGGCTCAAGATTACGCCATGTTCTTGGTTGCCAGAATTCTTTTAGGTTTCGGTAACGGTATTGCTGTTGTTCCATCTCCAGCTTTGGTCTCTGAATTGACCTACCCAACTCATCGTCAAGTCGTTACAACTTTCTACAACAGTTGTTGGTACTTGGGTGCTATTGTTTCCGCTTGGGTTTCCTTCGGTACCAGAAACTTGGGTAACCAATGGTGTTGGAGAGTACCTTCTATTGTTCAAGGTCTGATGCCACTTATCCAAACCATCTTCATCTACTTTGTTCCAGAATCTCCAAGATGGTTGATTTCTAAGGGTAGATACGACGATGCCAGAACTATCTTATTGGAATGTCACGCTGGTGGTGACGAAGCTGTTGGAGGTCCCTTGGTCGATTTTGAAATGGCTGAAATCCAAAGTGCTATTGAATTAGAAAAGATCGCTGCCAAGTCTTCCTACATGGACTTTGCCAGAACCCCAGCTAACAGAAGAAGATTCTTTATTTTATTTATGATTGGTACTATGATGCAATTGTCTGGTAACGGTTTGGTTTCTTACTATCTTAACAAGGTCTTGAACTCTATCGGTATCACTTCCACCGACGAGAAGTTGATTGTTAACGGTGGTTTGATGATCTACAACTTTGGTATTTCTATCATTATTGCCTTCTGTGTTAACATGTTCAAGAGAAGAACTATGTTCTTGGGATCTTGTGTTATGATGTTGGTATTCTACGTTATTTGGACTGCCTTGTCTGCCATTAACCAACAAAGAAACTTTGAGCAAAAGTCTTTGGGTCAAGGTGTCTTAGCCATGATCTTCTTGTACTACTTTGCTTACAACTTTGGATTGAACGGTTTACCATACTTGTATTTGACCGAGATCCTTCCATTCACCATCAGAACCAAGGGTATCAACCTTTGTATGCTTGTCCAACAAGTTTGGCAAATCTACAACGGTTTCGTCAACTCCATTGCCATGGACGCTATCGAATGGAAGTACTACATCGTTTACTGTTGTATTATTGCAGTAGAGACCGTTATCGTGTTCTTTACTTTCGTTGAAACCTCCGGTAGAACCTTGGAGGAAGTTGCCGAAGTCTTCGGGGAAGACCCATCGCAATTGTCCAAGGACTTCGAACCAAGTATCAAGGGTGACGACGAACATGTTGAAAAAGCTGAAGTTTAAACTTTAATAGACTATAGAGAGAAGGAAAAAAAAGGGAGCTGTGCAGATTTAATGCGGTTCTAGAACGAAATTTGTGCGTTGATTTTTTTTAAGGTGTTTAAGTAAATAATAAGAAGTATGTTTCTATTAGGTAAGATTGTGCGCGTCTCAGATTCCCTCACGCTTGTTACGACAAGGATTTAGGCAAGGAGGGTGATGCACGATGGCTTAAAATAAATTCTTTATTGAGGAGATAAGCATAACTCCTTGAGGAGACGTCGTCAACTTTGAACAACCTAGACCAATTTGGGATATCAGGAGGCGTGCTCTTGTAAATATGCCTCATTTGACTTGTATGACCTTAGCATTCTTTTGCAGAAAATAGATGTTGCTTAAAATATCATTATGAGGCAGAGGCAAAAAAAAAAAATAATAATATTATCAGTTATGATGTCATAGCAGTATGGAAGGAACTAAAAGAGTAAGGGGGGTGTGAGAAGCCTCCGAAAAAGGGCAGCAAAAAAGGCGACACTACGAAGCAAACAAGCAGGGGTAAAAGGGGAATTTTGCTGGTTACTGAGTACCTTCCTATTTCCTAATCTGGCCTCGTTACAGGAGGAGCATGGAGACTTGTTTTTACGAATTTAGGCCATCTCGCTGAAGGTTTGAACCTTAGAAAAATTAGAGTTTTCTGTGGGCTAAAAAAAAAAAAAAAGAATCTGGAAGCTTTTTCTAAGGCAAAAAAATATAAATATATAATTAGATCCCAGAGTTGCAATATAGTTTGTAATAGTAAAATTACAGGGTTAGATATGTCGACTAGTATTCGGACATCAGCCGATACATCTCCCAATTTAAACGCTGGGGGAAGCGGCGCTCTGACGGGAGCTAATTATTTTGCAAATGTTTCTTTGGCGTCTGCTCCGAAGAGCTGTACTAAGGCGCCTTCCTTGCCATCCTTCATCATTACTGATACCACTACTAAGCCGCCATTAGAGCGTTTTAAAGCACATACCAAACAACAGCCATCCATCGACTCTTTCAACTCGTTATCATCTCCTACATCGGTTGGATCGGGGTTGGGTTCTCCGACCTTCTTCAATACCAAAAAGCATGCATGTACCAGTTTCCAACTTCCGGACGAAGTGGACAAGGTCACCAATACGACATTAACCGAGGAATGGTTGGCAGATTCGAACACCATTATTTTGGATGTCAGACCCTTCACCAGTTACTTGACTTCTCGTTTACTCAACTCTTTGAATGTTTGTGTTCCAACTACCCTTTTAAAGAGAAAGAGTTTCCAATTTAAAAACATCATCGGATCCATGCATAAAACCCAACAAGATACCATCAATACCAAGATCCTGGACCATGAAGAACTCCATTTTTTGCTCTATGACGACACCTCTGTATCCGGTAGTTGTTCATTCCATCTCCACCAAACCGCCTTGAAAATCTTGGATCATATTCATCAAACGGGAGCCAAATATTCAGTCACTATTTTACAAAACGGGATTTCAAGTATTGCTACAGCCTCGCCTTTATTGGACCATTCGAGAGATTCGAGTATGTCTCCTCTCTCTCCTACTTTTTCCGATTCTGCCAAACAACTTAGACCTACATCGAGCGGAGCCACGGGTTCTCCACAGACAACGATGCAATCGTTATCCGGATTCGCCTTACCTTCTCTGACCGACTTTGCTTCAGCCTTTGCATCGTCCATTAAAAAGAACAAAAATGTTCAACCTCAAAACGACAAGATCACCTTACCGGAAAATAACAAGTTAACTGCCACGATTGTACCTCCATGGTTGGCCCCTCTTCTCGATCCGACTACAGGGTTCCAATTGGTGTGTAAAAAGTTTGTGAAGACGGAAGATTTGGAGAATCTGAGATTGGAAAATTTGGCCAAGTTGAACATTCCGGGTGCGGATAACAATGTTGACGGATGTAATTGTTCGGGAACGTGTTCTCCAAGTAGCCCATGTCCAAGTTGTGATCAAATTTGTTACACATTACCACAAGGTGTTGAGTTGGGAGAGAAGAATCGGTACTCGAACATCTGGCCTTATGAACATTCCAGAGTAAAAGTATTGAGTTCTCCTCTGACTCAGCTCGGTAAGAATGACGACTATTTCAATGCCAACTACGTGACTGTTCCAAAGATTTCTAAAAACAGATACATTGCTACACAGGCTCCTTTGCCATCTACGTTCAATGATTTCTGGAGAGCAGTTTGGTACAACAAAGTTGAGATCATTATTTGTTTGACTGGCATGGATGAAGCTGGAGTGAAGAAGTCCGACAATTACTGGCAAAATGCCAAGTATGAGAGTGGAATCGAAGTCAAGTTGTTGAAAGAAGATCTCGATAAAGAAACCAACACCACTACTAGATCCATAGAAGTTTCCAAATACTCAACGACGTCAGGGGAAGTTGAGTCGACTGTTGTGACACAGATCGAGTACCGCGATTGGCCCGATTTCGGAGTTCCTCCGACTCCTGATTCTATTGTCCGGTTGATCAAGCTGAAGAACAACTGTATCAAGAAACAATCGTCACCGATCGTGGTTCATTGTTCTGCTGGATGTGGTAGAACGGGAACGTTCATCACGTTGGATGTTTTGTTACAACTGTTATGGGAATCCTTAGAAGAAGATACCAAGCTGAGTGGAGTCAGCACACCACTCGTTAGAAAGGGCTCTTTGCGGTCTCCGTTCGCTCAATTGGATATGCAATTGTTGTTCAAGAACAAGCTGAGCGAACTGGATCTGATCGTCAAGAAGTTCAAGTTCTGGGGAGAAGATGATTTGGTTTACAAAACGGTTAATGTGTTGAGAAGACAACGATTGTCGATGGTTCAAAACTTGAGCCAGTATATTATGTGTTATGAGACTATGTTAGCGGCCATTAATGAGACCCAGCCCTGATGGTGGGAGGAGAACAAAAATTTTGCATTTATTTATTATGGGGTGTATAATACTATGACCAGGAAATGATCATTTTAAACAGGTCCATTGTAGCAGGTTCCAAGTATGAGCTGACCAAGGAGTTGAACTGCTGAGGGTGAGCTGCTTGGAGAGACATCAACCATTCTTTGAGGCACTCCTTGAGCTTACAGTTATGAACAGGATCGATATTGGTGTAGATGGAGTCGATACGTTTGAACTCTCCAGTACTGGTAATGGACTCATCGAAGGAGTAATTGTATTCGTCAAAGAGGTACCCTAATTGGTACATTTCACAGTCACCTTTATGGTCTTCGTTAATTTCTTCTAAGAATTGAGTGATTTGAGAGATGAAGGTTCCGAAGAGAGTGAAGTATTGAACACCATTTTGTTCCAACAGTTGGGGAATCACTAATCGGAACATTGCAAGTAAACCGAGGAATGCAATTTTCTTGTCCCTGGTGGAACTATAAGTCTTGACTCTGTCGAGCCAGAGTTGGAGGAAGTTGTCGAAGAAGTTCTGGGATGGGAAAGAGGAAGCGACCAATTCCAGGTTCAGCCAACTCAGTCTACCGACAATAGCGAGAGCTTTATTGGATTCGGAGAGGGTGGCTTTGGAGTCATCGACAATGTACTGAATCAACTTGTCGGTATTAAAGATGGCAAGCTCGTTTTGGAGAGCAAGAATCTCCAAAGTGGAGATGAAAATGAGGAATATGTCATCTCTGAAACTTCCAAGGTAACCGTAACAAATTTGCAGGTATTGGGCCCCGAATTCTTCTGAACTGAAGAGGGAGGGTTGAATAAGAGAATATCCTCTTATAATCTTCATTATGGTGGAAAGGATCTCAGTGGAGTTCATAATACCTTTAATCAACATGTGCAAATTGGAGGTGAGTGAGGCTGGGAGGGTTGACTGGCCGTTAGGAAAGTGAGTAATCAAGGCGTACCACAAATCGAACCCATCTTCTGAAAGGACACTGAAGTACTCAGAAGACTCCTCACAGCAGACTGACAACAATGGAGCACACATTTCGTGAGCCTTGACGGAATCACTTTGTAATGCATTAACGAGTGTGGTGAGCAAACGGACGAGAGTTTGTCTAGCTACAATCTCCTCAGAGGCATCCCACAGCCCCGGGATCATACTCAAGATCTCAAAGAGGACTGAAGTAGGGACATGGGGTGTGTTTTGGGTGATAATCACACTCAACAAATCCATCATGAAGGTTTGGGTTTCGGTCATCGAGGCGGCCGAGATCATTTTGATGATCACGTCAAGGAAGTCCGTTAAGAAGGGTTTGAAATCGTCTTTCTCGAAGGAGAAGGAGTCGACGAGTTTCTTCAATACTTGAAGAGTGGTGAGTTTGACGACGGTGTCGTTTGCGGGATCTGGTGATTTGAGGAATTCGAGGAAAAGTTTGTAAGTAGCCAGAAGACCTTCATGGAAGTTCTTGAAAGAAATACGGTCTCCGATGATCAACAAGACCCGTCTTTTAAGTACTTTGTTCTCTATTGGATCATTCTTGAGTGCCTCTGGGATAAACATTTGCAAGAACATTCTTTCCGTGTCCTCTGTCTTGACCTCTACAGGGAGTTCCGTAAATTGATAAGCAGCCAAGAGAGCATCTTTGGCTAACATGTCTTCAGATGGGAGGGAAAGCCTGGTGGAGATTTGTTCTTGAATGACTTGGGCTATCCAAGGGAAGTTGATGGTGAGATCTTGGAGGAAGTTTTCACAACACGGTCTCAATTGGAATTCCCAACTGGTGGCACTTTGTTCGTTCATCCACTCTTCTGGTTCCAATGACCAGCTTTCCAAATCCAGAGGTCTCAATTTGAGATACCAATTGATGAGCAAGAGAGTGAGTTGTTTAATTGTCGAGTCATTGAAGATTTGGGCTTGTAAAAGTTCAATGGCTTTATGTAAGTCGTGCAGATCTTCCGGTGATTTCAAGGAGACTGTTCCTTTGGATGACTTATGGAACTTGAGAAGCTCTTTCAAGATACGGAAGATTTGCGTCAGGAATTGTTGCCAAAAGTCTTCCTCTTCACTGTTATAAATGACACTCAGTCTTTCTTCAAGTAATTGAAGATGTCCTTGTAAGATCGGAATCGAGGCTGGAATGAGCACAAACGATGCCGGATTCTTCACCACAAGATGGTAGTAGATCTTGTTATAGCACTTGAGATACTTCGATATGATCTCTACTGGATTTGAGTCGTTTATCAGAAGCAATTTTTGGTAATGAGTCAACGACTTCAGCATGAATTCCCTTACGTTCTCATCCTTGTGTCCGTATTGATACCCGGCCAAGATGACTCTACGTAAACATTTCAAACACAAGTAACCCACCTCAGTAAGAGTTATGTCGAAATTCTCCGTCCACGACCGAAAACAATCCTCATAAAGTCTGACCAAGACCGGTGTAAGTGCTGGTAATTTGTTAAGTAAGGCCGGCCCAATTCTTCCTATTCTAACAGCCAGTAACACCTTGACTACTTGGTTAAGAATGATGAGAACGTTGTTCAAACGCACAAGTTTGTTATGTTCGGTGCCTTCCGTGAGCATTCTTTCGAAATCCTTGAAGAGAAGAGGCCATTCCGCCGGGAAATCGAATCGACTCATTCTCGCTATTGAATGAGCATTTTGAATAGTAAGTCTATTGTTTTGTTCGTCAAGAGCATCAAAGATCCGCAGATGAATTTGAGCTTTCTCTTCCTTCGAGATTGAATTGCGCCGACTCTCCCTCCAATACTTGTCCACGCCGTTCTTGAAACAGATGATACTCAACCATCGAGTCTGTAAGGGAAGATCCCGACGGAGATACACCGTCTGAAGGAGGTAATGGTACCCGGGAACCGTCTCCCAGGTCTTGAGTTGCTCTTCAGCAAGAGATTGAGATCGCGGATCAGATATAGATCCAGACGCCGTGAGCGTCTCAATGAGGTTCTCTAGTGTAAGATCCATAACTATGAAGAGAGATGAGGTTGAATTTTGAGAAAAAAAAATTATAACTAACGAGAGCTAACAATAGCTCGAAATAGCTATCGTAGTTAACAATAGCTTACTATACTAATATACTGTATCAGGTCCATCTCTTGGCCTCGTCACCTGCCTTCCATTCTTTATCTATCACTTTCAAGTCTACCTTCACCTTCTTTACCATTTCTGGGTCTCCCATATTCTTACCCAAATTATCACTAATCTTAACAGCCGAGACACCATTCACTTCTCTTACTTTAATGACAATATTCAATGGGGGACTCTTTTCAAATGGAGGCTCGGTACTCTTGAAATCGTTGGTAAAGAACGTTCCCACTCCAAAGGTCAGTTTCAATCCAACCTCATCGGCCTTCTTCTTGTACTTGATACATTTCTCCACATTAAGAGAATCACTGAAACAACACACTTTCGAAAACTTTGGCAATCCCAAACTCTCATAATGAGCAGCAATCTTCTCCAGATAAACCTCTGGATCTCCAGAATCTTGTCTCACTCCAATGTAACAATCAGAGTACGGAGGCTTGAAATCTCTCAAGAAAACATCGGTACTAAAAGTATCAGTCAACAGTAAACCGGCATTCTTCTCACCAAAGGTCTTGACCCAGTATTCCATAGCCGTCTTATTGGCACTCAGATAATCGTTACTATAAGCAGCAATTCCCATCATCCATTCGTGTGCCACGGTTCCAATTGGTTGTACGTTGTATTTCTTGGCAAACATGACGTTGGAAGTACCTAAGAACAGGGATTTGGACTCCGGATGAGCTTCAACGTATTTCATGATACCTTCCATTACCAAATCGTGAGTCTTTACCGATCTTCTCCTTCTACTACCGAACTCACTAAAGACACAACCATTGGAGATCAATTGTTCCAGTTTATAATGAGCCAATTCCACTTGACCATCGTAGGACCATTTGGTGTCAGTGAACTTGAAGTACGCTTCAGAGACAAGGGAAAGGATGGGGATCTCGTACAAGATCGTTTCCACCCACTTTCCTTTGATCAAGATCCCAAAGTCCGCTCCTTCTCCTTCATAAACAATTTGAGTCAGCGGATCAAGCTTGAATCCTTCAATGTACTCAAGATATGCCGCCGGAAGAAACGGGACCGTCTCTCTAAGATACTCAATCTCCTCCGAAGTGAACTTCAATTCACCTAAAGAGGCAATTTCACTCTTCAACCACGCCACGCTGTCGGCGTTCAATTCCATCGTAGGGGTCCGATTCGTATACTTATAGACTACCTCCAGTTCAGGGAAGTTCATCAACACAGCAGCTTGCATAGTGATCTTATAAAGATCGGTATCAAGAAATGATGTAATCACTCCAGTCATCTCCCAATTTAGTCTCTCTATCTATTACACTTCCAAACTAAATAGCTTAGAAAGTCCAAGCCTTTTTATCTTTATAATGTTTTTTTTTTTCTTAGGAGGTCATCTAATCTAAGACCAAAGAGGAAGACGGTGCATGACTCATTTTATATAGATCTATAACACATTCATGATACGTTCGAACAAGGATTCCAACTTGCGACCTTCCATATTTTCCAAGATTGAGTCGAACAGATGAGCATTCAATCTGGAGGTCAACGTGTCAGCTTCCTCCATATCGACGTCCATCTCATCGGTCTCCTCCATCTTTCTAACGTTACTTAACAACATATTCAATTGATAAGCGTAGTTCTCCTCCACCTCGACAACTTCTTCTTGTACAGTGCTCGATACTAATCCGATCCGAGCATCTAAATCGACAAATACAAAGGCATTCAATCCACTGCTGTATTCAATCGACGAAATGTATTGACTGTGGTTACCAATGTAAACCGGCTTCAATTCCTGAGGCTTGAAGATGAACACCTTACTATTGATCTCCTCCTTGTTGAAGTAATTCACCACCAATGCAATGAGATTCTTGTAATTGTTAACGGCAATCAAATGCTTAGCATTGGACGGTGTTTGCACTCTACCACAAAGTTGGTTGTTCTTAGCATTCAATAAGTCATAACTCACCAATCTGTTTTTGGCCAAGGCAATGACATTGTTATCACAGAGATGCACAGATCTGACCTTCGAACCTAACAAAGATGGTAAATGGAAATCCTCAACTTCTCTGAAAGTGTTACAGTTGATCAAGTTTAACGAGTTTTCGTAACCGATTAAAATGACAGAGCCGTCATCGGACCAACTCAAACTGACAGCACTCGTCCAGAAGTTTCCGTTACCCACCAAGGACTTCTTCAAGATCCACAGAGTCTGTTGGAGTTTTTCGTTGTTCTGAAGAGAGATCTTGTTATAGATTTCCTTTGGAATACGAGGTCTCCAAAGTCTGATACCACCTTTGGAGTCAGCCGTCAAGAACAGTAAACCGTTGTAATATGCAACAGGAGCAGGAACAATAGAGACAATTGGAGTCTTTACTCCATGTGGATCGATAATCTTGGTGGACAATTCCCAGTATCCTTGCTTTGGATCCTTTACATTCTCCACATACTTCCAGAACTTCAACGAATAATGAACGTCTTTCGTCGATAACAAGTTATCTAATTGTGGACTTGGTACGGAATCGAAGGTACACATCCATTTACCGTCGTGAGTGAACTTCAAAATCTCCACCTTTGGATCCAAAATCTGTTGTTCCGATCTGACTTTACCCGTTTGAATAGTGGAGACGGCCGTTTGTACAAAGAGTTGTTCGTCCTTCTTAAAGTCATAGACTTGAATAGAAGAACCATGAGGTAAATAGATATGATTGGTCAAAGGATTGACCAGCATAGCACAGGTGAAATCAGACTTGAGTTCAGTGACTGTAGATTTAAGCTTCTTCTTCAACTTGAGAGGATTTGTCGATTGGTTGAAACAAGGACGGAAATCGTCAACCGTTAATCTCGATAACAAATCCGTGGCACTCAAAACAAGCAATTCAATGTCGTTCAGATCATTGACTTGAAGTTTCAAGGTGTACAAATCTGGAACCAGGGAATCGACAGAAATTTCATTGATCAAACCATTTAATCTCGAAAGGAATTGTTGTTTGTCGGTGTCCAATTGCCAAAAGACCAACACTTTCTCCATACCTCCACTGAGTAAATAAGTGTCGTCGTGATTGAATTCCAAAGATCTGACTTGATCGATATGCCATTTCAACAATCTATGAGCTTTAGTCAAATCTTCGGTGTATATGAGTTGAATGACACCTGATACCATTCCCAAAGCTACGATATCACCCTTGTTGGAGATTGCAAGACTTTGAACCTTCGATCTGAAGACAAATGGTATCGTTTGAGAAGAAGTGATCTCTCCTTCGTGTACTTTGACTAATACGATCTCATTATTATTGGTCAAGAATACGACATTATTACCCGTGGCGTTGAACATCAAAACGTTCTTAATAGCAATCAACTCTTGCAGACCTTCTTTCGTCAACTTGAAGATGTGTAATTCTCTAGGATTGGATGATGATTTCCCACAAATAGCCACTGTTTGCTCGGTCGTATAAGAGATCACCTTCAATAAAGGCTCTTTAACAGGGAATATGAACCGATCAACAACACTATTAGCCTTAGATTTCCAATCCACCACTATTACCTCTCCCGTCAAGCTGAAAAGATGAACGAGATGAGGGGTGTCTTGAGGGATCGTAGAGCCAATTATGGAGAGTTCGGACAAGTCCAATGGGATCGTACGGATGCATTGACGAGTGGCAAGATAATATACCTTGATTTGATGCTTGAATAAACAGATATAATGAGAGCCATCCAAGGTCAAGGTCTGACCGCTGGGAAGTAATTTTCCACCTCCTTGAAGGGTGATGTTCCAGTTATATTGATGTGGTTTAGTCATATGGGAACGTGAGTTATGAAGGGATGAAAGTATGATGCTTGAATAATACAATTTCAATGTCTAATGTTATCAAAATACCGTTCTTGTACCTCCGCTATTACTACTCGTTACCTCAGCTCTTCTCTTCTCTTCTCTTTTGTAAATGAAAATTTTTATTTTTTTTTTTATTTTTTTACTTTTTTTTTGTATGAGAAAAAAAATTTAATAAGTTCTTTAACAACCAGAGTATGATCATTCCAGTACGTTGTTTTTCGTGTGGTAAGGTGGTTGGAGACAAGTGGGAGCTGTATTTGAACTTGTTGAAGGAGGATAAGACCGAGGGAGATGCTTTGGACGAGTTGAAGTTGAAGAGATATTGCTGTAGAAGAATGGTGTTGACCCATGTCGACTTGATCGAGAAGTTCTTGAGGTACAATCCGTTGGAGAAGAAGGATGCTTATTAGTGTCATTGTAATGGCAATGTTAGTAGTATAAAAGAAGTGCTGTATAATAAGATCTATGAACTGTATGTGATGTAGCATGGTGTGGAGCTGAGGATTAGTAAGTAGCAGAGTAAGATTTTTTTCAGCCTGGAGTCAGCTCAGAGTGGGTCTAAGTTTCTGCCCAAGACTCCGCCTAGGTCTCCGCCTAGGTGTCTGCCTAAAGTCTTATTACACCGGGTCTGCGCAGAAATTCCTTCGCACTCGCTTTTTTTCTACTGTTTTCTGTCTCTATTTTTCTTTTTTTGCAATTTTTTAAGATTATAAATTCTCTTGTTATTCTTGGCTTAAATGAACAACAAATAGAAGAATGGTATGGTCTCATTTAGTTGTAAGTAGCAGTTCAATGAGGGTAGTTTGAGTCGATATTAACAATTTAGGCATCGTCGGTGAATGTGGCGTATGCGATCGTTGGAATCTTTGCTATTCTGTTCTCTTTAGTGAGTTCACCTATTAAGGAGAAGCTTTATATTGGAGAAGCCTCCGTGGCCACAATAGCGGGCGTTATATTCGGGCCGTTTTGTTTGAAATGGTTCACCCCGACGGAATGGGGTTCCGAGACAATTACCTTACAAATCTCGAGAATTGTCTTGTGTATTCAGATTTTCGCAGTCGCTGTGGAATTGCCTAAGAAGTATATGAAGAAGCATTGGGTCAGTGTCTTTGTTCTTCTTGTTCCCGTGATGACTGCCGGATGGCTTGTGGTTGGTCTTTTCATCTGGATCATTTTCAAGCCTTTGAATTTCAGTGAGAGTTTGTTGATCTCCGGTTGTGTCACTGCAACGGATCCAGTCTTAGCTGCAGCTGTCGTGGGTAAAGGTAAATTTGCACAGAAAGTTCCGGGTCATTTGAGAAATTTGTTGAGTGCGGAATCAGGTTGTAATGACGGAATGGCCTTTCCTTTTATCTTCCTTGCTATGAACCTTGTCTTACATCTGGGTAATCCAAAGGAGATCGTCAAAGATTGGATATGTGTCACTATTTTATACGAGTGTATTCTTGGATGTCTTATTGGTCTGGTCATTGGTTGGGTAGCTCGTCGTGCTATTACATTGGCTGAGAAGAATGGAACAATTGATAGAGAATCCTTCTTAGCCTTTTACGTCATGTTATCCTTTGCCTGTGCTGGATTGGGTTCCATTTTAGGTGTCGATGAATTGTTGGTGGCTTTCGCTGCTGGTCTGCTGTTTTCGTGGAACGGACAATATGCCAAGAAGACGGAAGATGCCGTGGTGTCGACCCTGATTGACTTGTTGTTAAACTTGTCTTACTTCGTTTATTTGGGAGCACTTTTGCCATGGAATTTTTATCACCAACCCGAATATGGGTTACCATTTTGGAAGTATTTTTTATTGGCCATTGTGACCATTTTCTTGAGAAGAATCCCAGCCGTTTTGGCACTTTGGAAATTGACTCCGGATTTGAATACTTGGAGAGAAGCATTATTTGCCGGACATTTTGGACCTATTGGAGTAGGAGCAATTTATGCTCTGATTTTGGCCAGATCGGAAGTGGAAGAGGAATCGGTGGGTCATATCAGTAGTGTCACTTCCATCCCACTGAAAGATGAGGAGTTCTACCATTTGATTTTGTATATATGGCCGGTAGTGACTTTCTTGGTAGTGGCGTCGATTGTCGTGCACGGATCCTCTGTGGCAGTGATGGTGTTCGGTAGAAGGTTGAGAACGATGTCGATCTCGATGACCTTTACTCAGACTCAAGGTAATCCTCAATCGGCTTCGTGGATGTCGAGATTACCTCGTATTGACACGACTGGAAGATCCTTCTCTATATCTAGGTCCAGTACTAAAGGTCATCCTTTGAGTGAAGCCAATACTATTGAAACGAGTGGTATACCTGCTAGACCTGCTGGAGGAGCCAGAAGGAGAAAGAGAAGAAGAAGAAGATCTGGACTTAGAGAGAAGAGGGAGAGACCAAAGACGGAACTGTTGGATCTTGGTAACCACAAGAGATTGGCTGAGGATGACGAAGATATTAGTCTGGCCAATACGGTTCTGGTCTCGACCGAGAAACTGTCTACTTCTAGTTCGGACTTCCAAAAGGAGAAGAGTCAAGACGATGAGAGGATTCCGACGGAGGGATACCAAGAGGGACATAAGATTATTATTGATGATCAAGAGGGAGAAATCATGGAAGTGATGGAGGTTGAACCGGAGAGGATTTCTGCTAGTGAAGACTCGAATGAGGATTTGGAGTCTCTCAGCTCAGAGGGCAGAGGCAAGAAACGTCTTCAGAAGATCCGTTCCAATGCTGGGGCAGGACGTAAATCACATCCTAGACAAGCACCTGGTGCACCACTGGATGACGATATGCCTAATAAGTACATTGCTTACAGAGTGAGAGATGAGATTATCATTGAGAACTATGAGGGAGAGATCTTGAAACGGTACAGGATCCATTCCCATGAGAAGCCTGAACAGCCTACTACTCCTACATTGAGACAAAGAGCCTTGTCGTTGGTTGGTTTCAAACCTACCCCGGTCAAGAGTAGAGAAGAGATTCTGGAGGAAGGTGGACCATCGGAACCTATCTTGGTTCCAGAGACCGAGGGTTTGACTCATGAAGAGAATCTGTTGTTGAAGATGAACGATACCAAGATCCAGAAGAAGTTACAAACGTTGATCGAGGGTGAAGCCGAACCTACAAAGCCTAAGAAGATTGCAGCTTTGTCCGTCGATGACGATGAAGAGATCAAATTACATAGACCATCATCGCCACCACCTCAAGCTTATGATGATTCTGAAGAAGAAGAAGAGGAGGAAGATTCCGAGGAAGACGACTCGGAGGCTTCTCTGGAGCTGGAGACGGAGATTGAAAGGTCTAGAAGATTGAATGCTTTGGGTATGGGATCAGCAGAAAGAAACGAAGAAGATGAAGAGGAAGAAATTGTCCCTCAACGTAATACCAACCAAGAAGGTCTTCGTGGAGCAATGAAATTGAAATGGCATTCGGATGTATAGAACGTGATTTTACTTTGTTTACATAAATGGTGTAACGATGTTGCATCAAAACAAAAACAAAAAAAAAAAAAAAAAAATAATTAAGATCAGACGGTTTAATAGTATAGTATTACTAGATGAAGGTGCTAAAACCAGGTCTTGTACTATCGGGATTGAGATCGCAGGTGCGGTCATTCCATAAGATTCCAATACATGACTTCAATTATGCGTCGAGTTTGAGATCTTACACGACTCCTTTGTCTATATTGAGACATCATCATCTGTCACCATTAATAGTGAGTGGTGGCGCCGCAAGGAACATTTCCTTCTTTGGTATCGGAAAGATGGCAGCTAAGATGCTGCGAGTTCCTGCCGCACTTGGAGGAGGTGTAATGGCAGCTGGATCATATGTGGCTTACAAAGTTGAAGAGGCCTCGTCGGCACTGCAAGAGCAATTGGATAAGGTAAAGGATTTTGCTAGTAATATGGCAGATGGACTCAGTGGATTTTTTGGTAGTTTTGGAGGCGGTGAGGGTTCGGGATCCAATGGCGGTTCACCAAATGGTAATGGGGAAGGAGGATTGGCCGCGGTAGTGGGGACTGCTATTGGTATGAGTGGAGATGAGGAAGAGGAGGAGGATTTGCTTGAAGAAGATGAGGAGGAGGAGGAGGAGAATCCAGAGGAGGATGGGTTAATAAATGACGAAATGTTGAATCTCACGAGACAAATGATTGAAATCAGGAATATTTTGGAGAAGGTGGACAATACCAATGGAGTTAGATTACCTTCTATTGTGGTGATTGGATCTCAATCTTCGGGTAAATCGTCTGTTTTGGAATCCGTTGTTGGGAGAGAATTTCTTCCAAAGGGATCTAATATGGTTACGAGAAGACCAATCGAACT
Source organism: Nakazawaea siamensis (assembly GCA_030569775.1). NCBI lineage: Eukaryota > Fungi > Ascomycota > Pichiomycetes > Alaninales > Pachysolenaceae > Nakazawaea > Nakazawaea siamensis. The sequence continues at coordinate 110,127 of JAJMLT010000007.1, forward strand.
TACATTGATCAATTCTCCTGAACTTGCGTCGGAAGTTGCCGAGTTTCCAGCTTTAAATATGAAGGGAATGACAGACTTCACAAGTGTACAAAAGTTGTTATACGACTTGAATATGCAAGTGCCCAGCCATGAATGTGTGAGTGATAATCCTATTCAGCTTACGATCAGATCTCCAAGGGTTCCAGATTTATCCTTAGTGGATTTACCCGGTTACATTCAAGTTGAGGCAGCTGATCAACCCCCTGAATTGAAGAGGAAGATCAAGTTGTTATGTGACAGATACCTTGAAGCTCCTAACATCATCTTGGCTATCAGTGCAGCTGATGTTGATTTAGCCAATTCTGCTGCCTTGCGTAGTGCGAGAATGGCCGATCCTCGCGGCGAAAGAACGATCGGTGTCGTTACCAAGATGGACTTGGTTGATCTGGAAACAGGTCGTGCCATCTTGACCAACAAGAAGTATCCGTTGAGAATGGGATATGTTGGTGTTGTGACGAAGACTCCAAGCAATTCTTTGTTCAGTAAGAAGACAGGATTCCAACTGTATGTGGCTCAACAGAATTACGAGAGACAATATTTTAAAGAACATAAGGAAGATTTCATTGGAACGGGAGTGACAACTCGGTTGTTGAAGAAGAAGTTGATGAAAGTGTTGGAGAGATCGATGGCTGCCTCGTTGAGACCTACACATCTTCTGGTGCAACAAGAATTGGAAGAGACGTCTTATAAGTATAAAGTGGAGTTCAATGATCGGAGATTGACTCCAGAAACGTATCTTGCCGGGTCGGTGGATACGATCAAGGTTGCTGTGAAGGAGTTTTCTGAGGTCTTTGGTAGACTGGAATTGAAGAGTTTGTTGAAACATGATTTGGATCAAAAGGTGTTGGATTTGTTGGCTGAGAGATATTGGAATAAGCCTGAAGCTGACTCCTTTGAGCCACATTTGGACGAATTACCACAGAGCAGCGTGAATGACTTGTATTGGGTTCGGAAGTTGGATTTGGCAACTTCTAGCCTTACCAAGTCTGGAATCGGAAGGGGTTCGACTACCTTGATAACGAGGGCACTTTTGAGTGAGGTGGACAATATCATTGAGAACACAGCTTTGAGAACTCATCCTCAACTGAGGGCCACCATTATGGAATCCGCCAAATCTGTATTGAACAGCCGTTTCTTCAGTACTGCTGATCAGGTGGAGAATTGTATTAAGCCATTCAAGTATGAGATCGAGTTGGAAGATAGAGAGTGGAGTTTATCGAGAGAGAGTTCTATCAAGCTTTTGAGAGAGGAACTCCAGCAATGTGAACGGGCTTACAATGAGTTGAAGAGACAAATCGGAGGAAGGAAGTTGAGCCAATTGACGTCTTACTTAGAGGAGAAGAACCACGAGGAGAACTTGAATTTCAGTGCTCCGTTGATCCAGAGGGGTAAGGAGCTGTTATTCTTGAAAGACAGACTGTCCTTGTTGAAGTTCAGATTACAACTGTTGAAGAGTTCCACTTGTAAGAGTAAGGATAACAAGTACAAGTGTCCCGAGATATTCTTGGTTGCTCTGTCGGAGAAATTGACTCAAACAGCAGTTTTGTTCTTGAATGTGGAATTACTCTCGGACTTCTACTACAACTTCCCAAGAGAACTCGATGTTAAGATCAGTAACTTAAGTGCCGAGCAAGTAGAAGCCTTTGCTAAGGAAGATCCAAAGGTCAAGAAACATGTCGAATTACAACAAAGAAAGGATTTGTTGGAATTGGCCTTGAGTAAGATCGAGGACGTGTTGCTGTTACAGAAACATCTGCCAGTAGACAAGAAATGGTAATGTATATTGTAAATAGTTAAGAATGAAGGGAGTTTGCTTAGGCAGGCTTCTTTAACTACAAATGTATTGAAGTTTACTTTACATTTTTTTTCGCCTTGAGCTCATCGCTTTTTCTTACATACGGAAACGTTCTCATTGGTTATGTCTACACCAGAGCAGGAACTTCAAGAGCTTCCTCCAGTGCCGTTAGAAGTCGAGCCTGAGTTTGCTAATCAACCTCAAAGGTTTAATTTACTTCCTATTTTGCTCAAGGCCCAGAAACTCTCCACCATTCCCTTTACACTGTTCACCGTTCTCCATGGAGCCTCGGTAGTATTAGCTCCAATGGTGTCTTCCGAAGTGGCTGACCAAGTTCTTATGATGACCAGGACGATTTACCAAGCTCCGGGCTTAGAATCGATCATGATTTGGGGTAGTTTATCGGTGCATTTGCTTAGTGGTATTGCTATTAGATTAATTAGAATATACAGGAACCGTCGTAATGGAACGACGGGAAGAGATAAGGCCAAACAAAAGCCGAAGTATGTGAACGATCTGGATGGAAAGAAATTGGGTGATGAGTATGGACTCGGTGGTGTGTCAAGTGTTGTCGGGTTAGGCGCAAAGAAATCGATAGTGAGTAGACTTGGGTTGACTCCACTTACCTTCAGTGGTTATGTCATGGTTCCTTTACTTGCTTGGCATGTGCTAAGAGAGAGATTACTGCCGATGTGGATCGATGGAGGATCGTCATACGTTGACGTTTCCTACATTGGTCACATGCTCAATCACCCGGTGGCCAAATGGACCGGGTTCGTTGGGTTGACTGTCTTAGTGACATGTTCTTCTTACCACATTATAAGTGGATGGATGAGATATTTAAGTATTTATTCGCGAGCAGCAAGACGTCTGGCGTATTTAAGTATTCTTGGTTTGACTGCCAGTGCCGTTGTTAGTTTGGTGAGGTTCGTTAGATTGGGATCAGCTCCAGGGTTCTTGGGTAGAAAGTTCGATGCATATATTGATTATGTATGAGCACTGCAATAGGCCAATATCCATTTTGTATTTATTAAGAGACATTTACAGGCACTTGTCCATTCTTCACTCGTGACTTTACTTTGTAATTTGATGCTCAAGTCTCCTATTTTGTCGTCTTTCATGACGTAAGGAAGATCGATGGAATTGTCGATCTTCTTCAAGTGTTGTTCGATCAGACGAAGCACATCGAGAATGGCATACAATGCAGAGTCGAATTTGTAATGGTTAACCAATCTTTGGATGGAGGAATCTCCGGAAGAGAAACATTCGAGAACGACAATCTTCTCCAGTCCCTGTGGATCTTTCACATGTTTCTCAATCTTGGAAGCCGAGGCCAAAGGTTTGAGTGTATAATTATCAAGTTTCAAGTTCAACTTGTTGAGCAATGTCAGTAATAAAAGCACCAATTGCCCCATTGCAGCATTGATCTCATGCCATGAAATCTTGCAGGAATCAAGATTACCCAATCGTAAACCAGATATCGTACCAAACAGACCGTCATGAGAGATCTTAAACACGTCATTATAAACGTTGGCACGTTTGAGCTTGGCAAGTTCCAGCTCACTAGTCAGTTTCTGAGCAACCAAGGCATCTTTCTCCGAGATGAGCTCTGTAAGTTCCAATTCCATCTGATTCTTCAATGTCCATGTCTTGTTCTCCTCTTTAAGAAGATCTTCATGCTCCAAATTCAAGTTCAGAAGTTCCTTCTCTAACATGAGATGTTCCGATTCAGCCTTCTCAAGCTCTTTGAGCAATTCTTGTTGCTTCTTCTGTAAGTCATCTATCTCTTGGAGATGTTCCTTCGACTTGACTTCATTGGCTGGAGGCTGATTTGAGAGTTTCTTCGAGAATTGAAGATAAATCTGCTTGTCCCTCATCGACCGATCCAACTTGGCTCTCGCCTGCGAGATGATCAAGTCGGCGCAGAACGTACAAATCGGGAAATCGATGTCGTTATCACTATTCGAGTTGAGGATATCACTGATCTTGTCCAACGCATTGACATTATTGGAGATCGTCGTCACCTGGCCATTACTGTCATTGGGAAGAAGAACATACGAATCCGTCGACTCTAGATTGATGATTGGATCCGTCCCGGAACTCTTCAGCCTTTGTAATAACAGTTGCCGCTCAGCTGGTATCACCGGCTCAGATCCAACGGGCTGCCCATTAGTGTGTGACATCGTGAGTAAATTGGATTGCGCTATACTGAGCTCCTCAAGTGAGTCATGTATCACAAGTGGAAGCTTACAATTCTGACATTTATATCGGTCTGTCATGGCGTGCACTTGGAGAAGAGACAAGAGAAGAGCTAAACATTTTTTTTTTTGTTAGCATTTACTAAGTTAGCGATTATGACATATCACAAGACTCATCATTACTGTCTATATACAATCATCCCAGTAAAAATTAGGATACTCTTCCGGATATTCCACCTTCGGATCTATCAAATCTATCTTTTTATAACTTTCCTCATCCCGTGGCTTGTAAAAATCGTCAGCAAAAACCTCGACCGGATATTTGATATTTTGCTCAATCTCGAACAACTTTGAAACCACCAGCTTTTCAGGAACCTTGCTAAGTTCAAACAGTCCCTTCTGCAGAATCTCCACCTTCTTCAACAAATTTCCCTCCTTATCAAACTTTGTTCTCTTCTTATAGATGTAATTTGAAAGGGGTTCTCTCACACATAACTTGACTCCCTCTGGAGCCCACACTTCGAACATCTCATTCTTCGGTACCAGATCCTTTGGAGTCGTAGGGGATATAGTTACGTATCCAACACCACCAACTACCAAATCGATACTTCCAAAGAACGGTGGAATCACGTATCTCTTCATTTTAGTGTAGGCTTCCAGATTCAAAGTGAACAAATGCTTGAGAGCTGATGGTCTCGTATCCCTAAAACAAGTCAACAGTTTCTCCATATTCGTAAACACATGACTGCCACCAGGCATCAATACTCTATATTTAAGAACAGAACTCAGCGGAGGCTTGAGAAAGAAGTATCCTCCAACCGTCATCACTCTCTCACCATTATACGACCCAACATCATTAATTTTAGTCGTCACTTGTTTGCCCCGTGCCCATTGTAATGGACTCGTATGTACAGGTTTTTCGTTGATCAGTTTCAACGTGGAGGCATCCAAGTGCTTATAAATCCCCTTCTCTGTCCCGGTGAATCCAGGCATATCAATAATTCTTCCCTTATTCAATGGAAACAGTATCTTTTCATTGGTGAAAGACGGAAACGAACTCACTCCAGGCCCGAAATTCCCTCTCTTACTTAATTCAAATCTATCCGAATACAAAAGAGCTTTGACAAGACTACTCTTTCCCGAGTTGACGTCACCAATAAAGTACACATCGGTCTTGGGTAATTCCTGGTATAACTTCTTTACCCCCCAATAAAGCTTGGCTGAAGCAAGATACACATTCTTCGGATCCGCCCCATACAATATCTGGAGCATGGAAGTATAATACTTGGAGCCCAACTTGAACGGTTGGGCAATGTCGTCATACAAATGATCAATTTTATTAACCACAAATTTGATCCTTCTGGCATGAACGTACTTGAAAACTTCTCTGTTCACACCCAAAGGAAAGTCATTGGCTGATACCACATACACTAAATACGACTTTGGATGAATACTTTCCATGATATCCGCTACCGTGACTGCTTTATGTTGAGTCTCATCATAGAGGTTATGATGTAACAGTTGATGACATCTGAGACAGTTGATACGTTTGTGCAATTCCTGAGTGTCTTCAATATCAGAGACAAATTCCTTCGGTTTCAGTTGATGATGCATCTGATGACTGTACGGAGTGAAGAGTTTTGGCTCTTCGAAATTGTCATTCTCATTGACGAGTAAAAGACGGTCCTCATCGGAGAGCTGGTCTAACATGGAAACATATTTCTGATCCACTTCTCTTACTGTTGGCTCCTCTTGACGTTTACCAAGACTGGCACCATAATAACCGGGCTCTTCTGGGGATTCTTTTTGTAGGGGAATACCACATGAATGACAATGTAAGTCTCCAAGTGATTTGAAAGACCGCTCCGTAAGATCCACAAAGGACTTGGGATGGGTCTTCTTTAGCTGACCATCGACTTCAAATCTATGGGCGGTAACTTTATTCGAGTAAAATCGGATCCTCCCGAACCCTCGTACACCAAAAATAGACCTCCTTAACATAGACATCTTAACTAAGACTTGAACCTTTAAGAAGATTTTTTTATTTTTTTTTCACTCTCCGATGAGCTTAGATGAGATACTTCAATGCTATTATACTAAGATATAGAGACTACTCTTCATCTTCCTCTTCCTCCTCTTCTTCATCACTTCCGCTCATTTCCACGTCCATTTCCATATCATCTACATCCTTATTCTTTGCCTTCTTTCTTTCTTCTTCATCCAGTAACATTGACTCCTTCAACAATCTGGTCTTCTCAGCTTGTACTTCTCTTTGTACAGTCAAGTATTTACCCAAAGGAGTGGCTGACCATTCCAAGTCGTTCAAGAATCTGCTTACTTGTAATCTGTTGGTTGGACCGAACTCCACTTTAGCTCTCTTTTCACTGATGAACTTGGCATTGACGTTCAATTTCTCCACCAAGTTCTGTAACTGTTTGTTGAACTTGATGTTCTTAGACTTCTTGATATATCTTCTCAACAAAATCACTGGAGGAGTGACAAGTTCAGGATACGAAATGCTCTTGGCATACAATCCGAAATATTCACCCACCAATTCGACAAATTGTTCACACAATCCGTCTTGGTAAATTCTGGTGTTCAAGTAGGCAGCAGTTACCTTGATGGAATGCTCGAAATCGACGGCTTGTAAAGGTTGAGAAGCCAGTTTAGGAGACTTCGTGAAGGCCGTAGAGTTCAAGATCTCACTCAATAATGGGAAAAGAGGAATGAAGACGTCACAACTTTGACTCATTCTAATCAAGGATCTAATCAAGTAAAATCTCAAGGGATAGAATTGAGCCGATGGTAATAATCTGATGGTACCGATAGTGACTTGGACCAAAGGATAGATCAACTCCTTCAATGGAGAGTCCTTCTTGGTGCCAACAACCAGATTACTGTATTTGGATAAGACTCTCGACCAGAAGTCCAAGGAGTGACAGAATTGCCAGTTGTAGATGATTTTGTAGGAGTCCTTGGTTGGGTTATTAGTGGAGTTTCTAAGATGAATAGCAAGTTGTCTAATGAACTCAAACCCAACTTGATAAGATAAGGCTTGATCGATACCGAACAATTCGACAGCAGAATTCTTTTGGAAGTTCAAACTGGCTTCAGTATGAATATTCGTGGCACGACAATGCTTAAGGAAGGTGAAATATGTCGTCTTCAAAACGGTCTCCAATACGGCTTTAGGGAACTCCTTAGCAGCATTGTTCAAGAATGCAAAGCTGGCCATTTGGGTCTCGATCTCTCTGGCAGTACTCCAAACAGTGGTGATCTTCTCGAGCATTCTCTTGACCAATTTACGTTGACTGATAAAGTATGGTAAGAACTCTTGTACCGAACTCAACACCAAAGTGGCAGTCTCGGTATTGGTGATGTCTTCCAACAACTTCAACAAAGAACTGGAATGGTTCTTCAAGATAGGGTTGATACTTTGGATCTTCTTAAGCAGTTGTTTGGTATTAGGTAACGATCTGACGTCATGACTGTTCTTGGAATATGGTACGAGAACTTGGATGGCTCTTGGGAGTTTCTTCAAAGAAAGCATCATCAACTCAGCAAACAGTTTCTCGTCGGTGACACTGTACTTGAAATCCTCTTCATCTTCAGCGCCAATGTTAACGGCGGCCTTGAAGGCCAACACAACATTCTTAATGATCTTGATATCTGGCTTCTTAGAGCTCAAATTGGCATCCCATTCAGCAGTCATTTCAGTAGTGACTTCAGTAGCACTAGACACTTCTTCCTCGTATTGAGTGTCTACATCTTCCTCCTCACTATCACTCATCGCATCAAGAGGATTAGAAGGCTTGAAATCCAAAAGCGCCTTGTCATTCTTCTTCAAATATTGGTAAAACTCTGGATCGGCCTCTTCCAACTTACTCATGTCTTGAAGCTCCTCATCGGAAGATTCAGACTCAGAGTCGGATTCAGATTCAGATTCAGATGCAGCTTTACCGTTCTTCTTACCTGGGACTTCAATTCCTTTAGAAAAGAACTCATCAACGCTCATATCTTCAAACAACTCTCCCTTCTTCAGAGGCTCATCGCTCTCTTCAGCGTCAACATTCTTAGACCCCTTCTTCTTCCCCTTCAACTTATTATGCTTCTGAACAGCCTTACGGTGATCAAGCGTATGCTTTAAATGCTTCGATTGAAACTTCTTAGTAGCCTTGGAAACTTTACCCATGATCTCAACCTCTTGGCTATCTAGCTATCCTTTTCTATGCACAGTAAAAATTTTTTTTTCTCTTTTTTTTTTCACTCCCGATGAGGTCGTGGATGTACAAAAATGGACCTGAAGCAAGAGAGACACACAGACAGAAGAGAGGAGGACTATACAAGGTACGTGAATCAGACAAAAGAGCTTAGAGGATTTTCGATCAAGACCCACATGTTCAATAAATGTCAATAGACGATCATTACTAATATTAGAAGTGTGTAAGGCGTTGTTATTACCTGCTATTGTTATTGTAAGTGTAATAGAAAATACCGCAAATACCAAACAATGTAACATCAGGAGTTTGAAACTTCTCCGCATCTGATTAGGGTAGATTATGCTTAATTCAGGGCCAATCATAATAAATATTCCGTCGGCATGCCTCATTTCATGTACACAAATTCTAAAAATAAAGTTTTACCGAGGAAAAAAAACTGTTTTATTACGTCATATGCAGGGGGTTAATATGTCAAATCCAATGGAAACTCGATTCGAGGTCAACAAATGCACTCAATAGTCGCCTAATGATGATGTAAAATGACTCAAGTATTTACTTCTAATTTCATATCTTCGTCTGTTCCTAACTTAAGTAATGTAGAACAAAACGATATAAAAGGCAGGTTGAAATCCCCCTTTTCACAATTCTAAATCATCACACAAACATACAATGCCAAGCTTCATCAAACAAATCTTCACTCTGATCACTTTAGCAAGCTTAACTCAAGCTGCCCCAGTTGCCACTGAAACCTTCCAAGTCGTTGTCGGTGGAACTTCTAACACTGACCTTGATGGTCATTACATTTCTTCTATTCATGAAGGTGCCGGTATTAACTACTTCTTCGTCGGTGGCACCGACCAAGGTCAACTGCTTTCTTATAACGGTTCCAATTTGATCTCAACTGATGCCGGTTTGACTCAAGGTATCACCGATGAGAACGGGTTCCTTGCCCTCTACCCTGGAGAAGGTACTTCTGTATCTCTTGCTCCAGATGGAAAGATCATCCTTGACGGATTGGTCGACCAATTCTTTGCATGTCATGACACTGGTGATCCTTATGGTTACTCCAAGAACTCTTACGAGGTCACCACCAAGAAGTTCAACGACGACTGTGTCCCTGTTCATCTTTACAAAGCCGGAGTTACTACTTCCGACTACTCAACTGGTCAAAACCACACTATTGAGTTGATCACCAAGTCTGACACCGATGACGTCGATGGTTACTATCTTACCAGCATTCATGAAGGAGCTGCCATCAACTACTTCTTCTTGAGTAACCAAGACAGTGGTGCCGAATTCTTGTACAACGGTGACATGGTCTTCTTTGACTCTGGCAGTGGATTCGTTCAAAGCTTGGGTGACTACTACGGTATTCTTGCTATGACTGGTGGTTGGCAAAACGATGTCAGTTTCGACAGAGACGGCTTAATGTACGTCAATGGCACCACAACTGACTTCTTCGCCTGTAAGAACTTCAACGATCCATACCAATACTCCACTAAGAGTTGGGGTGTCACTGACGAAAAGTTGAACGACGACTGTGCCCTGATCAAGATTTACAAGGCCTAAATGGGATTCCTTTGCATTTATCTCTAGCTAATTAGCCATACTTTTACATTTTTTATACTCAATCAATTACTACCGGTAGATTTGTTTGTAGAAACACCCCTCTCCTGTACCGGCCAAAAGAGGGGATCTGAAAAGGATCTGAATCTTAGCTTTCATAGCCGATACCGGGGAAAGCCAATGGCAATCTAACAAAACGTCAGCTAAGCCGTAGCGGGGAAGATATTTTTGACTGTCTTTGGGCTGCCTGTGCCTGTACCGGCTTTTCTGATAAGGGTCTCTGGCCGATAAGAAAAAAAAAAAGCCTGAACCGGAACAAGCTATATCAGAAACAAAAAGCCTGAACCGGAGTAATAAAGTTTGAGCTATATAAGAAAAGGGAATCCCGAGGACTTTGGAGAGCCAATTGAGACCATGTCTGTTTATTCTGATAAAACCTTTAGAGCTAGCGATTACAACAAGTATAGACCTACTTATCCAGCTTCCATTTTCAATAAGATCATTGAATACCATGGAGCTGATAAGTCAATTGAGTTGATGCTTGACATTGGGTCGGGACCAGGAGAAGCCACCTTCCCCTTTGCCGAGTTCAGTAATGTCAAGAAGATTTTGGGTACTGATCTGTCTGCTGTTATGATTGAACTGGCCAAGAAGTTGAACAAGTACGAGGACAAGGTCAGTTTTGAGGTTTCACCTGCTGAAAGTATGGTCGATATTGGAGTTAAGGATGCTTCTGTTGACTTGGTGGTTGCAGCTGAATGTGTTCATTGGTTCAACCACCAAATTTGGTTGAGAGAGATGTCTCGTATCTTGAAGGATGACGGTACTTTGGTGTACTTGAGTTACATCGATGGTGTGATTATGAACGATCCAATTGCCGAAGAGATCAACCAGAACTTCACCTATTTGGACCCTAGATACTGTGGACCAATGTGGCAACAGCCAGGTAAGGAACATTTGAGAATTGGAATGGTGGGAGTTGATCATTTCTTGAGTAAGAACAAGGATTTCTACCAGACCGAGACCAGAGCTTATGATCCTAATTTTGATCACGAGACTACCGAATTGTTCATCAGAAAGCAGATGAAGATGAGTGACTACCTTATGTACTTGGACACTTGGAGTTCCGTCCATAGTTGGAGAAAGATCCATACCGAGGGTAAGGACATTGTTGAATTGTGGTTCGAAGAGTTCGAGAAACAATTGGGCTGGACTAAGGACACCGATATCGAGGTGATCTGGAAGACCCATTTCACCTTAACTAAGCGTAAGCCAAGACTGTGAAGCTACAAACTAAGGTGTATGGCGTAAACAAGGCGGTGAAGAATGTATAAATATATATTTATATGATGCTAAAAATTGATCTTTGTGGGCGAGTACGGCTCACCTTCCTGTTTCAATTTCTTTGTTTGGGCTCTGGTCATTCTCGAAGGTTTGGAAGGAGACGCTATTGAAGTGTTCAGAGGCGAGGACATAGGCGAGGATCCGGTAAATGAGGTCTCGTAAGATGGGTTTGTGGCAGGTGGTGTCAAATTGGGTATTGGAGTCTGAGTGATGGAAGGAATTCTCTTGGGAGCAGGAGTGGAGAAATTTCGTGATTTGGAAGGAATCAAAGGCGTCTTCTGCGTATCGGCTTCTCCATGACTCAACTTCCTCCTTTTCGGCACTACTATAGTAGAACCTTTAGGAAGTGGGGCTAACTTATTCAGATGTGGAGATTTGAAGGGAACCATCGATGGCGTATTGGGATATGAATCATTTACCTGCTGAAGTGGACTCTTCGTAGGTGAACTCTTACGAGGTGATGACATGTTCGATGCGGTATTATTTAGATCTGACGCGTTACATTTCTCTTGCTTTTTTTTTTTTCCTTCTCTTAAATTTTAAGTTGATACTACTTTTGGAATTTCGTAAATTGCTATCACAAATTATATAGATTAGAACAAGCCGTCGATTTCACCGTCTTCGTTGACTTCGACGTTCATGAAACCACACTTGGTTGGTAAACCTGGGATGGTTTGGATTTCGGCAGCCAAAGCGTACAAGTAACCAGCTCCGATACTGGCCTTGATGTCTCTGATAGGGAACTTGAAGCCCGTTGGGACACCCTTCAATTTGGCATCGTGAGACAAGGAGTATTGAGTCTTGGCGATACAGATAGGGAACTTGTCGAAACCTTGAGCAGTGTATTCCTTGATCTTTTCTTGAGCAGCTGGTAAGTACTCAACTTCACCGGCACCGTACATCTTGGTAGCGATGGCAGCGATCTTGTCTTCGATGGAGGTTCCCTCGGTCTCGTACAAGTATTGGAATTGGTCCTTCATCTCACTTTGGGATGGGTATTCTCTGTTGGCACAAGCAATGACACCCTTGGCCAATTCGACGGCACCTTGCCCACCTTCTTCCCAATGGTTGGAGACGATGGCATCGATGGCACCGGCTTCCAAAGACAGCTTCTTGATGACTTCGTGTTCCAGGTCGGTGTCACTGGACATCTTGTTGATGGCGACGATGACGTCGACACCGTATTGTCTGGCGTTGGCAATGTGCTTGGCCAAGTTGGCACAACCCTTCTCCAACATCTCGACGTTTTCAGTGGTGTATTCCAAAGGTAATGGAGCACCGGCCTTGACCTCGGATCCACCACCGTGAACCTTCAAGGCTCTGACAGTGGCAACGATGATGACGACGTCCGGTTCCAAACCGGAAGATCTACACTTGATGTTCAAGAATCTCTCACCACCCATGGTGAAGTCGAAACCGGCTTCAGTGACAACGTAACCAACCTTCTCCTTCTCTTCTTCAGCAGACAAACCTTCTGGGACACCAGCCAACTTCAAAGCCATCTTGTCAGCAAGGACAGAGGAAGCACCGATAGAAATGTTGGCAAATGGACCAGCATGGACAAAGACTGGAGTTCCCTCCAAGGTTTGCATGATGTTTGGCTTAATGGCATCCTTAAGTAAGGCAGTCAAGGCACCAGCACAACCCAAATCTTCACAGGTAACTGGTTCACCAGCAAAACTAGAGGCAACAACCATCTTACCCAATCTGTCTCTCATGTCAGCCAAGGAGTTGGAAAGGGCAAGAATAGCCATACATTCAGAAGCGACAGTGATATCGAAACCAGTTTCTCTGGTGATGTTCTTTTCGGTTGGAGCTTGACCAATAGTGATACCTCTAACAAATCTATCGTTACAGTCGACAACTCTCTTCCAGGTAATGGTGTCTGGGTTGATGTCCAATCTGACATACTTTCTGATCTCTTCGTCAGTCCATTGGTCCATTGGCTTGTCTTGTAAACCACACTTGGCAATTCTTGGGATCAAACCCTTTGGAACCTCTCTTTCACCCTTCTTGTTGACAGGACACAATCTCTTGAAAAGAGCCTTGTCACCTTGAGTCTTCTCGTGGAAGATTCTGGTGTCGATGGCAGCAGCCAATAAGTTGTTGGCAGCACCAATGGCATGGATATCACCGGTCAAATGCATGTTGAACTCATCCATAGGAATAACTTGGGAGAAACCTCCACCAGCAGCACCACCCTTGATACCAAAGGTTGGTCCCATAGATGGTTGTCTAACATTGGCAAAACAAGTCTTGTTCAAAGAAGCACCAAGAGCTTGAGCCAAACCAACAGTGGTGGTGGATTTACCCTCACCAAGAGGAGTTGGAGTAATACCAGTAACAAGAACATATTTACCATTCTTACGGTCTTGCAATCTGTCCAACAATTCCAACTTGACCTTGGCCTTGTAAGATCCAAATGGCTCGATTTCCAGATCCAAAATTCCAGATTCCTTGGCAACATCGGTGATGTGCTTAGGGGTTTGGTTTCTGGAGATCTCGAAATCACTAGGAACTGGCTTGACCAAGTTCAACTTCAATCTTTTGAATTCTTGTGGCATGTTGAAGTGTTACTTAAACGATCACCAAATCAATATCGACTGAAAAAAAAATAGGAAAATTTTGGAGTCACTGAAAAAGTGACTCGGTCCAAACGGAGTCAAAGGAGGTGGGGAAGAAGGAGTAGCTAATACAAAGGCAATTACAAATTAAATTTTATGCAGACCAGTTAAACCCTGCATGCTCATCTTCTTCAGCAGTTTACAATTCCTTCTAAGCAGTGTTGAGACGTTAAGTATATAAGATCATTAGTATGTATCTATCGGTCAGAGTCAGGTCTTTTTTTTTCTTTAATGTGCTTGTTGAAAACATATGCTAAGATTCTAAGATGTAAAAAATGTTGTGCAAAAAAAGGATCTACACCAAACCGGCGACTCTTTTGGCAGACTCTAAAACGTTGACCAAGATCATGACGACGGTCATTGGACCTACTCCTCCTGGGACAGGGGTGATTTTGGAGGCGATTTCTTTACAAGGAGAGTAATCGACGTCACCGCACATTCTTTGGCCCGACTTTCTGGACAGATCTGGTACGAAATTGGTTCCGACATCGATGATGGAAACGCCCTCTTTGACGATATCCAGAGTGATGAAATTTGGTACTCCGACAGCACTGACGATGACGTCAGCATTGCTACAGTAAAACTTCTTTTGTTCTTCCGTAGACTTGGAATGGATAACCGTGACAGTTCCTCCTTGTTTTTCCAACAATTTAGAAAGAGGAGCTCCCACGATATCGGATCTTCCACAAACGACCACGTTCTTCCCCGAAATTTGGATCTTCTCCAGCTCCAATAAATACAAAATACCCTTTGGAGTACATGGTAAGTAGTCTGGTTTACCGTTCTTCTTGAAGATCCGACAAATGTTCATCTCACTGAACCCATCGATATCCTTAGTAACCTTGACACTGTTGGTGATCAAAGTCTCGTCTAAATGAGGTGGCAATGGTAATTGGACCAACAACCCATGGACGGAGTCATCTTGGTTGATACCCTCAATGATATTCAACAACTCTTCTTGGGCAATGGTCTCTTCGTATTTCTGTAAATCACACTCAATGCCAACTTCCTCACATGCCTTAAGTTTCATACGAACATAAGTACTAGAGTCAGGTCTGGATCCGACTTGGATGATGATTAATTTGGGTTGGAATCCAGAATATTTGGCCTTGAGAAGACTGATTTCTTCTCCGATTTGAGACCGAAGAGTAGCACTATGGGTCTTACCATCGATGATCTGAGCTACCATGGTTGTTACTATACGAGAGAAAAAAGTTAAGAAAGTTAAAGAAAAGTTAAAGATTTTTTTATAGTAGAAGAGAAGAAGAGCTTTTGCTTAGAGCTTTTTCTAAGAGCTTTTCTAAGAGCTTAAGAGTTATAGAGGAACTTTTTCTTAACTATACTTACGACTTTCTCATGTATCTATTTGCATACTCCACTATCTGTTTATTACCCAGTTGAGTGACGAAGAACCTATTCTTATTCAAATCCTTCCATATCAACACACCTATCTCGCTCAGATATTTCCACAACTTCTCGAATTCCTGGTCGTTATTGAAATCCTTAAATAAGAAACCCTGGTAGGTCTGGATTCTCTCCAATTCCAATTGCCACAATTTGATCTGGTCCACGACGGTTGGAGGAATAATTTCCAATGCCGGGTCCGGACCCTGATGATGCCGATGATCCAACTCCATCTTCTTGACCAACCGATCCTCCAGTAATTTGTACATCTGAGGATGGGCATGTGTCTCCAAGTACTTGATGATCTGATCAGCTGTAATACCTCTATGTAAAGCATGTCTAATACTTTCTCTGGTGATGGTTCCACACACCATGTTGTTGAACCGTGTTCTCAAATGCACGAACAAGTTTAAAATGGCCACCTGAAGTGGCGACTCGGTATAACAATACAATTTGAAATTGGTTTCCAAAATGATGGACCCATTTTGTGCCTCATCGTTCATAGAAGAGGCCATCAGTGCAGTTGCCGTCTTGAAAGTTCCCGGGTCAGAGGTCAAATTCGTCGACAATTTTGTAGGATAGAACACCGATTTGTCATATTCGTCCTGGTAAATCAACCCGTAATCAATCAAATCCTCAGCCATGATCTTCTGTGTATTACTCAAAGCGTCCATAGAATAACCCTTACCGAGCTCCAAGGACCCTAAAAGGAAGATAAAATTCAACACATCCACACTGTTCATCATCAACTGCTCAGACATCTTCAAATATTGTAACAACAAGATCCATATCTGTGAATTGATCTCTTGTAATAAGAACTGGAATCCGTTCTTGGTGATCTCCAAATGCTTCAAATTGGGTCCCGATCTCCCCACAGGCAGGTCATTGGGCAATTCCATGAGTCCACTATGTCTTAAAAGGGAAAGCACCCCGTCACTCGGGATCGTCTCGAGGTCGGTACCCACCATAAAATGCAAAATCAACTCCCATTTGGTCAACGCCCATTGGTCCAAATACTCAACGTCCATCTTCTTGGAGACGGTAAATAAGTCATCAGACGATCTCAGAGAATCGCCTCCAACCAAGGTACTCTTCATATTGGCTTTAAAGACTTCATTGAGTTGGAAGAATGTCACATTCGTCATATTGCCAGTCTTTGGGTTCTTCACTGGTCTCTTGTATTCTTTGATCAAATTCAACAACCGCAACTTCTTCAAACTTTCGTTTTGATACAACCGTAAATGATTTGTCTGTAACAGTTTCATCACCGACATTTGCGAGGAGTTTCGAAGCCATTTGTTGAGCTCAGGATAACTGATGGTACTGTTCTCTTGGAAGAGCAAGGAGATGATGTAGAACTTGGATAAGGAGGGAAGTAACCGGAAAATGGCAAGACATGTCGTGGAAGATTGGTAAAGCTTGTTGTGTATCGTCTCGGGGAGATTCTCAAGGTATTCATGTACTGTCTCCTGCTTGATTTCTTCCCCTTCCATGACGCTATATAGAGGCAATTGGTTAGTAAAAAAAATCATTTAAAAAGAAGGAAAAAGAGGAAGAAGAATTTGAATAGAGAAATTAGAGAGGGTTACAATTTACTACTACAACACATCCATGCAGATATAATTCATACACATTAACCGATATTATCTGGCTGCCAGTCGAGGTTCAATTTCTGGTACACTTCGACTTGCACTTGGTTCCAAATGTTCAGCTTCTCTTGTCTCGACAACTTGATCGAGCTCTTGTCAATATTAGGTAATCTGTTCAGCAAGTAGTTGGAGTTGTTGATCAACAGGGTCTTCAACAAGTTCTTGTTCTTGTCCAAGTCTTCGGTCAAGTTGAACAACTGCAATTTTTGCTTTTTCAAGATCAAACAGTTCTTCTTGAAGTTCAACCGACATTCGCTTTCCACTCCCAAATTCAACAAGTAATTCTCAATGACATTACGTAATTCGTACTTGAGTAAAGGCGTATGCAACAACAGTTCGTCGTGGGTTTGATCTTCTGCAGCTATTTGGTAGTAATGTTTCAACATGAGCAAATGTTTCTGCCGTACCGTATTGACAATATAGGACAGTGTCTTGATCTTGAAATTGAGGTGGAAGTTGGTTTCTTTGTAAATGTCAGATTCGACAAGCGTGTTGATGATCTCTTCGTCGGAAGCGTTCAACAGAATCACTTGGATCTTGAAGGTCATTCCATTAACAGGTCGTATCACCGGGATTTGGCCCTCCCAAGACTTCTTCAATTCACTCATGATTAGTAAGGATCTGATGTCGTTCAACTGCCAATCAGTAATGTCTCTTTGGGTAAATTTTGGTCGTCCGTTCGGTAACGTATCGACTAAGGTGTCTGCACTATAAATATCTTTGAAATCGGTGGGCAACAGATCCTCGAGATTGATTTCTAATACGGGATCTTGCAGTTGAGGAAGGATGGAAGGATTGGTGAAGGTACTGGATTGATGGGTGAGTTGATGAGAAAACAAGGAGTTTTCGGAGGTGGTAAGGATTGTCGACAGGAAAGAATCTCTCGTGTTGGTGCGATGAAGTTCATTTGAACGGTATTTCTTAAGGCTGAAATTGAAGAGTTTCTTCTTCTTCGGTGGCTGAAGCAGATCCTCCGTCTCAGCAGTACTTTGACTATGAACAGATGCCAGATCTGTGTTATTACTATTGTTCGTTGTGAGTTGCGATGCATTAATCGAGTTCAGGAGGGGGGAAGACCCATATTTGAGGAGTCCGGGCAGGTGGTTGTTGTTCTCGTTCTGGAATAACGTCTGGTGGATCGCATTCCGAGCGCCCACCGTGTACTTCAAGGGTGTCCCATTAGTGTTCCGCCCAGTATTGATATTGGATGGCAAATACATTGGATGGATGAATCACTCAGGCGTCTGTGTATTACTTATTACTCGAAGTGTTATCTCGTGATTTTATTAATTAAGTTATGACCCCAACATTTTAATTTTATTTTTTTTTCCCTCCCACTTCCAAAATTTTTCCGGGAAGGAAAAAAGAAAAAAGAGGGCTGCAGATAAAAGTGGGGATAACTATAGCCGTATGGGGAAGGAGCTGTAAGTGGAGTTGCGCTGCAGCAAAACTCCGAAACTGCATTTTGTGGGGGATAATCTGATCTGGGGGATAGTCAAAGAGTGAGAAACATCTATCACCACTAAGTCAGTTTGTCAGTAAACTAGTAGCCCTATATCCTTACCTGCTTATATATCTTATATACTGAACTACCATAGTTGTAAGCCCCTCAGTAGATCCCACTTGCTATAATTAATAGTCAATCCCCTTAGAAGTCATGACATCTTCAACCTAAAACCGCCAATCCTAATGTCAATCCTAATCTCAACGACCACCAGCTTAACTTGCCCCTTCCGACTTTCCTTACTATGACATACCAATAGAAAATCTCTGCAAAGTCGTGTACGCAGGGTTGAAAAAAAATTCACCGGGCTTGAAATGTTTTTGATCATCTCACCACTTTTGATAGAGGACAGCAGTATGAGTGAAGTTAGCATTGCTCCTAAGGAGGTATTTTATTGTGGGGTATGTTCATTGCCACCTGAATATTGTGAATTTGGCAAGACCTTCAAGCGTTGTAAGGAATGGTTGGAGAGTAATAACAGTGAGCTTTTCAATCAGTTGTACTCTGATGAGGCGCTTGCCAATGCCACGAGTTCTCTTTCTTTGGAGAAGGAGAAGCAAATTTCAAAGGATTTAGAGAAATTGCAACTGAAAGAGGAAGCCAAGCTGGAAAGAGAATTACAAAAGAAGTTACAATCCAAGATCATCATCAAGAGAATCGATAGAACCAAGAAGAAACATGTCATCTCCATTACCGGTTTGGAGGTGTTCGATATTGAGCTGAAGAAGTTGGCCAAGACGTTTGCTTCGAAATTTGCCACCGGTGCAAGTGTAGGTAAGACTCTGGAGAAGAAAGATGAGATCATCATCCAAGGAGATGTCGGAGATGAATGTGAAGAATACATCTTGAAATTGTTGGAAGAGAAGGGTTTGACCGAGGTTAAGGTGGAACAGATTGAGGAAAAGAAGAAGAAGAAATGATTTGTTTTCAACTATCGATTAATGCATACACTAGACACCACATCATGATGTAGCTACTGAGACTGCTGACGTTGGCCCACCAGAAATCGGACCATGAACTTTGGAAGTAGGTGGTCAAATTGGAGGCGCCGACGAGAGTCATCACCAGTAGATTGATTGCCAAATAGCTCACTAAATATAATGAAAATCCGTAAATTGCCTCCAATTGTAGTATCCCTGCGACAGTGCCGAAGAGTAAGGACGAATATTGGTGGAGTTTGTTCAATAGCTGAAGTGATGGGTGTTAGTATGGTCTTGTGTAATACAGTCATTGTGTACATACCACCAGGTTGTTCTTGATACTGAGGGCATATTTGATTCTATTGTCGGTAGGTTCTGGTTTGGAAGGTTTTGATGCGGCCATGGTCAATTACGACTGAGCAAAGTCAAGTGATCTGAAGTAAGGTCAAGTCTGTCTTGTTTCGACTTTGTAGAAAAAGAGAGGAAAAAAAAAAAAAAGAAGAACAAACTTTTAAAGCAGTATTGACCTTATACTTGAACAATATGTCATCTGGTCGACCAACTCCTACTATACCTGGTAGTACATCTAGTAGTGGGTCCAGTGGATCTCAATCATCTGGAGATAATTACACCGAGTTTTCACTCAAATGTTGTACGCCGGAGGAGATTGAAGGGGTTAGACATCATGTGTTGAAATTCCAGTCAAGGAACAAGGTTGATCCTCTGAAGCAATTTGAGCGTCCGGTGAGGTTACACCGGAAGGATCCTCGTAATCTTCAGTTTCAGTTGACCCGTAGGGAGATTGAAGAGCGGAAACGTGAGAGGGAGGCCAAGATTGAGATGTTGAAAGAGCGGCAACTGAAGCGCCGTCTGCAACGGATGAACGGTGGCGCTGCTGACGCTATGGACGAAGATGTGGAGGGAGATAGTGAATTGGAGGAGTTGATGAGAGAGCAAGAGGGCGGTATGAGGCATGATGCTATGCGGAGGCCACTGACGGATATGACTGTTGTAGCACCAGATGGAGGAGCAAGACTGCAAAAGAGAAACCCATTTAAGAAGAAGACAAGACAAGTGAATGTGATTGATGAGAACAAGAGGAAATTGAGATATGAAGAGTATTATCCTTGGGTCATGGAGGATTATGACGGGAAGAACACCTGGGTTGGTAGTTATGAGCTGGGTGTTTCTGATTCGTATGTGGTATTCGTCTTTGACAACGATGGATTCAAAATGATCCCAATTGAGAAGGTGTACAAGTTCACACCGAGAAACAAGTATGCCACATTAACACTTGAAGAAGCTGAGTCTAGAATGCAGAAGAATTCTCTGGTACCAAGATGGTTGATGAAGCATATGGCTGAAGAAAATCTGGCACTGCCACTGCTGGATCCTCGTTTCAGAAAGACGAACAGTAAATTGAAGACGGTCGTTGGTTCCGGTAGGGACAACAAGGGTTCTGGCGACGAAGATATAGATTTTGATGACGAGTTCGATGACGATGAAGAAGCTCCGATTATGGAAGATGAGGAGCAGAACAGGGATAGTGAGAGAAGAATGAAGAGGGAAATGTTGAGTGCTAGTGCGTTGGGTATTGAAAAGAATTACGACGACGAAGATGAAGAAGATGATGAGGAGTTTGCTGACTTGTTCGGTTCGAAGAAGCTGGAAGACAAAGATGTCAAGAAATTGAGAAAGACTTTAGTCAAGTCGGAGATGAACGATCTGTATGACACAGATGACGAAGAGAACCCGTACTTGTCTAGAAGTGAGGACGACGAAGAGGAGAAACCTGAAGAAGTCAAGAGAGAGTCTTCTGGGTCACCTTCTGTCAAGCCAGAGCCTCGGGATCCAAAGATTCCAAATGGTCGCAGTGTTTCGCCTCCAGCTGCTAGACAGACGTACATTACCTCGATTAAACACCAGATCGTCAAGATCAAGTCTCCTGCTCATGTCTTGAAACAATTCCCAACAGGAGAGTGGAATCCAAAGACTGCTGTCAAGAGGCATATTCAAGAAGAGGAAGATGATCTGCTGACTCCTTCCAAGAAAATCAAGTTGGAGAATCTTAGTATTAAGCAAGAACCGGTCACTAATAGTGGCTTGCCATCAGCAGCAGCATCTCCACACCCAGGAAGTCCGGGCTCCGATGCCGACTTATTGAACGAAGACGATATCAGAAGCGTTGTCAGTAACGGACCACTTCAAATCAAGGACTTGTTGAGCAGATTGAAAGCCAAGATCCATAGACATCCAGATAACAAGAGTAGAATCAAGGTCTTGGTTAAGAAGTATCTCAAGCAACATGACGGGTTGTTGTACTTGAAGGAGAATGCACCACAGTAAAAAAACTTTAACTTATATAATAATAATCTACGCCACTTCCACGATTTTGTCATCGTCACTATCTTCTTCGTCACTTTGGATCAGGTCGATCTCCAGTTGACTTGGAGCTTCGTCTCTCAGCAACATGTTGACCAATCTGGTACACAATTCGTCGATGAGTTCGTCTTCTTGTTTGACCTTGTGCATTTCTCTAATGATTGGATAGACACTCTTCTCTCTCAAGAATTCTCTTCCCTCTCTGGTGGTACACAACAACAACAAGCTCTCCAAGTGGACCAGAATGACTTCATGCAAAGGTTCTCTCTTCTTATCTTCTGGTAACAATTGTAATTCGTCTGGTAAGTTGAACATTTCCTCCTCGTCCAAATTGTCCAATTCTCCACCGACGATAGGCAAAAGTAAGTATGGCAAGAGATTGATCTTGTCATTGGTCAAGAGTTCGTCGTGTCTCTTGGCATCGAAAAGAGAGTTCTTGATTGTAGAAGCGACACCTTCTCTTCTGATTTTGGCATCGTATTTTTCAGTGAACACCAACAACTTCGAAATAGGAACCACCTCGTCATAACTTTGTTCCGTGATGAAGTAATGACGACCTTTCATAAGACGCGAGATGTCGGCAAAGAAATAAGCTAAATAGTCAAATGTAGCGTACTTGTTAAGAGTCCTTTCCGAACCCTTGACAAAACAGTCCATCAAACAGTCCATCAGTTTCTTACTTAAGAAGACCTTATCCACTTTCTCCAACTCAAAGTCGAATATTTTGGTAATGTGGTCATCTTTAGCAAGATTGGTGAGCAAAATACACATCAAATCGGCATGTGGATTCTCCAAGTTGACGATCTGTTCGACGACATACTTAACGAAAGATTCGTCTTCCAGAATCAACTTTCTCATGTGATTGTCACCACACAAATTCACCATAATAGTGACCGATTGTTGAACAGTGGTCTTGTTCTTCTCCTTGGCCAACACTTTCAAGTCCTTGATCGACTGGTAATTGTCATAATGGAAGATCTTCTGGTTCGGTCCAGCTGCAGAGAACCCCACCAAATTGTCCAAAGCAATCTGCTTGACGGCGGGCTGTGGCGAATGCAAAAATGTGACAAGCTAAATAGTTAGTAGGGGCTTGAATTACAAGGTAAACTCTGTCTCTGTGTACTTACTTCCTCCAATTCACTAGGCATGATGAGTAAGATGATGCTCAAATTTTTCAACTGGTAAATTTTTTTTCTATCCGATGACTTTAAGTTCCATAATACAACACTACCGCCATCAAAACAAAACACAGTGGTGAGGTCATGAAATTGCAATCACCCATCAAAAATTATGGTCAATTGTTGATTGTATCACTTCTTCTTCGGGTCGGATTCTTCTGTTTCGGATTATTCCAAGACCTGTACATGGAAGTCAAGTATACCGATATTGATTACCTTGTCTTTACCGATGCTGCTAATTATGTGTTCAATGAGATGTCCCCTTACTTGAGAGAGACGTATCGTTACACACCCCTTTTGTCTTTCATATTGATTCCGAATGCCATTTGGTTCCATTTCGGGAAACTTCTCTTCGTCCTTAGTGATTTATATACGGGGATGTTGATCTATAAGATCTTGAAGAAACACACCAAATTATCCGACCAAAAGATCCTCAATTTGACTAGCGTTTGGTTATTGAATCCTATGGTCATCACTATAAGCACTAGAGGTAATGCGGAAAGTCTCTTGACCGTCATTGTTATGCTCTTCTTGTACCAATTGTTGGAGAAGAATTACACCCAAAGTGGATTACTAGCAGGTTTAGCAGTCCATTTCAAGATTTACCCAATCATTTACATTCCGAGCGTCATTTTTTACTTGGCCAAGCAAGAGAAAGCCTTCTTCAACAAATCTAGCATCAAATTTTGCCTCAGTGCCCTGTCGGCCTTCCTTTCACTCACCTCTTTGATGTACCTCTTCTTCGGCTTCCAATTCCTCTACGAAACTTACCTCTACCACCTCATTAGAGTGGACCACAGACACAATTTCTCCGTCTACAATTTACAACTCTACTTCAATTCCGCCCTGCAACAGACCGATATGCTCAACTTGCTGCGTTTACTGTTCCTTCCCCAACTCTTCTTCAGTGCTTGGCTCATTCCCTTCAATTTCGCCCCACACGACCTCATCTCCACCTTCTTCGTCCAAACCTTCGCCTTCGTCACCTTCAACAAAGTCATCACCTCCCAATATTTTATCTGGTACCTCTGTTTCTTGCCATTCTATCTCAAGGACTGCACTCTCCTTAACAAGAAAGGAGCCATCCTCTTAGCATGTTGGATCTTGACCCAAGCCCAATGGTTGGGCTTTGCTTTCAAATTAGAGTTCTTGGGGAAATCAACATTCTTCCCAGGTTTGTTCTTCAGTGGTGTCCTGTTTTTCTTATCCAGCACCGCTCTTCTTCTGGCCTTCATCTCCGATTTGAAATCCAAGAAAACCCCTCCAAAAAGTCGTGAAAAAACGGACTAAAAAATTTTGTATAACAATTTTTTCACATATACACCTTTGTAGAGAAACATCACTAACTAAGATGTCACGTATGGAATTATATTCCCCTGAGGGGCTTCGTGTTGACGGACGAAGATGGAACGAGTTACGTAATTTTGCATGTCGGATCAATACGCATCCGAATTCGTCGGACGGGTCTTCATATGTTGAGATGGGAAATTCGAAGGTGATATGTACCATCAATGGACCGATGGAACCCTTGACGAGGTCGCAGCTTTCCAGTTCGCAAGCCACTTTGAATATTGCCATCAATGTAGCCACTTTCAGTACAGTGGAAAGAAAGAAGAGATCAAATGCCGACAGAAGAATCCTGGAAATGAATACGATGTTAGAGAAGACCTTCCAACAACTGATCATCTTGGAGAATTATCCAAGGACGTTGATAGATATAACGGTGAATGTGCTTCTGCAAGACGGTGGATTACTTGCTAGTTGTGCCAATGCAATCACTTTGGCCTTAATAGACGCCGGTATCTCCATGTACGATTACATCTCCTCTGTCACGGCAGGTCTTTACGATGTCACTCCTTTATTGGATTTGAACACTTTGGAAGAGAATGACTTGTCCTTCTTGACCATTGGAGTGGTGGGGAAAACGGAGAAGATCTCATTGTTGCTTCTTGAAAACAAAATGCCCTTGGATAACTTGGAGAAAGTATTGAGTATAGCCATCGCTGGTAGTCATAGAATTAGAGACTTAATGGACGATGAAGTACGCAGACATGGAAACGAAAGACTCGCAAAGTTGGAACATAAATAGGATTGTTATATATAAACACATTTTAACTGGCACTGTCATTACTAGCATTTCTCATTATCTTTTTACCTCTGTTGAAGATACCCTTGGCCAAACTTCCTCCTTGTTTAAGACGTCCTCCTCCGAAATTGATACTATGTCTCCTAGTAATCATATCTGTCACGGAATGACTGTGTAAATTGGTCGTCGTAGTCAGTTGTTTGTACGCACTCAAGGTAATTGGTCCTAAACTGTCATAGGTTTCAATCTTATTGGTATCCTTAGCCAATTCAGTAGCGAGCCAATCGTGTAACCCAACCTCCACCTGAGCTTCTTGTTCTCTCATTTTCCTCAACTCGTTGATTCTCGTCTCCAGATTAGGTATCAGTTGTATACTCTTAAAGTTGAGAGGTGTAAATTGTTTGCTGCAAACCGATTTGACTGCAGATCCTTGACTCACTGTCCGACTGCCCAGTGTTTCTGATTCAAGTACATTTTCAGGTATGAGAGAAGTATATTGACTTCTTGGAACAGGTTCGTCTTCTGTAGTAGTGTCTGGCTCTTCGATATCGGTTTCTTCTGCCTCGGAAGTACTTTCAATTTCAGTAGCATCATCCGAGTCACGAGACAGATTGAAAGACCTTCTATGTTCATCACTATCGACGTCTTCCAAAGACTTGATAACGAAATGTCCTTCCTCATCTGGATAGATCAAACTATCCAGATCGGTCATAATCGAGGACTGGTCATCATATTCCGTCTCAGCCATCGATTCGTCATCTGAATGAACATCTTTAATGAACTCATTACGATAAGGAGCCGTGTTTGGTTTCCAATGTCCCAAATTGATGGACTGTCCTTGTTGGAATTTGATACGATCTGCTTCACTTTGCTCTTCCTCCTCCTTCTCTTCAGTTTCTTCCTCCGACGACGAGTCATCCATGAAGGTGCGTTTCTCATCTTCTTGTGTTTCACTTTGTACCGTTCTCATCGAAGCACTCCGATCACCGGTCAATCTGGCCATGAAACTGTCACGAGCACTAGAAGGAGCAAGTTGTTGACTGGAACTCCTTACGGACCAACTTCCAGTAGATAAAGAACCGGAAGATAAAGATCTAGCTAAAGAATAGTCATTTGGAGTGGCGGCCAAACTGTTTGGTCTCGAATTCGAATCAAACGACTTTTGAACGGAATGGTTATGATCAATGACATCATCAGTTTCCTCCTCCACAACGTCATCAAGTTCCGGCTCCAGGGATTCTGTCGTAACTGGACCGTCTTGATAAAATTGAGAGTCCCTTTTGGTTAAGTAATCATCCATCACGAGATCAATGTTGGAATAGTCCTTCGATTGTAGTTTGTTTCTGTTGGCTGGATTGTCCTTGTCATCTAAGTCCACCGAAGCGTTCCTCGACGACATTCTAGAACGTACTTTGAGTGGTGGCGTAGGTTCGATTTCGTCATCACTTGGTTGAATAGAATCAACATCGTCCTGTGAGACTTCACCTTCAGAAGCTTCCGCCTCAGCCTCCGCCTCTTTCTCACTCTCAGACACGTCCTTCACACTCTCTTCTTCTTTCTCAGTAGAAACGTTCAGTGATTCGCTATTCCAATGCGATTCCGCCACTGGCTCATCTTCACTATCACTGAGATCCGGATTCGTCACGTAGAATCGACTCGCTCTCTTCTCTTCTTTCGTACTGGCGTCTAAGTCAACTTTCTCCAATGACGCCGTCACGTCTTTGGAAACATCTTCTTCAACCTCTTCATCATCTTCCCATTCATCTCCATATGACGTTTGCTCATCTTGCACCCATCTCTTGGATTTAAGTCGACTAATTGAATCACTCATGCTTCTTACACCCTGTCTTGAAAAAGTTATAGCGTTAACTTTTTTTAAGCTTTTTTTTGGCTGAGTTAAAGAAAAATAATAACAGAGGAAAAAAAAATCAATTAGACAGAAAAGCTCATCTAGTGTTAGCTATAAAGATGGAGACACAGAGTACACCAAGTCAGGACGAGGTACATTTACAGTTTTACAATTACGACTTTTCCAATTTTCCTGAATACCAAGATGGATTGGAACAGGTTTTTGAGTCGTACCTCCTTCAATACAACTCCAACTTACAACCAGGACAACCAGAGATCAGTGACATCGATCAGATTGATAAATCAGTCAAGAGTCAATTAACCCTTCAAGCTCAGGTTTATTTTTTCTGTGAAAAGACGGGAGAAATTTTGAGTTTGGATGAATATTTTGATTGGAAGAGAAATTACGAAGCAAAGAAGAAGGATGAAGAAGAAGAGTTGGAGACTCCATATTCTTCTAATTACGAAAGAGTAGTGGACTTGATTATGAGTGGGAAACCTGTACCGGGAATAAAAGAGATTCCTGATAAGATAAATGAAGAGGCTTTGTCTAAAGCTGAGTTACCTACAAGGAAAAAACCATGGGAGAAGAGTGATGAGCCAAGTGCGACTCAATCTAGTAGTTTATTAGATGAATTAGTGTAATACTCTTAATACGAATTCGAACAGAGCCAAAGCACTGGCATTGGCAGGGAACGATCTCATAATACTTGGAACGAAACCTTTGAAGAATCCTCTGTAGCCCCCCTTATTATTGTACACGAACTTGACGGCATCGGAGTACTTTTTGAATTGGGGGTTTTTCACGTCGTCGGTGACAATGACTTGTTTGACAACGTCCGATGGATAGGCAACGATCCAGAAGACTGTGGCACTGAGTCCTCCGGACCAGAAGTTGATGGCAGGATTGGACATGTTGGTGTGGTCTTTGAACCAGTTGGTAAAGATCTCATAGGATCCCCACCAGAAGACAAAGTTGGACCGGAAAATCATAGTCGGTATCAAACCTTTATATAAAGAGATCAACCCATCGTGTTTGAATAATTGAATAGCACAGTCCAAAGGCCCCTTAAATAACTTTGTTCCAGCATCGTATTGGATCTGTAATCTGGCCTTCACCGTCTCAACTGGTGCAGCTACGAAACTCACTGTCCATCCAGCTCCTAAACCGGCAAGACAATGCCCCGCAAGGGGTAATTTCGGCTGACCAGTTTGTTTGTCCAATGGTGAATGATACACATGATCGTTCAAAAGTCTTTTATATAAGGTCAAAGATCCCAACATGACAGAATCCATAGCCACCCATCCAAATAATGGCGGTGTAAATCCCTTGTAAAATCCAGGAATCCCCTCCTTCTTAAAAGTGTTGATCACACAGTCCATGGGTCCTTTGAATCGTCCTTCAGAGGTCTGTAACCGCACCTTAACAGTATCAAAAGGATGTCCAACGGCATTCTTGGCAACCCCAGAAAACACTCCGGCAATGAACCCCAAATATTTTGGCGGTGGTGCCTTTCCTTCACTTTCTATTTCCCCCATCTACCTGAGACTTGAGTTTCTTCTCCACGAAGTTTCTCAGCTTTTTTTTTCATCCCGGTGAAAAATTACCGGCCCGGTTTTTTATTACTCTTATTCTTACATTATGGTACACATTATATTAATACTCTTCGCCCAAAATTTCTTCATCTTCAACATATTCGTAACTCTTATCGACAGAGAAGGTAGCTTTGTCGACAAATTTATGCCTCAACTGTTCCACTACCTCTTCCGTACTAGTACTGGGATCCAATCCTAGGAGTTTCTTAGCATTGGCAAGCTCTTGTTGAGCTATTCCAAAGACCTTGACATTGTTGAGGGTAATGATCTCCTCGTGTCCCCAATTGGTCTCCACATCCAAATAAATCTCAGACACAGGTACATCCATAGTGACAAATTCACGTGGCATCTGTGTCATCTGATATATATGACTATCATCGATATCGTATTCGAACTCCGATACCTTGGTATATCCAGACAATGACGGAATCAAATTCTGGTCATAGTACTCACTAAAGGTCTGCTTCAATTGTCTCTGTCCCTTTCTGGTGGTTGCCTTAACATAAATCGAGATCTTTCTAGGAGCCGACGTCAATATTAAGGGGTTATCATTACGAGGATGCTTGAACAAAAGTTCCAATGGAATAATCGACTCAGATAACTTGATTCCAATATGACAGTCACTCTTGAGACATACCCAATACAGATTGTTCTCTACAAGTGCATTCTTCGGGTCGCCCATTTTCTTGTAGATCGGAGTAGGAAATCCGGCACGCAGATTCTGAATGAAATCCCACCAGCCAAAGAGCGCCTTATGAATCAAAGTCTTTCTCTTCATCAACAGATTTCTCACTCCGTCCGAAGTCAACGCTGGATCCACTTTCAGTCCTTGTTCCAGATCGGCAAAATTGGCTCGGCCTTCGATCCGCATCTTATTGGAATCCAACTTCTTATCCACCAAGCTCTCGATAAATACCTTAGCTGTAGCTGATGTATGATCGCCCGAAGTGTGCAACGACTTGGAGACTTTCGAGTTCAACTCATTAAAACTCTGTTCCATAGATTTCTTGATCCTCAGAAGCTCTCTATCCACCTTCTCTCTATTAGCTCTAAAGTTATCAATCAAAATCTTCTCAAAGTCCTGTTTCTTCACCACTTTCAACTCATTCGTGATATAACTGTTCAAGTATTCATTCAAGTCTATCTCGTTCAACTTGAAAAAGTTCTCCCAAGTTACATCTGCTCTCTCTTCTGCCTTCTGTAAATCTATAGCACTCATCTCCTTCTTCACAGCTGTATTAATGACCTCATTCAAATAATCGTACACCTCTTCGAACAATTGAATTCTTCCTCCTTCCTTCTTCACTATTGGTATCATCTCAGGTAACTTATCCAAGACTGCCGTCAAGATCTCCTCTTCCATACTGGCAAATACTTGCTTACTCCTCTGTTGAAACTCTGCTAAAGAATCTACCCTTTCATTCACTGAATCAATACTGAATTCCAAACTGGTGATCTGTTTCGAAAGGTCACTGAAATGCAGAGAAAAGTCCACGTCGAGCTCCCTCACTCTTCTAATCAGATCCTCCAAATTACGGATCTTCCCATTGATGTTACTCATCTCCTTACGGACACTATCACTGTCCACCAAACCTCCCTTCATGTTACTCTGTAATGCATTGATCTTCCTCGTTGTCTGATCCCAGTTCTTATTAAATATCTGTCTCATTTGATGCATCTCACTCATCACGTCTCCCTCATTACCCGACAAAAACTCCTGCTTATCAGCCAACTTATCCAACTGATTCTGGAATTGTCGTAGCCTCGAATTCACCTCCGTAAGTGACTCCACCGGAATGTACTGAGTGTATCTATGTCTCGTATATTCATAACGCGACAGATTGTTACTCCTCACTATACTGGCCAGTAAAAGCACTATCACCAATGGAAGTAACATTGTCGTAAGTACCTGAAGCACCTTCGATGCCGCCAAAGTCGCTATGAGCTCTTCCAAGTACTGCTTGGCAAACCGCTGAGGCAGTTTCGAATCTATTGGACTCGGTAATTCAGAGTCATCGCTCAGTTCCGTCACCTTTTCGTGATCGTCGTCCTCACCAGAATATGATGGACTTTCCCTCAAATGATTGATCTCACTGGCTTTGGTCGCATAAACAGGCGACGTCCGCCTCTTCCGACCCTTCATCCGCTCATCCTTCGCAACAAGGTCATTGAGAAAACTAACCGACTTATCTGTCACCAGGAAAGTATCGAGCTCCAACGAACTCACCATCCCCAACATTTGATCCACTTGATCGCCATTCCCACTACTTCGAGACTTGATCGTCCGATGACCAACCTTCTGTGACATGGTATTACAGGCGTCTAATACGTATCTCAACCCTTTTTGTTTATAGTTCGTATTGTTTGAAAAAAAAAAGATACGCGACCTGCAAGAGCAAATTACGATCAGTACTAATACTACTACTACTACTATCTACAATTCCTATCATGCGAAAGCTTTGTTCAATTAGAGGTATGGAAAAAAGGATGAGCCATAGCTTCCTTCAGAGTCAATCTTTCTTGATGGTCATACTTCAACAATTTGTCGATCAAGTCGATGGCATTAGGGTTTGAGGACAACAGTCTATTACCGTCATTGACGAAGTGGGACCATGGTTTCCTTGGATAGACACCCAAGATGTCATCGTATTCGGAGCTCAATTTGATACCGTATTTGCGACAGACTTTATGTAAATCGTCTGTTCCTAAAACTTTGGCTATTCTAACCAATTGATCATTATTCGAATCACCTCTGAAGAAAGGTTCCTTCTTGAAAATGATCAGAGCAATCATCAGACCAACGGACCAGATATCCAAGGCATAATCGTATTGTTCCAAATCTATAAGTAATTCCGGACCCTTATGATATCTGGAGGCGACTCTAACGTTGAAATCCTTACCCGGATGGTAGAACTCCAGTAAACCCCAGTCAATCAACTTCAATTGTTTCAATTTCGGATCGATCATGATATTTTGTGGTTTCACATCTCTATGGATGATTCCCATCGAATGACAATAGTCCAACAGAGTCAATAATTGCGTGAAGTAAAGTTGGATGTCTTCCAAAGTGAACTTTGGATATAACACTCTAAAGTCGACGTTATTAACTTTCTCAAAAATCAACAGCGGTATCTTGGAATTCTGGTCTTGAATCAAATCATATAACTTGATAATGTGTGGAGCTCCAGTCAAATTCTTCAATATCTTAATTTCTCTGTAAATTTTCTTCAATTTGACAGGCTTCAATACTTTGATCACACATTCCTTATTATTCAATATATTGACACCTTTAAATACCTCAGAATATCTACCACGTCCAATCTTGGCAACGATCTCGTAATTGGAGATGCTTCCCCATTCGATGGTGTAGTTCTCATAATCCCAGTATTCTCTTGGTCTTATCTCATTGGCATTGGCGTATACCCTAGATACGGAATATACTCTATTTGATGACGACATCCGTCTTAATAAAAGGTGCCTCTATCAAAATTCTCCCTTAATATCTCAGCTAAGGTCGTTTCTTGGGACCCTATTGCACACCTTAATCTCTCTGACGCCTTCGATGTCTACAGTCACTAAAAAAGCAAAAAAAGAACCAAAAAAATTTTCCCGGATTTGTCCTTATTGCACGATTTTGAGAAGAAGAAGAAAAAAAAAAAAAGAGAAGCCATCATTTTGTTAGATGTACGCGTTAAAGAGGCCATGACGAATGTACATGTAGCTACGATAAGTCTACGAAATGACATTGGGAAGTTGGCGTACGACAAAATTGAGGATGTGCAGATATACGAGACCGAGACTCAGTTCAAACAGCAGGCCAAGTTGAGTAAATTCATCAAATCATTTGACTCTTTCACCACAGTATCTTTCATCTCCATATCGAAATTACCAATTTGGTTCTATTTGGGAAGACCCTTTGATCTTTATACTGGGGATGACACATCCACTTCTTTTTTCAAGAAAATCGTGCGACTCTTGTACAAAAAAGATATCGGATTACTCATAAAGGGGGATTTGACAGGGTACGAATTTGTCAGTGAAGGTGTCAATGTATTAGAAGATGATCGTGTGAAGAAGGACGATTTTTACTTTTTGGTCGTTGTCGATCAGGAGATGAAATTCAAAGCCGCACCTTTACAATTGAACTCTTATTTTGTACAGGCCTTACTTAAGAAATGTCAGATCAACGAAAAGGTGGAGACTGCGGAGTTCGTAGAGCCCATCTCCAAAATTAATGACAAAAACGATATTTTAAACAAATTTATCGAACGGAAATCCGTGAACCCCTTCACCGTTACTGGGTCATTCACCTCGCTATCGAGGTCGAATTCTACCATAGCAACGAGCTCCAGAAAAAACTTCATTGCAACTCCGGAATTGTTCAGAAAGAACTTACTCAATTTCATCAATGCCGAGCTCCGGTTGAGAAACATCACCCTGTCAACCAATAAAGACTACCAACTCATCATCAATCATGTATATAATATGGCACACTTCTCCTTCCGGAAGGAATTGCTGGACAACAATGACGTGTGTATCAAACTTGATGAGGTCAGAGATGTCGTAATCAAATTGTTGGATGTCCTCATATAAAAGGATGCATCGAGGTCTAAAAAAAGACCCGCTAGTCGGGACCTTACCTAGATCATCTAGCTAAATTAGCGGAATTTAACAGACGAATGTTACATAGGAGTACGAGCAATTATGTATAACCTTAACTTAATTGGAAACTCTAAAGTCAAATAATTACTAGAGCCGAAGATGCGGAGAACAAAAATAAAACCTTGCTGTCATACATAAAAACAAAAGGAAAAAAAATATCTACCCCTACTTATGACCCGTTCGATAATGCTGCACGGACACTTACATAATAATAAATCATAATAAAGATATGTCATGAATGCTATATTTGTCGCTCACTCTAAGAGCAAGACTATGTATAATATGGGTTGCTTTTTGCGCCAGCCAGCTATGCTCAATCAGGTGTAGTACCCGAATCCTATTCTCTCATTATCAATGAATTGTAAGTTGTAATCATAAATCTCATTGCCCACGATCTCTCTCTTCTCCATCACGGCATTGAAGCTCACTCTCTTCTTTCTTCTTCTCTCCTTCAGTAAAGGCAAATCGGCAAAGCTGTTTCTTCTCATTCCGAATTCCAGATTCAGTTTGAGGATTGGTTTGGTTAATGGTTTGGA
Organism: Nakazawaea siamensis; assembly: GCA_030569775.1. NCBI lineage: Eukaryota > Fungi > Ascomycota > Pichiomycetes > Alaninales > Pachysolenaceae > Nakazawaea > Nakazawaea siamensis. The sequence continues at coordinate 143,678 of JAJMLT010000007.1, forward strand.
GTGGAAGTTGGTCAAGTCCTCCGAGGTTATGGAAGTCGACAGGGTATCGGTCGATGAAATGGTGTCATTGGAGTTGACAGACGATAAACTGTCACTCGAACACGATCTAGAAATCTTCACTTTCTTACTTTGTTGAAGATTCGGAGACTCCGGAGTTGGACTTTGACTTTCCAATAAATCCAATTCTTGTCTCTCTTCTTCAGTAATTATTAAAGGCCCATACAACCAAGTGATGTCATTCTCTTTAAACCAATTCAACTCAGCAGGATTCAACTCTGGTAAGTTAAATCTAGCTTTAGCCCATGCTCTCCAGGAAGAATTCTCTAATCTCCGGGATGAAGTGGAGGGTATCAAAAGCATCAAATCCTCCACCTTGTTGTACATGTTCTCATCTTGCCCCAGCTTATTCAAGAGCCGCACATCTTTCATAGTTGCTTTGCGATGAATGATCTTCCAACACTCATATAACTGACTCTCAGTAAGCTTGAAAGAGAAGTAATCAACATTCTTAGTAGTTGGTACCACGCGTTTGGTACCCGCCAAAGTAGGCACCATGTCACAGGAGACACCTGGCACAAGACCTCTTAGCCTCTTGTATTTGGTGACAAAACAGTCATCATAGAATAATTTTTCATTCATGGTCTGGTATGCTTTGCTGAAATGAACAGTGGCGGGATCCCTTTTTTATTTATATGGCTGTATCCAAAAAATCACAAGCAAATTTTATGTCACTTCATCCAAAATAATCACTCACAGATCTTGCAGCGCAATTCCTGCACAGGTATGCAAAAGAACAAACCTTAATTCGTATATTTAGTGGGAAAATCCAAATAAATGACTCAAGTTTTTTTTTTTTTCCTGCGTTCCGTCGTAAGATTTAAGTTGAGGTGCACATAGTATTCTCCGCGATGACGGAAGTCGTCGTATTAATGTATCGTACAGACGCACTCTATTTCCCATACTATTTCCCGCTAAAATTAAGTTGACACTGGTATTAACTTTTGAGCCAGAGCCTAACATTTTAATGTCATGGCCCTCAATTAAGCTTTAGCCATCATAGTAGTACCTTCTCTGCAGCAAAGGTTACAGAATCGTTACACCTTAGTGTCGTCAGAGGTTGTCATTGCCCCCGCAAATCAGAATCCCAGGTGCATGAGATGGTACGAGGATGACCGGCTCTAAGGACTACTTCTGTATTTGAACTACTTTCTATTGTTTTATTACCGACTGCTTTAATATGTCGTGATCTTCTGCATAATTAACAAGCATTTTCGGATTTTTTTTTCTTAAGAGCTGGTCTCTAATGGCAGTAGATACCGATTTCATGCACTCGCTGCCAAAATAATGATCTTCTATCTAGTGTCTCAGTCTTGAATTTCCTACTGAAAATAACAACGGGGCTGATCAAAAGTGCAGAAGAACTGGTCGTGCTACATGCCCCGTGCATCAACTCCCGGATTTTTACTTGACTGCATGGGAAACTACAAAGAAATCCCGGGGCCCTACGAGTGCCCCCAATTCTGGAATTGCGGAATTCTTACAAACCTTGAAGTTAATACTTGATCAAGTATTGCTAGTCAAACCCCCCTCTAGCGGCTCTCATTTAGAGTTTCGAATCTATACACACGATATCAAAGCGCCTAATGCCACAAGCCGGGGCGCAGGTATTTTTTTTTCCGCGCAATTTTCACAGAGCGGTGAAGAGGGAAAAAAGAATGACTGTGTGTTCACCTTACAACCCTCACGAGGGATGGGTGAGAAGTGTGGCGGGGTTGCAGAAATGCACCTATTTCATCTCCCATCCATATTACCGATTCCCTGGTATTACTTCCCCTTCCCCGTGAGTAGTCTTCTTTAGGGTAAAGTTGGGGTTTTTACCCTTTTTCATTTTCCCCTTTATTGAGATTCCAGAAGCATAGTTACTAAAATTGTGCATAATTAAATAATATCAAGCATTAAGGTTTTACTTTGATGTACCTTGGAGAATTTCATTATTGTTCGGTGCGTATAGCGTACTGTGTAGGATCCACGTTAACTCCAGACTACTGGCTGATGAAACACATAGTTTTCCAAGAAGGGAAAGGTAGCATGTTGTTATTGTGTCAAGAGTAGCCTCCTCACGGGCGATCATTTTATTGAAATAATTTTAGTAGTATTTGGCTCTTTTTTCCCAATGCGGAAAGAAGCCTCTAAAATAAAGTCTCTCTGCTAATCAATTATGCACACTGATAACAAGCATGTGTTGATCATCGATATGTCAATTTTCGAAAGGTGAAACTCACATGCATTCATTTGCATAAATCGAAGAGGGGGATCCGATTTTACTGCCGTAAGTTACGAGGAGGATTTGACATGTAGGGATGAGATAGCAGGGAAAGGGAGAGTCCCTTTCCTTTCTACAGTAAAAGTCATATAATTATGAATTGTATTATCAACCTAGGATTGATACTATAACTATATAAAATTTTGGATATATAAATTGACAAAGAGATAAGTCTTAGCTAATTTATTTCTCCAAGTCCTTCTTAAGGGTACCCATGAAGGCGTGCTTCTCGGCTGGGGTTTGGAATCTACCCTTACCGAACTTAGAGGCAGTGTCAATCCACTTCAATTGAACTTCCTCAACAGCTCTTCTGGAGGTGTCGACGTACAAGGACTTTCTCAAGGTGATAACTCTCTTGACTGGACCTGGGATAGAACCCTTCAAGATGACAAAGTCGTTGTTAACGTTACCGTATCTAACGAAACCACCCATTGGAGTAATGGTCTTCTTGGTTCTGTCGAATTCGGTGGCAGCGTTAGCTTCATCCTCACCCTTACCAACTCTGTAAACCTTGTGGTTGATAGAGGTTCTGTGGTGGTAACCTCTTTGACCAGCACGGGCAACAGTGGTGGCAACGTGGGCTGGATGCCAAGCACCAATACAAGCAACCTTTCTCAAACCTCTGTGGGTCTTTCTTGGTAACTTCTTGGTACCCCATCTGTGGGTAACACCCTCGAAACCGTGACCCTTGGTGACGGCAATGACGTCGATCATCTCGTTTTGTTCGAAAACTTGGTCAACAGAGACGGTCTTCTCGAAGTGCTCTTGAGCCCAGTCAACCTTCTCAGCGATGGAACCACCGTTGATTTGGATCTCGGCCAAGTGAGCCTTCTTTTGAGACAATGGAGTCTTTCTGATTTGGGTGTGAACCAAAACTCTGACAACAGAGGCGTACTTCTTGATTCTAGCCAATTCTCTCTCAACCTCAGTAGAGGATTGAGCGTACTTGGCAGAGTACTTGGTGAAGGCCTTCTTCTTGGACTTGTACCAGTTCTTGTAGAATCTTCTCTTGACTTCATCAGACAAGTGTTCAGCCCAGACGGTGGTCAAAGATCTCAAACCTCTTGGAGTCTCGACGTAACCGACAACACCGACAACAACGACTGGTGGAGTGTCAACAACAGAGACAGCCTCGACGATTTCTCTCTTGTGCATCTTAGAACCTGGACGGTCCAAGTCACGAACAATGGTGGTCATACCAGCCTTGTAACCCAAGAAAGCGGTCAAAGCAACTGGCTTAGACTTGACATCCTTTGGGAAGGACTTACATCTACCTCTTTGCTTGGCAGCTCTCTTTCTTGGAAGGAACCCTAAGGAACCGTGACGTGGTGCTTCGTACTTTCTGTGAGACATGATTAAACTTGTTAGTTAAAGTGAAGAAAAGAAAACTCTAAATGAAAAATTTTTCAATCTTTTTTTTTTCACTCATTGCAAAGACAGAAAAAAAAAATTTTTTTTGCGTGGTTTGAAATCAGGTAGGGTAACTTTTTTCTTTTCATTGGGGGGTTTTTCATAGGGGGTAACTACAACTACAAGAGGGTGATAATACTTAAGGAATGATTGTGATAAATGATAAAAAATGAAACCTAGCAAACATACAAAGCAATGACTGATACTCAAACAATTAAAAAGCCCCGAAAACCCTACTTAAACCATTCTCTTGAAAGCTCTCATCAAGGCACTTCTCGCATCGGACTCGCCGGTGTTCATGATGAGATTGACGTCTTCGTCTTCTTCTCTGTTCTCTTTACTAGCCTCTTCTTCTGGGATGTCGTCATCTCCCAAGATAATTGACTTCAAGTTATTAATTGTGTTATCTTTATGCATCATCATCATCAGGGGAGAAGAACTAAAGGTCATCAAAGATGGTCTTATAGTTTGTCTTGGAGTCATTTTGATTGGTGCTTGTGGCATTAAGGAGATGGTCTCTTCCTCCTCTTCCTCTTCTTCTCTTTCTTCTCTGAGGGTTTCCTTGGATATCGTGGCTTTCCCGTCGCTACCAATTTGTAAGGAGATCTTGTAATTCTTCTTTGGAAGAGAAGTTCTCTTAGAAATCGGTCTGGAGGAATGTGTGGTCTCGTTAGAGGATGCTGATGATGGCAAGGTCAGAGTAGAATACGACTTCTTCAAGAAATCATCTGGTCTGACCGGTGAAGATACTAACTGATTGAAAGATCTGTCCTGGTATTGATCACCAAAATGCAGGGAGTTCGACCGAACAGGCAGAGAAGGTTGGACGATCTCCTCATCGATCTTATTATAATTGGTGTCAAAGTTGAACTTACGACCAATCAATGGTGTCAACAGCTCGCCATAGAAGTTCTGGTACATTGGAGATGAATGAATAATAGATGAAAATTGCGAAGCCGGAGTTAAAGGAATGTTACCCAGACCGAAGATCATATCAGAAGGATGACTCTGTTCATGCTGTTTGGCAAAACTGGAAGGTTGTTGCAAATTCAGTAATGGTGAACTCAACATAAGATTATTCAGATCCATGTGGAACTTGTTAGGATTAGGAGTGATGTGGTTTAAAGACTCGTCGTCGTGTTGAGCAATTATGGTTGGTTGTTGTTGTTGTTGTTGAGGCTTTTCAGACTTCTTCAGTTGACCACCAGTGACGTCAGATAACTTCTGGTGAGTCTTGGAAGCTGGAGGCATCATTGCAACAAAGGAGCCATCTCTTTTTGAGGCCAATGGAGAAGGTTTCACTGGAGTGTATTCGCCGTATTGCTTGCTCTTCTTGGACGATTTGGTTTGATCACCCGAGTTTCTACGCTTTCTGCGATCAGGGGAAACTCTCATAAGAGGAGACTTGGCTTCTGGAGAACCGACTCTAAGAGCAGCAGCAGAATTCAGAGCCAGTGGGGATCTGGTGAAGATACCATCGGACAACGAAGACGGGGAATTTTCAGCAGTGAGATCCTTAGGAGGTCTACCTCTCCGTCTCTTCGTGGGCAATGGCTGCTGAGTGGGCTGGGTAGCAGAGGGATTGGCAGCAGGATATAACATCATATTAACAAGTATTGCTATAATCTTGCAATTGATAATATAAATAAAAGACTGAAATTTGTCAAACTTTTTGATTTAGGCCCTCTATGTATGGGTGAATTTCTCCAAAATCTCTGCCTTAATTTATTATGGGAAAAGAAAAGGAAAATGCGCACAAAGTGAGACAGAAAAAATTTTTTGACGTGTGTGAAATCAATTATATTTCCTAAAACGGTAAATAAATTGGATTCCAGCCAAGAGACGCGTCACTTCTTGTTTAAACCGCTCTTGGTAACCACAGCAATGTCGGTTTAAAATCAAAATTATGCATATTTACTCTCTATGAACTCTGGTATTAAAGACACACATTGTGGGATGGGGTGATTTGAGATAAGGAGTTTAGTCTATTGTCTTTTCGTCAAATGAGGTTTGATTTTCTATAGCCTGATCTAATTTGTAAAAATTACTAAATTAAGATAATTGATTACTGGCAGATGACTCTTGGACTCTGTGTATCGAACGTTCATGAAGATCCAACGCCCGGAGATTCTAGCTTGCTTTTAAGTTGTCCAGCGTAAAACAACTCCTTAGACCGGGAAAAATTTTAAGAGAGGAAAAAAAAAACAAAAGCCCGACGCGGGGGTCGAACCCGCAACCTTTTGATATCTAGAACGTTTCTCCGTAATATAAGAGTCAAACGCTCTACCGATTGAGCTAGCCAGGCGATTTGTTGTTGGAAAATGGGAGTGGTTTAATAAGTGGTGATAATTGAGCTGGGGCTATATTTTATAAAAATTCAAATTGGTGAAGTATTGTTAACAGCCTGTGAATGAAAATTTGTTTTAAGTAATCTGACTATTTGGAGAACCTGACTGGATAAGCTCCAGAAGATTTTTTCTTTCTATCGTTATTGATAGTGTTAGGCTCTATGAATATGAGCATCTTAAGCTTGAAGGAAATATATTTTATATTTAATGAAAGAGCTAAAGAAGTAAAATCTAGACACAATTTGAAGTAGTTACGGTTGTCTGAAGAAAAGCCCTGAAGACTACGCTACACCACTTGTGTAATCCTGGTCCTTTTACCTAGTATAATTCCATCCTCCAAACCATACTAACCCCCTTCTTCGATATTATTACTAGCCCTTTTTTCTGCCACTTTGGATCTCATTTTTCTCGTGCAAAAATCAGCCAATCAATTTTAGTAGAATTTCAATTATGTGAAGACAGAAAGTAGGGAAAAAATTTTGAAAAAAACAGTAACTAAGAGAAGAGGAACAACATATTCAAAATGGTAAGTAGTATACAGAGGATGTGTACTAGCAGTGGAATGATCACCATTGATAAAGAGACATCAATAATTAAGTAGCGACTTCGTCATACTAACCAGACTCAGGCTTTTTCTACCACCATCTACAACCTGTTATTCAAGAGAAACTCCATTTACGTCGCTACCATCTTCGGTGGTGCCTTCGCTTTCCAAGCCGGTTTTGACACTGCCATCACCAACTTCTACGTGAACCACAACAAGGGTAAATTATGGTCTGATGTCAAGGCCCAATTACTGCTGGCTGGTGATGATGATGATGAAGATGACGAGTAAATCCAGTCCACACAACAAAAATCATATTAACAGCAAAAAAACCAAGGGGCATCTACAACCACTAGACCATTGCAATATTTATTCACTCTATCGAGTCTAAGACCTAGATTGGATGTCCACTAATTTATACATAACATGTTAAATAAACCACAATTGGTTTCTCACCATCCTGTAGGGTCAAAAGGGTCGGTATCGAACGGATCCAAGTTTCCTGTAGCCACAAATGTAGCCGTGTTGAATGTCTCGCCATTGGTCAAGTTCGCCTCCATTGACAATCTACTCAAGAAAGCGTAAATTCCTTGGTTCAACCATAACTTGGTCAACTCATCGTATCTTGCTTCGTTCAATTCTCCATTGAAGCTTCCTCCCTTAAAGTCCGATTCTCCATGCTTAGTCAAGTAAGGAGACGGAAGGACGTACTTGAAGCATCTTCCTCTAAATGCATCGGAGGCACTACCTGCAGCTTGTAATTGAACAAGAATGTTGAGCTGGTTGTTAAAAGGATTGAAGAACACACTGAGTAAACCTCCAGACCGATCACATTCCTTTCTATAATGTCTGATCATTGCATGTTGTGCCGAATGTTCACTGGAGGATTGGATACGATGTCCACAAAGAAGACATAACATGAATTGCAAGTGCATCTCTCCATTAGACTGGGTCAGCATCTTCAAGAATTTGTTCAACTGTTTAGGCAAATCGATGAGCTTAATGACACCAGGGTAATCAATGGTAAGGATACCTTCGTTCAAGAACTTTGGAATCTTAGAACGTAACACGTTATCAAAGACATTACTCTCAATGGTTCCAGAAGACAAGTCCAAGAAGATTCTTGGTAACTCTAAAAGACTGTGAATACCGAGAGCTTTGCTGACTTGTGCGATTTGATCCTCAACAGGACCATCTGCCGAGGTTTCAAAAGCGTTCGTTGGATTGAGAATCTTCAGGTAGACGTACAATTGTCTGTAGAAGGGTAACATACATCTCACCAAGGCATCATACAAACCAAGTAAGAACGAATTCCGTCTCGTGTTCTTCAGTGATATGTTGTATTCCTTCACCAATTGCAAGACGTCCTCTGGGACATGTTCAGCAGTAGCCACTTCGTTGACGATTAACGTTCTCAACAGGCTCAAATCTCTGTTGCGTTTCTTACAATCGTCACCCATCAACAAGAGCATTGTCTTGAATTGGGAGTTATCTTCACCTCTCTGTAATAAAGAGACCAAAGTCACGGTGAACAATTTGGAGCTTATAGCTCTAGCCACTTTGGAGAAGTTTTGACTTGTCTGATTGGACAAAATGACAAACTCGGAGAACAAGCCAATATCGATATGGTTTTCGAACCACATGAAGGCTGCCATGGATTCGGAGAAAGTCTTACCATAGACAAGAGCTTCCCCAACGGACCTCTGTAAAAGTTTGGCTCCAAACTGAATGATAGCCCTGAACTGGATAGCTGACAAGATCAACTCTCTTTGTTGATCGGAAATGTCAATCTTGGAGAAATCCTCCAGACGAGTCAAAAATCTCGAGGTAATCTCAAAAGTCTGTACAGTATTACCAATCAATATCGATAATGCTTGTAAGTTGTTGAACTCCGTTGATCCCTTATCATATATGTCCTTGAGGACGAGATTATCTTGAAGGATCTTCTCAAAGTCCTTGAACATCGTAAGACCAACTCTACTTGAGCCGGAGAAGTATTTAAGTATGTCAGGATGGATCAACTTATTTGCAAGGGACGAACAGTTGTCTTGAGAGGTATCTATCAAGATCTTGTTGAACTTATTCAATTCTTCTGTTCCAGGTACTTGCTCATCAAATGGGAATGAAACAGGTCCAGCTGGCTTTCTGAAGCTTGGTAAGAAGAAGTTGTTAACAGAACGACACAATGGACATTGGTATCCAAGAGTGAAGGACGTTGGTTTTCTCAAGTACTCGTTGAAACACTTGAAGTGCATTCCATGGTTACAGGAAGTCATAACGAATCTTTGTGCATTTTCGCCGAACCGGTCAAAATACTCGTCACTCTGGGAGAAGCTCTCTCTTCTTGAAGTATTGTGAGAGGCAATGTAATTGGAGAGTCCCGGAGGTGTTCCATGTATGACATGACCAGTCTCATCGACAAAGGTCTCATCAAAGCGAACTTCAACTGGTCCACCGTCAAGCTCATCAAATTCCCCATCGTCAGGTAACAAAAAGTCGATGGCATCCACTTCCGATTCTTGGTAAGGAACAGGAGCGGCATCGACGAAATTGTCATAACTGTAGTTATCATCCAGATCAGAATCTTCTTCCGACACGATATGATCATGGTCATGGATCTCGTCATGCTCCTCCTCCAAACTATGAGTAGTTCCAGAATCAAGTCTCTTGCGCTTCTTATTGTTAAGCTCCTCTACAATGTGCTTGCCATAAGACGACTCGTCTTCATCGATCAAGGTCTGGTCATTCCAACTGTTGAAGGCCAACTTTTTGTACTCTCCGCTTCCTACTGGGAGGTTCCAGAACACGGCCGATCTGTTCACGTAACATGGATATCCAAAGACTTCAGTATCATTCTCATCTTGCTGACATAAGATACAGGTTCTCAAACTATTGTCTGCCAGTTGGTCTTCCATTTTCACATCTCCATCTTGATCAGTTTCTTTATTAGTGCCGAGATGTTCGGCATTCTTGGAGGCGAACTTCTTTTGTTGTTTCATCATCTTTCTCTTGATCTTCTCCAGTCTCTCTTTAGCCAATCTCTTGACTTGTTCCTCCTTTGTCTCGAATTGTGTACCTGTCTCCAGCTTAGCTCTCTTGTACTCTTCCACATGAGCTTCACCAAAAGAATCCACCAAAGTCTGGAAGACGTTCTCGTTCTTCACCACCATGAGTTGCAATATCTCGTCTGCCTTTCTCACATTGGACTTGGAGATCGATGTGGATTCACTGACTGTCATTAAAAGAGTAGGAATAGGGATTGTGATGAAAGTATCCAAGGAAGCACCGTTGAATTGCTCCTCCTTTACGATGGCATGGATCAAGTGTAACAAAGGAGACAAGAATGACTCGTTTTCAGTGTCTATTGCCGTTTGTAAAAGCTTGTAAAGCAACTTGACACTGTTGATAGACCGCATAAAGTCGTCAATTCTCTTGAAATTCTCACGCAGTTGTTCATCCTCAATGGCCAACAATTCTGGCTCTAAGACAATGTTATCAACCTTCTTCTTGGAAGCAGCCAGAAGTTCATTTCTGATAGCACCGGAAAGCTCCTGCATATCAGCAGACTCTGCCATTGGACTAAGAGGATCAAGTTGACGGAATATCGCTGGTTTGAGTCGGTATTGTCCACTGTCATTCAAACCTTGTGGCGGCTTGTACTCTGAGAGCTCCTCCAACAAAGCTTCGAACTTTGGATGCACACTGACTTCAGCAGGAAGCTTGTCAATAAGCAGAGAGTAGGCAGAAGGACCAAGACACAAGTGGTAACTGATCAACTTCCTGATCACTATCTCTTGCTTCTCTTCTTCAGACAACTCCACCTTGAAGGTGAGTCTCAGAGTAAAGATTTGGTAGAAGAATGTCACCATTTCCTCGATCATGTAGAACACCTTTTCTTCATACAAAGTGTGTTCCAATTCTTGCTTGTTCAAGAACCAGTCCAACAAATCAAATCTCTCCAAAAAGTTGAACAAAGATCTCTTGAATGAAGATTCCATAATAATGGAAAGTTGTTGCAAATGAAGGTCTTTCAACGGTCCATGCTCAGCGTAAAAGTTACCCGAATAAATGGCTTCTTGCTTGCTGACGAACAAACCGTTTCTTACCCAAAATCCTACACGAATTTGAGCACACAAGACCAAAGCACGTAAGGAAATATCAGACACCATGAGGAACTCGGAATGACTCAAACGGTGATCAATCTTGTCTACAGACATGTGCAAAATCTTCCTGTTCAACACACTAAGATCTCTCAATTTCAGAGACTCGATCAACAACGAAAGCAAAGAGTTCATTGGGTTCATGAAACCAACTTCTTGTTTGGCCACTTTGAACTCAATGATATTGAAGTCTCCTTGAAGAATATACTTCTCCTTGACATGGATATCTTGTAAGAAGTTATTCAATAAGATGATAGCCTCTTCGACCTGTTCCCTTTGAGCCGGAGTCAGAGAAGAAATTGTCTTCAGTACAACCTTTCCATACGAAGCCACCAACAAGTACAACATCATTCCCAAATCGAAATACGTTGCAAACTCTGTCGACTCACGCAAGACATGTTCTCCCTCCTTTCTCTTGATCTTCCAATTGCTCTGGAACCGTCTGAGAAAGAGCACCATTGGTAAGAAGTTTCTCACCTCGAACAAACACAAGTGATTCGTAGAGTAAGATGAGTTCTCGATCAACTTGAGAAGATCTTTAGTAGCATTCCTCTGAGTAAACCATACTGCTCTTGAACGGTGATCGGCACCCGAAATGATCTCTCTCTTTCTCCAAAGAATATCTCCTCCATCAGTGACACTACGGTCTCTCTCAAACATATCCATGATAGGACCCAACAAAGTCATGAGATATCCCTGTTGTAAGTAATGCAATGAGGTTTTAGGACACGTGAAAAGCTGGACTGTCACGTCATTCAAGGCGTTCAAAAGCCATTCTCTGTCCAATTCTGCCATATTAAAGAGCAATTGAGGGTAAATCTCCATAAACTGTTCGGCAAAGATAGGCTTGTATTTGAGATCAGCCACAAGAATAGGTGTGATCGCAGAATGAACTGCTTTTCTAGCAGTCTTCCAGAATCTGATATCGAAATACAAGAGATATTGTAATCTGGAATTGGTGATATGTCTCTCGGGATCTTCTACCAAGAGTTCCTTCAATGGTCTTCTCAATTCATTGACGTCAAAAGTAGAAGGTTTGATCTTGGTCTTACCTCCATGTGGTATCATATTATCCCTGGTGAGAATACCGTTGGAAGCCATGGATGACTCGGAGGTGAATGGACGATCAGGTCCTTCATAATATGGTTCTCCCACCTTGGACAAATCAGGTGGAGACGTTATAAGTTCACAATAGATTTCTCTCAGAGCTCTTTGAACATCCAAATTGGTGTGATTTAATACCATATTCAAAAACTCCAACAAATACTCCACCAATTCTTGCTTAAGATTATCTCTTTTCGTTCCTATCGTTGCAGTCAACCCCGTTCTCTGTACTATGAAATATGAGCCAATCAAGGCATCCAAATCGGTGGAACTCTGTAACAAGGTCTTACCATACTTGTCTACGTTAACCGCGAGCTGCTTAGATCTCTGGGCAGAACATCTTAAGGCAGCTTGGATTCTAGAAGTGGCATCTGGGTAATTATGGAACTCATCGTTCCATAACACCAAACAATACTCATTAGAATTCGACGTTATTCCGTCTTTGAACAGATTCGAACCAAAATTGACAAGCTCGTTTAAACTCGAAGAAGACTTCCAAAAGCTATGGATCATTGGAAGTGTCTGATATTGATGCAGCATGACATGGATAATGAAGTCCAAGATTTGTCTAAAAGTCAGTCTCATCAGGTCTTTGAAGTCCAGAGAAACTTCGTAATGTGTCGTTTCCCCATTGGCACTTTGGTTGCATTTGCAATGTAATTCGTTTGTCCAAGCTTCTGGGTCCCCACAATCACAGATACCCTCATTTTCTGCTGATGCTATGCTTACTGTTACCGAATGATTCTCATGGTCTTCCGGGTTGAAACAGTACGAACACAAGACACAGGTCTCATCAAATCCACAGTCGATACAACGGTAGATTGGTTCACCTTGATTGAACTTCCTGGAGCAGGGTCTTCCAATATGAACAGCATTGGCTCGCCTGGAGTCTTTATAATGTAACCGATACAGCAAGCTATAACTCTCGGATGTGATCTGTTGGTATGATTGGGGCTTGTCCGACATGTCAAAGTACTCTCCAGGGATGACATCTTGTAAATATTTACCCTCATTGGTGAAGGCAAAGAAACAGTAGTCGAGCGTATAAAGGGAGTCCCTTAATTTGCCATTGTCCAACCCATGGACCAGCTCACGCACAAGCAACAAGAGCTCCTTGATTAAGGGCGAATCCGGATCTTCGTAATATGGCCCTAAATTTGGCATATTCAATGCACTCGCTAAAATGGCGGCTTTTACTTTTCGATGCTAATGGAGATCAGAAATGTATCAGCTCTTCTCGTTTAAGTTCACTCTCTTTTTTTTTCTTCCTCTTACTTAGAAATGGGAAATATTACTAAGACAGAAAAAAAGAAGAACTAAAATATCTGAGCGGCATCGGAAGGCGGAGGCAAAAGTGTACATATAAAAGCAAGACCTTATAATTGACTTGAGACTTGTAATTGCCACCAAAAGCATGTCTAGTGATCTTAGGAAATACATCGCGGAGCTTCCTAGGCGAGAGGGTTTCACCTTCAATGAGCGCACTCGGACTCTTCTCAGAAGACTGCTTTATCTCAGCGCTACGAAGAATGGTAAATACTTACAAGAGTTGTTCAGAGGCGACCAGCGTTACGTGCACGATGGAGATTATGATCTGGCGGTTTATAGTCCACTCGACGGAAGGAGTTGGAGAGTCAACGACAACAAAGATAACGATCCCTCGCATCCCAATAGACCCTGCACACGAAAGTTTCGTATAGGAGAGCCGATCTACAGATGTTTGACGTGCGGATTGGACGATACCTGTGCGTTATGTTCCGCTTGTTATCAGCCCGAAGATCATGAGGGTCATCAAATGTACATCAATATCTGTCAAAGAGAGAACGGAGGAGTGTGTGATTGTGGAGATCCCGAAGCCTGGACGGTCAATTTGGATTGTCCTCATTTCCATTCTGATTCTATTGAAAGTGATTTGGCGGAAGAGTTTCATAGATCTCTCGAAAGTACCTTCGAGGTGGTGTTAGATTACGTCATTGATATCATGGTGAACTCGAACTTGATGTATTTGAAGATGCCTCAAACACCACAGTTGATCAGGGCCTTTTCGGATAATTCTTCTTTATTGGCCTCCAAATACGGACTGGAAGATATCAACTCGACCAAATACGCTTTGATGCTTTATAATGACCAAACGAGACAGCAACAAGATGCGATAAGAAGAGTACATTTAGCAACGGGGAAGGTGAAAGAGTTCGCCACGATGGTGACGAGAGAAGTGGAATCGTATGGAAAGGCTATTGTGCTAGGATCGGAAGATATCGATTTGTTGATCGAGAGACAAGCCATTCTTTCAGCAACGGGGTTCAGTACGGCTATCAGAAGTTTGAGAGATGTCTTTAGAGAGAACTCCTGTGATGAGATGATCAGATGGATGGACGACATTACTAGTTCGTCTATCTTTGAAAAGTACTCCTCTTTCAGAGATCTCTTGGCTCGTGCATTTGTACGTAAGTGGGACTCTGGTATCAATGGACAAGTGTGGGTACCTCAACAGTATTCTCCAGGTGTGCTAGATCGTGATAACCTCATACCGGCAATTAGAGAAAGCGAGCCAAATAACTGTCCAAAGCATTGGGAATACGAACATACACCTTGGGATCTCCCGAAGGATATTTGTGAGGATATTGAGTACAACGATGAACAAACAGTGCGTAATTTGAACGAGGGAAAGAACTTTCTTGGGTCGAGATGGCAATACTTCATCTATATGGATATCAGATTCTGGAAGTCGATTCGTTTGGTGCTACATGACCTTTATATCTATGGATTGATCTCCAATTTGACCTACAAACAGGTCAGTAACAGTCAATATGTGGACATTTATCCCCAAGTGGCAGAGATGTTCTTGACTACCGATAGAGAAACAGAGTCTTCTGTGATGAGTTGTATTTCGACGCAATTATTCACATGTCCATCGAATGCCACTGCCAATATCAAACATAATGAAGTGACCAAATTCTTGGCTCTTTTTTACAACTTCATCACACGTAACGTTGTTGAGGGACCTAAGTCAGTTGATGTTGGTCATGACATCAACTTTGCTAATTTGAGAGCCAGAAAGTGGTGTCAATTCTTCTTCGATCTCAGTTACATTGTCAGTAGAAACGAACAGACGGAGCTCATGTTTCAGCCGAAGATCTTGAATCAGATCGTTGATGTGTTCTTATTATTCCAAGGATTTCCAACCTTGAAGAGATCTCCATTGGAGCATGTCGAGTACGAGTCAAATGATTATCCAGTTTACTTCCACACCATCACCAACTTCAGTCACTTTGTTGAAGGTATGGCTAGAAGTATGAACAAGTTGGAGCCTACCAAACGGTCGAGGAATCTTATCAGAGACGCTTGCCGGTTGGTCATCGAGAGACTTGGAGCATATATCAGTGGCAGTGATTGGTGTCCTTTGAAGGTTGGTTCTGATACTCAACTTGAACCTATTCAATACACCAGATTGGAGCCATCTGGGGCTCGTATCATTGACTTCCAAGTCAGTAAGCAAAATGTTAGTTTCATCCATTGTGTCCACTTGTTATTGTCTTGGTTGGTGGAACTCAACAAGTTTTGCACAGACAATGAAGGTTTTAATGAGTTGTTCATGGAATATTATCTGCTGGATGTAAGTCTTTTGTCTACCAAGGACCAGACCAAATCCTATTCCTTACAACTTTTCGACTTCCCTTTGAGAACTCTTGTTTTACTTTCGCAGATCAAAGTTGGTTTCTGGGTAAGAAACGGGTTCAGTGTACGTACCCAAATGCAAATCTATAGAAAGTCTACTATTAGAGACGGTGGATACTCCAGAGATTTGTTCTTGACCCAATGTTTCGTTGCAGCTTTACCTGAGACGATTACAGCAGGAACCATTTTCTCAAGATGGGAAGTCTTACCTTGGATCGAAGGAGAGTATGAAAATACCACATACGGCAAGGAAGTGTCTCCTTTGATAGTAGAGGAATTGTTGTTGTTCTTCATCAACGTTTTGACAGACGATACCCACTTGCAACAGTTGACTGGTGAGAAGGTCAACGAGAACCGTATCACCAAGGAGATTGTATCTGCCCTTTGTTTTAAGCCGTTGAGTTTCAGTGAAGTATACAAGGAAGTTCCTGAGCATATTGCTTGTGAAAAGAAGTTCGAGTACATGTTAGATGTTGTTGCTGACTTCTTACCTCCTAAATCACACAATGACGTCGGTCTTTACAAGTTGAAGGATGAATACTTTGAAGATCTTGATCCTTACTTTGTGCATTACAGCTCTAACAAGAGAGATGATGCCACTGAGGTATTGAAGAAGAGAATCCATGCCAAGACAGGTAAACCTATGGATCAAATTTATTTGGAGCCAAAGGTGATCAAATTCACTGAAAGAAATGCTCGTTACAGTTCGATTCCGAGAGTGACTTCTTCTGAAATGTTTACAGATTTCTTGAGAAGTACATTGAAGTACGTTCTTTCCACCGGTGTGGAGAAGGCTGACACTTTACTTGACTTGTCTTTGCACTTGATCACTATCTCGTGTCTGTACAACTATGATAAGCTTTTCGTTCGTGGTTTGTTACATTCTAAGGGGGGTTCAGTTACTGCTATGCTCTATCATGTTTTAGTTGAAGAGAGTTATAAGAATTATCATATGAAGGTCAGATCGATATTCCAGTACATCATCAATGATGTCGGTATTGAAGATTTGACTCAGAGTATGCAATCGGAAATAGTCGACTTCCAACCGGATATTTTGACCTTGGATCCACAAAAGAACTGCTCTGAAGGAGGTTCTGATCTGGAGAAGAAGAAGAAACTGGCCGAACGGAGAAAGCTGAAGATCATGCAAAAGTTCAAGAAACAACAGCTGAAGTTTATTGCCAATAATGACACTGTTACCTCTCCTGGAGATGGCACGGATATTGAAATGAAGGATGCTTTGATTGAGACTGACGATTCTTTCAGCTGGAAGTTCCCCGACGAGCATTGTATTCTTTGTCAAATGCACAAGGAGGAAGAGCCTTTTGGTGTCGTGGGATGTATTACATCGACTCCAGAATTCCGTTCTGTACCTTTTGATGACGATTATTGGTTTATCAAGGCTTTCTCCGATAATGAGAACTTGGATCAAGAGAATGTCGATTTAAGTTTCGATGAGAGATACACCAAGGCCTGGCACGAGTTCATGTCTGCAAAGAAACGAGCTCTGGTCATTGGTCCCCTGTTTCCTCAAAGAGATTGTTTGGTAGAAGATCACCATATTTTCACCTCTTGTTCCCATGGAATGCATTACTCTTGTTTCTTACAGTACTATAAAGACACAAGGAAGAGAATTACTCAGATCACAAGAAAGTTACCGGAGGATTTCGATAAACAGGAATTCTTGTGTCCTTTGTGTAAATCCTTGAACAACTGTTTTATTCCAGTTGTCTCAGAGACGAACAAGAACTCATTGAAGGAGTTCTTACAACCGGGAGCTCTGGATTCTACTGAATGGTATAACAAGTTTCAATTATTGGAGAAGGAAGACTTTCAAACCTTGAAAGAAAGGGTTATTGTGGAGGCCATTGCCAACTCCAAACAAGATTTGATTCCAAGTTACTATCAAGCATTGTTTGTCAACCCTGAGAAAGAGAGAAAGATGCACACCAATTTAATCCATTCGTTGGCCAGTAACTTGAGCATGATCAGTGGGTTGGGGAACATTTTCCAGAAACCAAGTATTGATCTGATCTTGATCAAGACTATCGAGTCTGTCGAAATCTCTTTGAGAGGTTTCCCTCATAGAGACTACGAGAACGGTATATTGATCAGTCAAATCTCTAATCAGATATTGACCACCTTGAGAATCTTCAACAACTTCAAAACGACTGTTGAAATGATCAATTCCTACTCCTCCACAAAGAGGGAGAAGAGAACCGATATCAACAATTCTAGTTTCATCGGAACGGTAGGACAATCTTTGGGTAAGTTATCTCTTCTTGGTAACCCATACGAATTGGCCGATGTCGTTTTGTCCGTTGACTTCTTTGAGCTTTTGGTAGAATGTGCTCATTTGAGACTCGGAGATATCAAACCACACTCGGTGATTAGAACCTGTTACTCTTCGCATTTCTTACAAACCTTCTACTTGGTCACTTACCATGTGCTCAATAATTTGGACAACCTTCTGACTTGTTTACCTTTGCTTCCAGTCGTGAATATTGATCTTGACTTACCGAAGATTGGTGAGTTTCTCAAGGGCATTTGTGGTCACATTCAAAGACATACTGATCTTAGTGACGTCAACATGGAACCACTTTTGAGTTCGAAAGAGAATTGGGCTAGATTGTACACTATGGTGATCAAGTTAATGACTCCATTCTTGAGAAAGGTTGCTATCTACTCTTATGTGAAGTGTGCTAATACTCAAGATATTGACTTTGATCAATATGATTACGAAGTTTTAGAAGCCGATAGATTGTGTTCCTTCTTGCAGCTTCCAGCTTTGAATGAGCTTTTGAATTTGTTCTTCCAAGAATCATCACTGGAATCTGACATTTACAGTATTTTCATTGCCAAAGAACCAGAGCTCAGTTTGCCATTGGCAAACTACAACTTACCATATCCAGGTCTTGTCACTTTACTGGAGTTACCAGAGAGACTTGACGACTTCTTTACCAAGTTGTACTATCCTCAAGGATTGAACAACATCAAGAACCCAGCTATTTGTTTGCATTGTTGTGAGATCTTGGACATGCAAAATTTGTCCTTGGATTCTCAGTTCGGTGAATGTTTCCAACATTACAAACAACATTGTCTCAACAACGACAACGGTATTTTCTTACTTCTGAAGAACACCAAGTTACTTTTGATTCATGAGGATAACGGTTCCTTCCACGACGCTCCATACATTGACCCACATCATGAGCTCAATAGAGAGGGCACTTTGGGACATGTCATGTACTTGAGTAAGGAACGCTATACCCATTTCATGAGAAGCGTATGGTTGGGTCACGACATTCTGAATTACATCACCAGAGCCCTCGAAAACAACGTCGATGTTGGTGGTTGGGAAACGTTATGATTGTATTTATATAGAGTTTTATTTAATCTTCTAATTTGGTGTCCAGGATCTTTTGAGCAACTTCCTCCAGGGTTCCCGGTGTCTGTTTAGCACCACCTGGGTATCTAGAACCCTTGTCCTTCTTGGCCTTCTTTACCTTTTGGACTGGAGCAGCAACTGGATAAGCCTTGGCTTGAAGTTCCAAGAATTCCTTGTTCTCAGCCAACTCCTCTCTCAATGGAGCCAACAAACCGTTGATGGCATCGGTGACACCGATCTTCAAATCTTGAGGAGACAACTTCTCGCTGGCGAAGTCACTTTGCAACTCCTTGAAAGAAGTGTAAGTGATTGGACCACCGTACTTCTCTGGTCTGTCAATGTAGAACTTGAAGTAGGTAAGATCATTTTGCTTCAATTCGTTGATAGGACCCAAGACGAATTCGATGAAGGATAACAAACCGTTCTCCTCAATGTTACCTGGAGAACAGAAAGCACTGTTGATCTTCTTCTTAACAACCTTTGGCTCCTCCAACAAGTCGATCTTGGAGTTAGGATCAGAGGCAGACATCTTACCACCTTGAGCCAAACCAGGTACCATCTTGTTCATCAAATGGGCTCTCTTCTTGTAACCCAAACTTGGCAAGTTTTCCTCGGCCAAGACGAAGATCTTTCTTTGGTCGACACCACCGAATTGCACATCGACGTCCAAGTATTGTTCGTCCAAAGCTTGCATCAATGGGTAGATCAAACCAGATAACAATGGGTTATCAACTTGCTTGACGACATCGGCACCAGCTCTCTTAGCATCGTTTTGAGAGACAACATTACTCAACTTGAAAAGATCCAAAGTGTAATCACCACCCAATTGGTAAGAGGAACCTTGAACGAACTTCAAGTTCTCGATTGGGACATTGATCGACTTCAAGATGGACTTCACAAGGATCTCATAGTATTGAGCTCTGTAGTTAACAACTTCTAAAGGAGCCTTCATGTTATCCAAGAAAGCATGTAAATCAGCAACAAGAACAGTCACTTCAACACCAGCTTTCAAGAAGTGAGCCAACTTGGTCATCGGAACGAAGTAACCACAGTGAGGCTTACCAGTAGGAGCAGTACCCCAGTACAACTTAAGCTTCTCCCCCTTGTCCAACTTCTCCTTGATAATTTGGCCATTCAAAACCTCCTGAAGACCTCTAACGATCAAATCGTATTGCTCTTGTGGATCCGTAAGCACAGATGACATCTCTTAACTATGACTAATGGTATTATAATAAGTTCTTCAACTTTTTGAAGATTGGAAGAAAAAAAAAAAAAACGACTGAAAAAAAAGCTTCTGTTTGAAAGAGCCGTTGAAAAAAAAAGGAACACGAGTAGACAAGTAAAGTAGAAGTTCACCATTAACTGAGCGGTATACAAAGATGAAGATTGCAGTAGAAGGGGCCAGTAAATGCAAGAAGGTATCATGTGGGATGTATGGATGTTCCAAGGATGATACTTTGGATCGGATCTTGAAGTCTCAGTTCATTGAGTCAACTCCAGTGACGGAAGAGTTGGCTGTGCTAGAGACGGAACTTTCCACCTCTACCGACTCGCAAAGTCCATACAAAGACTTTCTTATAGGCCAATTGAGTTATTTGACGTCATTGGAATCTGGTGTTGAAAAACTGGCACTGATCATTGAGTCCAACTCGGGTGTCAAGTACTCTTTAAGAACAATCTACCTTTACTTCACCTATTTACTCAAACTGAAGGACGAAGCCGCTGTCGCCAAAGTGTGTCAACTTTTAAGTGACAACTTCACCCATTACCCAGAGACTTCCAATGTTCTCGATAGACACTACCTTCTCTTATTACTTGAACAATTATACGACTTTTGCAAATCGGACACTTTCCCGGAATTGATCGAAAAGTTCCAGGACAATTACAACTTGGTCATCACCGTGGCTTCGTATATCTATTACGTTCTGGGAACTCACTTAACGGACTTGCGTAATTATATCACTACTGTGAACAAGAAATTGGCAGCTCATGGGTTCCCTAAAGCCAATGAAATCAATAATGAAGTGGAGTACTTTATCGTTACGGTCTTTGACAACAACCAGTTGTACTCTATCATGTCATTAAGCCAAGTCAAGTCTATGATCATCAGCTCCTTTGAAAGAACGTTCCAGAATACCAAGATCTTGAAGAGATATATTAGCTGTCTCATCTTGGAGGATCTCATGGAGGAGATCAAACCTAGCTTTGACGTGTACGTCAACTACGTTGAAAAGGCCAGACTTCAATATGGAGGTGAATATTATGATATCTTAGATACTATGGAAGTTTACAAGCAAGTCTTGAGATATTCCGTACACCACATCGATGTGGCCTTTGTTAAACAGACCTTTACCAGACTCCTGCTGCTTTTGGAAGTCTTTTGTACAGAGATGGACATTGACTATACGAAAGAAACCAACTGGGATTCATGCGTTTTGGAGCTGAATCCTATTTGTGGTAAGATTGTTTCAGAAGCTTGGTTTGCCATGGCAATGGCAGCTAAAGCTGTAGCCACTGATAGTTCCACCAATGGAGTTGAGTTGACTCAACATTTGAAAGAATCCACCCAATATTTCACGCGTTGTCTCCAATCCTCTGCCACTCAACTGAGTCACCATTACTATGAATATGCTTTGGTTCTTCTGAAACTCAGTAAGATTAAACTGGCCATCAAATTGATGAAGAAGTGTTGTTTGACGGACAAGGAAAACTTCAAGTACTGGAACTTCTTGACCTTGTTGTACTCGACGGAAGAAAACTACGTCAATGCCGAGAGCTTGATCAATAACTCCATCTTGTTACTCAATGCCAAATTGGAAGAAGACGACTTTGTCAGTGCACTTACAACAGAAGACAAAAAAGACATTTTACAACTCAAGATGACCCACATCAGTTTGATCGAACTCATGAACAATACAACGGTGGCACTCCAATGTTTGCCTGACTTATTTCTGGTCTACAACAGAATCTTCAGTTCCGAATTGCAATTACATGAAAAGCTGTTAGACTTATCTCCTACTCAATCTCTCAAGAAGAAGAATCTGTTGAAGAAAATCCTTAGAAGACCTTCGTCATATTCTCATCATTCTCGTCCTTCTGTTGTCTCCACCTCGACAACTCTGCCTACTGAAATGTCTGCTACAAGTAAGAAGTATTGTCAAAAGCTTTGGTTGTGGTCTACCAATCTCTACCTCAAGACGTCGATGTTTGAGCAAGCAGAAGATGCTATAGTGGAAGCTGAAGCTTTGGGGCTGAATTCCCAAACGGCCTCCAAATACGGATTATTACTCTTACTTCGTGGAGACTTGAAAGCTGCTACTACCGAGTTCGAGAAACTGATCCACTTGGATTCCAGTAACACTGAAGCCATTATTGGATTGAGTAGACTGATCATTGATCATAAAGATGAAGAATTAGTAGGTCATGTCTTTGTTAATGAGAAGGACAAGAGAGCTGCCGAATTGAGATTGAAGATGCTCTTGGAAGATTCTCTGTACAATTACCAATGCTCACAAGTCACAGAGATCCATTGGTACTTGTCCCAAATCTATGAAAAATACCAAGACTTGGACAAACAACAAACTCATTTGTGGAGATGCATCGAATTAGAAGAAAATAAACCAGTAAGAGGTTTCTCTTGTTTAGAAGAAATAGTATAGAAATAACACTTTTTTTGCCCTCGCTTCTTTTCTTTTTACCCTTATCTCTTATCGGCTTGCAGGTGGCGGCGAAAAAAAAAATTCAACGAGATCTTCTTTTCTTTAATTAACACAAAGGAAATGGAAAGATCTGGAGCTGGAGCTGTTAGACAAAGAAAGCCAGTTGCTGCTGCTGAAAAGGCTGCACCAAGTCCACACTTGAGTGGACCTGTCGAGCTTACAGATGAGGAGATCGCTGCTGCTCAAGATGCTCCTATCACCATGAAGGACATCTTATCATTGATTGCCGTCATGGCCCCGATCGCCCTCATAATCTACCTCCAAGGTAAATACTTTGCTGCTAACAGTAAACCAGAACCTAACTTATTCTTGGACTTGTTGGACGATTTGAGAAGTTAGCTGGTCATCTATATAAAACTATCATCTGCCTAATATAATAATTCAATTCTTCCTTCAGACACGACCCTAATGCTAGTAATTTTTTCTCTCTTTTTTTAACCACATGGAGTCTACCCCGAAAAGTCGTGTAAAATTGCAAAAGAAAATACTTTTTCTCTTTTCGGAACCAGTGCGCGAATCACGGGAGAAAGTGCAATTTCACTCGTGTGACCTCCTCCTCAAAGTGTCAAATTGACAATAATTACATTTCGCGGGACAGCAGTAAAAATTAGATTAAAAATGGTAATATAAATGCTAATATTCGTGGATGATCGTGACGGACGATCTCATTAAACGTTCTCTTTGGTGTCTCCTTCTCCTGGAAACCTCGCTTCTTTCGGGACTTTATTATAAAATTATTTTTCTCCCCATCTTCCCTTCTCCCCTCCTTCGCCCTTCCACATTCCGTCGCGTGAATGTTGGCTGGGATGCTGATGTCATGGCTCATATCTAGTTAGAATGACTCAGCAGATAAGAGTACAGAACCGAGTTTGCCGTAAGCAAGACGGTAGCCAAGGCAACTGACAAATATTTCATCAGAGTATTTCTTAACTTGCGTTCCGATGCCGGAGCCTTCTTTATTATAATCTCAGTGTACCCCGAGTCGGTCTGAGCCTCCACATCCTTCTCCTGCTGAGCTCCATGTTGAAATATGCTAATTTTGATGTTCATTTGTCACTATGCGAATAAATAATGCTATCTAAACCAGATCCTCTAAACTTTGTCTAGTTGTAGTCTAAAGAAAAGCTGGAGAAGAAATTTTTTTTTTTTTTTTCTACTTCAAAACAACAATAGTTTTCCCTCGCCTTACTATTTGGGCTTAAAAATTTTGACAATAGTAGTGCATAATACTAAGTTTTTTTGTCCTCTTTTTACTCCCTCGCTTCTATTTTTTTCTCTCTCTTTTCTTTTTTCTTCCTAGGGCTCAAATTCTATGGAGTAGAAGGAAGCTTCTATTATTGTAGATGGGGGATACAAGGGTACAATTGCGGATAAATTATCAGATGGGATCCTCCGAAATGCAAGATACGATCCATGTGATGGGGATGTAGGTTGTTGGGAATCCAAATGATTTGTAGTGTAAATTGTCCTTACTTCAGAGCTGCAAGATTAAGGCATTGTAGTATAAATCATATATATCTCGCTTCTATTGTAAGCCATATTCGAGAAGATACCTTTGACCAGATCCTAGTCGCTTCTTACTTCCGATCTCGTTCATCTCGATCCGACCCGACCAAAGTACCTTATCTCATCGATGTCCTAAAATGGCAAGTCCGGACCAGATCTGGTGTTACCTACCGAGAATCGGCTATTACCCTTTTCGTATGTCGGCTTATCGCGCTTTACTTCAATCATACATATGCAGTGCTTTTTTGGCTTGAGGAGGTCCCGAAGTAATGCGTCAGTTACGCTATTAGGCTGATTACCAAATCGGGCCCTCACCCGTTCAAAGCACTCCTAACTGTGGCGGATAATTGTTGGTGCACCATTGATAAGAGAGCTTTCCTTTGAAGCTTTCTTTTTTTTTACATAGTAAAGAAGGTTGGCTGTATTGCCGTTTGGTTAAAAAAAATAAGTGACAATTGTTATCTTTTCTCCTGGGCGGAGTTTGAACTATTTTAGACCAATAGGGAGTAGCATTTCTATTGTATGACGACATTTCTCCTTGGATCCCTGCGGTTTTAGGTGTATCATACTTTGAGGGTCCCAAGCAGCAGCATTTCATAAGTAATTAACTACAATAAGAACAATATCTATTTAATTGAACCACCAATCTCTCCACAATGATAGTTAAAACGTCCCTCTCTCCATGTCAAACGTTTTTTTGAAGCCCAGGCACAACGAAAAAAAGGAGTTAAAGCTCAAGTTTAACCCCGAGTTTTTTTAGTCTGCTCTTAAGATAAGCCAAAAAAGATAAGATAAAAAAAAAATTCGATATTTTTTACGATAATGCATGCTTACACAGCTAAGAAAAAACATATCAATTGTGAGGGACGACCAAGAAAAAGAAAAAAATTGGTTGTTCAAATATTGTATAAATAGTCTGCATTACCCCCCTTTCGAAGTCCGTCAATCCTTCGTCAGACTAGTCAGCTATTCACCATGTCTACAATGTCACCGTGGGTTTCTGCCCACTCCAATAAAGGAACACCGAGCAAAGATGCCGCTGAGGTCGATATCATTAGTATCGAGGAACACAAGTTCGACGCTGGTACTAAGAGAGGTTTGAACTCCCGTCATATTCAATTATTACTGCTTGGTGGTGCCATTGGTACTGGTTTATTTATCGGTTCGGGTTCTGCATTGGCTCAAGTAAGTTTTTGATCCCCCTTTAGTACGACCCCTTAAGCACAATACTAACAATCTTAGTGTGGTCCCCTGGCCCTTCTTATCTCCTATATGATCATGAGTACTATGATTTTTACAGTCATGAACCAATTGACTGAAATGGTCACCTATTTGCCTTTGCCTGGTGAAGCTACCATGTATGCTTTGAGTAGAAAGTACACCAGTAAGACTTTCTCCTTCGTTGTCGGTTATAACTTGTACTATGCCCAGCTGATGATTCCACCGGCTGAAATTACTGCTTGTGGTTTAGTTATCAAGTATTGGACCGACATCAATGTTGCTGTTTGGATTGCCATCTTCTGTCTTCTGACCGTGATTATTAACTTCATGCCTGTCAGTATCTTTGGTGAGTCCGAGTTCTGGATTGCCCTTATCAAATTGTTATGTTTGACCGGTTTGATTATTCTTGGTGTCGTTATTTTCTTTGGAGGAGGACCAAACCAACACGGTGTCTTGGGTTTCCACTACTGGAAGGACCCAGGTGCCTTTGTTGAGCATTTGGCTGAAGGTGATACCGGTAAGTTCTTGGCCTGCTGGACAGCTATTATCAAGTCTGGTTTCGCCTTTGTTCTTTCTCCAGAGTTAATTACTGCTTGTTCTTCCGAGACCGTCAACCCAAGACATAACTTGAAGAAGGCTGCCAACCGTTTCGCTTACAGATTGGCTTTCTTCTACGTTATCGGTACTCTTGTTATTGGTGTTATTTGTCCATCCACCGACCCAGATTTATTGAGTGGTTCCTCCAACGCTGGCTCCTCTCCATATGTCATTGGTATCAAGTTGGTTGGTATCAAGGTTTTGGACCACATTATCAACGGTTGTATCTTGACCTCCGCTTACAGTGCCGGTAACTCCTTACTTTACTCTGCCTCTAGAATGTTGTTCACCATGGCTTTGAAGGGAGATGCTCCAAAGATCTTTGCCTACTGTAACAGATGGGGTGTTCCGGTCTACTCGGTAGCCATCACCTGTTGTTTCTGTCCACTTGCCTTCTTGAACTGTTCCGACTCCGCCGCTACTGTCTTCACCTGGTTGTCCAACATCTCCACTGTCTCTGGTTTCATCGAGTGGACTTTTGTTGCCATCACCTACCTTAGATTTAGAAAAGCTATTGCCTTCCACGGCATGGACGACAGAGTCCCATTTAGACCTCCTCTCCAAAAGGCTGGTGCCTACTTCTGTCTGTTCTTCTTTTCTCTTTTGGCCCTCACCAATGGTTACGCTGTCTTTGTCAAGGGTAACTGGAGTATTAATGACTTCTTTGCTTGTTACGTCACCATTGGTTTCGTCATCTTCTTGTTCATTGTTGGTACTCTTTACCACAAAGAAAAGAGACTTTTCGCTCCACCAGAAGAAGTCGATGTCATCACTGGTTTGGCTTTGGTCGAAAAGGAAGAAGAAGAGTACGATATCCCAGTCCCAAAGAACATCTGGGAGAAGTTTTACTTCTGGCTTTGTTAATTGTTATTTATCATTCAATTCTATATATCGTAAGTATTCCATATTCGTATTATGATATCGGCTGTAAGAATTAACTTTAAGAACTGAGGGCACTTTCTTTTCTGCTCTATTGTCACTGTTTTTCTGCAAGTCAAGTCTCAAAGCTAATCACCCTCGTTCTTATTACGAATTTTTCGTTTTTCCTATGAATATCCTCTCGGTAGCCAAGTTGGTTTAAGGCGCAAGACTGTAATCGAATAATTAGAAATCTTGAGATCGTGTGTTCGACTCACACCCGAGAGACTTTTTTTTTACATTTTTTTTTCACCTGGTAAAGACCAGAAGATCTACCAGACAAAGGGATGAAACAGAGGGGCCCAGAGCAATGAACTGGGTCTGAAACAGGTGCATAATTTGAGGCAAGGGTCATCTCATCCTATGATTTATAGTCTACATTTTTTTGATCACACCATAAGCTTCGTTACTATATACAGCGGAGTCCTAGACTTATGAATACCGAGAGCAGATTATTTTCCAGATTGTTGGATTCTTTGAATGTAAGCTCTTGAAATAGTGTTCCAAGCTCTCATGTACTTCTCGGAACATTGAGTGACACACAAGTCTTCAACAGAGGTCATCGAACTTTGTGGTTGTTCGATACACTTGGCGAAACAGTTCTCAGTCAACTTGTTGACCAAGGCAGTGGCATTTACTACTGCCAACTCTTGGGCAATCTCATTTTGAAGTTTCTGCTTCAACTCTTGTTGAGCCAAGTTAGAAGATGAGCTGGTAGATGTGGAAAGAGGGGCAGTAGCAGCACCAGACGAGCTACCTCCGAATAAAGATCCTAAAGCCATTATGTATAGTAGTAGTTTGAGCTTCTATATCTCCGTTATATCTGCAAAATTTTTTTCCTAGAATCATAATTGATCAAAATGACACTACTAATGGAAGTGGAAGTCAGCAATAATGATGTATTGGCATTCAGTGTAATGGTCATCAGTAAAGAATTCAGACAAAAATAGTTACCAATAATAGAGGAACAGGTGCTGGTTCTGAGCCAAGTGCTATTTCAGATATTAGAATATTTTTACCCACTTAAATCGAATTGTTCGAAAAACACACACCGGATGATGTGGTGGCTCAATGGTAGAGCTTTCGACTCCAATTGTTGAAAGAATTTTCTACAGTGTCATCGAAGGGTTGCAGGTTCAATTCCTGTCCATGTCAATACTGGTTCTTTTTTTTCTTATTTTTTTTTAGTTAGAGAAAAACCCCCTTTTTGCAAGAGAAGAGATCGATACAGCGCTAAGCAGATGAACAATACCGATAGTGGCGTTACCAAACTTTTTGGGTTTTTGAATACTCCCGTTTCAGGATCTGCTCATATTAACAATGGAATAACGTTCAAAGGGTTTCTTTCAGCGATAAGCTTTTCTGTTGTGCTCTTCACTGGCCAAATAGTTTTGTTCTCCTTCCTCAGATCGAGGCTTCCTCAGATTTATATGACTCGTAAGTTCTCGAAATCGAAGTCAGTAGTTGTAGAAGAGGAGGGGTTTTTTGGTTGGGTTCCCCCTTTGCTGTGTGAGCTGAATTTGAATAGTTTTCTGGAGAGTGGGTTAGACGCCTACTTATTTTTGAGGTTATTGACTCTCATGAAGCGAGTGTTCTTCTTCTTGTCGATTATCAACAACTTAGTACTCTTACCAGTGAATCTCTTAGGAAGCTCGAGTATCATATATCCTACATCATTCTTTGATAAGCTGTCAATGTCCAATATTGCACCGGAGAAGAGTAACTATTATACCGTGCATTTCATTATGACGCTCTTTGTCATCTGCGTATTCCATTTCGTTCTTATAAGAGAGCTCAAGTGCTTTCCGGCCTTGAAGAAGCTTCTTGCAAGGACACATTGTGGAGAAGCAGTCATTATGATTTGTAATGTTCCCCCAGAGTTGCAAGAGCATCTGATCCTTTATTCTCTATTTCAAGTTCTTCCGGGTGGAGTCAAGGATTTGTGGTTTATATTTGACTCAAAAGAAGTACACAATCTGATTAGGGAGTTCAACAATATGAGATACCAGTTGGAGAAGTATGAGCTACAGTACCAGCTAAACTTGGTAAAGAGATTGAAAGAGACAAAAGAGGAACTTCCAATGTCCTCTTTCAAAACCGAAAGACCAAGGGGTGTCCCAAGACCGAACAAACTTGGTAAGGAGATATTTAAGTTTTCTAAAACCAAAGCTGATTTGATTGAATATTATGCTGAAGAACTTGTGAAAGCTCACGAGAAGATAAAGATGCTTCGAGATGAAACCTTAACAGCAAAGGACCCATCTTATGATAAAGTGTTCATCCATTTTAACATCCCAGTGAGCGCTCATATCGCAAACCAAATCACTCTTTTTGAGTTGCCCAATAAAATGAACCATCAGGAGTTAGGAATGAACCCCAAGGATATGATTTGGTCAAACGTGGAACAGGCAAGAGGATGGTGCTACAGACTCAAAAGTTTTTCTGCTCGACTGCTTGGTATTATAATCACCGTTGGCTGGGTTGTTCCTGTTTCGATCGTTGGTATCATGTCACAGCTTCCCAATTTGACCAGACTGATATCGTTCTTGGGGTTCCTTAATGAAGCTCCCATTTTCGTTAAGTCAGTCTTGACTAGTATTCTTCCAACAATACTGTTGGCCATCTTGATGGAGATTGTCCTTTGGGTATTCGCTAACTTATCCGTTTTGAAGGGCAAGATCTCCGGATTCAAATGTCAAATTGATCTCCAGAATTGGCTCTTCATGTTCTTGTTCGTCCAAATGTTCTTAATTGTGTCAATTTCATCCGGGATTACTGCTATTGTTGAAAACCTTGTTAACAATCCAGTTTCAGTTCCCACCTTTCTAGCTATGGATCTTCCCAAAGCATCGAATTTCTTCCAGTCATTTTTAATCATGAGAAGTTTGATATACACCGGAAACACTCTTTTGCAGCCAAAGTGCCTATCGATCTACCTACTTTCATGTATTTTCTCAACCAACACCCCCCGAAAGCAGAGAGAACGGTTGTTATTTGAGCATAAATGTTCCTGGGGTGCCATTTACCCTATGTTTACTGTCTTTGGATGTATTGGATTGATATACTCAATCATATCTCCGATAATCCTCTTCTTTGCAACTCTTTCATTTGCAGTGGTTGCCATCGGCTTCAAACATAATTTGGCCTTCGTTTATGACATTATTAACGAGAGTGAGACTAACGGGTCGTTATACATTACAGCATTGTTCCAGCTCTACTCTGGGATTTACTGTTTGGAGTTAGCACTTTTGGGATTGTTGATATTGCAGAAGTGCCACATTTTAGCCTTTTTGATGTTGGTGGTGTTTCTGTTTACCATAGTGATCAATAATTATGTCAAGTCAAATTATTGCAACCAAGCATTGGCTTTCATTGGCAGAAAAGATGTTGAGAGGTGTCTCAAAATATTACTGATAGAAGCGAAGAGTGATAAAAGCTATGGTGCGGTTATATGGTCCAAGCTAGAATTTTTGATCCCACCAACGCCGGTGCAGGATGATCTTGTTGTTTCGATTGAGGTTGAGAAGGAATTGGATGAAGATGACTTGCCAAATTCCTTCTTTCCAGAGTTACCAGAGCTACAAATAATTATACCATCTTTGTGTGACACAGAGGTGATTGAACTGGAGCTCAACAGATTGAAAAATCGCGGAATACAAGTTGTCAGTGATCAGGACTTACCTATTTTTTGAGCCGCACGTCTAATGCACAAAAAGAAAATTTCGAACCCCCAATTACCTCAATAGTAGTGAGAAGAGATGGCAAAAAGTTTATGGCTAAGATTGGGTTTAGTATCCGGTTTATGTAATGTAATACACGCCTCCATGAGTTTCTGCAATCCACTTACGTCGGACATTGGCTGTCCTGCTGAAAGAGCTTTAGGGCTGTCCATTAGTGAGTACTTCAAGGAGGAATCACCCGATTTTGAGAGCTATTCAACGAAGGAGAATATATTCTACACAGAGGAAGGGGTTGTTATGAGAATTGACGCCAAGTATCAGAATCCTGGGTTAAAATCAAGATTTTCCATCTTATTTGGAAGAATAGAGGCCATAGTTAAAGCTGCACCTGGAAATGGGATTGTCTCCTCTTTGTATATGCAGTCAAATGCATTGGACGAGATAGACTTTGAATGGTTTGGAGGGGATCCCCATGAATTCCAGACAAACTATTTCAGTAAGGGCAATGTCACTACTTATGATAGAGGAGGATACCATCTGGTTAGTAACCCCCAATCTGAATTTCATAATTATACAATTGACTGGACTGAGGACCAATTGACGTGGTTTGTTGATGGAGTGCCAGTTAGGATCTTGACTAGTGACTCTGACCAAGGGTATCCACAGACTCCAATGTCCGTGTTCTTTGGTATTTGGGCCGGGGGTGATCCGGAGAACAGTCCAGGGACAGTGTCTTGGGCTGGAGGAGCCACCAATTACAAAAATGTGCCTTACGATATGGTCATTTCTCATTTGGTCGTGAGTGACTACTCAACAGCGGAGAGTTACATTTATACAGACCATAGTGGTAGTTGGACCTCCATCTTGCCGCTCGAGGGGAAAGTTAATGGTAGAAAGGAAGAGGCCGAGCTGGAGTTCGAGTCTTTGGTACTCGGGGCTACCCCTTCAGCCAAAGTGAGAAGAGAATATCCCAAAGTGGATCCACTGACCATAGAAGGAAATGGAGCCTCTACAATTTACATTCCATCCTTCCTCACCTTTACCTACCTTCTCTTTGCTTCAAGCATTTTATAGAAAATAATTTTTTTTTATTATGAAGATGCTCTTTAGTTCACTTTAGAGTAGCATTCAACGATGACCAGTCTTGCTAGTACTGATCAAGCGACCATCACGATGCCATTGTCGAGTACTCTTGTGCCTCCTGAATCTCGGGACATGTTGAGTCCCGAGCAACTCAAGGAGTTCCAGGCTCATTACCTTCGACAATTGATCCCACATTTACAACCACAAGCGGTTGAATCACAACGCGTGTTTGGCAGTTTTACGCAGGGACTCTTGATAGGACAACTTAGTATGATTGTATTGGTGGTGATTTTCATCAAATTCTTCATCTTCAGTGACAATCCTTCGGCTCAAACCGGGTCCAGTATGCCGCCTATTATCAATAAGAAATCCAAAACAAAAGCCTTTGTTAGGTCGAATCTGCTGACATCTGAAGAAGGCGACAACACAAGTTTGACCAGCACCATTTTGGAAAAGACCTATTATGATGTCAATACCCATCAACCGGAATCCTTGGACTGGTTCAATGTCTTGATAGCACAAACGATCTCCCAGTTCAGAGAAGAGGCATTGAACAATGATAATATTTACCATTCCCTTACCGAGTCCCTTTCGAAGCTGCCCTTACCGGATTACCTTCAAAAGATCAAGG
This sequence comes from Nakazawaea siamensis, assembly GCA_030569775.1. Lineage (NCBI taxonomy): Eukaryota > Fungi > Ascomycota > Pichiomycetes > Alaninales > Pachysolenaceae > Nakazawaea > Nakazawaea siamensis. Next base: position 175,985 of record JAJMLT010000007.1, read on the forward strand.
TGACAGAGATAGATATCGGAGATGATTTCCCGATCTTCAGTAATTGTCGTATACAGCATTCGGAAGATGCTGGGGGAAGATTAGAGGCCAAGATCGATGTCGATTTATCTGACACTTTGGCTCTTGGGATCGAGACCAAACTTTTGCTCAACTATCCAAAACCCTTTACTGCTGCATTACCGATCTCTTTGAAAGTGTCGATCGTCAGATTTTCGGGTTGTTTAACTGTATCGTTGGCCTCAGAGGAATTACTCCAAGGAAGTACTAAGGCAACTACAGAAGAAGATTCAGGAGAGGAACCTTACAAGGGGACAGCTTTGATGTTCTCCTTTTCACAAGACTATAGATTGGAATTCGAAGTCAAGTCTTTGATAGGAGGAAGGTCCAAATTAGAAGATATACCAAAGATCGGTAACTTGATCGAATCCAAGCTCAACGAATGGTTTGTGGAAAGATGTATTGAGCCAAGATTCCAATTGATCAAATTACCAAGTATGTGGCCTCGGAAAAAGAACACCAGAGAACCTGTGGCCCATCTGGACGTGGAAGTTACATCGTCATCGGAGGATAATGAACATTAATCTTGTATAAAGTGCTAAAAAGGATCTTCATAAGGATCGTCTTCGTCATAGTCATCGTCCTTCTCAAATTCGTAGACAATAGCACCACCGGATCCAAAAGTCTGGGCTTCCAAGAAGGGTAATTCCACTTGTTCCTTGGCCAATTTCTGTTCTTTCGAGGTGGACAAGTTGAAGGTGGTCAAATTCTTCAACAATTCTTCTTCGGAAGTGATCTGAGTCTCTTCCTTCTCAGATTGGTAAATTTCGTATTGGTGGAGCTTCGAATCCACTTTCAAGTGGTATATGAGAGACCTTCCGGATTTTCTTCTATTTGTCAATGTCACTTTGAAGGTAATATTGTTACATTGTCCGATTGGGAAGTTGAGTTTGGAGATGGTGCTTTCCAATGTCTCTTCATCGAGATTGGTAATAGGAGACAACTCAAAGATCAGAGAAGCAATGAATTGAAGAAGTTGTAACGGATGTGGGTAGTTGGGTAAAGTGTGGTTGAGGGCAACGGGGATATTGCAATGATAAACGCCGAATATAGTCAGTGTTGGTGAAAATAAGGAAGAGATGAAATGTGAAATTTGTGTGGCTTCGATGTAGTTCAAGCTGTCTATCATAATAACTGTCTTCTCAGAAGAAATACCAGTCAAACTCCCTAACTTCTCAAGAATCTGATTCACTGGGAGCTCTGAGCATTGTATGAATTCGGTGGCATAATCTGGTTTCTCTACCGTCTCGAAGGAGAGGTAGACAATCCGGGTCTGTTTGGGAAGCTTATGAACAAATTCCTGCTGAAAATGATACAGAGATTGAACTAAACTATCTATGCAAAGTAAAAAAGGTGAACTTTCTTTCAAAGAAAGTAACCTCGTTAGAAGTACAGTGGAGTTCTGAAGTGATGAGGCCATGGCTTGAAGATCTCATCTTTTTTGAAGCCCGAGAATTTTTTTTTTTTTCATTCACTATGGAAAATTTCTATCTATAATACATTTGTTCGTAGTAATTCAATTCTTCGGCATATCGGTTATTAAGGACTGGGCTTGTACTTCTGTCCCTTTTATAAGATAATTGCAGTCTTGGGTCTGGTCTGGTGACTCTTTCCGGGTCCAATAAATATAATTTTCTCACATATCTGCTGACTCTTCTTGCCTGTTGGTCTAAGATATCGTCATCCTCAACTCCTTTGGAGGAGGACAAAAGGTCACAAGAGTCAGCTGAATCGCTATCAAATTCCACTGGATAACATTCACTGTAAAAAGTTGCATCTTGTAAGAGGTAAATGGGGATATTGGCTAACCAATTATCAACCTTCTCGTTGTGATTCATATTGGATTCCTCTCTTGGCTTGAAACTTTTGGGGAATTTGTTCCCCTCATACCCAAACTTGTCAAAGGAAGGTGGTTGTAAGGGTAGGGGCTTTGTAGGCCATTGATCAGGTGTAGTGGTTTGATCAGCGTTCCAGAGGTACTGACCTTGTTCTTCTTTGAGGAACGGTTGGACAACCAGACTTGGTTGGTCGTGGGGAGAACTCAAGACCCAATCCCTTTGGTTGGGTCTAATGGGATCGGAGAAGGCGAACCAGTTGCTGGGCAACCCTGGAGCAGGCAGTCTACCTGCATTTAAGCGCGAATTGTTGCCAATTAACTGTTCAGTATTAGTATCACCAGCTAGAGTGATATGTATTTGTCTAACTCACTTTACTTGAATCTTGTTGTAATGGAAGAGCCGCTGGACGCTCGTCAAGTTTCATTTTGGGGGTAATATCAGAACACAAAACCGCACCAACCCCCTTTTTTCTTATGCCTCATTTCCTCGATGAGCAGCACTTTACGACAAAATCTTTTAGACTTGAAAAAAAAAACTGGGACGTGAGAGCGTCTAAGATTGCCACTGAGTAGAATAGAGGTAGAATGGGAGTACACTCATTATGGGATATTCTCAGTCCGTCTTCCAGGCCAGTGAGGTTAGAGGCGTTGAGTCGGAAGAAGTTGGCCGTGGATGCGTCTATCTGGATCTACCAATTCTTGAAGGCGGTGAGAGATCAAGAGGGACGGTCTATGAAGAACTCTCATATAGTGGGATTTTTCAGGCGTATTTGTAAATTGCTCTACTTTGGGATCCAGCCGGTGTTTGTATTCGATGGAGGGGCGCCTGTTTTGAAGAGAAACACGATACGAAGGAGGAAAGAAAGGAGAAAAGATAAGGAAGAAACATTACAAAAGACCGCGCTGAAATTGTTAGCGATTCAACTTCAGAAGCATGCAGATCAGAGATTGCAACAAGAAGTGTCACCTAAGAAAGCACTGAAGACGAAGACAGATGTCCCTGAGGGAGATTTTGAGAACTACTTCGAGGACTTTGATTACCTCAGTAAAGACAATGGTGCCCTGTCTAAGGTGGAAGAACCCAAGGCGGAGAAGAAGCAGGTGTTTCGTAAGGATGACGATTACCATTTACCCGACAGTTCTTCGTTGACGGCAGATGCAAATGATGAGAGAATAATCACAGACTGGGAATTCAAAAGACTTACTGAGGGACTTGAACATGATTTGGACGGGATTGATCTTGATAAGATCGATCCCGGCTCGGAATCTTTTAAGGAATTGCCATTGGCAACACAGTATATGGTCATTTCTCACTTGAGATTGAGATCCAGATTGAGAATGGGTTACACGAAAGAACAATTAGTCACATTGTTCCCTAAGAGTATGGACTTCAGTAAGTTCCAGATAGCAATGGTACAGAAGAGAAATTTCTTGACTCAGAAGTTGATGCACGTCACGGGTATGGACAATGTAGATATAGTCACTACGAAAAGAGTCGCTGGTGAGAAGGGAAGAGAGTATCAGTTAGTGAAGAATAATGATGGTTATACACTCTCACTTTCGAAAGAGGATACCTCTTCGGGAAAGCGGGTGTATCTTGATGAGATGGGGAACGTGATAGAGTCTTCAATGCCGAAAGTTGAGGAAGAAGATGACGAGTCGGATCTTGAATTTGAAGATGTTCCAATAAAGAATGAGACTGTCAGTGCAGAGCAACAAGAATTGGACGATTTAGATCTGTTGTTCTATGAAACAGAGGACAGGATGATGAACATGTACAAGGAGTCTGATAATTATCAAGAGACTGCTGATAGAGACCTGCAGCTTGAAAGGATGATTCAGTTTCATAAGTCTGCTGCAAAAAAGTCAGCTCCACCTGAGGAACTGATCACTGTGATCGAAGATCCTAAACCAGTTGCTCAATCAGCTCCTGAGCTGGTTTCTAAGGCAGTAGCTCAACCGGTCAGTAAATCACCTAGCCAGACTGCTCCGGTCGCTAACCTCGATCCCGACAATTTAGGCTTTTCGTTCATCGACTCCATTCTTTTCAATCAAAACGATACCAAAGAGCAAAAGAAGGAGGAACCACCAAAGCTGCCAACTCCAGAAAAGTCAAAGGCTCAACCAGCTCCTCAATGGTTCAACAAATCGCAAGTGGGATTCGGTAGTAGTAATCCATACAATACTGATTATTCTATCTACAACAAAACTTCTCAAACTCAAGATGAAGAAGCAGGATTGATCACCCTGGAACAAGCACAAGAATACTTAGATCAAGAAGAGGATAGTGATGATGACGTGGAGGAAATTGCAAGTTTCACTAAGACAGTGGAACCAGTAAAGACGATCGAGAAGGAAGTGATAGAGGAGGAACCACTGAAGCCGAAGTCGATCAATGAGATTATTCAACCGCTGAAGCCCGTTTCTGAAGCACTGGTGATTGACTATGAGTTTTCAGAGTCTGAAGAGGAGGACTTCGTGGAGCAACTTCAACAAGAAGAGCTCGAACATGAGAGATTCAAAAGTTCGTTGAATGTCAATAATCCAACTTCTGTTCAATGGTCTCTTCAGCAGGAAGAGGAATTACAAAGACAGAAGAAGAAAGATATGAGAGATGCCGATGAAGTAACTCAAGGAATGATTCAAGATGTTCAGGAATTGCTCAGTCGTTTTGGTATTCCCTTCATTACTGCTCCAATGGAAGCAGAAGCACAATGTGCAGAGCTTTTGAGACTCAATTTGGTCGATGGTATTATTACCGATGATAGTGATTGTTTCTTATTTGGAGGTGATATGATTTACAAGAACATGTTCAGTGAGAAGCATTATGTGGAGTGTTACATAATGGAAGACATAGAGAGAGATTTCGGATTGAACAGGACCAAGATGATAGAACTTGCACAGCTTTTGGGAAGTGATTATACTGAGGGTATCAAAGGAGTTGGTAAGGTGACCGCTATGGAGATCTTGGCGGAGTTCAGTGTCCCAAGTGATAAACCTTCGTTAGTCAATTTCCGTGATTGGTGGATGGCGTATCAGAATGGAGCCAGAATAGATCCTCAAGAGTCTACGATCAGAAAGAAGTTGAGAAAGTCGTTTCAAAGAAAGTTGTTCTTGGATATGTCTTTCCCTGATCCGCATGTCTCAGAAGCATATATTCGTCCTGAAGTTGATCACGATAAGACGGAGTTTAAATGGGGAGCCCCAGACTTGGATAGACTCCGGACTTTCTTGATGTACAATGTAGGATGGTCACAGGCAAAAGTGGATGAGATCTTGGTGCCGGTCATCAAGGATTTCAACAAAAAACAACAAACCACAATCAGTGAATTCTTTCCTAGAGATGCCTTCCAAACAAGAAAGGAGTTGATGGTGGGGAAGAGATTGAAAGCTGCCACTTCCAAATTGAGTCTGAACAAGAAGCAAAAGAAGAATTAAATATCTATATACGACGTCACTAAAAATCCCAAATGTCTTTGACATAACCCTCCGTAGCCAGAGGATCCGTTCCATACAGTTCCTGCCATTTGGTGAAACCTCCCCTCAAGATCCATACATTGAAGTTTTCAGGGTCTACCTTAGTCTCATCTACCGATCTCAAAAATTTCATAGCCAGAGATGGACCCCTTTGTTGGGATAACATACAATGGAATACTACGTCATTGTAATTTTCATCCTGAATTTTCTCCACCAAGTGTGGCATGTTGGAATTCAATTGACTAGAGGGGCTGTGATGGGAGTTTATAATGTGCCCCTGAAAAAAAGTTAGTAACTTAACAAAAGACGTGTAGTAGTAAATGGAGTACTTACCCCCACGTAATCTCCATCGCGGACATCGACAACAAGAAATTTACCTGTTCCTGTTGGAGACCGACCGGATTGGATCCATGTTCTGAGAACATTGGGCTCGATATACTTGATATTAGCTACTGTGAATGTCATTGACGGTGACACAAAAATAGTTAGGGGAAGGTGATTAAAGAGAATCTTTAAGAAAAAAAAAAAAAAATAAAAAGATCTAGAAGTAGGCGATGCCCTCGAGGCTTGGAAGATGCATGATTCATAAAAAAAGATAAAGCTGTATATAATCAATACCTAACTTGAGCTTGGCTCTTCTTCATGTTCGGATGCGTCTCTTGATTCATCATCATAACTGGAGGCCGAGGAGGTTTCTAACTCCAAATCGCCTCCCTTCTTCATCCATTCTCTGAAGTTATCTATCAAAGATTTACTGTGGTGTAAATTCCCACTATATTTGGAGGCGAACTCCGATGCCGGGGAGGAACCTCTTTCGAAGGATGATCTAGCTGACGAATTACCACTACGTCTTTGTTTATTTTTCCCCCTCAAGTATTCTCTCACTTCGAAATACAAATCTCTTGAGGTGTTATTCAAGTTCTGATTGGCTCTTTTGAAATAACCTCTGAAATCGTTGACTTGTTTCTTCAAGTCCAATTCGTTCTTTTTCAACCAACTGACATTCAATTCCTCTCTTGTCGCTCCTCTAGCAAAATTTCTCATCAAGTACTTGTCATAATCTCTGATAATCTTGGTTATGATATCCGATGTCGAGATCCCTTCCGTTCTCTGTGTAGCCAAAAACATCCCGGCTTGTTTCATCGGCTTGTAAATGTCATCCGATTCCACCGATACATAAGGCAAATCATCATGTGCAACGTAATCAATTTTATGTTTCTTCAAGAATTTCATGTCCACAATCCATGGGGCATCCTCTACAACCTCATCTACCCATCTACAATGTCTCAAAGTGGCATATCTTTGCTCGTCGGTCAAAACCGTCAATCCTTTCCTCTTATGGGTCTCGATATCACTTGGAATTCCAACCACCAAAGTCACGTTTTCAAAGGCTTTCTTACATTGCTCCAACTGTCTCATGTGACCCAAATGGAACAAATCAAATACTCCGTCGGCATATATCCGAATGGGTCTATCCTTAGGCGGAAGATTGAATCCGAACCCCTTTGGTCTGTACTTCCGAAGCTCTTCCGGCAATGCCTCGTCCAATTCCTTCTCCTTCTTCTCGAATTCCTCTTGTTCTTCCGTCAAGATCTTGGCTCGTTTGCTGCTGGGTCCTTCCTTAATGGTATCATTGCGATTGTTATCCGAGGCAATTTCATCATCCTCATGATCAATGGCAGCTCTCTTCCGGAAAAGAGACGTAAATGACCCGTTCTTAAGTAATCCCCTCGAACTCAAGGAATCATTCGATTGCGTCCTCGTCAATTCGGAACTCCTCTTCCGGTTCTTCGAATCCTTCATAACCACCTGCTCAAATGAACTGTCCTCCTCCTCTTTCAAAATAGCAGCTCTTGTCCTCTTTGGTGCCATTGCTATTTTAATTCTCCACTTGAAACTCTAAGCCGCGCTACTTCTCTCTGGATCAATCAACTTATATTTTTTTTTCCCTCTCTTTAGACTTCTCTCATTTTTTTGTTGAAAAATTTCAAATAGTCAATTCAGACACATGTGAATGAGGATTTTCCATACCATACATTTTTTCTACTACAAAAATTGAAACCACCTTAAAATTAATCTATGTACATGCTATAGCGTTTATTTTGTCTCCTCTTCCCTTTGCAATTGTTCCACCTTCTCTTTATCTCCGAGGTAGTTGACTACACTAAAACCCAACACCATGAACAATAAACTACTACTCATCAACTTGAAGATGAACTCAGGTAAACTCAATTGGTCCTTATCCCTAGGCCCCCATTCTCCATACAGTAAATAGTATGCCAGTTGCTTTTCCAATGGTGTCATATCGACCTTCCAATTCAACTCTTGCACGTCCTTCAAATGGTCAATGATATCGTTCTGATCCTCCTGCTTCAAGTTGATCCATCTGGATGAAAGGTTACTTAAATCCGGTCCCTCATATTCGTCCTCAACACCAGAATAAAACCGTACTCTGCCTCTCATAGACACCTGTATTCTTCTGAGACTGGCTTTTCCTATCAGTGTCCTTAACATGTTCTGTATCTCTCTACTGTTCCCTAAGATCCTCCAAGATTCATAAAAAAAAATAGTTTGAAAAATCAAGAACAACACCAACACGTCACATACTACAGATGAGTGATCTTCAGGTAAGCACTAACGAGACAACAGAAAGTATTAAGGACCTACTAACACTATATAAGGCCCAATTCCAAACTTCACAGCCGGTATATACCGCCTTGACCAGCTCGTCACACCCATTCTTTGCATTCCTCTCTTTACTGATTGGACTCTTATCGGTGCTATTTGTCGTGATCAACTCACCTAGCTCGGACAAACCAGAATCCAAGTCGATCAACAACTTGATCCAATTGATTTTCTTCAGTATTGTCGGAAGTGTCAGCATTGCCTTTGGCTCTGTCTTCTTAAGCAGTTCGTTCGGTGTATACGCATAATCAATCCTTCTTATAATGCTGTGGTTGGTTCAGTTGTTTACCAAATCTCTTGATAATCATCTTTCTCAACATGACGTAAGCCATTGGCAAATAAATAAAGAGGTATCCCTTGATGAGGATTCTTCTATCGTTCTCTGTCACATACTTAAGTGACAAGAAAGCCAAGCTCATCTCGCAGACACATCTGACGGGGAAAACCACCAATGGAATGTATTTGTATAACAAAGTCAACACCTTTGGAACCTTGAATTTGCTCATGTGTCTCAATCTGTAGCCCAAGAAGACGTATTTGATCAACTCTTCCACTCCCCAAGCAATGATAATGATAGGGAAGTATTCGGTTCTGGCCACCTTTGGGTTCTCGAACAAAACAGGATAACAAACGAACAACTTCGACACACTGTTAATCATGAACGTGGACATGTTGAACTGGATTTGACCAAGTGTAAAGGTAAGAACATCCAATGCAATGGAGATCGTTGTTAAGGAAAGGAAGTAATCAGCAATTCCTCCGGGTAAGAATCGAAGACCCACCAAGGGATACAAAACTCCTAACCTAATCAATAAAGCACACCAACATAAGGCACTGAAAATGTAATATAAGGAGAGAATCTTGTACTTGGTAGCAAAGGAGATCATGACACTGAGATGAGATTCGAACGTGTTAAGTAAGAAGAAAAAAAAAAAAAAGGAAGGATCGATTTTTCATTGTCAAACGCGAGGAAGATGAAGTTATCGTTCACCATATTGATGGTGACAGTGCTTGCCCAGCTTGCTCTTTGTGCTCGGTTCAGTGCTGTGGATCAAGAAATCTTTGTGATCAACCATGAATTGAAGGAGGATATGGGAGAACATATGGACTTTTATGAGTTGTTGAAGTTACCTAACAAAGCCAAGTCGACGTATGACGAGATCACGAGGGCGTATAAGAAGCTTTCAGCCAAATGGCATCCAGATAAGTTTTATCATAAGAATAAGAATAAGTTTGACTCGCCAAAGAAGTTCAAAAAACTGCAGAAATTGAATACTCAGAGATACGAGAGATTGACGGTGATAGGAGAGATCTTACGGTCGGATAGAAAGGACAGATACGACTACTATCTTGCAAATGGGTTCCCTAAATGGAACGGTGAGGATTTCTTCTATGGAAAATTCAAGCCGGGAGTGCTTCTGCTGATCTTCATGGTGTTTTTGATCGTCTGTGTCTTGCATTATATTTTGTTAGGCTTACAGAGAAAGTCGGAGAAGAAGAGAATTGAAACGTTGAAAGAGCAAATCAAGAAATCGGCTTGGCCAAACGGATATCCTCCTTCTGATTTCGGTGACAGAAAGATCAATGCCCCACTGATGGAGAAGGAATTCCTTGTCAAGGGTGACGGAAGTGTCTACTTAATTGAAGAAGACGATCTGTTGCATTTAGTGGACTCCAATGACATTAAGGATGTCACCTTCAGAGACAGTATTCCTTTTAGGTTGGTAAAAGGCAGTTGGAACTCCAGTGTTGCAAAAATCGTGCCCTCCCTCTTAATTACCGACCCAGTCGAGCCAAAGAAGGAGGCAGTAGCACCACCAAAGACTACAAAGAAGAAGAAGACCAACGGAGAGAAGAAGGAGTTGCCAAATGGGAAAGTCCTTTACGGAGCAGCAAAGACAGGAGGGAGAAGACGTAAATAGATCTATGTATTATACAAAATGAGACTTACTTTCTTGCTTGATTAGGGAACATCATAGGGAATGGAGGGAAAGGCATCATCATTGGGTTCGGTACCAGTCTTGGAGGTACTGGGATCAACTTCGGTCTCTTAGAGTCTGGCTCATCCAGATCGTCTTCTTGACTTCTCTTGGCGGGGTTCTTCGCATCTTCCAGCTCTTTGAACAGCTTAATCTTCGAGTCCATCTCTTCATCTGCCACCAAGGCATCTAACAAGACATCCTTTTCTCCACAATTTGGACACACAAAATCGGACTCCACCAACTTGTCCTCGATCGAAAGTCTCGAATATGTCTTCTTACAACATGGAGTCTTTACCGGGTTCTTCATCAATTTGTTGGTGATTGGATCAAGTAAGGTCTTATCTTGTACGTCATATTGCTTTTCCACTGCTTGAGTTCTCTTTTGGTAACTTTCCCAGGACTTCTTATCCGCCACTGCCACCACGTATTCACCATTCTCGTTCACCATCAAATTCATGCTTGCCTTTTGTTCTTCCGTCAACAGATTGGCATTTTCAACAGTCTTCAAGGAGGTCTTTGGAATACCGGTGGTTCTCTTGATACGTTTACCTTCGAAGTTAGGATCACTGTTGGTAGGACAGTTCTTGATCCAATGATCTTTAGCACCACATCTATAACAGATATAACCTGGAGGAGGCAGATCATCGGAGGATTGACCCAGCTGGGGCTTATCGAACCGATAAGTTTGCAGTGTCAGTAACGTTTCTTGTGCTTCTTTCCATTGATCGTCTTGTTGAGAGAACATGGCATTGATTCTATCTTCTTCCGTCTGACCAGCGCCACTCGGTATCATTGGTTGAGTAGTAGTAGTGGTGGTAGCAGTATTAACAGCGCTCTTCATCATCCGCGGTTTACCGGCAATGTATCTCGATATATTGGCTCTCAAAGCATTCCTAGCAGGGGATAACCGCCCTATCACCGTGGAAGATCTGGCAATGACGTAAGTATCATCTTGATACTCCTCCTTCTCTGGCGTATATAATCTCAATACCACATCGGTATTGGTGGTGATATTGAAAACACGAATGACTTCCCTTTTAAGATCGAAAACGGTAATACCGGTTCCATCAAAGAGAATCTTCGATAGTTGTTTCTGCGATTGAAACTTGAAGAACACTGTAGACGACATGGCTTGTCGGTAGTCAAACTAAGTTTTCAATTTCTGAAGAGAAAAAAAAAAAAGTGAAATAAAAGACACAGAATTATCTATAGTGAGTAAGCGGAGGCAGTAGTGAGAAAAGTGATCATGAATGGACCAGGATACTATGAATTATACAGAAGAAGCACGTAAGTGATGGTGTAAGGGATTTGATTGTTTGATAAAGACTAACCTTTAGTGTTGGAACCACATTGACTGATGCTTTGGACACTTTGATTTTGTAAGTATAGAGGCGGGCGTTGGCTGTGGAAGTGCTGGCTGTGGAAGCCCTGGCGGTACTGGCGGTACTAGCTGTAAGACTTTAGACTAACACCAGATAGAGATCAAAGAATTCAACCTCAATTGGCCATGAGAGTTTTGACCAATGTAAGTACGAGAAGTGATAGAGGAACTGAGCAAGATTACTAATAAGTGCAGTTTGATAAAATAGTAGCGGATCACTTGAAAGACAACGTCAAGACCAAATTGACCTTCAAGGGCCATTTACATACTTATAGGTTCTGTGATGACGTCTGGACTTTTGTCATTCAAGACGTCAATGTGAAATTGGATAATAACGAGCAAGTGGACATTGACAAGCTCAAGATCGTCGCTTGTAACTCGAGAAGAGCTGGTGAAGCTTAATGGGTGGGTTTATATATAAGGTTATAATTTTTCTGTCTCAAAAATAGCTATAATGTTGTGGTCGTAGAAGCGGGGGAACCTCCATATGATTTTCTGTGAGAGAACAATAAACCTTTGGAGTGCCCAGACAATAGATGCGGTGAAAGGGAAGGGTGTAAGGAAGGGTGGGATAGGGGCCAGGTCTGATCTCTTCATTCTGTTTCAAAACAGTCAGAAAATCAAAAGCTGTTCCAGATCCTGCATCTGAACTTATTCAAGACCCTGAACACTGTGAAGCTCATCACTTTTTTACCGGAGGTGCTGGGTGAGAGTTTCCCAATTGGGCAGTCATAAAAATTTTTTTTTTCTTTACTAGAACCAGTCATTGTTAGAAAAAAAAGGTGATTAATTAACAACCGAAGAGAGAGAAGGAGTGAAGAGAACCCTTTAGCAATATAGTCATATCTTGATACGAAATCAAGTCCATTGTGGGATATAAAAGAACGAGATAGAATAGCGCTATAGATAGAGGAGACTATTACCACTTGAAAAGACCGATAAAAATGGAAGACGCTCCATCTATTTGGGACATCTACTCATCAGCTAAGAAGCTTTTGGCACTCTATCCGCGGATCGAGAACCGGTCACTTCGGGAGAGCAATAAAATAGCGCAACGGAAGCGAGTACACATGCGTGATCTTTCGAAGCAGAACCAGGGGTTCCCTTCTCCTACAAGTATCGATGGCAAGTCGTATAGTAAAGATGGAGGAAGTAACAATTCGAGTCCACTGAACAACAGCAACAACAATAAGAACACTTTCAATACCATCACTCCGTTATCCATGACGGGGAGTCCTACTATGGTATCGAAGTTGGACTCGGAAATGGATGTCAGCATTGGCGAGTACAATAAACCAAGTCCAGCAGAAAGTGATAGTTCCAAGTCGAGACTGAAACAAGACAGTGTCGGAAGAAAAATCATATTGAACAACTTCAACTACCAAACGGGAACCAACACCTCGAGGTCACAGCTTTCTTCTCCAGTCACTATCGATCCTTCGATGATGTCTAGTTCCAATAAGAGACCATCGGTGTCGTCAGGGTTCGGTGATGACAGAATGGGCACTCATCAAAATACCGAATGCTCCAACTGTCAAACCACCAAGACCCCTCTTTGGAGAAGAGACGCTAACGGAAACACATTGTGTAATGCATGTGGCTTATTCCAGAAACTTCACGGAACAATGAGACCACTCTCGTTAAAAACAGACGTTATCAAAAAGAGAAACTCGAGAAGAGCCTCGTGCACTTCGACGTCGAGCAGCTTCAATGAAAAGAAAGGAGACTTCTTCACCTCACCATCTTATGCAAATACCCCAAAATCATATGACACCCCAACATATATGAACATTGCTCCTAATCCGAGATCATATAAGAATGTTCCGATACTACCAAAACCATTGAGTTCTAACCCACAACAACAACAGCAGCAACAAACATCATCATCCTTACCAGGCAGTGCTTACAACGTCTATCCACACAACACCTTCAAGAGGAAGAAGAGTGCAGTCAACATCCCAGGTTTGACCACATCGGAGGGCTCTTCTCCTTCAAGTCCTCATGACTCCACTTCATATCATACGTCACAGTTGTCTCTGCTGCTTCGAAATGCAGCGGCTGTTGCAGCAGCTACACCAACGAATGTTGACGATGCTAACTCATCCTTCGGCTCAGCTACCCCGACAACGATTCTGCCGGCCACTCTGTTCTCGACAAGTTTCTCCTCCAACAACTTGTACAATGAGTTCAACATGAAGAGGGGTATTCCCCTGCTGCTGCTGACACCAACACTGCTCAGTAGAAATAGAACATACTCTTCCTCGGCTTTGGCAGGTGCCCAGCAACAACAACATGACGTCATGCCATTTGGGTCTAGTCTTCCTCAAGGTTCGGAACCATCCTTACACATGAGTTCGGATGCTAAAGACCTCGACTTGGACTGGTTGAGATTCGATGTATGATTGATGCTACTTTATGAAGTTTCTTCGCATGAAAAGGATGAATATCCACGGTTACTAAAAAATACGCTTTTAATTTTATGATGTAAAATAGGCTTTAATACATTCATGAGTACTAAATAACATAACTACTGTAGGTGTTGTAGGAAGGCAAAAATGAGAAAGCCAAAAAAAATAAAGTGAGAAGAAAAAAAAAAAGAACCAGTATTGACATGGACAGGAATTGAACCTGCAACCCTTCGATGACACTGTAGAAAATTCTTTCAACAATTGGAGTCGAAAGCTCTACCATTGAGCCACCACATCATCCGGTGTTAAGATTTTTGGGAAACCACATTAAGGGTTAGCTGTGGATATTGGTAATTGTTGTGGTGGTATCAGGTTGGGGATACAAAGGAGTTTATGTGTTTTAGGCTATTTACGATGAACACTACCTTAATATTATTGCGGACCAGATGTCATCGAGATCCCTTTTTGCTACCCAGTAATGCCGAACATGGCTGCAGGAAAAAGCGGATTATCACCTCAAAGTCTGCCGTTTGGGAGAGAGGTAACTTTTTTTCTTCAATAGTTAGGAAATAACTACTTTATGTTAAGAAGGGTTTGGACGACTTTACAGCCACATCGCAGAAGTAGTTTCAGATTTTATAACACAATGTCTGTTGAAGAAAGAGTAGCACCATTATTTAAGGAGATTGAGGCTTTGAAGCCTAAGTTCATCGAGAGATTGAGTAAGGCTGTTTCGATTCCATCTGTTTCGGGTGATGAGTCCTTGAGACCAAAGGTCTTTGAGATGGCCAAGTTCCTTGAAGCTGAATTGAAGGAGTTGGGAGCCTACGACATTCAAATGAGAGATTTGGGTGTTCAACCACCACCTGTTGCTGATCCTGAATTGAAGTTGCCTCCTATTGTTCTTGCTAGATATGGTAATGATTCTAGTAAGAAGACTGTTTGTGTCTATGGACATTACGATGTTCAACCTGCCTTAAAGGAAGATGGTTGGGCTACTGATCCTTTCAAGTTGATTGAAATCGACGGTAAGATGTACGGTAGAGGTTCTACCGATGACAAGGGTCCTGTTATGGGATGGTTGAACGTCATTGAGGCTCACAAATCTTTGGGTTTGGAGTTCCCAGTTAACTTGGTCATGTGTTTCGAAGGTATGGAAGAATCCGGATCTTTGGGTTTGGAAGGTTTGATTAAGCTGGAAGCTGACAAATACTTCAAGGGTGTCGATGCCGTTTGTATCTCTGATAACTATTGGCTTGGTACTAAGAAGCCAGTGTTGACCTATGGATTGAGAGGTTGTAACTATTACCAAGTTGCTATTTCCGGTCCAGCTGCCGATTTGCACTCCGGTGTCTTTGGTGGTATTGTCCATGAACCAATGACTGACTTGATCCAAGTCATGTCCAAGTTGGTTGACAACCAAGGTAAGATCTTGATTCCAGGTGTTAACGAGATGGTTGCTCCTGTTACTGAGAAGGAGGCTGAGATTTACAAGAGTATCGAGTTCAGTGTTGAGGAATTGAACGATGCTACTGGTTCTGACACTGCTATCCACCAAGAGAAGAAGGACATTTTGATGCACAGATGGAGATTCCCATCCTTATCTTTACACGGTATCGAAGGAGCCTTCTCTGCTGGAGGAGCCAAGACTGTCATTCCAGCCAAGGTCATTGGTAAGTTCTCTATTAGAACCGTTCCAGACATGGACAGTGAGACTTTGAACAAGTTGGTTGTCGACTTCTGTGAGAAGGAATTCGCCAAGTTGAACTCTCCAAACACCATCAAGGCCGAGTTGATCCACGACGGTGCTTACTGGGTTTCCGATCCTTTCAACGCCAACTTCACTGCCGCTAACAAGGCCACCCAATTAGTCTGGGGTGTCGAGCCAGATTTGACCAGAGAAGGTGGTTCCATCCCAATCACCTTGACTTTCGAGGAAGCCTTGAAGACCAGTGTCTTGTTGTTGCCAATGGGTATGGGTGACGACGGTGCCCACTCGATCAACGAGAAATTGAACACCAAGAACTACATCGAAGGTGTCAAAACCTTGGCCTCTTACTTGTACTACTACGGTGAGAACTAAGTCATCTATATATTTTCTATTTAACCAGCTTTAAACAAAGACCCCTTAGTTTTGAAAAATGTGGAGTAAGGAAAAAAAGATAAGGTGAAGAAAAAAGTGAGTCAAATAAGCTTTTTCCACTCATCAAGTATGGCTCTTCCATTGAACCAATTAGCCGGGATGGCTTCCTCTGAATTAGAGGGAAGTATTATTAATGAATATGATGCTGCTCAGCAAGCTGAGATTTTAGACAGACCTGACAGTCGTGCTGGAGTGGAGGCTACTGATTTTGAGTTACCCGAGGTGAAGTTGACCCACATGTTCGGCCCAGTTCGTCCAAAGACCCACGACAAGGTGTTCTTCTTCGACATTGATAACTGTTTGTATAAGAGATCGAGTAAAATCCACGATTTGATGCAAATCTACATCCATCGGTTCTTCAAAGAGCATTTGGAGTTGGACGACGAAGAAGCACACAAATTACATCACAAGTATTATAAAGAGTATGGGTTGGCCATTGAAGGGTTAGTTAGACACCACAAAATAAATGCTATAGAATACAACAAATTGGTGGACGATGCCTTACCATTGGACAAGATTTTAAAACCTAATTTGGAGTTGAGACAGTTGTTAATAGACATGAAGAAGAAGAACCACGTGAAGAAATTGTGGTTGTTCACAAATGCTTATAAGAACCATGGAATGAGAGTGGTCAAGCTTTTGGGGATCGGAGATCTCTTTGACGGATTGACCTTCTGTGATTATGATGCCTTCCCCTTGAAGTGTAAGCCAATGAAGGAGATGTTTGATAGACTGTTAGACGATGCCGGTGTACTTGATCCACTGGACGCTTACTTCATTGATGACAGTGGATTGAACACCACTGCGGCTAAGAAATACGGATGGGGTACTGTGATTCAATACGTAGAAAGAGAAGAAGATTTTGCCGAATTGAGATCGAAGGAAGCTGACGACTCGAATGTCTTGTTAGTAAGGGACGTCACCGAATTAAGGGAGGTTTGTCCCGAATTATTCTAATTACTCTATAAGTCTAATTAAGTTCTTCTTGAATGTCTGTGCGTACTGATCCACCTGTTCTTTGTTCTTGAAACAGTTATCCAAGAACCCGAAACAGAAGTTCATTCCACCGGCTGGAGTGGAAATGGTGTTCAATACAAATTCTCCACCATTGAAACCGACACTTTGATTGAACACGATGTCAATGGCTTGGTACTTGGCATCTGGACTCTTGAAGTTACCCAAATTGGAAAATCTGGCATTGACTCCGTTGGAAGCCCAAAAGGCTCTTTCCACGATCTTCTTCATTTTCTCTGGACTGTCCGGATCATAAGTGGAGATTTTGTCGTAAAAGTAGTTCATTACAGCTCTCGAGTCACCGGCACTGCGACTGATGGTTTCAAAACTGGTCTGACACAATTTCCAGAACAATTCGGTGTCTTTCAAACATTTAGCCAAATCCGTGATTGGATAATTGTCCATAATACCAGGAAATACTCTGGCTCCAATCAGAAGAGTCTCCTGCTCTTCCAGAGGAGCAAACCGTCTCAAGTTGACGGGTAACATGGAATTGATGTAATAAGCAGCATCCTCACCATTCTTAACAAGTCCACATTCCACAAGGGAAGCCATATAAATCACATCGATAATAGGAGTCATAGTCATCGAATGCAGACGGGAAAACGTGACCAACTTCCCGGTCTCTTCAGGTGTCAAATTGATCACCTTGAAGAAACTTTTGGCCTCCAAGTTGGCCTTGGCATTTGGCCATTTAGTTACTGGCGTTCCCTCGGAGTCGGTAGCTGGAACGTGAGCATAACTATGGTCGGAAACGTATCCCTTTA
This sequence comes from Nakazawaea siamensis, assembly GCA_030569775.1. Lineage (NCBI taxonomy): Eukaryota > Fungi > Ascomycota > Pichiomycetes > Alaninales > Pachysolenaceae > Nakazawaea > Nakazawaea siamensis. Next base: position 193,736 of record JAJMLT010000007.1, read on the forward strand.
AAGAAGCCGGAAGGTTCTTCTTCAACCACTTGGAAGCCAAGAATCTATAATCAGGTTCCGAAGAGGTAGCTTCTTCAGTGGAGGGAGGCAATTTGCAGAGCAAGTCCATGTCTTTGTTAAGATTGAACAATTCACTATCAGAGGTCGGTTCGAACTTGACTTCTTCTTCCGTTAACAGATTAAGATAGTCCAAGAAAATGTGGTGGAAATTCGTACCGGCACCACCGTCAGTGAAGGCATGTTCGAAAATCACAGCCACACAGGTCTCATTTATTAAGATCACCTTGAACAATGGCTCTTGAGTGCCTAAATTGAACTTGTATTCTTCGATGTCGTACATTAATTGGTCATAATCCAAAGGAAGAGCCCTTTCTTCAAACTCACAGACATCCTTGAACAAGATCTTATCAACCGGAAAGATCTCGTTCGTCTCAATAGAGAAATTGACCGAGAGAATACTGTGCTTCAAAATCATCTTCCGTAAGACATGATACAAACTCCCCTTGGAGATCTTCTCATTGTACTGAGCAGTGACCGAGAAATTGTTGTAATAATCATTGAGTCTTCTAACGGTAAGGAACTGCTCTAAAATACCGATCTTTCTACAGAGCCCTCTGGCTCTCAATTGTTCCATCTGTCGTCCGGGGAAAAATAGTCAGATAAGAAAATCGTATCTCCTTTTATCTCTCTTTTTTTTCCTTGGCCGGCTTCTTGACTCATTGCAGACAATTCCGAAAAAAATTAGTCAATCCGAAGAGATGCGTCTGATGTACGGCATCTTGGCTAGTGTGGCTCTGATTAGGTTCATTGAGGTCATTACAATTCGTATTTCCCCAGTTACGCTTAGGTAATCGTCAATCTCCTGCATGAAAATGCAGGGATAAAAATAAATTTAATTACACAAAGACATCATACTTCATTATCCCCCCCCCCCATCTCTAGATCTCTCTCTATGTCTCCACCTCACGAAACCGAAGCCCAAGCTTATGTTGCCAAAATGACCACTCGACCAGCATTAGCCGCCATGGTTGGACTCTTGGCGTCCTTCCCAGTAGTTAAAATCTTTGCCTCTAATGCAGTGCCATTGATGTTGGCCAGGGAGAAGTCGAGACTTGCGTCGGAATCTGTATAACTTTAACTCGTTGAGACTTTAAATCCGTATGTTCGTGTCTGTGTCAGTTCTTGGTCGGAATCGGATTCGAAATCGGAGATCACTTCCGACACATCCGGGTCCTCTCCATCACTGGCATAAACGTCGATCCTTGATTTCTTTGTAGGTGTCTGATCGTGTTCTTGTAGTAACTTAATGAAATGTGTTCTGGAGTTTGGATCCAATTTAGCCGACTCCGGTGTCTTCATTGGACTTCTCTCTACCAAAGGCGACGACGACTTCTTGAGCTTGGCCAAATAACTCGGCGAATTCAACCGACTCAACCCGATTCTTCGCACCGATTTCGTCACTTTATACGTCTTCGGCGTCACGTTCTCCTTCTGTATCGACGTTGGCGGGGAGATCCGCCTGTTTTGAAGCTCCCCTACATCGCCACCATGGACGAGATTCGAGATATCCCGCTCGTATTCACCCAATTTCTCCTCCACAATCATCCAAATGGATCCGGCCACTTTGAATTCCTTGTCGAGTTGGTCCAAAAGTGCGGGATTCCCAATAAAATGAGTCCCCACTACAACGCCATCAACATTGTATACAATCAACTTCTTGTTGAATTTGAAGTATTTGCACGTGCCATCATGCCACACTTTGGACTTCTGGACAATATCATTAGAATATAATATCCGATACTCAACAAACTGTGAATGTTTGAGCGGATTACTGGTACTTGCTTCGGTCATACTTCACCTCACAAAGCTCATCTCTCTCTGCCTTTGTTTTTCTTTTTTTTTTTTTTTCTCGCGTCGCAATTTTTCAGTCAAAGCCTAACACTTTGACTTCCAATTCTTTATCTAGTCTTGATTGAAGTTGGGTTAGAAGCATCATAATAACGTTGAGGACAGGGTTCAGAGAAAGGTCCATTTTTTTAAAAGCATTGACACGGATCTCTCCAATGTAAGTACTCATCAATTGAGGTATAATAGTACTTGTCTTGATCTCATGTACTCGGTCTTTGATATCGCCTCTATAATGCCAATAATCCTGCCCTAGTGTAGTCATGGTGGGGAAGACATTGATGTGTGTAAATATCAAGTGCTGAAGCAGCACAAATCTGCTCTTGAGTGCCTTGAAGAAGGCCACGTTCTCTCGGTATCCGGTAGTAAAATCGGTCTCTATAGATTCCAGTCGTAAGAGGCGTAAGTAACGTAAGATCAGTCTGACGAGGTACTCTGTTGAGTCCTTCCCTAAGATGGCATCGTAATCTATTTGAGGCGATGACAACTCCCCGGCAATGGGTAATAACATGACCTGGAATACGAGCCATTGGATGGCTTGTTGAGTGATTAGACTAACTGGACAAGAGGCAAAGTTGAAGAGACATCGAAGGACAAGATCCGAGGGCAAGTCGAGATCAAGGGAAAGGTCGAAGGGGTATTGGTCTTGTTTGTGAGGAGTCAATAGTTTTATGTATGACTTGATGAGGTCATCGAATAACCGAGCTAATGTGACTATTGGTGAAGAACGGTAGTCAGTCTCGATAGAGGGTTCGTTGTAGACACTGGAATCACACAGGGCGATGATACATAAGTGGATCAATTTCTCTAGAGACTCACAGTCGGTATCAGTCTGTGTTGTATTAGTGATTTCTTGTAGTTTCGCCCGAAGATTGAGTGAGAATTTATTCACCGAGAGATGCACCGGATAAAGATCTTCTCTTCTATCGAGACTCAACTCCCCAGATCGTACCTCTTTATCGTAGGTATTACGTATAAAGTGATGTTCCACCTGGATGACTTTAGCGTCTAGCGCTGTTTGTGAGAGTTTCGGGTCCCATTGTGGGGTTATTTGGCTGAGGAGTTGGTGGTCCACTACTTTGAGTGCGGCTTCCAATTGCATATCCCGGTCAATGTCGAACAACTGGGTGAAGACATGGAAGTCTTTCAAAGGTTCAGATTCTTCTTTGAGGTACTTAGACACGTAGGTGACGTACTTTGGATCGCGAAGTGCTCTCTCACTAAGAGAGGACTTCACTTGTTGCTCAAAGGCTTCCTGCCCTAAGCGTTCATTGCGCTCTTTCTCGGCGTCTTCTTTAGTGATTTGCATCAACCTCTGTACTCGTTTCGCTGTTTCGATATCCGCCTGTGATACAATTGGCTTCTCCACCTTCAATGAGAACCCGAGGTCTTCGAGAGAGTCAAGTCTTGGTCTTTTCCTAGACGGGGACTCATGCTCAGGTTCCGCTTTAACTTGTTCAATTCCAGGCTCAGACCATGCCTTGGTGTTTCGGAGAGCCAGAAATACATCTAAACTGTCATCCCCAGAGGAATCACTCACCTCATCGAGGTACTCATCTGAATCCATATTGAGAGAAAAGGCTTTCTCTCTTTTTTTTTCTTATAGCTGAAAATTACACATACTTAAGGTACTTGAGCCGTAGACCAGCTTTGTCACCATACTGCTCCCTTGGCCGACCTTGGCCTACCTTATTAAGAATTCATGGTGCTCCTTATCACTCACCTATCTTCCTCTTTAACTCCCTCTTTAATTCCAACTCTCACCAACTGCCAGCCCTCTCCTTCCCGTAACCTTATACATTACCCAATCCAGTAAATTACTTGCATAACATAAACATCCCTCAAACACCTTAACATACCACACCAAACTTAGGTCGACCAACCTTATTCAGCCCGTGACAATTTAGACCTCACTTTACCGCGACGCGTAACACACTTCTTTCAGCAAAAACACGCAAATTTCCTCTTGCAGGGCTTTCGTGCTCAAAAGGGAAAAAATCATTTTAGTCTCACCTCAAAACGCTTTCTTTGTAACACAGCCCAGTCAAACGCGGTATGCCTCCAGCTTCATTGGCGTCACCAGAGGAGTGGACGCGGATCCAAGAGAAGACCTTCACTCGGTGGGTCAATGCCAAGATGGTTCTTTCCACTGGGGAGGAGCCCATAACGGATCTTCGCACGGACCTTTCAGACGGTGTCACTCTCACGCATTTGGTATCATACCTCTCTCCTTATAGCATAGACGTGCTCTATAAAGCACCCAGACATAGACTCCAGAAGATGGAGAACTTGAATCTGGTCTTCGAATTCATGAAATTCAACAAGATCAACGTCGCCAATATCGGCTCGGAAGATATTTTGGAAGGGAATTTCAAATTAGTACTCGCCTTAATTTGGACCTTAATCTTGTACGCTTCGAGCTCCTCGGAAGGAACGAACGGCTCTCAAGACCTTCTCAAGTGGTGTCGTAAAGTCACTAAACCTTATGACAACGTGACCATCAAAGATTTTGGTCTGAGTTGGAACGACGGAATGGCCCTTTGTGCCATTATCCATAGATTCCGTCCGGATTTGATCGACTTTAAACTGTTGAGCCCAAAAAACAAGACGGAAAACGTCACCTTGGCATTATCAATTGCCACGAAAGAGCTCGGAATTCCTCAATTGGTAGATGTAGAGGACATAGTACTGGACTCTCCCGATGAACGGTCTTTAATAGCATATCTTCTTGAATGGAACGAGAAGTTGAAAGACTGTGAAGAAGCCACAGCGTTGGAGATCTCTGCGGCCTCTTCCAAGACAAACTCCCAATCATGCACCATAACCATGGAAACTCCTCAGGCCCTGAATATGATCGAACGGTTCATGGAAGTCACAGACGATATCTTGAAATTGGAGACCCAATACGAAGAACGGTCTGCTCTGTTGATTGATCTCATTGACAACCACCTCAGTTCTTGGGGAACCCTCAACCAATTCAACCATTGTCAGACGTACGAAGACGTTTTGGAGGAGAAGAGAAACTTGGACATTTACAGACTCACCCTTAAAAGAGAATGGCTCAAGGAAAAGTCGGAATTATTCCTTCTCTTGAGTAACATAAAGACAAAGTTGACCACTTACAACTTACATCCATATCATCCCCCTGCCGATTTATCTCCAAGATTCCTCGATTGTCTCTGGCTTTCCTTGACAGACATTGAGAAGGAAGCTTTTAGAAGAGTCAATCTTGTGGGGAAGAAGATCCAAGATGAGCTCTCACAAAAATTTTCCAAAGCCGCAGAATTGATCAACGAGGTCATGGTGTCATGTGAGGAAAGTCTATCCACCTTACAAGGACCTTTGGAACTGCAATATTCCACTCTCATGAACTTACAAGAGTCCATCAAACCATTGGACGATCTTTTGTTCGACTTGCAAAATTTGGACACTCAATGTAAGGAGGCTGAGATAAGTCAAAACGACTACACTCAACTCTGTTACGACGACTTATATTACCAGTACTCTATTCTCCATGATTTGATTGCGGAGAAGGTGTCGTTCATCAAATCACAAACCACAGTGCGAGACTCTCTTGTCTTGAGAAAGATCACTCCGAAACAGCTGGAACAATTCGAGCTGGTGTACAAAAAATTCCTGAAATCCTCCACCATGACCTACTCAGACTTCGAAAAACTGCTCAAGTCACTCGAATTGGACTTGGATGTCCCAGATATCAAAGAAATGTTCCACTTTGGTAAGACGGGTAAGACCGTCTCCCTCGAAGGTTTCATTAAGGTAATGACAGAGTTAGTGGGAACGGACGAACTTTACGCCGAGGATTTGATCTCCGCTTTCAAACAAATCGGTAAGGGTAAACCTTTTGTCACCTCCGAGGACTTGACCCAGGTCTTGGATGAACAATCAGTGCAAAGAATAGAACATTGTATGCCAAAGTTCCATCAAGAAGCCGGTGACGTTTCCTACGATTACTTGCAATTCGTAGGCGACTTAGCAGGTTTGTCCCTTGCAATTGAAGGTGAAACCGTCGACGGTGCAAGTATCCTCAGTCATAGCAGTGAACTCACAACCCCGGCTATCAAAGTCATTGATAACGATGTAAAGAAATAACAGCATTTTACGATTTTAGGTATATTGTAGAAAAAAAGGGAAAATTTTCCACGATGAGATAAAAGATAATCATGTCTGATTTTGAAGAGCCTCTTACATCGACAACCCGTCCACGTGAGTATATTTTGAGGGTTATTATGTTTCTGTTACTAACAGCTTAGTTACGAGTGCCGTTTTGACCATTCGTATAGTCAAGTCTTTCCCTTATAGAAATGTGAAGAATTACATTTTGAAGGATGTCGATTTGAAGGGTTTGACGCTGAAACAGCTCTTTGATTTGGTTATTGAGACCATTAACACTACTGGAGGATTAAGACCGTACAGAAATGTACCATATGACACATTAAAGATTTATACACATGCCCATGGATCCAAGACTATGAACTTGGTCATTAATATGGATCACGATGAGGACTGGATCTTGGACTTGACCTCGGACAAAAAATTGCATGACTACGGAATAGAGAACGAGACGGAATTGTCCATCTTCAACAAAGAAGCATACGAAGAGTTCAAGAAGAACCCGGAAGAGAAGTGGTAATAGTACAGAAGAGAAGTGGTAGTGCTCATTAGTTATCTTGTATAGAAAAAAAAGGTGAAAAATTAATTCTATCCTTTAAACACGATGGCAGTGAAGAAGCAGACGGTGGTCAAGGAGGAGCGCAATTTCAGTCTATGGAATATTTGGGTCGCCTCGACGCTTTTGAAACTTCTTCTTGTTGAATCTTATCATTCCACGGATTTCGATGTGCATCGGAACTGGTTGGCGCTCACTAATAAGTTACCGCTTAAGGAATGGTACATCGAGGCCACTTCTCAATGGACGTTGGATTACCCGCCGTTTTTCGCGTATTTCGAATGGTTTTTATCTCAATTCGTTCCTCAAATAGTGAAAGAGGATGGTTGTCTTGATATCGTCCTGGTAGGCGTCTATGGACTTCCTACAGTATACTTCCAAAGAATCACCGTTATTCTCAGTGAGATCCCATACTTCCTTGCCCTCCAATGGTTCGTCAATGTCTCTCCAGTGCGAGAGAAGAGTCGTGCCTTTGTCGTGGCAAGTTCCTTACTGTTATCCCCCGGTTTACTCATGGTAGATCACATCCATTTCCAATACAATGGGATGATGTTCGGGATTTTGATAGGCGCTATTGTCGCTGCCAAATTGCAGAGATATTGTCTTTGTGCCTTGTTATTTGCTGTGTTGTTATGTTTCAAGCACATCTTCCTTTACATCGCGTTACCCTTCTTCGTTTTCCTTTTGAGGGCTTATTGTTTGGAGTCGGCTTATCCAACCAAATTCGATCTTTCCTTTGTGAAATGGAACCATTTGTTCAAATTAGGTGCCATAGTTATCACCACCTTCCTGGTTCTGTTCGGTCCCTTCGTATATTACGGAGTCATGCCTGAACTTCTCGGAAGATTGTTCCCATTTTCAAGAGGTTTGACTCATGCCTATTGGGCTCCTAATATATGGGCAGCTTATTCCTTCATGGACAGATTATTGATCAAAATCTACTTCATTCCCTTCTTTGGAAAGTGGATCGAGTTCTTCTCTCCACATTTCTCCAGAGAACAACTCTTGACCAACATTGCCAACTCTTCTTCCATGACTAGAGGTTTAGTTGGTGACGTTGAATTCTTGATCCTTCCAAACATCGAACCAAAAGTCACCTTCCTCTTGTCCTTATTCTACCAACTTCTTTCCGTTGTGCCGTTGTACATTCAACCTTCCTTTGAAAGATTCGTTGGGTCTTTGACTTTGTGTGGTTTTGCCTCCTTCTTGTTTGGCTGGCACGTCCATGAAAAGGCCATTATGCTCGTGATAATACCCTTCTCCTTTATTGCCATTCTGGATCGCCGGTTGGTTAAACCATTTGAGTTGGTGGCCAGTGCCGGTTACGTCTCTCTCTTCCCATTGCTCTTCGAATCGGGAGAATACGTCGTCAAGGTGTTGTACACTTACGTGTGGTGTATCATCTACTTCTTGTCATTCCAAGAGGTGGCCAAGATCCCGAACTCGCTCTCAAGAAGAATGTTCGTTCTGGATAGACTCAGTTTCATCTACATCGTTGGGTTGATCCCAATGGTTGTGGCTCTGACCTTGATCGAGGTGCTCGAAACAAGATTCCCAATACTACAAAAGTTCGAGTTCTTGAAGTTGATCCTTTACAGTGTGTATTGTTGTGTTGGGGTGATCTCCAGCTTCAACGGATTGAGCTTTCTTTATTATATAGATGACAAAATATGGAGCTAATTACGTGATCTCAACTTTCGAAGTGTAGTGGTAGAGACGGGCTTAACGACGCCTTTCCTTAAATTGCGTTTCTGCTGAGCCAGCTTCTTTTTGATGGGAAGTTTCTGTTCGACAACTCCAAGCTTCTCAGAACAATCAGGACAATACCATTTGGAAGGAAGTTGTTGACTCGGTATCAAACCAACACAGGCATAATGGAACCATTCAATCTCACATTTGGGATTGTCACACAGAATCATCTTCCCGAGTCCGGCGGTCCGACATATACAATAAACGTCTTCCTCGGTCTTGAGTTGGTCTTTCTTGGGTTGTCGGGGTTTTGGTTTTGGCAGAGCCTCTGGCAGAGGCTCGGCTTTGGCCTCTACTTTTGGCTCTGGCTCTGATTCTGGCTCTGGCCCTCCTTCTGGTTCAATTTTGATCTGACTTCTCAAACTACGCTGGTGTACAGGCGACGGTGTTTTGGTTTCTACTGGCGGTGTAGACAATCTGATCTTCACCTTGAGAGGTGTCGTTGATCTCACCTCCTTCACTTCTTCCTTCGGTTCCTCCTCCGGTTCTTTACCCGTGACTTCCGCTACAAACTGCCGCTTCCATTGCTTGAAATTCTCCTTGTTATTATGTGCCATATTCTCCTCTTGTAAAGTCTTCAATTCGCTCAAGGTCTCTAACTCCTCCAGAAGCCATTGCCCATGTCGTGTCAATTCATCTTCCAAATATTGACCCTCTCGCACTGCCTCCAACTTGAGACAATCGATTCGTCTTTTGAGTTTCAGTAATTCAGGCCCTGAAGCAGGAACTTGCGCTTTCTTCTCGTATTCCTCCACTGCACGCTCCACTGTTATGTTTAAAGACTGGATGAGCCAAAGAGATCGTACAAGATCACATGGCAAGTGGTCCAATGCTGAGGGTGTTAGTGAAAGCCATTAATTGCTAGTGAGATTAGTACTTACTTGACACAAAGGAATTGCTGATATTCGTCACCGTCGTGACTAGCTGTGTTTGTGATAGATCCTCCATGACCGCGTCTAGGTTTGTTTAGATGTTTTTTTTGTATTTCGCTAAAGTGAAAAAGAAAGAGAGGACCGAAGACCTTGATCTGGGTGGAGGCATGAGCACCATCCATAACACCTAAGTAACATACAATTACAGCCCTTACATCCCTTACATCTCTACATCCCTACATCATTACCTCTCTTACATTCCTTACATCCCTTACATTACAGCACACACTTCCTGTATGACTTACTCTATGCACATTATTTATCATCCATCACCACTGTGTCCAAGAACAGCTTTATTTTCACCAAGGTCTCCTCCTTCACGTTGTCCGGCACCATCAGTAACAGTTTCGGTTCTAATTCCTTCATCAATTGGCGGTAATTCAAGGTCTCCTGCTGTGTCACACTTCTATCGGACATCTGCTTCACATTATCAAACCACCCATTTTCGATCAACTTGAACTTCAAAAACTTGGATATCTCATCGTATTGTCCACTCCGTATCAACTCCTCCTGAATTTTGGCCTTCAACCCATTAACATCGTTGGGATTAGTCATGGCTTATCCTAAGTATTTAACTAACTCTTTAACTAACTCTTTTTTTCAGCTAAGCTTTTTTTTCTTAATTTAAGTCAAATGCTTTCTTTAGTCAAAAGGTCAGCTAGACGACAAAGAGTACTAACTACAAGCACTTCAATTAAGATCCCCCATAACTCAATTCACATAATGTCATCCAAAGGAAACCCATCCGATGCTAAAATCGAAAAGTTCGTGGACATGGTAAGTAAAGTGACTCAAGTATCCCCACCGCAACTACTAACAGCTATCAGAGCAGTGATGAGGCCAAATGGGTCAAGATGCAAAAGATCCACTTCATTGACCCTTCAGGTAAGGCTCGTGATTGGGAAATGACTGCTAGAACGACTCGTCCGGAAGGTGCTAAGGTAGATGGTGTTGGTATTATTGCCATTGTCGAGGCTGCTGAAGGTCCGCAAATCATCTTACAAAAACAATTCAGACCTCCAGTGGAAGGTGTTTGTATTGAGATTCCAGCCGGATTGGTGGATCCAAATGAAGATTTGGTCACGTGTGCCTTGAGAGAATTGAAAGAAGAAACGGGATATATCGGCACTCATATCGATACTACGAAAGTTATGTTCAACGATCCTGGCTTTACAAATACAAATCTCGTCCTCGTTACAGTCAAAGTAGACATGAATGATGAGCGGAATAAGAATCCCGTCCCAGAATTAGAAGACAATGAGTACATCGAAACTTTCACTGTGCCTTTGAAAGAATTACCAGACAGATTGGATAAATTGGCTGATGAAGGTTACATCCTCGACGCCAGATTACAATGTGTAGCCCACGGTATCACCGTTGCAAGACAGTTCTCCTTGTCATAATTTTTTTTTATAGGTTAATCCTTCCTTCCTTCCTTCCTTCCTTTCCCCTATTTTCGTTAGGTTAGGGTTCAGTTAAGCCCCCGATAAGGCGCAATGGGGCTCCATTTTTTTTTTTTCTCTTGGCCCTGCGTTGGGGCCCACATGCCAAATATAAGGGAATTCCCATCTTTGATATAGAAAATTTTTCAATTTTTTCAACAGATCTTCCGTTAAGTAGATGAGCGACAACAAAGAATTGACACACCCTACCATCAAGGATGGATGGTTTATGGAGGTTTCCGACACCATGTGGCCTGGACAAGCTATGGCATTGAAGGTCAACAAGATTTTACACGTTGAGAAGTCTCTTTACCAAGACGTTTTGGTCTTTGAGTCTTCTAACTATGGTAATGTCTTAGTATTGGACAATGTTATTCAAGCCACTGAGAGAGACGAGTTCTCTTACCAAGAGATGATCACTCATTTGGCTATCAACTCCCACCCAAACCCTAAGAAGGTTCTCGTTATCGGTGGTGGTGACGGTGGTGTCTTGAGAGAAGTCGTCAAGCATGAGAGTGTCGAAGAGGCCGTCTTGTGTGACATTGACGAAGCTGTCATCAGAGTCTCCAAGCAATACTTGCCTGAAATGAGTGCCTCTTACTCTCATCCAAAGGTCAAGGTCCACATCGGAGACGGTTTCAAGTTCTTGGACGACTACAAGAACACCTTCGACGTGATCATCACCGACTCCTCCGACCCAGAAGGTCCAGCTGAATCCTTGTTCCAAAAGCCATACTTCCAATTGTTGAAGGAGGCCTTGACCGAGAAGGGTGTCATCACCACTCAGGCTGAAAACATCTGGTTACACTTGCCTATCATCAAGGACTTGAAGAAGGCCTGTTCCGAAGTCTTCCCAGTAGCAGAGTACGCCTACACCACCATCCCAACCTATCCTTCTGGTCAAATCGGATTCATGGTTTGTTCCAAGGACCCAAATGCCGTTGTCTCCAAGCCATTGAAGACCTTCGACGAGGAGACTGAGAAGAAGTTGTTCAAATACTACAACAAAGAGATTCACGAAGCCTCCTTTGTCTTGCCGACTTGGGCCAGAGACGCTTTGTCTAACTAATTTATATACAGTTAATTTCTCTTCCCCTTAGCCAATAATTGATCGAGGTCGAAGTCAGACTCGATCTCGTCTTCCTCGTGTCTCTCTTCCTTTTCCTGTTGTTTCCGTTCCTTGGTATCAAAGAGCTGTACCATCTTCTCTAAACTTCCACCTAAATCGTCAACCTTGTCCTTCCAAAGTTCAAGTATATCAATAGATAAAACATTGTCATCTTGCAACAACGCCTTGGTCTTGTCTTCGTTCTTGGAGATCTTGTCATAAAGACTCTCTTCATCTCCATCACAGAACTCTATCAATAACTTCTTCAACTTCAGTTGTAATAAATGTATGCTAGGAGACGGGTACCTCAACTCAGCAGAAGCCTCGCTCAATTTCGTTGGCTCACTCCAATTCTGAGGCAATGGCAAGTTAGTCACGAACTCATTCGGGATCAAATACTTGTTCTCCTCACTCTTCTCGCCCTCATCTAAGTCCAAAGTATCAACCAACTTCTCCATCAACCCCACCATCTCAACGTCAGGCAAATACTCCAGTTGTTTCTCGTCAGTTCTCATACGACTTAATGGGAAGAAATTGGTCACCTTCTCGTCTTCCTTAAACGGAAGTCTTACAAGACTGAGACAGTAAAGTTCTCTTTCACCACTACCATCCAGCGACCTCTTCAGACTTGACGTGTTCACCTTCAAAGGTATCAGCACACCCATATTGACCTCCGAATTTGGTCTCATAACATACCTTACAATCAGAGATGACTCGAGATTCATCAAGGCCTTTGCAAAGGCATTGAAACTGACATTATCCCTCTCGAGTCCCAGAGGTCCCTTATTGAGGATCAACACACTTTCGCCGGTGAGATACGACACTGGAATGTCCTTGGTTCTCATTATACCACGGAAATCGATACCAGGATACGTTCTGAACTTGGTCAACTGGGTCAACCCATCACTCATTGGCACTATAGAGGCACCATACCGGTGGACATTAATGGTATCTTCAGCACGTACTGACCTGGTCGCTGGAGGTTCTTCCTCATTCAGGTTATGTTCTTCCACTTGGAAGTCACGGATCACTTTGATCAGATGTAAAGAGGCCAGGTTTACTTCTCCCTTGCTGCTGAACGTTTTCATTGGCATAGCTGACTCCTTCTTGATCAAAGGATATCCCTCCACCCGCATGGAGATTGCATTTGCATCTGTCCATTGATTGTATTCCGTCGAACTGCCCGCTTGCACTTCGTCAATCGCATCCAAATCACCTCCCAATCGGAGCTCTCCATCGAAGATCTTCACCGGACGGACCAGTTTAGGTAGGGCCCATTTCAAGTCCGTAGTCATTGCTAACAGCAGATCATAGGGCACTACCGCCGAGCCATTATTAACCTTTTCGAGGATTTCATGCCATTTGTCCACCGACGTCCGTTGTACTTCCGTTGGCTTTTGAATGTCGTGGATCGATAATACAAAGATCTTTGCATTGTTACAAGTTGAAAGAATCTGTGCAAATTGCTCGCCCAACTCCGAGTCCGTCTCAAACTCCCTGTCGTTATTAGTAATCACCACGATATTGGCAATCCCCTTCTTGCCCTTCACAAGCCCCAAACACTTGGCAAGCGCCACCAATACCAGCTTGATGACGTCTCCCTCATTGTCCTCAATTGGCAGCCGATTCACCTTCAATTCTCTTTTCACCACCAGTAATGTCCGCGTAGAAGGTGTCTCCATCGGAATGACCTCATTCACATTGGCAGTAGTACCTTCATCCTCCAAGGGATTGTTAGTCACTGTATGATGGTACGCCACTACAGAGACCTGATCACTCTTCTTGCCCCTCACTATCTTCTGTGCAATGACGTCATTGACATACTTCAAACCATATTCCAAATCATCAATTGATCGTCCCGCAGTTTTCTTTCCCATTGATGGGGAGAGATCAACGACAAAGTAGGTATATTCCTTGTCCATCTTGTCTTAGTCTCTTTCTTTATTTAACTTTCTAATTGAAAAAAAAAAAACCTACGCGTATTTAAAAAGGCACTGGATCAATGACACGAGTACCCACATTAGAACAGAAGGTGCTCAAACTCAAACAAGAGATCAAGGAATGGGAATATTCTTTTTCTCGAGATCATGACGGGAATAAGCCTACTCACAGTGACATCAAACTGAATAGTGAGATCCAACTGAAGTACAAGAAGTACCAAAGGTATAGTAAAGAGCTCAAGGCCCTGACCAGCATTGTGACGCCACAAAAGAAGAAAAAGGAGCCTGAAGTACAACCAGAGCTCACACCACAGAGTGAATCACCCGTAATCGCCAAGGAAATAGGGCCCACCCCTCAATTGTATGGAAGAGTATTAAGTATATTTGATCTTCCTGGCGACTCCCCTGTTAAGTCACCTCTTACAAAGCAGCGCCCCTCGACAGATGCAGAAATTACCAGTGATAAAGAGGAAGAGCCTGCATTCAAGACACCAAGTAAGAGGAGGATTCTCTTTGATAAGAGTATGAGCAATGCCATTAGCGAGACCCCAGCTTATTTGAAGCCCCTGTCTATGAGTCAAGTATCGAAGGCAGATTATTCACCTTCGGAGAGTGTATTTTCCCACGGAACTCCAAGAGCAGAACTGACATTGAGCAGTTCACTCCCGACAAAGTTCGAGATTACTCCCCTTTCCCAAAAGATGTTGTCCTCGCCCTCATTGGTGGAGCCTTCCCCCATGTTTTCTCCCGTAAGGAGGAAGGTCAAACGGAAGACCTTGTATGAGATGATGAACGAATTGGAACAATTCCAGAACGATGTAGAATCATATCATGATGACGAAGCAGACGAGATCGAGCAACTCATACTGCTGGAGAATAAGGAACTGGAGTTGAAGAAAGAGGAGCCGGAAGAAGACGAGTCGATCTCCAAACTCCGAAAGAAGGCCAAGACGCAAAAGAGATCCACCAAGAGAAGAAAGATCAGACCACGGAACGTTGCCAACGATGACGAGCTTTCAGGGGTCGATATTCATGCCAAACTTGCTGAGATGGAACAAACACAGTTCTCTGATGATGACTTTGATGACGACGATAATAAGGGCCATGACGAACGGATTTTGAACGAACTTGACGACGATGACGACATGTCATCTTATGCCTCTGAATCAGAAGAAGAGGAGGAGAGACTGGAGACAACAGAGGAGAAACCAGAGAACTTCCAATTGTTAAATAAGAACTTTGTTCGGATGAAGATTCATTACAAGAAGAACCGGTTCTTCAAAAATAGAAGGCGTTGAGTACTTATACATTCAATAATTCCAACATACCCTCTATCTGTTGGGCTTGTTTGGCCTTTTCTATTTCTTGCATGATCTTCTTTTTCAAGGCCACGACTAACTCTTCCAAGATAGGAGACTTTTCAATGACGTTTCCGTACATTTCCAACACGACACCTATATAATCGGCGACAATATTAACACAACGAGCATCTTCTATTGTTTTAAGACACCAAGTAAGTAACGGTTCCAATTTGGTCTCGTCTCTATCTGATAACAGGATTCTCACCTTTCCTCTCTTCTTCAATTCCTCCAATACAGTCATAGTCAATTCCTTGGACATACCAGGAATAAATGCATTATTTAACAGTTCGGACCATCTGAACAGGTTCAACGACTTTTCAAACGGTTTCAATTTCTTGGTTTGTGTGGTCTTTTGCTTGTCATTAACAATTCTATGCTCGTAATCTCCATGATATTCTGCTCCTCTCATCATTCTATTAAATGCATTGGACTTGACGGAAGTTGGCACTCCTTGTTTGACCTTTGGTTCGGTCTTTCTGGTCCGAATCAGAAGTAAACCACTACTTAAACCGGCAACGAAATGTTTGTGATTAGGAGACACTCCACAACTCAAAACGGAACTGCCAAACTTCCAGCCGAATTTGACATCCCAGTTAGAAGAGGTAGAGTCAAATACCTTGACATGACCGTCAAGAGAACCGGCAAGAACTCCACGTTCTCCAGCATCACTCAAACAGGTGACCGTCTTGGTGAAGTTGGCCATCTCATTACTCATCTTACCCAGAGTCAAGTCCCATACTTTAAGAGAAGGTCCTCCACAGGAGATCAAATTGGTAGAGTTCAAAGAAAGCAAATCTTCAACGGGAGCCTCTTGGTTGAAACTCATAATAGGTTCCAGAGAATGACTAGACGTGGAAGAATCGACACGAGGATCAAATAATCTCACAATTCCATCGTAGGAACCCGTGGCAATCAAATTGGTGCCCGGCAAAAATGTGGCAGATCTGACATAATCATCATGGGCATCGAAGCTAGCGATGGGGGTCTGTGGTCTCGAAATGTCGTACAATCTGGCACAACGATCATCGGACAGGGTAAGGACATTGGTCAAATTGATAGGATGGAATTTCGTGAGATGTGTAGGATGGGAAGATGGGTTTAATGTAACTAATATTGTTCTTGGATTGGTGGCATCGAAAATTTGAACTAAACCAGTTTGGTCTCCTGCCACCAATAATCTACCATCGTTTCTGAATTCTGCACTATAAACAACATCTTTGAATCTGGAAAACGTCTTGGACACTTGTCTCGTCCTGGACGAAAACACCTGCGCTCTCGTAGATGAAGTCACCACAAAATCATGAGGTGCTATAGGATTGAAATGTATATGGGTAACGGCATTGTGTTCTTTCACTAATTGGGTATTTACAAATCCACGCCAATATCTTTGTTCAGGTGTGGTTTGAGACGGTAATGTCCCACTTCTCACTTGCTGCACTCTCTGTCTGGTAGATGACATCGTTACCTATTCCTCTCTACTAGACTTTTAGTATTAAATTTTTTTCACACTTAAAAAAAATTTTTCTCTTCAGATGAGCTTGAAACAAATTTGTTAGTAAAAGTTAAGCCGTAGCTCATCTACTTAAACTTCTACGTAATTGCTAATAATATGACATGAGTTTTTTTATATAATGCTACAGGTCAGTCAAAATGACTGCTTTTTCGATGATGTTATGCTAAAAATAGGACCGCACTTGCAGTCCTTTGAATTGAAAAATGCAAAAAAAGGCGGGGGGCTCCTTTAATTCATGGTAACCAGTACAACGGAGTGTCTTGGGACAGGGCTGATAGGTTTTGAGATTTGCGTGTTTTGATACTTCTTGATCATATCGTCCAGCTTGTCGAAGGAGGAAGTGAAACAATGCAGAACAAATCTCAAATTGGCATGGAAACGTGGAGTTTGAATGTAGTTGATGAACAAGTAATCCAAGACATTCAGTTCGGCAATATTACCCAAGACGTGAGATTGGTATCTCAACAGCTTGTAATCGGCAAAACGTGGCTCAGAACCCAGGATTCTGCTTTGTAACAAAGTTGCCAACTTGTTAGGAGTCGACGACGACGACGAGGATTGAGAGACGATACTTCTCTTGACCAGGGTCGAGGACAATTTGGAGAAGTTCTTGGAGTTCTTGTGATGAGTGTTGGTTTTCTTGGTCAAATAAATATCGAACTTGGTGTTCAGGTTCAAGTACTTCTTCTTCTTCTTGATGTAGTCTTGCAACTCGAGTTGCAGTTTTGGAGAGAACATTTGGTAGAGACAGGCTCCATAGACGTTCATACAGGACCGGTAATAGTAATGCTTGACGGCCTCTGGGATCTGCAGATTCAACAAATCAGTGGCATAGTTGTGTAAGATACGACTGAAGTATTCCAAGCTCACGTTGTGGAAGCAATGGGACAAAGACAAGATCACGTTGAGGTCATAGTTGTCCGGGTGGGACAAATCGAAACCTTTCGTGGACTTGAAGGGATCCCGCTGTTGACTCGGATTGCACAAGACCGCCTTCGAATCATACAACTTGATGCAAAAGTTCTGCTGTTGTTTGGTGGAACCCAGCAGAGAACTTTGAAGAACGAGCTTCGAATCGAAGTTCAGTTCCTTTTGTTGCTTCTGGGTTGGCAGCTGTGTCAGCTGCATTTGAGGTTTTATTTTCATTGTTTCAGATTAGAGGTTTAAAGTTGGAAAAACTGGACTTGCGTCTGTATTTATATACTAGTACCCGACTTTGGCGGGGCTTCTGCCATTTTCCAGCGTAAAATCCACTTATCACCCATATTTCACTGCGCGAAAAAGAAATTCACATTTCTTTTTTTCCAACGATTAGGCAAAGTCGTATTTTTTCCCTATGAAATTTTCCACATGTGATCTGGCTTAAGTTATTCAAGGAGTTAAGTGGTGGTGCTTTTTGGGGGGTAAAAAGGCGTCCTAAGCCTCAAATGCGATGTCCTGAGTTTAATCCGCGAAAGAACGGTCCTGATTTATTAGCTCTATACCCTACAATGCCAACTTCATCTCCTCCTACTCACAAAACCGTTGTTCCGGTTTTCGAAGTTAACGCCACTTACATCCTTTTTTTTCATGCACCACAAGTTTTATCACTGAAAGAGATCACTCCTATTACATGGAATTTTTTCTGTATTATTTTTTTCCTTCCTTGCGCACCGCAGCTAAAACTAAGTACAAGTAAATTTTTTTCCAATTATAGGAGCGGCGATCTTCGCAAACACGGAAATATTGACCCACTTTAGCTCATCTCCTATCCGAAAATGGTGGCTCATCATATCTCCGTGCCAAAATTTATCTTCCTTGCTCCAACATGAAACTTAAGCCATCGAACTTTTCCTTGAGCCTCATCCTCCATATTTCCTTATCCCCCGTATAATTTCCCCATCTATTGTGAATGACATCCTTAGAATATTGGGCAGTTCCACTTAACATCGAAAACGTCATGATCGTCGGTGAGAACCTTGAAGTTTGATGGGCTTAGTCGAAGAATGATCAAACTTTCAAATCCCCCCACTGCAGAAAAATCAGGGAAACTCGGAATTTAAGGTTTTGGGTTTGATTGATTCCGGAAGCAATTACCTGCGTAAGTTAGTACTTGTAGTCACAATCCGTTCTTTTCTTTTTTTTTTTCCTCCTTATTACTTTTTAAACTCGCAGGAAGGGAATCCTTCTCTGCCACAGCCTTGCATATAAATAAGTTATTATTATGTCAACTTGCGCCAGTTTGGTCCCCTAAATAATATTATCGTTTGCCTCGTTATTGTCTCTATTATAACGATATTATTAAAACCTGAATTTTAACTCAAACGGTGACCGCTCGTATATTCTCCCCATATAATTATTTAAGGTTAAAAACGGTGCTCCCAGTATTGTCATCCGGTTCCGTTGATTCTAAATTTCCTTCACTTGCATGATTCTAAATCGATTCCACATGACTTTTTTTTTTCTTTCTTTTTTGCTTCGAAGTTTCAAGTCATTGCTTGTCTCCCATCTTACTCATCGCATCAGACTTGAAACGTGACCCTTAACAAGCCCTCACGCACGAAGGGTTATCGTCGACAATTAATCACTCTAGCATTTTACAATCCTTGCTTCGAAATTATAACCTCTTTGGGTTAAGATTCCTATTTATCTATTCACCGGTTTACCTCTCTCTGCCTCTAACCTTATTCTTTATTATTGGCACGCTGTATTTGAGCCTCATAAATTGGCAGATCTGTGAGAACAACAAATAAAAAAAAAGTGTAAGTAGACCCAATATAGTAGACGCGGAGACAGAGGATGTCAATAACCAGAGGTAAGCATTGGAGCGATATTGAATCAAAAAGCCACATTATACTAAACATTGACTATAGAATCAATTATACCTGCTGCACCAACCACTGCCAGATCAATTCCGGTTCATTTGTCGTATGATCCTAAATCTGACAAGTTGGTTTATGCTTCCGGGAAATCTGTCTTTATCAGGCCGGTAGATCCGGAACAATCATTGAAAGGTGTTCAATTCGTTGGGCATAATGCGAATACGACGGTTGCCAAATTCGCTCCTTCTGGATTTTACGTAGCCAGTGGTGACGAATTGGGGAATGTGAAGATCTGGGATTGTGCGGGAGAAGACATGATTGTGAAGGGCGAGTATCAAGTGATCAGTGGCAGAATTAACGACTTATCGTGGGACATTGAATCTAAGAGAATCATCGCTGTAGGTAACGGTAAGGAGAGATACGGTCATTGTTTCACCTGGGATTCCGGAAACACTGTTGGTGAGATCTCCGGTCACTCTGCCCAAGTCAATGCTGTCAGTTTGAAACCAAACAGACCTTACAGAGCAGTAACTGTCGGTGACGACAGTGGTTTGGTTTTCTACCAAGGTCCACCTTTCAAATTTGCGCAAAGTGTAAGGGGTCATCACTCTAACTTCATTAAGGATGTCTCTTATTCCCCTGACGGTGAGTTTATTGTCAGTGTGGGAAGTGACAGAAAGATTATCGTTTACGAAGGAAAGACCGGGGAATTCGTCAAGGAAATCAAAACGGATCACACCGGTGGTATTTATGGTGTAAGCTGGGACTTCCAAAACCCTCGTCAATTCGTCACATGTTCTGCTGATGCCACTGTCAAGATGTACAATGTCGAAAGTGGGGACTTGGTCAAGACATGGACTTTAACTAAATCGGTGGAAAACCAACAATTGGGTGTCGTAGTCACGAAGGACTATGTCATCTCTTTGTCCTTGAGTGGTAATTTGTACTATTTCACCCAAGACTCTGAATCACCAGTACACGTGATTGAGGCACATCAAAAGTCGATCACTGCTTTGGCTAGCAGCGGCAAAGACACTGTTTACTCTGGTAGTTACGATGGTAGAGTCGTCAAATGGGATCTCGGTTTGGGTGTCGGTAACGAAATTCAAGGCTCTAGCTCAACCTTGAAACATAGTAACTTGGTTGTTTCGATCTCTAACGGAGCAAACTCATTGATCACTTCGGCGTGGGACGATACTTTGAAGTCCATCACTGACTTGGAATTCACTGCCTCTGCCAGTCTTGACTCGCAACCAAAAATGCTGGTCTCTTCTCTGAATAGTGTTGCCGTTGTCACCACCGATAACAAACTCAAATTGTATGAGAGCGACTTGACCAAACTGAAGGAAGTCTCACTTGAATTTGAACCTACTTCTCTGTTACTGATATCGTCCAGTTATATCGTCATCGGATCTGTGACACTGAATCAAGTCTTTGTGTACGACGCATCCACCTTGGAACTCAAGACCAAATTGCCTCCAATGCAAGGTAAATCCAACTACGCTGCTATCTCTCCTGATGAAAAATATGTCGCTGTCGGTGATGTAATGGGAAAGATCGTCTTGTACAGTTTGGAAACCGGAACAATTAAAACGTCTCGTTGGAGTTTCCATACAGCCAAGATCAATGCGCTTGCCTGGAACGAGGACAGTGATCACGTGGCCAGTGCTTCTTTAGATACTCATATCATTGTCTACAGTGTGTCGAAACCAAGTAAGAACATCAAGTTTGCCAATGCCCATAAGGACGGAGTCAATGCCATCGATTGGGTAGGACTGGACAAGTTGGTTACTGGTGGAACCGACGGAGCACTTAAGGTGTGGAAAACGGAGTTTGCTTAAATATATAGATTACCGTTTACGTACGTTCTTCCATTTGTAGGCAGTCTTACCTTCTTTGGTCACCACCTTCTTCTTCTCCCCCTTTGACATCAACTGTTTCTGTAAGTTCATCTTATCGTACAAGGACTTGAATTTTTGTTCTCTCTCGATCTTTTGTTTCAAATTGGACAACTTCTTGATCTTCTTCGAGTCGAACAAATCCTTATTATATTTTTCCATCACATCTTCGTAACTCTTATAACCTTCCTCCGTCAGTAATTGATCCAATCTCAATCTGTTTTCTCTTCTCATCAAAAGATCTTCCGAGGTCTTGAAAAATGCCACTGGATCAAAATCCAACTTCTCTTGAACGTTCTCAACAAACACTGTATGCTTTCCCGAACTCGTCAAGACAAGGTTCTTCCTCAGCTTCTCTATCTGTCTCAACTCCTTACTTCTGATTAAGTTCATATAATTCAGATCCTGTGTCTTCAACAATTGCACCTCATCATTAGTCATCAGCTCGTTTCCACGATCACTTATTAAAATGCCTCTATCATCTGTCCTTTTATTCACCATACCATGATAATATTCATCTGGATTCCTCAGAGCCAGCTTCTCCTTCAAAATCTTCAACAGAGCCTCCTTCTTGTGGAAGTCCAGTGCTCTCAACTTGTAATCCTTCTTCTTCTCTAGAAGACCCCATTTCTTTCTATCTTGAGGCTGGGAACGTTCCCGATGCTGCTTCTTTTGCACGTTGTGAACTAACTTGGCCATGTCTCTCACTAACTACTTCTCATCTCATCCTAAAATTTTTTTTTCTCTTAAAATTTTTTTGTATGGAAAGAAAAAAAAAAAAAGAGATAGATAGCTCTGTATACAGTAGCGCTTATGGTGTCAGATATTTTAAAGTCATTGAGTCATGAGTATCAATTGCTGGTGGATCAGGACTTATATTATAGTCTACTTATATGTTTAATAGCGGATCGGAATTTATTGGTTTCGTCAACGAACACTAAATCCAGTCAGAGACAGATGGAGTATATGTTAGGCCAATTGTTCCAGTATAACGTGCTAGTGATTGACGCGAAGGAAGGAATACCCGAGACGGTTGATGTATTTTGTGATTACCTGATTGTAACGAACCTTGATCAGGTTCCCATTGTGCGACAAAAGGAGTTGCGGATGCTCATAAAGAAGCATGATCTTAAAGTGATGGTGTTGATCACCAATGACGAAGGGGAAGAAGTATCGTTGATCGATGTTCTTAACCGGGAAATGTTGTTTCGTTTAGGTCATGTCCCGACACTAAGGGATACGAATCAGGATTCTGTGGAAAGAAGCGACCTCAAACAGGCCATAACGGACTTGAGAACGCACTTATCTAAGGTGACAATGGTACTTGACGTGCAACGGTACGTCAATGATCTCTTCATACATTTCAGGAACCATAGAATGGTTCAGAATGGGCTACCTATTGTTATACGATACCAATTTGAGATCATGGTCAAGACCGTGGCATTGTTGGGAGGATTGGATTACGTCACACCAAGAGTAGTGAAAGATAGTGCAGAGATGTTTTTTCCACTTCATTTGACTCTTATTGAGTCGCTGGAACAGGAACCAACTCTCAATTGGGGAAGTGATATCACCTTGGTGGAGAGGTTTGTAGAGAAGTGGGATCAGAACAGTGTCGTGACAGATGTTTTGGGCAATGTTCAAATTCCGTTATGATGTAATGAGTAATATATGTCTTAATAGAGTTATATGTGATATATCTGGAAAGGAGAGACAGTAGGAAGATGAGGGGAAGTAAAATTTGAGCAAAGTCTAAGGAAACTCTAAATTATGTGCAGACTTCTTCCACAAAGAAGTGGTGGAGATAATTGACTGCCCTGCTTTGTACCTACCGTGTCTATCTACTGATCCTTTTACATCATATCTCATTTTCGTATTTTGCTCCATCAGATTTTTTCTATGAAAAAAAAGAATGAAGAAATCTAAGTCATCGTTCTTCACTTAAGATGCAACGTCGGATCGCCAGTAGAGTATTGAAGGACGTCACAAAGACGCTTTCTAAGAGGACGCTGATTTCTAAGGTTTCTGTTAGATCTTTTTCAGATACCAGAGCTGTCACTGAAGAAGACACGCCATGGTACTTAAGAGCTGAAGAATCTTCAACAGCACTGAAGGTGACGAGAGAGCTTCCGCCACTTCCAGAAAATTCGCCTGAACAGTTGGAACAGGTGATCAGTTATGTTACGAATAAGTTGGGGATCGAAGATATCAAGATCTTTGACAAGAGAGAGGTCGAGGCCGAGGGAGAATTTGGTGTCGACGGACAGAAACAGTTCATCATCTTGGGGACTGGGAAGTCTGACAAGCATTTACAAAAGGCCACAGTAGAATTAATGAACTATATCAAACATGACTTGGGGAACGAAAGGGTGCCTAAAGTGGAAGGATTCACCAAGACGGCATCTATGATTAAGAAGGAAAGAAAGTTAAGACGGAAGTTGAAGAAGAACACTGGATATCATTTCGAAGATTATGGGGTGCCAGTGAATAGTTGGATCATGGTGGAATGTGATGGTGATAAAGTAAACTGTGACATGAGTATTCATTTCCTTACAGATAAGAGAAGGAAGGAACTTAATTTGGAGCTGATTTGGTGTAATCCGGAAGACAAACATTTGTACAGAAGAGTGAGGAAACCTTTGATCAGTGACGACATATTCAGTGGGTTGAGAAGATATCATACAATGACGAGAGGTTCAACGGTGACGCAAACGGTCTCTGATGTGATGAGAGGTCAAGTAAGACTCTATTCTTCGAAGGTAGAGACAATGGAAGGATTGGTGTCCAATTTGAAGAACATGTCGATTGCAGAAGCCAAAGAGTTTATTGGAGCTGATTCGTTTAAGAAGACACTTCAAGGAGTCACACAGAATAAAGAAAAACTTGAGGACAAGTTTAAGTTGTACGACATGTTACACAAGATCTCACCAAGTACTTACGACTTCCTGCTAGCTGAAGAAGTTTTCCTCGAGAAAATTGCTTCCAATGAGGTGGATGTGAATACTTTTAAAGAGTATTTGATTACTCTTGCAGATAATTTCGGCCCAGATATGGACCGTCGGATCGAGTACCTCGACCAACTGTTATCCATTTTAGAGTTGAAGTATGACTTGTTCGAGAATTGGGAAGTAACATTAACCCCATATCTCTTGGCCCTTGTTTCTCCAATGAACAGTTCAAGATTTGTCAGTCCTCGGATGATCGTCGAGTCAATGGAAGACTTCTCCAAAATCGATACCAAAGGACCATTGTTCTACAACCCTCGTGTTGACTCACTTTATGAGTTACTCAAGTTGAACGACTTCGACTTCTTGGCTTCCCAAAGCTCCATCAAGATCTTGATGACTTTCTTAAGCATTTATGGAAATGCCAAGGACTATAACAAGTTCTGGAAGGTTTTCGAAGAGGTGACTGTCTCCTCTACCGATTCAAGACCATGGGATTTCGTCATTAGTTACATCTATAAAACAGCTGACAGAGGTCAATATGCTTACTTGTTCAACTCCTTATTACCAGGTATTAAGAACCAGGAACAATTACCAGAGGTTCTGAGACAATACTTACAAGTGATGAAAAGAGAATTGGAGATAGAAAATGCTGCTCTTAAGCTTTAGAATGTATATAGTTAGTCTTCATTAGACAATGCATTATTCAAGTATTCGACAAACATGGGTTTTATTCTGTCGATTTCGATGGTACGCATTCTATTCAAGTTGACGTATGTCCGTCTGAATCTTTGTAATTGAGCAATGCTCACTGTTGATGGGGGTAATTCTACGTACAATCCCTCCTCGATTAAAACGTCTCCTCCCACGGCTTGTAATTGTTGGAATTGATGGATCTTATTTATGACGTCAGTGGTGGCCTTATCTAATTCACTCAAGAAGTTCAAACCGGCAGCAGGTTTCAAAATGGTGGCATTGTTTGGTTTCTGAGACTTCAGTTTAACAATGGCATCCCAGATCTCTTCAAAGGGTAAACTCTCATCATCATATGCCACATTAAACAAAGGAGAATCCCATCTGTTTTGGTTGTTTGGTTCTTCGTATCTCATTATCATCAGTTTAAGTACCTGCTCATCCCATTTATCTTCTCTAGCATCATTGTAATCAAAGCAGACATTGGACGGTGTCACTACATGGATCACACAATAAGTGGTGGACATCAACTTGGCATCACAATGTAACTGATACCTAAATCCCTTGATATAAGCCGGGGAATCTAATATTACAATGGTAGACTTTGACAAATCTCTCTTAACGGCCGACATTTGTGTTCCTCTTAAGGACTTTTCAGTGACTGATTCTTTGTATTGATTGTGAGTTATCCCCAATGATTCATCGGAGTGTAAAATGACCTTCATATTGGCCCCAGGCCCAGAAGCCTCAAGTTGTGCAATTCTATTCTCAAACAGTTGTTTCAATTTGTTCGCCCATGTGGATTTCCCCGAACTAGGAAACCCTGTAAATACAATCAATGGCATGGTTTGTTTGGTACAGATTTGAAAAATTGGACTGGAAAATTTTTTTTTTTAAGGAACTCATCGCATTAGACTTAAAGTACTATTAGGATGATGTTCAGACGGTTCGTTCATCAGTTCATACCACGTCAGGTGTTTCCTGAATATAGAGTGGTACTATCAGATTTCAAAGGACATCACCTGAAACTGCTTACCAAAATCGGACACCTTGCTCCTCAGATCGACCTTGTGATAGAAGTGAGAGATGCCAGGGCTCCAATAAGTACTCGGAACGTTTTACTTGATCGGCCCTTACAAGACAAGGAGAAGCTTATTATATATTCCAAGAGCGACTTGAGTCGTATCAATTTGGAATTGTTTCAAAAATGGCACAAGAATGAGAAGTTCATGTTCATTGATTGTCGGAAACAACAAGACATTAAGAAGGTGATCGATGCTTGTATTAAGAAATACAACACCTTTGATCCTGCTCCTCCATTGGGATTAAGATTGATCATCACAGGAATGCCAAATGTAGGAAAATCTACTTTGGTGAACTCGTTGAGAAAATATGGGTTGAAGACGGACAAGAAGGTGGCGAAGACTGGAGGTCAACCAGGGGTTACTAGAGCTACATCGGAGATCATTCGTATCAACGAAAGACCCGAGATTTTGTTGTATGACACACCAGGAGTATTCCTTCCAAGGGTGAAAGATGTCAAGACCATGCTTAGTTTAGCCTTGGTGGGCTCCGTCAAGACCAGTCTCATTGATCCCGTTATTGTGGCAGATTACTTGTTGTACATCTTGAACAAGCAAGATCCCAAACTTTATGCCGATTTCTTGCCGAAACCGACTAATAACATCTACGAATTATTACAAGCCATAGCCAAGAAGATAGGGAAGACCCATAGAAAGGGATATGATGAAGTAGGATCAGCCATTCATTGGATAGACTCCTATAGACAAGGTAGAGGGAAGGTGAAGAAGGTCATTTTCGACGATGTGCTGATCAGAGAAAATGCCGAGGTTTTGAACACTCAAGAATCGTATCAGGAACTGCAGGAACAGGAGAAGGATCGATTACAAAATATGGATTTGGCCATTAATAAAGAACCGAAAGATGACCGCTTCCTGAAAAGACAAAAGAGGTTGGAGAGAGCCAACTATTTATTCTCAGGAAAGTTATGAGTAAATGTAACGCGATAAATAATAAATTACAAAGTGTATCCTCAATCAGATCTGCCCTTTAGTGGGCTTTCTCTTCGGCGAGTTCTGTAATATACTGAGAACTAAGCTTAGTCCAAATAGCCCAAATTTCAGTCTATCGAGAAAATTTCACATGGCCAGGACGTGGATTTGTTTACAAGAGATTGCTTATCTCGTTATCTACAATGTATAGGGGGTTAAATAAAGCACTGGACTAGTTAACCTGATTTAGTGGTCGTTTACGTACCTTTGACGGCCAACTCCTAAAATGCGAGAATGAAAATTTACACCCCCATGCAGTCATTAATAGGGCATGCCCTTTATGCGGGAGGACTGAAATCATAATTATTTCTATCAGGGGGGCAAAAAAAGAGTGCTTGACCCAGACGCGTTAATAGGGGGCCTTTGGCAATGTAATATCTCGCGGAACATCGTAACCATGGGGAAAGGTCATCGGGGAGTGATCTAAAATAAGGTTGAAAGGTCATACGACTGAAAAAAATTGTCTTAATTACCTCCATTCAAGGTCCAACAAGTTGAGTCCCTCGGCAATTTTTACGTCGATCGAGCCGAAAGATTACGGAAAGAAAAAAATCGAGTTGCTTAACATAGCTTCCGTTCAAAATAATCAGGCCTCGGAACAAATGAAGATCGGCTTGCCGGGAATAATTTTGCCCTAGTGCCGTAGAATTTTTTAAAAGCAGGTCAGGGGTGAACAACAGAAGCACAAACATTTTCCGGCCCCTCCGCCGGTCAAGATATGACTTCCAACCGGGATTATTACCAAAGTGGATCAAGAATTTCACTATTCTAGTCAGAGGGCAGAGTCAGAAATTACTTTGGGGCAAGCGATCTGCATTCTGCCCGATTCTTTGCGAAGACAAAAAGAAAAAAAAAAGACTTGTTCTTCAAATAGAAAAAAATGCTATGGGCTAAGCTAACAACAGGTGTAGTAAATAATATCTAAAATTCTATTAGTTGGAGTGGGATGATGAAAGCGTATCTGAACCAATCAGATAGTTATAATTAAAATAGTGGGGTTTAGTTTCTGGGGTGTAAAAATAGTGGGGGGTCATTAGGGCAGATATTTTAATAAAAATAAGAAGCGTACGATTTTTTGAGATGTTTTGGGCGTGGAGAGTTCGGGCAACTTTTTAAAGGGTGGAGGTCCCACTTTTACTGTTTTGGACACCCTCAGTTCCCGTGAACTTCCGAAAAAAGACACCGATTAAGCGGGAAGGAAAAAAAGTACACCCCATCCGCAAAATTTGCCCTAGCATAATTTCAACATATTGCCCTTTTTCATGTGCCCCACTATACAGTGCGTCGAGTTTTTACAACCAAGAAAAGAAAAACCGCGGGCTGTTTGCCCAATTTTTTACGTGAAAAAGGCAAAATCTTGTTCCGTCCCGCTGCACCTGCGACGTTTAGTGTGAAGTCGCAAAGGAACAACAAGGAAAAGAACGCAAAAGGCAGATTCAACAAGGAACCAAAAGGAAAGGAAAAATTTTCATTTATAAGACGGGACATATCTCTATTTTATAATTGCAGAAGTTACACCCTATCACGTATAAATCAGTTTATTCTTCGTTCTTTCATCTGAAAAGAACCTAAATCAACTCATCCTCCCCCACTCACCAATCCGTGTGCCTTGCTTCGTCTTAACATCCTTTGTGTTATTGATTCGAAAAAAAGGTTAGCACGTTTCAAAAAAGAAGAGAGTGTCTTTTTTTCCACACGGTAAACACCTCACACAAAAAAAACGCAACAACCATCCCAATCGCAGAAAAGTCCCTCCATAGGATGGTCAAGACGGGAACAACCCAAAGAAACCTAATATTCTTCTGAACAAAAACCGATTATCCTAGTGAAATTTTTGTTCTCAAGAGTTTTTTTTTTACCCGACGGAAATAAATAACACACACATACACACCATGAGCGCTGCTTCCAAATCATCACCGCTGGCTGGTTCGAAGTGTCTGTCATCTCCAACGACGATACTATCACTTCCTCGGTCAGCTTCTCCACCGATTGTTACATCAGCTCCTTTCACAATTAAGACTTCCAAGAAATGGGTGCTACCACCTCGGCCAAAGCCGGGTAGGAAACCTTCCGAGGCCGACCATAACGCCGACGACAGAGAGAAGGAGAAGAAGAAGAAAAAGAAGTGTTTGAACAGCAATTCGCGTAGTTCGACTCCTCAAGAAGTGTCTACTCCTGCTAGCGAGGTGGTGACGACGCCACTGTCTCCAGGGATCAAGAAGGAGCCGGAAGAGAAGGTTGTATTGAGTAAAGCCAAGGAGCAACCACCGGTCAAGAAACCTGCAAAGAGAGGAAGAAAATCCAATCTGGAAAAGATGAAAGAGCTGGAATTGAGTAACAATCCTATCAAGCAAGCCATTATGAAGATCAACGAAGAAAATTATTACTTGAAGTTAGAGGTGATCAAATTGGTATCTGATTTGAAGACTTTGAAGAATGAGACGCAAGCGTCTGATTCCCAACCGGAGGATTCCATCGAGATCAAGGAAGAACCAAAGGAAGAATCCATAGCAGATATCAAGAGGGAATCAACACAGGACATTTCATCACTCCCTATGAATGCCACTTCTACTTCCAATAAGACTATCAACAACAACACCATCTACAAGATCCACTCCAACACTGAGACGAATCTGTCTACTCCGATGATGTTCAGTCATACTTCTACATCGTCTCCTCTGACCGTGGCTACTTCTCCTCCTGGAGCTCCATGTGGTAAGAAGAGAGGACATGACGAAGACATCAACGATCTAATTTTGTCTTTGGTGGATTTGAATCATTCGAACAGTGCTCTGCCATTGACCTCGAACAATTTGAACTCCTTACATTTTGAGAAGCAACAATTTGATGGTACGAATTATTTGAACTTGGATATGATTGATGAGACGGAAGATAAGTATGTTGCTTCCAGTCCTCATGATGACAACGATATGGAGTCGGTTGACATTGAGTCGTTGACCCCTAACTCGTTGCTTAGCTTATCCAAGACCAATTCCACCATCGATGACGTTGACTTCTTGGAAGGGAACCACCATGGCCACCACCACCACTTCAACCCTAAATTGCTCGACATTCCAGAGGTTCCAAGTAAAGATCCTCGGTCTCCATCTTCGTACGATTTCAGTTTCTGGAAACTGAATCAGGAGGGGAAGGAATTGAAGAAGGACGTGGTGTTCAATACAAACCTCACCATCGATGAGTTGGTGATGGAAAGACAAAGAGAAAGAGAAGCGGAATTATTGAGTTACAACGAATTTAACGATATGATGAGCTTCGAACAAGGACAAAACCAGCATATGAAGATCAAAGATGAGAAAACCCAGGTTGTCCTCAACGACGACTGGAGATTAGACGACGATAATTTATTAAACTTCTAGACTGTCGTCATAGTACACTTATTTATGAGTCCATGCTGGCGAAAATTAAACTACAAAAGTACTACAAATTTATACACATTTTTTATATAACGATTGAAACGATTTTTTGATGAGTTTAAAGTACTACGTAAGGACTTTCCTTACATTGGGATTATATTCCTTACATTGAGATTGTTTTTTTTTTTTTTCTTCTGCACCTAATTTTCGTGTTATTAACTTTCCATAAGGGGAAAGATTATAAAGGGGAGCGAAAAAAAGACACCATACAAAACGATGCATCTAGTTTATATAAGCTGAGAGATGTGCGCTGAAAAAAGAGCAAGTAGGAGAGACAATAACAAGATGAAGACCTTACATTTGGGGGCTGAACAAGATCGAGAGGAGTTATTGAAGGTGAATAAGATGATAGCGCGGTCTAAGAAGATCATGGCATTGACAGGGGCTGGGATCTCGTGTAATGCTGGGATTCCTGACTTTCGGTCGACGGAAGGGTTGTACAATATGGTGAAGAGGAAGCATCCGGACTCGGTGGTGAAGGGCAAGGATTTGTTCGATATTTCCTTATTTAGAGATGAGAAGACCTTACAAGTGTTCTGTACATTTATGGAGTCACTTTATTCGCATACAATAGAGGCTAGACCTACGAAGACTCATGAGTTTATTAAGAAGTTAAGCGAGAAGAAGAAATTGATCAGATGTTACACACAGAATATTGACGGGTTGGAGAGGCATTTGGATTTGAATACAGGCATAGGAACGTGGAAGGATTTGGATGTGGTGCAATTGCATGGTGATTTGAACAAATTGACCTGCACAAACTGTTTCCAAGATTTCGAGTGGACGCAAGAATACAGACAACTCTACAGTGAAGGAGAGACTCCAGACTGTCCACTGTGTACAGAGAATTTCTTCAATCGGATGAACAACGGTAAGAGAATGAGCTCGAGTACGGTGGGGTTCTTGAAACCTAGTATTATTCTCTATGGAGAAAATCATCCTCACCTGGAGACGATTGCTAGAGGACTTATTATGGATCAAAACAAGAATCCTCAATTGCTCATAATATTTGGAACGTCGTTGAAAGTGGACGGAGTTAAAAAATTGGTGCGCGATTTGGCAAAGAAGGTACATCAAAGAGATGGACTCGTCATCTTTGTGAACAAAAATTCGGTCGGAAATGCCACCTGGGATAAAGTGATAGATTACCATATTGAGACAGACTGTGACGAGTGGTGTAATTACTTACAAGGGGAAATTCCAGACTTATTTACGGAACTGATGATTACCCCTCCAACTACACCTTCTAAGGTTAGAGTGGTGAATTCTCCGATGTCGGAATCTAAACTGCCACAGAAACCAGATTTCACCATTTACGAAGATTTGACTCCGGAATTGAGTCCTAAGAAATCTCCTCGTAAACTGGCAATGACTACAAAAACCATGAACGAAATCACCAACATCACAATTGGAACCCCCAAAAAATTGGTTCTCAAGGAGGAAGATAGTCCTCGTTTCTCTCCAATTAAAACGATTCAGAATTCTCCTTCCATGAAAAGAGTACGAAAGTTGGAAGAAGAGGAATCAAAGGCTCCCTTGCGAAGATCTAAAAGAAGACTTTGTATGAAAGTCAACCTGTAACGATAATGTATAATCTTTAATGAGAGAGAAAAAAAAAAGTTTGTAAAATCAAAAGAGAAGAGCTTGAGAAGAGATGGAACAGCAGAGTCGATCGCTGGCTGTTTCGACGGCTATTTATTATTCCAATATTGTTCATGCCACTACATCACCATCATTACAAATAAAGTATGTGGAGAAACTCCGACATCATAGTAAGGAGAAGGTTTTACCAGTGCCCAAAGAAGACGAGATCTTTTGTCAAGGTTGTTCATCTCTATTGGTAGCAGGCTACAATCTTGAAGTGAGGGTGATATTCAAGAAGGAAAAGAAGAAGGCGGGAGTACGAAAGAAGTTTTTACGTCATAAATGTCTTAGTTGTGGTCATAAGAGAGATTTCACGGAAGCCTTGGAACAGCTGAAACCTATAGAACAAGCCCCTCCACAACTAGAGGTCAAAGAACAAAAGAGCTCCATTCCAAGTCTAGCCAAGAATCAAGAAAAGTCAAAGTTCAAAGCCGAATGGACACCTCCGGCAGTCAGTGAAGGAATTCAGAAGGACAATAAGGCTAAGAAGAGAAGCCAAAAGAGAAAGAAAATGAATAACTTGAGTCTGCTCTTGAACGACAAGAAGAAGAGCACCGAGACCAAGTCCAGTTTGAACTTGATGGATTTTATGAAACATTGAACTTCATTATATACGCATTTAAATCGTTACATTTTACCTTGAGGACTGGACGTTGTTATCTCCGTCGTCAGTCCTTTCAGTGGACTCGTTTCTTGAGTCTTGAGAAGCGTCAAGATTTCGTCCACTTGGAAACTTCTAATCACCTCCCTACACCATCTTCTTCTTCTTATTTGAGACCAGTTGGACTCTGGCTCCTTATCGTAACACCATTTCTCATCTTCGTCGATGTCGATCAAATCTTTGACTCCGTTTTCAGTCACCCAGACTTTCGGATTCAAGTCAAGTTTCCAGTTGTTGTTTTGATGATGGGAAGACTGTAATTGTGGGATGAAATCCCAATCCAGTGGAGGTTTGACCAGTTGTAAAGTAGGGGAGCCTTCGATAGAGGATCCCAATTGTCTTGCAGTGGAGTTGATGGAGTAAAAATCTGGGGAATAACAGACGAAGGACCAATTTTTGGTCTCAGGGTCCAAGTATTGGATCTCAAAGATTTCCACTTCCCGGATTTCCTGTTCTTCTACGAACTCCAATTGTTTATGAGCAAATTCCTCTATTTTGTTTGTGAGTGTCAAGATCCGTAATCTTGTATCTTCCGAGTAGAAGTAGGTCAAAATCTTTTCCCTGAAATATGGATGGAATGCAAGGATGAAACACCAGATCAGAAGCACAATAACCACCTGGGCCATCTTGAACAATGGTAAGTATTCCACTGCGAAGGGGAAGAGCAATCCAGTCGTTGCAGCCAAAGCCAAGAGTGACAAAAACACCGAAGCGGAAACCAGTTCGTCTTTGAAGTAACAGTATTCGATGACAAGCCAATTCAAGACGTCGAAGGTGAAGACATAGATAAGCATGTGATTTTGTAAGTCTGTCAAATTCAAGACGAATTCTCTCGATAATTGAGGTACTGGTTTTGGGGTGGTGACGTCAACTAAAGGTAAACCTCTTGAGGGGACTGGATTTTGGGGTAAGACACCAACTTCTGGAGGATGATGCTTGAAATAGGCAGGACACATAATGGCAAACAGTATATACAACAAAGGGGACATCACAAGTAATACTGGAGTCAAGATTAAGTTGGTCAGTATCACCAGGATTGACAATGTATAACAAGGATTTTGCCAGGAGAAAATCTTGATGATTTCGTCTATCAATTCGAAGGGAATACTCAATCTCGAGTTCATCAAGATGAAGTTCTTGGACATGATAGGGACATTGAGAGATGGACGGGTCTTTTGCATCTTCAATCTTTCTGTGATGACACCCTGAGTGAATTGAGACTCGGAGGAAGGCGGTAACGCCATACTAATCATTGCTTCCACCAATTTGTCCGTTATCAGCGATGAGTTGAAAATTGAGGAACTTCCGAAGGAATGATCCACTGAGCTGGTGTCTGCCAGTGGATTGGCCAGCGCCAGAGCCTTGGAGTCTTTTGTACCCGAGGGCGTCGACCCCAGCTTCGAAGTGGCAGGATCGCCGCTGAGTGAGGAGAAGTCGAGCGACTTGTTCGAGAGATTGAAGAAAGAGTTCCGCTTCTTCTCCGTCTCACTAAGAACATCATCCCATGATTTCATGAGATTATTCACCACTGAATCCATCGTTGAAGTAATACCGAAGGACTCCTAATTTATTGTTTCTGTTTCGTTTAAACAGGTTTGAAATTTACTCACTGCCCTCTTTTTTTTTACAGTGTAGTCATCGCATGTGCTATTTATAAGTGACACTAGTAGTACAAGCAAAAAAAAAAAAGGTATCAATTTAGCAAATATAAAAAGCATTAGACAAGGCTACGAAGAGCCACTTCTTGCGTCCAGGTATTCATCACTATAATCATTTTCTTCGACAAAGATCTCACGATTCGAATATCTCGTATCTGAGAGATCATTGAGAATGTCTTTTTCGTCATTGGTCTCCTCCATCCGTCTCTCTTCCATAGTTGTAGTTCCTCTTAATATAGTCTGTCTTGGTCTTTCCACCACAAAACTTCTCTCCACCGGCTTGGTCTTCTTCCCGAAAATACCAAACTTCTTCTTAGCTGGTGCCAGTGGTTCTTCTACCGGAATACTTACCACCTTTGGTTGCTCAACAGGCATCGAAACTTGTCTTCTCTCCTCTCTCGCTTCCCATAATCTCTTAACTTCCGGATCCGGGTCGAGGATCCGATGAGCCAGATAAAACTTGTCAGCTTCTCTCACAGAGTAATCAACTTGCTTCTCATCCTTGGTTTGTGGCAAGTCAAGAGCCACAAACGGAAGAGCTCTTTCATCCGTCAATTGTAAATTCTCCGTCGACACAGAAGTGCCGGAAGGTAACCTTGTAAGATCTGGCTTCCAGATACTCGTGCTAGTTCTATGTGGCAGTCTATAGTACGAAAATCCGTCCGACGTTGGAGTCATTTCACTTTCATCTTGTAAATTGACTGTACTAGCACGAGTACTCAAAGGAACATCATAAGCCTTGAGCTTGGCACCAAGATCCAATTGACCCTTTCTGTACTTCACCACGGAATGGATAGTCATGACAAAACTGTAAATAGAAGGCACTGTAAAGAGGAAGAAGAACACCGCCATATGAAGAGCAACTTGAGCATAGGCAACATAGGTTCTGTTCTTTTCGCTGATGTTCAACGACCGAATGAATGGGATATTCAAGAAACCAGTGATCAATCTAGCAACCCCAAGGATGATTCTTGTACCGTTCAATCTCGTCTTTGAGTAAAATGGTTTGAAGAAAATCAAACTTGCAAACGAACACAGTTCAATCAGAAGAATGATACCGACTTGGATACTACCACTCGTTCTAAGCAGCAGAATGATGATCGAGAGCAACACCACTTCCAGACCTTCCACGATGAAGTAGTAGTTTCTTGAAGGGTCGTATTTGTTGTATGCAGTGGCCCAAAGTAAAATGACTTTCAAAGAAGAGTACAACTTTGGTCTGTTCTTCTTGATGACAATGTTGTTGATGAAGAAGAATGATCCGATCAAGATCCACAAGACAAAGAAGGTGATCCCCACTCCTTGACTCCAAGAAGATTCCATCCAAGGATCTTTCTGTCCCGGTGGTCCATGTCTCACCACAGTGAAAAGGTTAATGGTACACACCAAGAAAGGCATAGCAAATGTGAAATACCATACTCTCGTGACCAATCCAAGACCATGATAAATGGCCTTCCAATAGAACTTCCCACCAAAGTCTCCATCTTCTTTCTTGATCAACCAAAGAACAAGAGAGCCGAAAAGTGCGTAACTAAACAATGCCAGCACAAGTATCACCACCAGAATCATGAAATTGATCCAAACAGTAGGGGCACTATCCGAGGAACTGAACAGAAGTAACTGCTCAAGTGGAGTTTGTTTATAGGTCTCGTAAATGTTATCTACCAAGGAATCACCATGTTTCATAAAGGTGTCCGAAAGTAAGAGGATCGGAGCCGTTGACGAGACCAAGGGTTGTAAAAAGCCAGGGTATTGAAGGTCCAACCCAGCTGCAAAATACAGCGAGTGAACATATGCAAGGAAGTCATCCACCAGGGGACTCAATTGGTTCAACAACGGAGCATTACAAATGGTGGAACAGACCAAAAGGAATGGGTTTTGGGATTCTTGATATGGAGAGAACACCAAAATGAAGGTACTGGCAAAGACCATCCACAAACAAACTATGGCGAGGGAAATACAGACTCCCTTTGTAGCAGCTTCTGGTAATTTAGGAGTCACATAAAAACTTGTGCATCCTACTGTGGCTTGAGCATCATCGGCACTTATGATGGAGAATTGTACTTCGTATGATCCAAACCTGGGGAACAGAGCAATACTGGTATTGTAGGTGATCTCCACCAACTCGTTGGCGTATAACGGACAGAGAGAATCTCTGCGCACTAATTGTTGTCTCTTTGCCTGTGCTACGAAATCAGTAGTGGTAGCCGCCACAAGTGATGAGCTATATGATGAATATGAGGAGGTCAGAGACTGTGAACTGAGGGGTATCGTCGTTGAAGGAAGGAATTCGGCTGATGCGGATGCTGAACCACCCATCGGATTGCCTGGGAAGATGGCGCCGGTGAAATCGTCCGGGTCATAGGCGCTAACATAATCACATAGACGAAGGTATTGATCTTGCAGTTGACCATCGGAAAAGGCCATTTTGAAATGTAAGGTGGTGTATCTGTTGGTCGTATAGTTGACATCGGGTGTATCTTGAGTAACATTGAGGAGGGCCCGGAACTTTAACACCTCGGTATCTTCATCAAAGAACGCCTCAGCCACGAGGGTATCGATGTATATATCACTGAGATCAACATTTGCACAGCTGAAAGACCGCAAAAGTGCTCCATCGGCTAGCACTATAAAGAAAAATAGTGATAGCAGCACCCGTACGATGATCATGCTGTTATAACCGTTTTGTTATGTGATGGGGTTACGTCCAAAAGGGGCTTAAAATTGAGATTAATTTTTTTTTTTTTTTTTTTTTGTTTTTCCGTTGCATTATTTTTTTACTTCTATTGCGTCTTTTTTTTGCGCTCAATTTCAGCTCGAAAGGAGAAAAAGGAGGGGGGAGTAGTAACAATGACGCAGAGAAACAATAGGTTTAGACTAGATACTGGATACATAGATGCCATTTGATGCAGCCAAGACCAATTTGTGGTTATTGAGGATGATGCAATGGGAGATTTTGTCGTGGAAGTTGAAATTGTAGGATTTGAGTCTCTTTCTTTGTAGATGGTTCCACAAGATGACTGAGCCGTCATCTCCAGCTGTATATAATTTTTCACCTTCCACCAAACACCAATTGACACTGTTGACGACATCTTTTTCCTTATGACATCTGAAGGCGTAATTGTTTTTGTTGTCGTAATATTCCAAGCTGACTTTCCCCTCTATGGAACTCAATGCGAACCCCAATGGGAAACATGAGACTGATCTGATCTGATAAAGAAGTCCCGATTCTCTCTTTTGGATAATGTCCATACTGTGAACGTCGTACACAAGGACGATTCTGTTGGTTAGCACCACCACCAATTTGTCTTCTAAGGTGTCCATAGCAACGACTTTGCCTTCTACGTCATACAATTTGGCATCACGCGTGTTTAAATCTATCACTTGTAAGGTCTTATCCCATGATCCACTAATTAAGGAAGAGCCATTGGCCACTAAACAACCAACACCCAATTGATGCACTTTCCCTACACATGTATCCAGTTTGGCGGTTTCTAAATCCACCAATCGCACAGTGCCATCCACACAACCAATGTAGAAATGGCCATTCAGATAGGTGGAACATAGTACTGGAACGGTCTGGATCTCTTGTACGATCTGACGAGATGAGAGATCGTAAAACTTGACACTTCCATCCAAAGACGTAGTTATGAACCGACCAGGAAGCTCTATGGAATACGTTATCGAGGTAACGGAATCCCCATGCTCATATAGTAGATGTTCAAATGACATTAGACGCGCTCTTCTCTCTATATAAATAATACAAAGCGTTCCCTTTTTTTTTCTCTCTTCACTTTCTCTTCTTTTTCTTTTCGGCCTTTTCAGCATCTTCTTCTAACTTTCTCTTCAAGACGTTCTTCAACATCTTATCGTCGTCTATCAACTCGAAGGCGAGTAACAGTTTTTCTTTACTCAATTCGAGGGCTTGTAATTCACTTTTCAACACGCATTTGGCCATGGCAAGTCTATCATTATAATCTTCATTAATAGTCAGAGTAAGTAACCCCCCAGGATACTGCAGGATTCTTCTATCGAGGATCTTGGTGAAATTAGCAGCTGTGGTCTTCATCAACTTCTTCTGTTCCACTAATTGGTAATTCTTCTTGATGTTTCTGTTCAAGAATTTCTCCAATTCACTTTTGAGCATCCGTTTTAACAACTTCTTATCTTGCTTATTCAACATACCCAAGACGGTGAAGATCTGTAACAACAAGATCAACTCAGGATACACTTCTCCGTCACTATAACAATCATAGGTGTCTAAGATAATGTTCTGACCTTCGGTAAGCTCCAACAAGTACTCGTTATCCGTCACCAACTCTACAATGTTCTTTATCAACTTGTCTCCGAATTCGTACTCCTCCACAAAAAATGCCAAAATATCGTCAAATGCTATTTCTCCAAAATCATGTTTGGACCCATCGAATTCCACATATCCATACCTTCTCAAGATCTCGGCATTTGGATGGTTGGCATATGTGTTATAGATCTGTTCTCCCTTCTTAATGAAAGCAGTCGACTTCATCACCAATGCAGTTGGTGTGTAAACCAAGTTGGCATTACATAAAGTAGTATCGGCATTCAAAGTGTCTGCTAAAGGTACCATCGACTTGTAATAACCCTCCTTTTGAACGTCAATCTCCTCAGACTCCTCTTCAAGCTCTTCTTCTTCTTCAAATTCATCTTCTTCCTCTTCTTCGTTCTGTGGATGTTCCACATCAAAGGAGTAGGACATGATAGTACTGGCTACTCTATGGAATTGGTCGATCGTTACATCTTTGAGGTTTTCGTAGATCCCGAGCTCTTTGATCAGGTTTGGGAATAACCGTTCGTACATCTCAATTGCCTTGTCTTTACCAATTCTGTTCAACACAAAGGAAGGTTTCAAGGCGTCGAGTTCTTGCTCTTCCCAAAACATCAAATTATGGAACTGATCTTCGAAGGGTAACACATCGAAGTACAGCTTCCACTTCGATTCACCTCCCAAAGATCTTTCGTACAAAATAATGATAATCAATGCCTCCCATTGACCCAATTTGTTCAACTGCAGTTTTTGCTCGGCGTTCATCGAACAGGTTTCGATGTTCAATACCAACGATCTAGGAATACTAAAGATCTCTTCATCTTCCTCGATATCTTTCAATGCAATTAAACCTCTACCTTGTTTTTGAGCTCTATAATCATGAACCGAAAACTTCTCTAATTTAAGATCTGCCTCGTTTTTCACAAGACTCTCGATAAACTTCGCCCCTTGTTCTTCAAAGCTCATCTTGTATATTCTATGCGATGAGATGTGAAAAATTTCTTTATTTTTTTTTTCTTTCTTTACCTTACCCCAAAAGAGTCGTGCGATTGAGGCAGGAATCGAAGAAGATTCTGGAAGAGAGAGAGGGAAAAAAAAGAATGAGCGATAAAAAGGCGATGAGGTTTTTTCGAAGGTAGTAAAGACAGAACACAACATCAATCATAGTCAGTAATGTCATCTGAAGATTTCAAAGCCAAAGGTAACCAATTATTCAGTCTGAAGAAGTTTGATGAGGCCATTGAGGCTTTCACTGAGGCTATCAAGTTGGCTCCTGAGCCAAATCATGTTTTGTACTCGAACAGATCTGCTTGTTACGCATCTATGAAGAAGTTCGATGAGGCTGTCAAGGACGCTGAAGAGTGTGTCCAAATCAATCCTTCATGGGCTAAGGGTTACAGTAGAGTAGCTGCTGCCCAATTTGGGTTGGGAAATTTGGACAAGGCCAAGGAATTCTATAACAAGACTTTGGAGTTGGATCCTTCCAACAAGATGGCCCAAGATGGTCTTAAGAGCGTCGACGCCGCCATTGAAAACAAGAACATTAATGACGCTGGTATGGGTTTCCAACAAATGTTGAGTGACCCTAACTTGGTACTGAAGTTGAAGCTGAATCCAAAGACCGCCGAAATCATGAAAGATCCTGCCATGGTCGCCAAGGTGGAACAATTGAAGACGAATCCACAAGGAATTGCTGCTGATTTCATGTCTGATCCAAGATTGATGACCGTCATGGGTGTTATCTTGGGTATTGATATGGCTGGTTTCCCAGAACCTCCTTCGGCCCCTTCTTCTGCCCCAGCTCCTGAACTGACTTCCACTCCTGAGGTTCAAATGAAGGAAGACCCAGCTCCTGCTGCTAAAGAACCAGAAGTTGTTGAAGAAAAGGAAGATGTCATGGAAGTTGACGATTCTGCTAAGCTGAAAGAACAAGCCGATGCCTTCAAGCTGGAAGCCAACGGATTGTATAAGAAGAGAAAGTTCGACGAAGCCATTGAATTGTACAACAAGGCTTGGGAGACTCATCAAGATATCACCTACTTGAACAACCGTGCTGCTGCTGAATTTGAGAAGGGCGATTACCAACAAGCCATCAAGACATGTGAGGAAGCCGTTGAAAAGGGTAGAGATATGAGAGCCGATTATAAGTTGATTGCCAAGTCTTTCGGAAGAATCGGTTCTTCTTACTCCAAACTCGAAGACTATACAAAGGCCAAGGAATACTTTGAGAAGTCCTTGACTGAACATAGAACACCAGACACCTTGAGCAAGTTGAGAGCCACTGAAAAATTGATCAAGACCAAGGAAGCTGAACTGTACGTAGACCCAGAGAAGGCTGAAGAAGCCAGAGTACAAGGTAAGGATTACTTCAGTGCTGGTGACTGGCCAAATGCTGTCAAGGCTTACACTGAGATGATCAAGAGAGCTCCAGAAGATGTCAGAGGTTACTCCAACAGAGCTGCTGCTTTATCCAAGTTGATGTCCTTCCCAGAGGCTATCAAGGACTGTGACATGGCTATCAAGAAGGATCCAAACTTCATCAGAGCCTACATCAGAAAGGCCACTGCTCAAATTGCCGTTAGAGAATTCTCTGGAGCTTTGGAGACTTTGACCGATACCAGAGCCAAGGCCTTAGAATTGAACGATGACAAGTCTACAAGAGAAATTGACCAATTGTACAACAAGGCCGTTTCTCAAAGATTTGCTCCAGTAGAAGGTGAAACTGAAGAACAAACTTTGGAGAGAGCTTCGAAGGACCCTGAAGTGGTCGCCATCTTACAAGACCCAGTAATGAACAGTATATTGCAACAGGCCAGAGAAAATCCAGCTGCTTTGCAAGATCACATGAAGAACCCAGAAGTCTACAAAAAGATTACCACTTTGATAGCTGCCGGTATCATCAGAACTCGTTGATCCGGTTACCTTATTGTCTATATAACATCTAGTATGATATAATTTTGAAGCAATGTTCCTACCGCAATCGTACGAAACCCCCTTAAAAAGTTTCTCTTTCCGGTGTGATCTTGGCAATGTGAGCACTTAGAATTTAAGCGAGAACCTGACACTACGTCAATTGCCTCAATCGAAAATAGAAGCAAAGATTCTGTGCGCTGTAGAGTGTTCTCTGATAAATTACCAATGTTTACGTTTTGCTGAATCAGGTAAAGTAATTGCGTCATTTGCTTTTTTTTTCTTTTTTTGGTGCATAATCCAGGGGAAGTCAAGCCATCCGTGATTTGGCTGAGTGCAGCGGGACTTGAGAGTGTCTTTGGACAATAGAATCCTGTGATTTAGCTTGATTTACAAGGGAAATTTCACTCTTTTCTTATTGTGTCGAAAGTATAGAGAGCAATTTTTTTTTGAGGGTCGAGGAGCAAACCTCTTTGGTAACTAGGTAGAAGGGATAGAAATAGGGTTAGAACAATGTGAGAGCACCTTGATTACACTAAAGTCAAGAAATGCTTCTATTTATAAGTTATTGCGATTAGCTATCGAAGTCATATATAAATGGATCAATTCGTTGTAGTGTTGAATTGATTTAGTCATTCTAAAGTCAAAAGATGCAATTCCAATTGACAAGTCCTTCTTTAATAAGCTTAGCCCTTTTGGTTGCTCAATCCGTCTCAGGGGCTTATATGCCTTCTGAGCCATGGTCTACTTTGACTCCAAGCGGATCAGCCCCTTCTGGTGCCACCACTGATTACACTGCCACTTTCGCTATTGCCATTTCTCCAGTCACCACCACCTCTTCTGGAATTCCAACCTCAGCCGTTGCTTCTGGATTACTGAAAAGAGAAGTTTCCCAAATTGGAGATGGTCAAATTCAAGCTGGCACTGCTAAGACTACTGCTCAACCAGTTACTCAAATTGGTGACGGTCAAATCCAAGCTACTACTGCTACTGCTCAAGTAGTCTCCCAAATTGGAGATGGCCAGATTCAAGCTACCACTGCTACTGCCCAAGTTGTTTCACAAATCGGTGACGGACAAATCCAAGCCACCACTGCTACTGCTCAAGTAGTTTCTCAAATCGGTGACGGTCAAATCCAAGCCACTACCAACACTGCCCAACTGGTTTCTCAAATTGGTGACGGACAAATTCAAGCTACCACCACTACTGGTGCTGCTGCTTCTCAAATCACCGACGGTCAAGTCCAAGCCACTGGAACCTCTGATGATGTTGCTACTGAGGTCGCTTGTATGGCCGAAGGTACTTTGTCCATGACTTTGAACGGTTCTATCTTGACTGACAGTCAAGGTAGAATCGGTTCCATCGTCGCCAACCATCAATTCCAATTCGACCCTGTCCCACAAGCCGGTGCTTTGTACGCCCTCGGATGGTCCGTCACCGACGACGGTTACTTAGCCATCGGTGACGACGACGTCTTCTACCAATGTTTAAGTGGTACCTTCTACAATTTATACGACGAGTACATCGGAGCCCAATGTACTGCCGTAAGATTATCAGTTGTCGAATTGATTGATTGTTAAAGTCATCGTCCCGCATCAACCTGAAAATCTTCATTTCTTTCACAATTCTTCCACGTTCATATTTCATTTCCTATGAGTATCTTATCATGATCTTAACATACTCATTAGCATAACTTTTCATCTATTTAAATGTATAGTTTTAACTTCTCCCCTGAAAAAAAAAAAAGACTAACCCCCTTTTTGTAAATTAATCGTAATTTGCTATAAAATGCCAAAATGTAAAAAAAAAGTAAATAGTAGCAAGAGATAACATAACTTGGTAGAGGTTGGAGTAACATGATATGAGTTTCTATTCCATATTTCTGAGGATATATTATGCGTTATTGGCAGTTTTCTATCGACAGGAGTTGGATATTGTTGTTTTGGGGTATCCCAACAGTGGCAAGACCACCTTAATAGACATGTTGATGGGGAAGCGCTTTGAGAGTGACACGATACCGACGATCGGAGTGGAATACAAATATGTGGCGAAGAACAATTTGATGTTGAAGATGTTTGATCTTTCCGGTCAGGAGAGGTTTCAATCCGGGGTTTGGCGCCAGTATTATACTGAGAGCGCGGACATTATTGTATATATGATGGATTTGAGTGATAAGATGAGTATCAAGAGGACGAAGCAAAAGATGGTGGAGATCTTGGTGGAGACCAATGATAGGCATACGCCGTTTGTAGTGGTGGGGAACAAGATCGATTTGGTGAGTGCGGCTGATTTTGCCGCTCTTGGTGGTGACTCTACAAGGACAATTAATGAAGGTGCTGACTTGACGTCATTGAATAAGATGGAGTGTTTTCTTCAATTTCTCGGGCTACAACAACAAGCTCCAGACAAATTCACCTTGAGAAGACAAGTTCCAGCGCTGAAAATGGACAATTTGGAGAGAGAAACTTCACCTAGTAAGAAACAGAGATTGATCATTGAGCA
This sequence comes from Nakazawaea siamensis, assembly GCA_030569775.1. Taxonomy (NCBI): domain Eukaryota; kingdom Fungi; phylum Ascomycota; class Pichiomycetes; order Alaninales; family Pachysolenaceae; genus Nakazawaea; species Nakazawaea siamensis. Next base: position 237,894 of record JAJMLT010000007.1, read on the forward strand.
CCATGAGGAGGAGATCTTGGAATTGTACAGAGATATTGGCGTCTATTTGATCAGTTGTAAGGAAAGTGAGAATATCTCAGATTTGTTGACTTGGATTTTGGGAAGATAAGACGATGATATTCCTATGCTACTTTGGTAGATTTGTGTGTACTTTTATATGTAAAATAGTTAAAGAAAGAAAAGGATTTTTTTTTTCAGTTATATAACTTATAAAGCCTGTAATCTATTGAGGATGCAAGGGTCGGTTATTCGGGCCCATGGATGGGATTCCGGACTGGAGCAACAATACTTGGCCTTCAATAGAGAAGGGATAGCATTATATCAGACGAATAATGATTCAGAGGTATGTCAGGGCTTCATTGGAGAACATGTGATAAGATACTAACTATGGCGTGTAGTTGAATGATGACAATGGGATAGTGAAAATACTGGACAGATCAGGGTTTGAGTCGATCAATTGTGTTGGATATTCCACGGAGACTCCGGGACTTATGGCTGTGGGAGAGATCAACGGTACTACGTTGCTTTTCGACATGAATTCTTCGGGGTCCAACTTCATGAAAATCAAACCCAAACAATTGAGACCTTGTAATTCGATTGCCTTCAATACGGAGAATTTGATGGCGCTCGGTTTCGATAAACTGAGACAGGATCACAGTTTGCAAATTTGGAGTCTGGAACATTACTCCAAGACGGGGAATAACGACCTCGTTCAACTGCTGCCGTTGGTGTCTTATGTTCCTAATGAACTGATACTTTCCACCACTTTCTTACCTGACGATCCCAATTGTCTCTTGACGGGGAGTTATAAATTTCTCCGTGAGTTTGACTTGAGATCTGATCAACATGTCTTTCAATTGGCGACTCGATGTACCTCGGGGATCTCCATTGACCCTTTCAGTCATAATTTCTTCTCCTCGTATCTGGAAGATGGTACGTTATGTATTTGGGATAGGAGAAAGTTGACCTCGAATGGACGCAATCTCAAGAATCCTGCCAGTGGCACTCTGTTGAATAATATGGGTATTGTCCATGAGGCTCCTTTATTGACCTTCAATAAGTTATTGAATGACACCAGAAAAAACGCATACAGTGGAGCTTGCTTCAGATATTCTTCTCAAAGACGTGGCGAATTTGCTACGTTGTTCAACGGAGAGGGACTCAGAAGATGGAGTACTGGGTTGATTCCACCTTCAGAACTGGAGACGAGAACGTATGAGACTTTCTTACTGAACAATGGTAATTTGGACTCCAACTCCACCTTTAATGGAGCCAGTGGATCCTCTTCTCTGACTCCAAAATTGCAACCTCCATCAGACTCTTTATTCGTAGTGAGTGTCAAGGATATTAAGACGAAGTACGAAAGAGTCATCTCGTTCGACTATGCCCAGGATGCCAAGTCTCGTCTCGGGACCGATTTTGTCTGTATGAGACAATCGGGGACTCTTTATCGGATGTCCGTGGTGGAGACTCCTAGTCTGTTGGAGATGAACTCGTATAACGATATCACCTTCAGTGTGCCACAGGGGACGGTAACGAGGTTTGTGACCGATGAGTTCTTGAACACTAAAGCAATTTCAGATGTTAAGGAGAGTATTCCACTGAGACGTCTTTCGAAGGTGTCAATTAGTTCTGCTAAGAGTGAATCTTCGAGTGAACTCGAGTCGGGACCTTCGGGCTCTGAATCAGAGTCTGAGACTAGTGTCGAAGAAGAAGGTGACACCACCAAAGATAACGATCACTTGATGAGTAGGGGACTTTTCGATGCCGAGGAGATCTTGATGAACGATATCTCCTCCACTATAAGACATCGCGCTTCTCTTGGATATGGTGCTGATACTGGGAAGAATGTCCAGATCTTCGAGAGAGATGCCTACAGAGAGATGGTGTTACGTAATACGTGGAAATGGATGGACATTTCACGGATGTCTGGACAGGGAAATGCGATGGTATCCAATAACATCGACTTTACGTATGAAGGCATCTTGGGAATCTGGAATGGATTGGGGACACTTGAAAATCAGACCAGAGCCGTTTCTAGTGTGACAGACAAGAGGTTCGATAAACTGGTGAAGGATTTGGTGGATGTGCGGTCACAGAGAAGGGTGCCATTAGGTTTAGGAAGTATTTCCAGGGACAGTAAGAAGATCTCCCAGAGACGTCTTTGTCTTTTCATTGCCGGATGGGATTTCACTAAGGAGGAATTAGATCTGAAGCTCGAGGCTTTGATTGGTCGTGGTCAATACGAGAAGGCCGCTGGATGGGCAGTATTCCATGGAGATGTTCCACGGGCCGTGCAGATTTTATCCGAGTCCAAGAGAGAAAGATTGAGAATCATGTCCACGGCTATTGCTGGTTATATGGCCTACAAGAACATCCAGACCAATTCTCCTTGGAAAGACCAATGTAGAAGAATGGCATCTGATCTTGACGATCCGTACTTGAGACTGATCTTTGCTTTTATAGCAGATAACGATTGGTGGGATGTGTTTGATGAGAATTCGTTACCTTTGAGAGAAAAGGTTGGAATCGCCTTGAGATTCTTATCGGACAAAGATTTAAGTGTCTTTTTAAAGAGAATTGCCGAGAAGGTCATTCTGAATGGTGAATTGGAGGGGTTGATTTTGACTGGTATCACACCAACGGGTATGGATTTGTTACAAAATTACGTGGATAAGACTAGTGATGTCCAGACGGCTGCTTTATTTGGTGCTATGGGATGTCCACGGTTCTTCAAGGATGAACGAGTAGAGACATGGATCGAATGTTACAGAAGTTTATTGAACAGTTGGAGTCTCTTCAACGTGAGGGCAAGATTTGACGTTTCACGTACTAAATTGAGTAAACTGTTCAATGACGAGGTGACATTAAAACCTGCTCCAAAACAGGTGTTCTTACAATGTTTCCGTTGTAATAAGAATATAGCTAAGCCCAAGAAAACAGAGGCTGTAAGGGGAGGAAAAAGACTACAACAACAGCAGTCATTCAAAGGCACGAATGCCAAATTGGACTCTGATACATGTCCTCATTGTGGTGCACCATTTCCTAGATGTGCTATTTGTTTACTTTCTTTGGGAACACTGTTACCAGATGAGGTATCGGTCGGGTTTAACCCTGAACCCTTATCTACGGAGAAAGATGCTAAATTAACAGAGGCCCAACTCATCGACCGACAATTCCGAGAATGGTTCAGTTTTTGTCTCGCTTGTAATCACGGAATGCACCTGGGTCATGCAGAGGAATGGTTCTCAAAACATTACGTATGCGCAGTCCCTGATTGTAACTGTAGGTGTAACAATAGATAGTGATCGTGTGTATCTAAATATAGAATTTTTTTTCCCTCATACTAAAAAAGATGTGGGTTGATCTGGGGGAGATGAAGAAGAAAAAGGCGATTTCACAGGAACAACTCAGCCTAATCTTTAGTAATCTTTAGACTAATCACAGGAAAAAATAAGGTTTTTTTCGTTATTTCAGGCTTTTGAGTCAAACGGAAGGGGGGTTTTTTTTTGTCTCTATGAGCTATTTTTCGATTTTCGATTTTTTTTTAGATGTTTTTTTTTCTGCCTTGTTTATTTCGAATTTGATCAAACACAAAAGGAGAGAGATAGGATCAATCAACAGCGGAGAAGATGGTTGATCTACAAGATCCAGTGTTAAGTGACATCAAGAAGAAGATTGATCGTGAGAGAAATATTCTGATTGGTGCCGCTAATTTGAAGAAGAAGACAACTAACGCGGCTGTCATACAGAAATGTAACACATCGATTCGCGAGGCTCAACAGAATATTGAATATTTGGAGCAGACGTTGAACAAGTTGAGTTTACAGAAGGAGCAAGAGAAATCTCAGCTTCTGAGTCGTCAGTCGTCTCAACCCGGTTCTGTATCGCTGTATGGACGGGATGGTCAAAGTACAGGCGGTAATGACACACCGTATGATTCACACCAATTACAAAGTTTGCGATCTCAATCGCCTGGTCCAGGTGCAGAATTCAGAGTCCTGACCCCTCTGTCACAATACAAGACCAATTTTACGCGTTTGGAGTTGTCCAAATACGATTGTCCTTCTTTGGGTCATCGTATCCAATCGATGCTTCAACAGTTGGAGTTCAGAATCCAGGTGGAACAACAATACTTGGAAGCCAATGAAAAGATCTCGAAATTATACCAACTCGACGGAGATCGTCAGAGTACTAATAAGGCAGAAAGTGGTAAAGAGGAAAGCAAACAAAAGATCCTGTTATTGAAGAAGGCTTTGAAGAGATATCAAGCTATGCATATTGATATCGTGGAAGTTTCTAAGGATGCAGCCATGTTGGATACCACCACTCTGCGTAAGAAGACTTTATCAGGTACCTTGACAGTTGGTCTTACCACGATCAGAGATGTGGATCATATTGCTTCACCAACGTTCTCCCGGAAACCAGAATGTGTCATCTCTTTGAAGATTGACGGTATTGAAGTTGCCCGTACTAAAGGGTCTCGTAACGACAGATGGAATGAAGAATTCAATATCAAGGTTGATAAGGGAAACGAGTTGGAAATTACGGTTTATGACAAGCAGAGCAGCAGTCACTACATTCCTGTTGCTGTGAACTGGTTCCTCATTTCAGATATTGCAGAAGAAATCAGAAAGAAGAAGTTGGATAATGAAACTTTGAATGGTGGATGGCTCAGTGCCTCTAATTTGGAACAAGCCGATTCTAGATTCCCAGGTGATTCACCAACGAGAGTTGGCAGATTGGAACTGTCCGTGTCTGCTCAGACCCTGCTGAGTGGCAACAGTCAATCAGATGAACCTATTGTATCAAACTCCTGGTATATATTGGAACCAGCTGGGCAAGTGTTGGTCACTTTTAGTTTCACAAAGTCTGAGACTACCCATAAGAAGGGTTACATCGGAGGCTTGGGACGTCATGGTGCCATTCGTCAAAGGAAAGAGGAGGTTTACGAGCAACACGGTCACAAGTTCGTACAAAAGCAATTCTACAACGTCATGTGCTGTGCTCTTTGTGGCGATTTCTTAAGATATACCGGTTACCAGTGTCAGGATTGTAAGTTGCTTTGTCATAAGAAGTGTTATCAAAAGATTGTCACCAAGTGTATCTCGAAATCGAGCTCTGAGATTGACCCAGATGAAGCCAAGTTGAATCATAGAATTCCACACAGATTTGAGCCGGTCTCTAATAGAGGTACCAAGTGGTGTTGTCACTGTGGTTACATCTTGCCATGGAGTAGAAAGACTGTTCGGAAATGTACCGAGTGTGGCACAATGTGTCATCTGAGTTGTATCCATTTGGTTCCAGATTTCTGTGGTATGTCATTAGAGATGGCTAACAAGATCTTGACCACCATTAAATCGACACAAGGATCTGCTACATCATCTTCCGTTGGTCTTAAGAACAGATTGGAGGCTAGTTTGGGAGAGTCTTCGTCAACTTTGGCTCCTAGTGACTCGGGTGATAAGAGATTCCTGTCTCCACCAAGATTCCATACCATGGACCCATACCTGCAATCTGGACCGAAGAAGGAGTTACCTCCTATCCCACCTTCCAAGACCTCAACACCACAAGACCAATACTTCACAGATAGAGATTCTCAAAGTCAAACCGAGTCTCCATATTCTAATCAAGACGAGGAAGATATGGATCTCTCTTTTGCCAACAAAACGCAAATCATTAATGAATACCTTCCTCAACAAACAACAACTCCTAAGGAATCCGAGAATCCTTTCGCTGCTGATCCATACCTGCAACAACAACAACAATATCAACAACAACAGCAACCACAACAGGTCCCAGTCAGTGCATATTCTGCTCCTCAAGAGGTTGTTACTGAAGCACCAGTACCACAGGTTCAAGCTCCTCCGGCACAACCTCATCATAACCACCATGTAAGCCACCATCGCCAACACTCACTGGACAAGAGACTGCAACATCGTCGTCGTCGGAAGTTGGGATTGGACGACTTCCAATTCTTGGCTGTTTTGGGAGCTGGTAACTTTGGTAAGGTCATGTTAGCCGAGTCTCGTCACACCAACAAATTATGTGCTATCAAGGTGTTGAAGAAGGATTTCATTATCGAGAGTGATGAAATTGCTAGTACCAGATCGGAGAAGAGAGTGTTCTTAATTGCCAACAAAGAGAGACATCCTTTCTTGTTGAACTTACATTGTTGTTTCCAGACCGAGAACAGAGTCTACTTCGTTATGGAATACATTTCTGGTGGTGATTTGATGCATCATGTTCAATGTGAAAGATTTACTGAAGAAAGAGCTCAATTCTACGCTTCGGAAATTTTACTTGGATTGAAATATTTGCACGACAATGGAGTTATTTACCGTGATTTGAAGTTGGATAACATCTTATTGACCGTAGAAGGTCATATCAAGCTTGCTGATTACGGTTTATGTAAGGAAGGAATGTGGCATGGAGAATCGACTTCGACGTTCTGTGGAACTCCAGAGTTCATGGCTCCTGAGATTTTGAACGAACAAGGTTACGGTAGAGCTGTTGATTGGTGGGCATTCGGTGTGTTGATCTACCAAATGTTATGTAACAGATCACCATTCAACGGTGAAGATGAAGACGATACATTTGCCTCGATTCAGAACGATGAGGCTAGATACCCATTGACAATGAAGAGAGATGCAGTGTATCTTTTACAAGGTTTATTGACCAAGGATCCAGCACAGAGATTGGGTGGTGGAGCCAGAGACGCTTTGGAAATCATGGAACATCCGTACTTTGCCAATGTCAACTTTGACGATATCTTGAATCTTAGAGTGACACCACCATTTGTACCTGAGATCAGATCGACACGTGACCTTTCCAACTTCGACAGTGAGTTCACAAGTGAAACTCCAAGATTGACTCCAGTCAATTCCGTATTAGATGCCTCTCAACAGGAACAATTCCGTGGCTTCTCCTACACTAGCGGTGAAGACATTGTATAATTTAAATGAAATATCCCCTTAATTAAAAAAAAGGAGTCCGGGTAATTTGTCTGCCATTGATTTAAACTTCTTCACGTGCCACTTTACTGCTTAATCTTGAATTTTTTTATTTGCCTCACCCAATTTAATGCATCAATTACAGAGGGAAAAAAAATTTTTCACACAATGAGAGTGGAAAGAGGAAAAAAAATTTTTCTCCCTTCCCAATCCTTTTTCTTTTGAACCCATCTAGTTCATAGAGAAATCAACTCTTAGCAAACAAATTAAACATACAAGATGGGTAAGTACGAATAAATTGAGTTGGTCTACCATTTGTTACGACCTCCATTGACCACAATGTTGGATTGATTCCTCTTGAGAAGGAGGATGAATTGACTTTGGGGTTGATGGGGTGAGATGACCATTGGGCGATCAATTTGAACCGGCGTTTAAAAAAACTTGATTACTAACAGCCTAAATAGTTGCTTTCACTGTTGACCAAATCCGTGCTTTGATGGACAAGACCACCAATATCCGTAACATGTCGGTTATTGCTCACGTCGATCACGGTAAATCTACTTTGACCGATTCCTTGGTCCAAAAGGCTGGTATTATTTCCGCCGCTAAGGCTGGTGAAGCTCGTTTCACTGATACCAGAAAGGATGAGCAAGAGAGAGGTATTACCATTAAGTCTACCGCTATCTCTTTATACTCTGAGATGTCTGAGGACGATGTCAAGGAGATCAAGCAAAAGACCGAGGGTAACAGTTTCTTGGTTAACTTGATTGACTCCCCAGGTCACGTTGACTTCTCTTCTGAAGTTACTGCCGCTTTAAGAGTTACTGACGGTGCCTTGGTCGTTGTCGACTGTGTTGAAGGTGTCTGTGTCCAAACTGAAACCGTTTTGAGACAAGCCTTGGGTGAGAGAATTAAGCCAGTTGTCGTCATTAACAAGATTGACAGAGCTTTGTTGGAATTGCAAGTTTCTAAGGAAGACTTGTACCAATCTTTCGCCAGAACTGTCGAATCCGTTAACGTTATCATCTCTACTTACACTGACCTGCTGTTAGGTGATGTTCAAGTTTACCCAGAGAGAGGTACCGTTGCTTTCGCTTCCGGTTTGCACGGTTGGGCTTTCACCGTCAGACAATTCGCCACCCGTTACGCTAAGAAGTACGGTGTTGACCAATCCAAGATGATGGAGAGATTGTGGGGAGACTCCTACTTCAACCCAAAGACCAAGAAGTGGACTAACAAGAGCAAGGACGCCAGCGGAAACGAATTGGAGAGAGCTTTCAACATGTTCGTTTTGGACCCAATCTTCAGATTGTTCGCTGCCATCATGAACTTCAAGAAGGACGAAATTCCAACCTTGTTCGAGAAGTTGGGTATCCAATTGAAGGGTGACGAGAAGGACTTGGAAGGTAAGGCTTTGTTGAAGGTCGCCATGAGAAAGTTCTTGCCAGCTGCCGATGCTTTGATGGAAATGATTGTCATCCACTTGCCATCTCCACACACTGCTCAAAACTACAGAGCTGACACCTTGTACGAAGGTCCAACTGACGATGCTTCTTGTATCGCCATCAAGAACTGTGATGCCTCTGCTGACTTGATGTTGTACGTCTCCAAGATGGTTCCAACCTCTGATAAGGGTAGATTCTACGCCTTCGGTCGTGTCTTCGCCGGTACTGTTAAGTCTGGTCAAAAGGTCAGAATCCAAGGTCCAAACTACGTTCCAGGTTCTAAGAACGACTTGTTCTTGAAGGCTATTCAAAGAGTTGTTTTGATGATGGGTAGATTCGTCGAGCCAATTGACGACTGTCCAGCTGGTAACATTGTTGGTTTGGTCGGTATCGATCAATTCTTATTGAAGTCTGGTACTATTACCACCAACGAAGCTTCCCACAACATGAAGGTCATGAAGTTCTCTGTCTCTCCAGTTGTCGAAGTTGCTGTTGAGGTTAAGAACGCTGCTGACTTGCCAAAGTTGGTTGAAGGTTTGAAGCGTTTGTCCAAGTCTGACCCATGTGTCTTGACCAAGATCAACGAATCCGGTGAGCACATTGTTGCCGGTACCGGTGAATTGCATTTGGAAATTTGTTTGCAAGATTTGGAGAACGACCACGCTGGTATTCCATTGAAGATTTCCCCACCAGTCGTTTCTTACAGAGAAACTGTTGAGGCTGAATCCTCTATGACTGCTTTGTCTAAGTCTCCAAACAAGCATAACAGAATCTACGTTAAGGCTGAGCCAATGACCGAGGAGGTTTCCTTGGCTATTGAGGCTGGTAAGATCTCTCCAAGAGAAGATTTCAAGGTCAGAGCTAGATTGATGGCTGACGAGTACGAATGGGATGTCACTGACGCCAGAAAGATCTGGTGTTTCGGTCCAGATGGTAACGGTCCAAACTTAGTTGTTGACCAAACCAAGGCCGTTCAATACTTGAACGAAATCAAGGACTCTGTCGTTGCTGCCTTCCAATGGGCTACCAAGGAAGGTCCAATCGTTGGTGAGAACACCAGATCTGTCAGAATTAACATCTTGGATGTTACCTTGCACGCTGATGCTATTCACAGAGGTGGTGGACAAATTATCCCAACCATGAGAAGAGTTACCTACGCCGCTATGTTGTTGGCTGAACCAAAGATTCAAGAACCAGTCTTCTTGGTCGAAATTCAATGTCCAGAAAACGCTATCGGTGGTATCTACTCTGTCTTGAACAAGAAGAGAGGTCAAGTTATCTCTGAAGAGCAAAGACCAGGTACTCCATTGTTCACTGTCAAGGCTTACTTGCCAGTTAACGAGTCCTTCGGTTTCTCTGGTGACTTAAGACAAGCCACTGGTGGTCAAGCTTTCCCACAAATGGTCTTCGACCACTGGGCTACTATGAACGGTGACCCAACCGACCCAACCTCTAAGCCAGGTGAAATCGTTTGTGCCGCCCGTAAGAGACACGGTCTTAAGGAGAACGTTCCAGGTTACGAAGAATACTACGACAAGTTGTAAGCTTCCCCTGACGTTTTTCATTCAGTTTGCCTCATCTTGCTTGAACTTTTTACTTGTGTTTTTCCAAATTTATTTTTTCAAGTGTTGATTAGTTGAACCGAGAAACTTCCTTTTTTATAGTTTTGAAGTTAAATCTAAGATATATTAAGACCCTGTAGATGATGCGAATATGATTCAAAGCTATTTAGCAACCATAAATAATGAGCCCCTGGCGAGATGCGAGTTGTTTTCTCTCAATGTTCCCTCTCTATCGGCTTCAATCTCGTCAAATATTGCACCCCATTCGAACTCCCCATTTTCCAAGAGACAGACGGAAATATCGACATCGATGGATTCATTTGGTGCCAAAGGTCTTGGTAAATGATATTGTAAGACTCCGTTGTACAATAACTTCCTATCAATAGACACAGACATGGACTTTGACATCGGAACATGACGAAGTATTCCGTAGATCTTATGAGCAGATTTGTTCACCAAAGTGGTCTTTATAGTGTAGAAGTCATGCAAGTCCAAAGAATAAGTCAAGGAGTCAGATTTCATCACCTTCTTACCATTTTTGTCGGTAATGGATTGGTTGATTTCTACAGTATCGACCTTCAAGATGTTCAACATCTTTGAGGACAATCTCAAACCTCTGAGTTCAATCTCACCTTGATTCTCGTCATCTAAAGATTTCCATACACCACGAAGATGTTTCAATAACTCCCGTCTATACCAAAACAGCTCTCGTATGAATTTCTGCTCATCGGCTGGAGTTACAGAGTCAACAATGTGTTGCTTCTTTCTGAGACTAGGGATTGGACGCGAGAGTAATGACTCGGATAATCTTATACGATTAACCAAGATCAAGAATCTTTCGGTGGTGTGTTTACTGATGACACCACCAACTTGATACTTCTCTATTGAGTCGTAGTCAGGCGAGAGTATCAGGTTTTCATCCATAATCTCCCTGTTGGAAGAGATCAACTCCACCTTCAAGTCTTGTGACCAAGCATTGCGCAAATCCAAAGACAACAAACAGTAGTCAGTTAAGTTTTCACCTTTCTTCGTCACACGATCATGGATGAAACTCCAGAAGTTGCCTCTGCCTTTGAATTGTAGTAAGGAAGGATTACTATCGAATATTTCATCTGAATTGAACAATGGAATGATGTCACAACTGGAAATCTCAATGCTAGGATAAACTGTGACGTTGATCGGAATATCGATTCTTCTGACATAGGCAAGTTTCAGATCGGCTTCAAGGTTACCATATTCGAACATGATACTTCCATAAGTCATTCCACGTTTCCCTAAAAGGGAGATGTTGATATCGAACCGTTGGTGAGGTCTGATCGTTTCAAGTTCACTCTTATTGAGCACTTTGAAAGGAGGCTTGTTGAATAAGTAATACTCTATCTCATAAATCTCATTAGGGGGGAGTTTGGAAGACAAAGCCTTCTTCAAAGGTTCACTTGTAGAGTCGAAGAAAGATGATGTCAAATGGTTGATAGTGGTCTCCGAGTTGTTTTGAAGGGTCAACGTTAAATGTTTGGTATTACCTTCTAAGACTGTTATGGATTTGTTCAAGAGAGACGTCTTGATAAGTGACAAAACAGGTTGAGGTGGTAACACATTGTAAGTCAAGGATTTTCTTGCTGTGTTCTGATGACCATGTTGATATAAAATATCATTAGGATCAGGACCAAACTTGTTGAGTTTGATCTTCTCGTAGACCTGAAACTCTTTCTTGAGAGCAACTTCAAATACCCGAGGAGCACAGTCGCAGATCGAAGATTTGAGTCCTATTATTTCTATAGTGCCTGATTGGAGTGGCTCAAACATGACTGATACGTTTGTGAGACGTTTAGGCTTCACCACTATCAAGCCAGTCAGAGTCTCATTGGTCTGCAGTTGAGTGGAGTCCTGGATTGTGTGATGATGTATCTTCAATTGCGGTCCATCCTTACAGACCAACTCCAAGTTCCTGAGTTCAATGTCAAAGGCAAAGGGATTTTGTATTTGAAGAGTAAGATTTGCCGTTTCGCCTTGCACCAAAGTGATCAACTCTTTTTCAATGTCCTTGGTAGATGCAAATGGATTGTAGATATCCGTAGAGCCCATTTGTTTCTCGACTTCTATAGTTTGCTTGATAGGAGTCAAGTCGTTGATGGCAGGAATAGACGTGATATCCCGGACTAAATAATCATCCCAGTATGGTATATCCACATTGAGATCCATTAAACGTAATCGTTTGACCTGCTCCTTGATTTTGTTGTACACTTCAATCTGTTGGTCGGAGGTCAACACAAAAGAATACCTCTTCAACAAGAGACAACCATACTCAATCGAGGCAGCAGTGTATCCCATCTTATCGGTGACGCAAATGAACTTGTTCAAGACTGCGATGTGAAGTTCTGCCCAATTAGGAATGATCTCACAACAGTCAGAAGAGTCCAATACAATACCATAGGTCAGCATTATATTGTTGATCAAAGTCAACATCGATCTCTCACTGGAGTTATACGTCATAGCAGTGGTGTTGTTACCTGAAATAGAAGAAACAGCCGAGTTGATGGCCAACTTTTCTCCATCTAACATTGGCTCAATCAAGTCGAAAAGCTGAGTCAAGAGGAAGGAACTCTTTCTGGTCATTTCCAAGTCTGTGTAAACGACAATGAAACAAGAATAGATGCGCACCTTTTGTACGAAGTGCAATTTGTTAAATTGAGGAGTGAAGAGGTCCTTTTCTATTTCCACGATTTGGCTCTTGTCTAAAGTGTATTCTACCAAAATGTTGTCTGGTTGCAGAGGATTCCTCTCCATTGGTTCATTTTTCACAACGTGACGAAGTAATTTGAAACTGAGGCCACGATTGATGTGAAGTAATGAAGCTAGTTTGACGTAACGTAAGATGGTCTCACAATAGACAAGTTGTGGAACATTTTCATCGATACTATCAAAGGAAACCTTGAAACAACCAATGGCCTTTGTCGTGCATTTGATGACAAGATCTAAAGAAGTGTACGGGGATCCTTCAGTCATCACATTGCCATTGGAAGTACCATTGGGTGTGGGATTAGGAGATGCAGAAAAGATTTGGTTTGACATGGATCTGGTAACCGAGTTCATCGAACTTCTCGGAGAAGAGGCAGGAGTCACTAAATTCGAGACATCTTTCAGACTTCCATTTGAGTAGTTGATGAGACCCGTTACGGCCGTTGGTAATTGATACGGCACTTCTAAAAAGGTCAACATCAAAATACAGACTCCAAGAGCATCCAAGGCACTTCCAAGCCAAAGATGGTCTTGTGCTTGTTTGAGTAACACTATAGCATCACAGAGTTCTCTCAAGGCATCGTTGAGTCTCCCACTCAATAAATAGAAATTTCCCATCACTTTTTGTTGTCTTCCACCAGCTCTCAGTTGCCGTACACGATCCAGACTCAAATTACTCGAACCGGAATCGAAATTGGAGAAGATACGTTTCTTCTTTTTATCGGTGTTTGACAAGGGGGATGCAATTCGGTTGATGGAGGCCAGAGACCCGGATCGTCCATTGGGGAGGGATTTGTCGGTGTTGAAGGTGATTTCCGAAGATACAATCGCCCCTGGAGACCGTAAGGTCACATGTTGATAAGAAGATGCATAAGAAGACAACGAATCTAAGAAGAGTGCTGTTATGTCACAGAGGACAGTCTCCATCTGTTGCTCACTGGATAAGTAAAATACACCCTTTCCAGAGTTGGTGACACTCTTAGGACTGTCGAAGACCAAAATTGTGTGGCTAATTTCGTTCGAATGTGACTTTTTCAACTGTTCCAAATAACCTTGATAATCAACATCTGGTGCATAAGAAGCGAGACATATGAGATTGAAATACTTCCTGAAGGGCTCAAAATCTTGTAAGAATACCGACTCTTGATCAGGACCAGTCAATTGATAATCATAGATCACTCTACCATGAGGAAAGCCCAGAGGATTAAACATACCATTACCCGGTGTAACATCTACTAAACGCACCTCGAAGTACTTAGACAATAAGGAGTTATAATACTTCTCGAACTCCTCAATTGCCAAACCTTCAAACGGTACAACCAATGTTTTCACCCTGGCTGGTGCTATATATGAATAGGCGTCTAGCATGATCCACACACCTATGTTTTCAAGTGTCCTTTCTCGCTTTTTTAGATCAGCCTTATGTTTTTTTTAACTCTCGCGATGTTTTTTTTTTTTCTTTGTGCCTCTTTGAAAGAGACGTTGGAAGAATGGTTAAAAAAAAATGAGAGTTATCAAAAAATATAGTGAGTAGTTTAAGAGCTTGGTTTACAATCAGAGGTCGATTCATCATAAGATTTGAGTTACAATGGTTGGATTAAGTTTTGATAATTTCCAGAGGAATCAATTCTTGGCAACGAAGGGATTTGGAGTACCTACTGCTACTTCTACTGGTACTACAATTGTTGGGTGTAAATTTGACGGTGGCGTTGTGGTAAGTGAGAGAATGAAAGGATAATTAGTGCGATAGAACAATACTAACTAAGACTAAAATAGATTTCAGCCGATACCAGAGCCACGGCGGGGCCAATTGTCGCCGATAAGAACTGTGAGAAGTTACATAGATTAGCTCCTAAGATATGGTGTGCAGGTGCTGGAACAGCTGCTGACACTGAGATGGTAACGCAATTGATCAGTTCTAACTTGGAATTGCATTCGATGTCGACTCAAAGATCGCCAAGAGTCGTCACAGCTATGACGATGTTGAAACAGCATTTGTTCAAGTACCAAGGTCACATTGGAGCTTACTTAATCGTAGCAGGTGTTGATCCTACTGGAGCTCATTTGATGTCTGTTCAAGCACATGGTTCGACCGATGTCGGATACTATCTTTCCTTGGGATCTGGTTCCATGCCTGCCATGGCTGTTTTGGAAACCAACTGGAAAGAAAGCATGACCAAAGAAGAAGCCATGAAGCTTTGTAGTGATGCCATTCAAGCAGGTATTTGGAACGATTTGGGTTCTGGTTCTAACGTCGACTTGTGTGTGATGGAGGTCGGCAAAGATGCCCAATTATACAGAAACTACTTGACTCCAAACGTCAGAGAACTGAAGACCAGATCGTACAAGTTCGCCAGAGGAACTACTGCTATATTGAAGGAAGACATATACAAAATCTGTGATGTGCAAGAAGAGGTGATTGCTTTGGAGCCTATGGAGGTTGATGCTTAAGTAGAGTCGAAAAAATAAATGATCTATAATTATATCGTAAGTTTGTCCAATGCCTTAGCAGCAGTATCTACAGTGAGTTCTTCCAAGGCCTTTATGGTACCTTCCACAATGGCTACATGTTCCAGATCATGGATTCTTTGTTCGAAATCTTCCAAAGGTTCATCCTTGATGATGTCAATCTCTTTAATGATCAAAGGTTCTCCTCTGTCAACGGCCAGAATGACCTTGTGAATCATACATCCAGCCTTTTCTACTTCTCCGTCTTGTCCAGCCTTGTACGATCTCTCAATAGCATGGGTTCCTTCGAAGGTGCCGGGAAGAGCAGGATGCAAATTTATGATAGGTAAGTGTTCTTTCTCCAATGGGTCCAAGAAATCTGGTGATAAGATTAACATCCATCCAGCACAGACAATCAAGTCTGGTCTCTTGTAATCGTCTTTGAGGGAGGTGGCCTCTTTTGACCCATAAAGGATTATATTAACCAAATCGAGGTTGAACTTGGAACGGGCCTTTGTTCTTTCTTCTTTGTTTTCCTTTGGAATGCCCTTATAATACAGCTTTAATTCGTGAACCTGAGTAGGGATGGAGGCCTTAGAAGCTCTCTCCAATCCATAAGCCGATGCAGAGGATGAAATCACTTTCGTCACCTTTCCTGGAATCACTCCTTCTTCACATTTATCAATAATTGCTTGCAAATTCGTACCACTTCCCGAAATTAAGACCAAAATGGTCTTTTCAGCACCCTTCTTCTCGGTCATCTGTTCTTGGTCAATTGGTAGTAAAATTGATTTAACTTTTTTTTTCGTACTGAGTCAATTTTTCAGGGCAGAGTCAAGAAAAAGGGTTCAGTCGACTTACACCAGAAACATCTAATACAAACAGTTGTCTACTACTCAAAGTTACTTATAAATAATCATCGTATATTGCAGGCTATGATTTTAAATTAATATTTCTTCTTTTATAGTAGGTTTATAAGTTTTCAATGACCTTCTCAGTGAAGTGTTGAGTAGAGGCAGATCCCTTCAAATCCTTGGTTCTGTTCTCTGGACCAGAAGCAATGGTCTTGAAGACGGCACTTTCAATCTTGTCGGCGTGCTCATCCAAACCCATGTGTCTCAACATCATAACGGAGGACAACAACAAGGCAGTTGGGTTGGCCAAACCTTTACCAGCAATGTCTGGAGCGGAACCGTGGACGGCTTCGAAGATGGAGACCTTGTCACCCATGTTACCAGAAGGAGTCAAACCCAAACCACCGATCAAACCGGAGGACAAATCGGACATGATATCACCGTACAAGTTTGGCATGACCATGACCTTGTCGTTGTATTCGGTTGGTTCTTGGACCAACTTCAAGGAGGTGTTGTCCAAGTTCTCGAAGGACAATTCAACGTTTGGATATTCTGGAGCCAAATCCTTAGCGACTTGGACGAATAAACCATCAGACAACTTTTGAATAGAAGACTTGTGGACGACAAGAACCTTGTTTCTCTTGGTGGAAATGGCATGTTGGAAGGCAAATCTAATAACCTTCTCAGAAGCCTCTCTAGTAATCAATTTAATGGATTGAACAACACCTGGAACAATGACGTGCTCAATACCAGAATATTCACCTTCGGTGTTTTCTCTGATCAAAACAGTGTCAACGTTGTCATATGGAGTCTTAAATCCGACAACAGACTTACAAGGTCTGACGTTGGCAAACAAATCAAAAGTTCTTCTCAAAGTCAAGTTCAAAGATTGGTGACCTTTTCCAACTGGAGTAGCCAAAGGACCCTTCAAGGCAACCAAGTTCTTGTTAATGGACTTGACAGCTGGCTCTGGAATGGTGGTCTTACCATTAATCAATAAAGGAGTGACATCAGCCTCTTCCCATTCAATTGGGACCTTGGCGGCAGAGTAAATCTTTCTAACAGCATCACTGATCTCTACACCAATACCATCACCTTCAATCATGGTGACAGTATAGTTTCCATTGGCGTTCTTGGTACCCTCGAACTTGGCAACATTGGAGGAGTAGTATCTCAAGCTACTGGTCATGGCCGAACGGCTAAATAATTGACTTGTTCTGAGCTTCAACATTTTTTTCAATTTCTGCAATGAAAAGAGGGGAACCACTTATTTATGTAAAGACACCGATATTGAACCCGGGGATATTTCACTTTCAATTTATAGGAAAGATCAGAAATAGGAAATATCTACAAAAAATCTCCACTTCCAACTGAAAAAAAAAAAATTATGGCTATAGGATGCGACTCACGGAACCGAAATTTTTCCCTCTCCTCAAAATAGCAAATTAACAGTTGCAGCACGACCCCTTAAATGTAGTATAGTAAAAAACTTATAATTATAGAGACAGAGTATAAAACCACACACACACTTCTTCTATCTTGAAACTCGAATCACTGCTCAGCAGATTATTATAATCAATTTTTATATTCTTCTCCTTATTCATATATCCACTTAACTGTATAAGTCATCGTCTTCTTCAGCCTCGGCAAATTGGGCTCCCGATGGAGCTCCGGTAGGAGCAGCTGGGGCAGCAGATCCGTTGTCGTTAAATTTGAAGTTACCGAATTGGCCTCTGGAAGCTTGTAATTGTTGAGCGTAAGCCTCATAACGTCTCAATTCGGCATCGGAGACGGAACGCTTGGCAGTCTTCATGGCCTCTTCGAAGTGAGCTCTGCTGATGTATGGAACTGGGTCTTCTTCCTCAACTTCCTCCATCTCAACGTCTCCCTCAGACTTACCCTCAGTGGCAGCAGCCTTCTCGGCTTCCTTCAACTTTTGAGCTTCAATGGCATCCTTGATGGCATATTTAGCAGATCTTTGAGCAATGTAAGACAAATCAGCACCGGAGAATCCTTGAGTGGTCTTGGCAATGTCTTGCAAGTCCAATCCTGGCTCCAATGGAGAGTTTCTCAATTGAGCCTTCAAGATAGACAATCTGGCCAGTTCATCTGGTAATGGAACGTAGATCAATTGGTCCAATCTACCTGGTCTCAACAAGGCCGGATCGATTTGATCTGGTCTGTTGGTAGCACCAATGACAAAGACATTCTTCTTGGCATTCATACCATCCATTTCAGTCAACAATTGGTTGACGACTCTGTCGGTGGCTCCACCGGCATCACCTACAGATCCACCTCTAGCCTTGGCAATGGAATCCAATTCATCCAAGAACACCACAGTTGGAGCAGCAGCTCTGGCCTTGTCAAAGATATCTCTAATGTTAGACTCAGATTCACCGAACCACATGGATAACAATTCTGGACCCTTGACAGAGATGAAGTTGGCAGAGACTTCGGTGGCAACGGCCTTGGCCAACAAGGTCTTACCGGTACCTGGTGGACCAAAGAAAAGAACACCCTTGGATGGAGACAAACCAAACTTGGTGTATTGTTCTGGATGCAAGACTGGATATTCGACAGTTTCCTTCAACTCCTCCTTGATCTTGTCCAAACCTCCAATATCGTCCCAAGTGACGTTGACACTTTCGACAACGGTCTCACGTAAGGCAGATGGGTTGGAGTTACCCAAGGCGAATCTGAAGTTCTCCATGGTGACTCCCAAAGAGTCCAAGACCTCGGCATCGATGGTCTCTTCTTCCAAGTCAATGAGGTCCATCTTCTCACGAATTTGTTGCATAGCAGCTTCAGAACACAAGGAAGCGATATCAGCACCGACGTAACCGTGGGTCTCGGCAGCGATGGCTTCCAAGTCAACGTCGTCGGCCAACTTCATGTTCTTGGTGTGGATTCTCAAGACTTCCAATCTACCGGTGGCATCTGGAATACCGATATCGACTTCTCTGTCGAATCTACCGAATCTTCTCAAAGCTGGGTCGATAGAGTTTGGTCTGTTAGTGGCAGCAATGACAACGACGTTGGATCTAGCCTTCATACCGTCCATCAAGGTCAACAATTGGGAGACGACTCTTCTCTCGACCTCACCGTTAGTCTTGTCTCTCTTTGGAGCAATCGAATCGATTTCATCGATAAAAATGATGGAAGGAGCATTCTTTTCAGCTTCTTCAAATGCCTTTCTCAAGTTGGATTCGGACTCACCAGCCATCTTGGACATGATTTCTGGACCGTTAATCAAGAAGAAGAAAGCACCAGTCTCATTGGCAACGGCTCTAGCCATCAAGGTCTTACCGGTACCTGGAGGACCATACATCAAAACACCCTTAGGTGGCTTGATACCGATGGTCTTGAATAATTGAGGGTGTCTCAAAGGCAATTCAACCATTTCTCTAATTTGAGCCATTTGCTTTCTGCAACCTCCAATGTCGTCGTAACCGACGTCGTTCAAGTTGTTTTCTTCGTCTTCTCTGTTGATTGGTTCACCTTCACAGTGGATAATTGTATCTTGAGCAACGATGGCGTATTCGGAAGGATCAACCTCGACCACTTTGAACTCGACTTGTCTCATACCACCTCTTACAGTGAAGAGATCACCCTTTCTAACTGGTCTATAGGCTTCGACGAAGTATGGCTTCAAGTAGACATCGAACAAAGAACCAGTGATACCTTCAACGGTATCGGCGATAGGTAAGACGGAGATTCTTGAGGCGTATTTGATATCTGGACAAGGATGAATGGTAATGATGTCACCCAATCTGACACGCAAATTGTTACGTACAGTACGGTTGATTCTAGCAACACCATCTTCCAAATCGTCATCGGCCAAAACGATCAAAACGGTGTCCTTACGCTTCTTACCAGTAACTAATACGGTGTCACCACGGAACAATTGCAACTTGTCCATTGTGTTAGAAGACATAGCAATGACAGAATTGTCATCATTGACAGCATCGTCGACAATCAACGCGTTATCCTTCTTCTTCTTTCTCAAAATGGCGGTGGCGGTACTGTCCTCAGCTTTCGGGTCAGCTCCAGAAGCATCCACCAACTTAGATTTCTTATCGGTCATGGCTTATGAATAACTTGTAATAATTCTAATCTAGATGCAGATCGTAATACCAACTGAACTAAAGATTCCCTGACAAGTTAATTGAATTACTCGGAATGGGGTTTCTGATCGAATTTATAACAACAAGTTATATGTCAAAAGATGATTTGGTATGTGATAACCGCTCACTTTTTTTTGTTACTTTTTCCAAAGAAACGAAAGGAAGGTTTTTAAAGCCTACCTTTTTTTTGCCACTGAAGAATTACAGAAATCACATAAAATTGAAAGTGTGTAATTTATCTTTTTTTTTCGTTACAAAGTACACGACATTATTTAAGAAAGGATCATAATTTATTGGAGGTTCCTAGTCATTTAGTAGCGTCTTGTTTCTCCAAAGCAGCTACGATTTCTTTGTGCAATTCGCCCAATTCTCCAAAATCGGCCTTCTTGGCTGGCCAGCCGACGATCAAACCGGATTCGGCGTCTCTCTTTGGCATCAAATGGAAGTGAACGTGATCTACGATCTGATGAGCGATTCTACCGTTGTTTTGTAAGATGTTGTAGCCGTCTCCCTCTGGAGAGTCGATGTCCAAGTCCAATGCAAGGGCAAGTTTCTTAACTACCGGTAAGATATCAGCCAAGTTTTCATCTGGAAGATTATGTAATTTGGCTCCATGGTATTTTGGAATGACCAAAAGATGTCCCTTAGCAGTAGGCTCAATGTCCAAGAAGGAATACGTTAATGGGGTCTCAATTAACATGAAAGATGGGATATCACCTGCCAAAAGTGTTAGTTCAATGCCATTGTCTTCACTAAGACCCTTCTTTACTTACCCTTGATGATTTTACAGAAGATACAAGAAGCGTCAGTAGCCATTTTCTTAATACTCATTAACACTTTCGAATTCTTTCTCCTCACTTTTTTTTCTCTTGTATTCTCACTTAATCAGATCCTTAAACGCCCCCGATATCAGCTTTAACTACACATGACAGACAACATGAGATTTTGGACGAGTGAATACCAAGTAGAGGAATTCAAATCTCTGGATCATCCTCTGCTTTCCAGACAAGCATGTCTCTCTCAGAAGGGACTTCGGTCCTTTCTCAAGCTCTCCAGACTGGCATCTGACGACACTATAAAGCAGCATTTGAATAATATTCTCGAAGATCATCGCGCCGGAGTTGAGCATCTTTCTAAAGATAATATTTGCAATTCCTTTTTCCAGAACTACCTCTTACGTCATTGGCAATCTCGAGTGGATGTGATAGAATTCTGTTCCACTCTGGCTGTGGAGTTGAAGAAGGAACTCGATACGAAGCTGACCCAGGTGGATCACAGGGAAGTGGATCCAAGAATAGATCCGTACTATGAACGTAGTGTTAAGGATACCATTGCACAACAATATCTGGAACATACTCAATTGGTCAATTGGGTGGAAAATGAAAGACAGGTGGAAAAGATCCTCAGGGGAAGAAGTTCAGGTATCTTACAAGATACTTGTCTACCGGGAAGAGACTTTGAGAAGGATCTCAAATAACTTAGAAAACCATGTACATAGCATCTAATTATACATCATCATTTCTTAAAACTAGCGGCGGCAGCAGCACTAGCAAACTTGCTTTGTTTGGCATGGGCCAAGAAGGTGTAACTCGATTGGTGTGCTGGTGGATGGGTCTTTTGGTGTTGGGTATAGTGGTAGCTGACGGAGGTGCTGGAACTCGATCTTGACACCATTGGACCGTTCTTCAAGTTCGGAGACAGTCTCTTCGCTTTTCCGGCTGACTTGGACGAGAGAGGAGACAAGTTCCGTTCTGCTTCCAAAGACAAACCAGCAATCTCCGATTCGATAGGAGAATCTGAGATGGTTTCCTTCTCTGGAGAAGATAACTCGGAAGAAGAGGAAGCAGAGTTTTGTGAACGAGGCGAGGAGTTTTTCAAAAACTCTTTAGCCTTAAATAAGGCTTCTATCCAAGAAGCCTTTTCATTCACCTTAAAAACAGGCCCTTCGGCATCGGCAAAAGGTGGAAGTTTGTTATAACCCGGAGTTTTTGGTTGGACATTGTCCATTGGGTTCAAGAAGAGAATGTTAGGTAAGTTGATATCCTTCACAATGAAGACTCCATCGAACTCGTACATGGAGATGTTTTTGTTGGTCAAGTTGACGATGATCAATTTGGTCTCCTTGTATCTCTTTGGACTTGTTTTCAACACCTTTGGATCCAAAGATGGAGCCAGCAGAGACAGTGAGAACTCGTAGATGATGAGTCGCCCGAAGTTGGTGATAATCAACAAACACGATTTCAGACTCTCACTCAAGGTTTCGTAATTGTCATTGATCAACTTACTCAATACTGTATCATCCAAATTGGTCAGTTCTTCTGAGGACATTGAATAAGGTAATTCCGACTTGTAAATGCTATCGGCTTTCAAGATGAACTCTCCAGATAATAATGGCACATCTGATACCGACAATAAAGGACCCAAATCGATGATTCCTGTCTGTGATGCTCTAGAGGCCAGTTTCATCGTCGTCGTTGGAGACTTCGTTCCATTCTTCGATTTAAACGGTTTCTTCACCAAGTTACCCATGGCTTGAATTGTGCTGGAAGGCGATTTACCCCCATTGGACACTTTTTGTTGTGGAGGAGGAACAGGACTCGTTTGGATACGAAGTGCAGGTTGCTCCTTGGCCACCACTGGTTGCAGAGATGACTGTGATTTGGCAGCAGGTCTGCCTTGTGGTAATGGTGACGGTGGTTTCAGAATATGAGGTGTTGGAGTAGTGGCACTTCTTTGTCTGTTCGTAGGCAGAGGAGCAATGTTGGCTAATAAAGGAGCACTCCGTGGCACGGAAGGGCCGACATTGGCAATGGTCTTCCTGTTTGCATTGGCAGCTGCACTAGCCAGAGAAGCAGCATTACGTTGTTGCAGACTCAATTCGTTGTTCTTGATGATAAGACGTTCCGTCAAAGCCTTGTTGAGCAGTTGTTGATTGGCATGAGGAGTCATGATTTGTTTCTGTAGCACGTGATCAGGGAGTGAACTGATACTGCTCTGTAATGGAGTTCCAACAGGGGTATAGAACTTGGAAGAGTCGAGTCTCGACTTGTTGTTCATCAAAGGTGAAGGTTCCTTACGTTTGGCATACGCCTTTGGATTATAACTTTCAAATTTGGGGACTCTTCTCTTCCAGATGAAATCTTTATTCTGCCATGGGATCTCTTTGAGCCAGTCATGAGACTTGATGTCAGTGATGTTGTATCTTTGTTCTGGTTTGAGCACCAATAAACTTGCTATCAAATGCTTAACCTTGCTTGGAAGGTAGTAATTCGGGAACGAATAGTCCAATTTGATGATCTTTTCAAAAGTCAAGTATTCGGTGTTCCCCTTGAATGGTGGATATCCAGTGATGAGCTGATATATGATACATCCAATTGCCCAATAATCACATTCAAATCCACATTGATTGTATTTCAATAACTCCGGAGACACATACTCGGCTGTACCTACAAAGGAACCGGTACGACTATCGGAGAACTCCTTCTTGGACTCCTCCAGAACCTCGACATTTTCATCTTCCAACATCTTTGCAGCTCCGAAATCCGTGATCATCAATTTGTATTCGTGATTCAACAAGATATTTTCTGGTTTCAAGTCTCTGTGAATGATACCTTTCGAATGGATGAACTCCACAGCATCCACCAATTGTGTAGTATAATACTTGGTGACCGATTCACTCAAGGATCCCCATTTACGGATCAAACTAAGTAATTCCCCATTCAAGGCAAAGTCTATCACAAAATATAAAGACTCCGAATCTTGGAAAGTGTAATGCAATGTAACTATGCCAGGGTGGTGCCCAAGCTTGTTCAACGTATGCTTCTCTATATTGACATACTTGATCTTCTTCTCCTTCACTATATGACTCTTGTTCAACACTTTGATGGCATAGGTCTTGTGATTATGTATCGATACCGCATGATATACCTTGGAGTAAGACCCTTCTCCAATACAGGATTCAAAGCTGAAATCCTTGGTGGAATTCTTCCTCGACATCCGGGTCGCCATTGTTGTTGCTTGCTTCTTTCAATTTACTGCACACTGGATTTCAAACTGAGGTACATCCGAAGTATTAATCCAAAGTTTCAGCTATTGTTGTTATTTGCTAATCAGCGGCACTTTATTAATGAACAAGACTGAAACTAACAAATTTCTTTCTCCCCCTATATAAATCCTCTTTCAGCTATTTTTTTCCCTTCCCTAATGAAATTTTAACAACCTGTGTACATCATTACCTGTTAAGGAACTGTTACTATGCAATTTCCTGTTTGGTAAATGAGTGTAAAGTGATCTAAAATAGACCATGATGTTCTTAATTCTTCATATTATACATATTTGATCTTTGGTAGGTCATTGATTTTATTTTCGAAGTAATATTCATACCCTCCTCCCTCCCTAGTCTTCCCGATATGGAAATGACCCAACTTTGACTCAGTTCCTCCATAGTGAGCGAGTCTGAGGTAGAGAAAAAAAATTTCAATGCGATGAAAATTTAAACGCACCAGTGTATGCTTCGTAGGCTGATAAGATCTAGTTTTAGTAATTATAGAAATCACATACGGAACATGTCATCTGAAACCGCTGCTTCTGCTCCAGCTGCTGCTGTTGAGAAAGTACAAAACAAGCCTAAGGGAAACAAGAAGAAGGAGGCTGCTGCTGCTCAGTTCACATTGAAGACTCCTAAGGGAACCAAGGATTGGGCCGATAAGGATATGGTTGTTAGAGAGGCCGTTTTCGGTTCCTTGAGTTCCATGTTCAAAAGACATGGAGGTGTCACCATTGATACTCCGGTCTTTGAATTGAGAGAGATCTTGTCTGGAAAGTACGGTGAAGACTCCAAGTTGATCTACAACTTAGAAGATCAAGGTGGTGAGTTGACCTCGTTGAGATACGACTTGACTGTTCCATTTGCTAGATTCGTTGCTATGAACGGTGTACAACAAATCAAGAGATATCACATTGCCAAAGTGTACAGAAGAGATCAACCAGCTATGACGAAAGGTAGAATGAGAGAGTTCTACCAATGTGATTTCGATATTGCTGGTACTTACGATAAGATGGTTCCAGATGCCGAGATCTTGAATATCACTGTCGAAGGTTTGACCGGTTTGGGTATTCGTGATTTCAAGGTAAAGTTGAACCACAGAAAGATCTTAGATGGTATCTTTGAGGTCTGTGGTGTCAAGGAAGAAGACATTAGAAAGGTTTCCTCTGCTGTCGACAAGTTGGACAAGACTCCATGGGAACTGGTGAAAAAGGAAATGTGCGAAGAAAAGAACCAACCTGAAGAAGTCGCTGATAAGATCGGAGAGTTTGTCAAGTTGAACGGAAGCATCAAGGACATGTTGGCTATTTTGCAAAAGAACGAGGTTTTGCTCGCCAATAAGTCTGCCTCTGAAGGTTTGGCCGACATGGCACTCTTGGCCGATTACGTAGAAACCTTTGGTATTGCCGACTACCTCTCCTTTGACTTGTCCTTGGCCAGAGGTTTGGATTACTACACTGGTTTGATTTACGAGGCTGTCACTTCTCTGTCTGCTCCACCAAAGGATGCTGCCGAGAAGAAGTCCAAGGCCAAGGCAGACGAAGATGCTTCTGAATACGTCGGTGTCGGATCCATTGCTGCCGGTGGTAGATACGACGGTCTTGTGGGTATGTTCTTGGGTCCATCCAAGTCTGGTAAGCCTCTGCCTCCAGTACCATGTGTTGGTATCTCCTTCGGTGTCGAGAGAATCTTCTCCCTTATTCAACAAAAGATGAGTCAAAAGGGTACTATTGCCAGATCTTCTGCCACTGAAGTCTATGTGATGGCCGTCGGTGGTGGTGAAGGATGGGACGGATTCTTGAAGGAACGTATGTCCGTCACCAAGCAATTGTGGTCCCTGAATATCAAGGCCGAGTTCTCTTACAAACAAAAGATCAACTTGAGAAAACAATTCGAGGCTGCGGAGAAGTCTGGATGCCCTATCGGTGTCATCTTGGGTAAGGAGGAGTTCGCTGAAGGTAAATTAAGAGTTAAGATGTTGGGTACCGGTGAATCCGACGACGGAGAATTGATCGAAGCTCTGGACCTTGTCGAGGTAGTCAAACTCAAATTACAAGAATGGAATAACTCCGGTGTCGATGAAGTCACTGCCATTATTCAAAGCTTATGATCCTGCAGATATATATAGAGTAATTGTCGTTTAAACATCATCATCATCATTAATATACAGAACTGTAGTAGCAATTTACCAATGTCCCTTCTTTTTATTACTTTCGTCGTCTTGCCAACTTCCGGCCAATCCGATAACGGAACTCTTTGTCTCTTCCTCATCGGAGGAAACTACCTTTCTCTTCTTGGAGGTCATCAACATACCATCAGACAAGATTCTCTTACCCCAACTACCAGCAGCTGGATCACCGGTCTCGTCACGACATTGCTTTAAGAATGGTAACAATGCAGTACCTCCAGTTCCAGTCTGTTGTTTCTTACTAGCAGTTTTGGCGAGTCCAGAACGCAAAGTCTTAGTAGTGGAAGATCCCATACTGTTCATCTTTTGCAGTTGAAGAATGATGTAACGAGTGACGATTTGGATGTGCTTGTCACGGAAAGATTTCAACATGGCAAGACAAGCGTCGTAAGCCAAAGTCAATTCAGGCTCTCTGTCTCCCTTTTCGAGAACAAAAGATCTCAACCCGTTAACCTTGGACAACTGTTCCAAAAAATCCAGATGCTTTCCTGGCATATAAGATCTCATCTCGTTTATGAACCCGTTTGTACTGCTCTTATCTCCAGTGGCTTTGTGTTCCACGTTCAAGATCAAATCAAACAGTTGTAACAACGAACTCTGCAGATTGGAACCTCCAGCCAAAATCCTCGGTTCCTTCTCGTCTCCGTAGAAAACACCATTGGACAAGCCGACATCGGCCATATTCTTCCATCCTGCCAAATATGGTCTGATTCTGAAATAAAAGACGTGCGGATCACACATTTCTTCCATTCTCATCAACACCGAGCCCAACTCATCAATAGCTTCGGCAAGTTTCTGCAAATTACTGATCACTCCACTAACATCATCCGATCGCGATTTTCTAAGTGCTTCCAAACCAAAATTCAACAGTTTGGCTCCGATTTGCTCGAAGAAAACACTAACCAAGTAAAACCAACTCTCATCCATACCTCCAGTAAAGGTATGAATAGTAGAGATATTATCCAATTCCATGGTGTCTTTACCATCCGGGATGATCTTCTTGAAGTTCCATAACACAAGTCCGGCATATGTGGCAAGTGGTGGTAACCGTAAGATCTCGGAAACCTGCACAAACGGTTCGCTAAGAGCCTTAGGTAACTTGTTATTAGGAATATCAACCCCCCAAACATACAGATGAGTCATGAACCCTAAAATGGAGTATGCTCTTCTATACTCGGGAGTTGACTTTAACCGATCAATACTCAACACCGGAAGCTCATCAATCACCTTTCTCACTCTTCTAGATAAGATTAACGAGGGTAAATTGTGAACAATGGTTTCCCAAGGCTTGTAATAGTCATCAGGAAGTCTCTCCAAAGGTTGCTCCTCTGGCAAAAATCCAGTCTTGGAAGAGACATCATAGTCCTCTAATCTTGGGATTTCAGTATCCATCTTCAGCGTTATCTAGACTATAAGATCTCTAATCTATGGACCCTGGGTATGACCTGATGCTTATAAATAAATTTTCAAGATGAAAAAAAAAAAAAAAGAAAAAGGAGAAAAGTGGCCTGAAAAAGGGATGACTCGGATTAGCCGAGTTTTTCTTGTAAAGGCCAAGACTCGGAATTGTGACTCTGGACTAAGCAGAATGGATAGGGGAAATGGATAGGGAATAGACTACGGTGGAAGAGGCTTATGTTAGGTAATTTGAGTCAATTGACCTTTAAGGATTTGGGTAAGAAAACACTTCCAAGCATTAAGCAACTCCCCTCCCATGCATCACCTCACATCCCTTTACTTATGCTGAGTTCCCTTATTACTTTTTCGTAGATCGCATCACTCCCTCATCGCAAAGAGAAACATCTAGAAAAAAAAAAGTCCAACGATACTTAAGTTAGGGCTATTCTAGCGTTTAAAGAGTGAGATGGTTGTTCACAATCCTAATAACTGGCACTGGGTAGACAAAAATTGTATTGATTGGACCAAACAATACTTCAAGGACAAGCTTGTAGGAGTCGAGGTGGAGCAAGACGGTCAAAATGTGAAGGTTGGTTCGATTCAGAAGTTGGAAGGAGATGTTGAAGTTTGTCAAAGAAAGGGTAAGGTGATCTCCTTATTTGACTTCAATTTGGTATTGGATATCATTTGTAATGATTCTGTTAAAGGCTCTGTCTCTGTACCTGAAATAGCATATGATTCTGAACCTGACGAGTACCAATTTGAGATTTCTCTCGATGACTCGGATTTGAAGAAGGTGGTAAGAACTGCGTTGGTTCCTAAATTGAGAGAGTATTTGTACCAATTCGGTACTGATTTGATTACTACTCATGGATCTGATATTCAAGTCTCTAAAGATCAGGTCAAATCGGAGTTCACCAAAGCACAACAGACTGGTGTTGTCAAACAAAAGACTACTCTGACTTCTACATTCATCAACAAATCCTCCTCGTCCTCGGAAACAAAACTGGATACCGGTTCCATTCACCTTCCAAAGCAAGGCTTGTACAACACCACCAGTTTGAAGATCAAGGATTCCTTCAACACTACACTGGAACAGATTTACATCACCTTATTAGACCCACAAAGAGTTCTGCTGTGGAGTAGATCCGCTCCGGAGATCCAAATGAAGGAAAATACCGACTTCAAGTTGTTCGGTGGTAACATCCAAGGAAGAATCTTGCAATTGAGTCCAAACGAGTCCATCAAAATGCTCTGGAGATTGGAGGATTGGAAGAAGGGTCATTACACTACATTGAACATCAAACTCCAACAAAACGAGTCCGACACCTCCATTATCGTGAACTTCGAGGGTGTCCCAATTGGAGAGGAGGAAAAGGTGGAACAAAATTTCAAGGAATATTACATCAAATCCATCAAGATCACCTTTGGCTTCGGACTGGTATTATAGTACGTCTCTTAGTTAAGGATAGTCCAATTAGAAGAAAAAAAAAAGGTTATATTAGAAGACTTGTAGAACGGATCCGAGTAAATGTAGTCAGTACCAATCCTCGAATAAGGTATATACTTTGGATTTAAGCGGCCCGAGTAGATTGTAATCAGTACCATTATTGGAATATGAGTTATATACTGTTGATTTAGGCGGCCAAGAATCTCTTTTCGGCTTCCTTCCAGTTAATGACGTTCCAGATGGCCTTAAAGTAGTCCAGCTTGACGTTTTGGTATTGCAAGTAGTAGGCATGTTCCCAAGCGTCAATGGCAATCAATGGGATGTAAGGACCAGTGACAGTGTCTTGGTTGTAGGTTTGGACAACCTCAATGGCACCGTTTTCCTTGTTCTTGACGATGAAAGCCCAACCGGAACCTTGGATACCGGCCAATTTGGTGTTGGTCAAGGAGATCAAGTTGTCGAAAGAACCGTATTGCTCGACAATCTTGGAACCGAATTCGGAGCTCTCAGATGGCAATTGACCACCACTGACATCGGAAGGAGACAAGTTCTTCCAGAACAAACAATGGTTCAAGTAACCTCCACCATGGAACTTCAAATGTTGTTGCAACAGAACAGTCAGCTTGACGTCACCCTTTTCCTTGGCCTCCAAGTATTGGTCCATAGCGGTATTGTAACCATTGACATAGGTTTGGTGGTGCTTGGTGTGATGCAATTCGTTGATCTTACCGCTGATGTGTGGCTCCAAAGCTCCGTAATCATAATCCAAATCTGGTAAAGTGATCTTGGTTCTGGTAAGAGCAGGAGCAATTCTACCAGACTGGTTAAGACCAGCTCTAGCTAAAGTACGAGTAGTAGTAGAGAACATTGTGTGGTTTGTAACTAACTCAATTGAGATGAAAACGTGATGATTAATAGGAAGAAGCAATTCAGGAATTTCCCTCCTTTTTTTATAAAAAATTCCATCGAACAAAAAAAAAATCCCAAAGACCGATTGACCGCATATTATTAAGAGAGAAAGAAAGAAAAAGAAAGATAGTGTCTAAGACAGGCAATCTTTAGCACTATTGAAAGGCCGAGGATATCCGGGATCTTTTGTATGTGGTTGATAATTGCTACACTGGTGTATGTATATTATTGTCTGTGGCTATTTTTGACCCCATTTTTGGAGGATGATTCTGTGATATTGGCTCGTTTGTTTCCTATAGATAGAGAATGGGCTATAAAGTTGCCCATACTAGGATTGAGTATAGGGTTCACCATTGTTATGAGCTTCGTTTCAGTGCACATGATTCGTTACAGTAGGGGTAAAAGAAGCAAATTATAGTACAATTACGTTTATTTAAATCTCTCCAGAATCAATTCTTCACCATATTCCATGTACTCACTTCTATCAATGTAGACGTTATCTAATTCGGTACCCATGGAACTCAAGATGCTGGCTCCGATCCAATTGCTGAAGTTGCGTTCGATCAAGTTGGTGTTTTGTAAGATATTGATGTTCAAGTTTGGAATCGTCTTGTAGAATTCGTTGTAGATTCTCTGATCCAAATGAGGCAAGAGACTCGAACCTCCGGTGATGATAACATTACCTAATAATTGTTGGTACACGTCACTGGTGACCTCCAATTTTTGCAAACAGTTCAAGATCATCTCCATGAGTCCCATTGAATTGGATTTGGATAATTTGATGTCGGGTAACTCGTATAAAGCTGGCTTGAAAAGAGGTTCGGTCAATTGGTATTGTTCATAATGTAATTCAACCACGTTATCCTTCAAGACGTGTTCACCATTTTGAGGTAACAAGAAATGTCTAGTTTGTAATGGGATCTGCAATTTTTCCTCCGCAGTGACCTCTGGTGAAATAGGTAATTTGGCTACACGTAAGGAAGCCAGTTTGAAATCAGTCAATGTCTTACTGATTTGATACATCTTGAAACTAGGAGACATCTTGGTCTGTTTGTATAACTTTGGAACCAAATAATCGTCAGAATCTTGCTTCGTGATGCCATTCAAAAAGTTCAATGAATGCAAGCTTAAGAAATCACCGGCAAATTTGGAATGAACAGTACCTTTGTTCAAAATAGTACCATTGAAAATAGGAGTCACCGAAGCAGTAGACAGACCAATATCAACAACAAGAGAAGATGATCTACCATAACTGTACGAGGTACACAACGGATTTTTCACAATGCTGAAGATCGGAACCTCAAATTGTTCAAACGCCAATTGACATAATTGCAGTTTGTTCTTTTTGGTGTTCCAAGAGTTCTCGGTGGTGACCAAGGGAACCTCCTTGGAACTTTGATCTAAATTGTCGTAAACATACTCCCAATTCTTCAGTAACATATCGAAATTGTATATGGATCCGTCATTACTTAGCGTGTATATGTCATTTTCAGGATAGTTATTGATGTCGTTACCGACGACCACTTCTTTGGTCTCGGGATTCTGGGAGTAATGACTAGGGAAAACTAACGATGGAACCTCGTCACTGGATAATCCCGCCCTGGTTTGTACAAACCCATTATCAATGATAACAGATGATATTGTATAAGCTTTGGACATCTTGTCAAAGAACCTCTCTCTATCTTGATATATATCAACGTACTTTTTTTATTTATTTTTCCTTTTTTTTTCTTCTTTCTTCGTTCAAATCTCAATACTAATAAAGTAAAGGCGTAACTTAACATGCCAGCATCGGATCCACTGTCACTGGCACCGGTGAATTCGCCCGAAAAAAAGCTGGAATATGAGAAGTTGAAGAAAAGGCTTCATCAGCAGATTGTCAATAAGCGGAATCTC
This sequence comes from Nakazawaea siamensis, assembly GCA_030569775.1. Taxonomy (NCBI): domain Eukaryota; kingdom Fungi; phylum Ascomycota; class Pichiomycetes; order Alaninales; family Pachysolenaceae; genus Nakazawaea; species Nakazawaea siamensis. The sequence goes on from JAJMLT010000007.1 coordinate 269,905, forward strand.
GATAGGGATTTGACTACTTTAGAGGAGGATATCTTCAATAAGGAGACACTGTACTTTGAGAGTTCTCCCTTTGGAAACATAATAAAAGGGTTCGAGAACTTCACCAAGAACACTTCTTCGACACTGAATAGAAAGAAAATCATGTTCACAGACGACGACCGTATCTTCAGTTTGAGTAGTTCCACGTATGTTAGACATTTGAAGAAACTTAATGAAGATAACGGAATGGCCGACGGTGCTTATAGTGATGAAGAAGAACTGGAGGGCTCGGCTACGCCGGCTCAGAGAAAGGGAAGAAAATAATGGAGTTGTATAATGATGTTTGTATATTAGCTAAGAGTGTCCTATGATCTATGTAAAGATTAATGTGTTATATAAGTTATTTATGCGGAAGTGTAAGCGAGAAAAAGTTCCAGCTACTTAAACTGCTTAAGCTACTCCGAGCCAGCCAGGCAATTACAACTACAATAAAGGTTCAGGGGAGATACAAGTTTTTCCGCTGCATCCTTGGCACTATACACTTAACTATCATACATAGCCTCAGGGACTGCACTAGTCAAAAAAAGTAAGGAAAAAAACACAAGTCCAGCATTAGAGACTTGAAATTTAGATACAAATAGGTTCGAAAGAAGACTATCTTTGAGCGATTGAGAACATATGTCAGAGAGAAATCCATTACTATCGCTTGAGAATCCTGGAACAAATCATTCGAGAATGTTTAAAACTTTCACTGAGAAGCTGATGCTCGTCTTTCATTCGAGTCCAGTCAACTACTTATTAGTCTTTGTACCCTTGGGGTTGCTTTCGGAGTCGTTTGGGTTTTCTTCGACCTGGGTATTCTCTATCAATTTCTTAGCCATTATCCCATTGGCTTCCATCTTACTGTATGCCACTGAAGAATTGGCTGAACATGTTGGTCAAACCATTGGCGGTCTCTTAAACGCTACCTTCGGTAACGCTGTTGAATTAATTGTCTCCATCATTGCTATTGAACAGAACCAAATCAGAGTCGTTCAACTGTCTATGCTCGGTTCGATCTTATCCAATTTGTTATTGGTCCTTGGTATGTGTTTCGTTTTCGGTGGTTATGATAGATTACAACAATCTTTCAACCAAACAGTAGCTCAAACGATGTCCTCCTTATTGGCGTTATCCGTCATTGGACTTTTACTTCCAGCTCTGTTCCATGCTTCCTTACCAGACCCTAAACCGGGATCTCTGTTCCCTAATCCGGGTACTTCCGATGACAAAATCTTGTCCTTATCGAGAGGAACCTCCATTATCTTATTGATAGTGTATATCTTGTACCTCATCTTCCAATTGAAAACCCACAAGAGTTTGTTTGAGGGACAAGAGGAGGAATTGGAGAGAGCCATCAGTCCAGAAGAAGAATCTGTCTTGCCTGGTGGAAGCCAGAAGAAACTGGACCATTTGACTTCTACTGAGAGTATTATTGTATTATTAGGAGCCACCATTTTGGTCTCCTTTGCCGCTGACTTCTTGGTCGGCTCCATCGACGATATCGTTGAAAGCTCCGGATTATCCAAGACCTTCATCGGTTTGGTCTTGATCCCAATTGTCGGTAATGCGGCTGAACATGTCACTGCTGTGGTTGTTGCTCGTAAGGATAAGATGGATCTTGCCGTCGGAGTTGCTGTCGGTTCCTCCATTCAAATCCTGTTGTTCGTCACTCCATTCATGGTGTTGGTGGGATGGATAGTGGATTCCCCAATGTCCTTGTTCTTCTCTACGTATGAAACGGCCGTCATGTTCGTTGCAGTGTTCATCACCAACTACTTGATTTTGGACGGAGAAAGTAATTGGTTGGAAGGGGCTATGTTATTGTCCACCTACCTCATCATTGCTATCTCCTTCTTTTACTATCCAGACACTCAAGGAGTGTAGATTAGGGCACTCGTGCCTCAAATTGCTATGTAACTATACAGACCTAAAAGGATTTATTTGATGTCAGAAGAGTGCATTGTTTGAGCCTATTGTTCAGACATGTCAAAACACCATCACCTACAAAAAAATATGCTTAGCACGAGTCCAATATCGCGTCTGATGCTCTATTTTTAACTCATGCACCAGAATCACATCGAATCGATGTATAACGTCCAACTCCATCTTTTAGTGCATATTCTTTAAGAGCCGATAAGAAAAGAGAAAAAATGAAGGCGACGCGAAAAATTATTAGTTCAGACAATGGACCAAATACTGAAACAAATGTCTCGAGGCGATATCCATTTGTGGCTTCCATACCAACTTACAAAACATTCTTCAATAAGCCTTCTTTATGCCGTTGGTATTACCTTTCGTATCCCGTCGTATCCTTTCGTACTTTCTTTTGCTTAGTTAAGGAACGAAGCATAATAAAAAAAATTTTCCACCCAGTGAAAAATTACCCCTTTTAGTTAAAAGCCAAAGATTCTGAAACCCCCTTTTTTTACTATAGAGACGAAAGATAAAGAGATAATAACGACGGAAGTAAACCGCAAAAGACGAAAGGAAATCGCCAATCTAAGGAGAGGTCAGAGCGAGGATCACTAACATGGCTTGGCCCAAACGGATTGTAATAAAGCTGCAGAGCGAGATTTGAATGGAAAATTATGGTGGTTTGATTAAGGACTAAATGGTGAAAAAAAGACGCGAAAAAGGATTTAAGGGTAGAAAAAATTACACTCCTTACATTCTTGATTGAAATCTTTTCCCGTTTCTAGAGTTGGAGTAGTACTTAATGGGTGCATGATTTTTTAAAAAACCGCATATTATAGCTTACGATTGATATATATATCTGTTGGTATCCAGTGGTATTTACAAAACACAAGTATTCAAACTTTTTGTTACCGTCGCGTTTTTAGGTTACACGTCTTAATTATGTCATACACTTCCACGGACAAGGCCGCTTTGAAGACTTTCACGCGGAAGCCTGTCACTGCTGAGATGGTGGCATATTTGGTGTCCACTACCAATTCTGTTATTAGAGTGAAACCTCAACCATATCAATCCTCATATCCAACTCCACCATCTACCCCCTTAGATCCTAGACAAAAGAGTCTAACGACTCCTTTGACCAACTTCATAGAAAATTTGATCAGATATTCGAATGTTCAGACACCGACGTTGATGTCCACGTTAGTCTATTTGACCAGATTGAGAGCCATTTTACCTGCCAATTCCTATGGTATCGAGACGACACGGCATAGAGTCTTCTTGGGATGTTTGATTCTCGCTGCTAAGAACTTGAACGACTCTTCTCCTTTGAACAAGCATTGGACTCAATACACCGATGGCTTGTTATCCTTGAAGGAAGTCAACACAATAGAGAGAGAAATGTTGGGCTATTTGAATTGGGATTTGAGAATCACCAACACCGATTTGATCAACTGTCTCGCTCCATTCTTACAACCTATCAAAGAGAAATTGAAGCTGGACCTGAACAGATCTTTGATGAAGTTCACCCAACAACAACAACACAAGTCTCAACACCATTACAGAGACTACATGGCTGTCCCATCTATGATCTCCTCCGAATCGAGCAGCTCCATCCAAACCAGCTCCTCTTCCGTACCTAGTCTTATGGCTTCCGCCTCCTCCAGCACTATTGCCTCCACCAATTCCTCCATCGCTACACCTTCCGGTTCTTCTCAACAATTGAGTTTGTTGGTGGACCAAACGTCCTCACCTCTTCTGAGACCAGTAGCGAAGGGCGACTTCAAACCAAGACCATTGAGATTGAGATCTTCAATGGATAACTTGTCTAATATTCCAAGAACCGAATCACATTACGGTGGAGCAAAGAGGTACATCACAACTTCCGAAAAGGAAAATGACTCAGCAAGACTCACCGAAAGACATCTGAAGGGTATCAGTTTCTTAGGAGGTCAAGCAAGAGTGCGGGCATGATTTTAATTTATTCTATTCACTTCTTTCTTTAACGATATTATATACCATACTTTTAATGACACATTTTTTTACTGCAATTAACATATAAAGTCTATTCAAAGAATTCGGGCATCTTCTCAGTAAGCAACTTCTTACACTTGACCTTGATGATGACAAAGTTTGGTGGTTTAATGACACCAAAGAATGGCACCTTGACCTGACCAGCTCCGTTATTTGGACCGAGACTGACACCAACAGCAGGAGTCTTCTCATGCTTGATGAACAGATTGGCTGGAAACTCCGCAGATGGAGATTGGTCCTTTGTCAAACTGGTGATGTTCTTATGAACGGCTGCCGGAACCTCTTTGACAAGTTGAACGGTCTTCAAAGTCCAATCTGCACAATCACCCACGGCGAAAATGTTTGGATACTTCAAAGTTTGACCATACTTATTAGTAGAAACGAAACCCAGATCTGACATATCAATTGACAATGTCGTAGGAGGAAGATGAGCTTTAGGACCAGTCAACTTCAAGAGGACATCAATATCTTCAATAGTCTCACCATTATCCAAGACAAGAGCTGAGTCGGTACTCTTCTCCAAATCACCTCTAACACCAAGAATAGTCTTCACCTTGTTCTTGTCAAGGAATTCCTGGACAGTCGATCTTACCGAAGGAAGGAATTTGTCCTCCAAAATCTGCTTCTGGGAGTGGACAATTATGAACTCCTTCGAAGTACCATACTTGTCTACAAGTTCACCTACCACCTCACAACCAACTTCACCACCACCGACAATGACAACCTTCTTGGCAGCACGAATCTTATCAACGTAACTATCGACATACTCTTTAAGACCTTTTTGATCTTTGGAGGTAAGATTGTTGGAAAAGTTCAAGGGATCTGGCCATTTCATACCAACGGCCAAGACGATGTAATCGTACTTCTCGGTGATGACATCAGAGGACTTTTCAGGGACATAACTGATAGAAGTGTCGTCGAAATTTGAAATCTCATTGACCACAACAAATCTAATATTGTATTTGGCAGTGGTTTCGTCAAGATCTCTCGTGACATCTTTCGGAGTGAAAACTCCGGTAAGTAATCTAGGAGATGCGATATAAGATAACACAAAATGATTAATACCGAAGAGAGATACTTCAAAAGAAGAATCTTGAGCTAATTCCTTGGCCACCGTGAAACCATAGTAACCGGATCCTACAACTGCAACCTTCTTTGGAGCCATTTGTTCTTTGTTGTTGAAGAAGGACAACCACTCAAGGCCGTGCTTCCCCTTTTTATAGTATCTGCAATTTATTTTTTTCTGAGGGGCGCTCGGAAAACGAGCTGCAGAGATGAAGTGCAGCTCGGAATCTAACCACTACCTTTTTTCCCGTTCTGAGCCTCGCATTCGTTTTCGTGTGCAAAATAATAAATCTTCCATATTATCTTTCAGGGGGAAAGTGGATTGAAATATTGAGCCGCACACTATGCTGATATTATTAGTAATATTTGTAAGATGAACCTTGTTTAGGGAAGCGATGAACCTTAAATTATGAAAGAATTACGTAAATCTCTGTCTTGTCTCGGTATTCTCGGGCTTTTCTTTGTTAGGGATCTTTAGTGAAGGGTATTATTGAGCGATGCAGTAACTTATGCGAGCATAGCAAAACCCTATAACTTTTTAAACGAATTTAATGAAGATATTATAGAGAGAATCTCAGAATTATTCCGGCATATTTCCCTGTATTGTGATGCTTCTGCCGCAGTTCAAACCTAGAGCGACTTACGAAATTTATAGTGAGAGAAGGTTTTTTTTTTTTTTTTTTTTTTCAAGGCCGACTCCAAAGAGACAGTAGAGTTATCTACTTAGGATAAAGATGAGTAAGCGTGATTCACATTTGAAGAGGATTTTTGGGGCGGAGAAGTTTGAGCTGATACGGAAGTCCAAAGTTTTACTCGTGGGAGCTGGTGGTATAGGATGTGAGCTTTTGAAGGATTTGATTATGATGAACTATGGAGAAATACACATTGTGGATTTGGATACGATTGATTTGTCCAACTTGAATAGACAGTTCTTATTCAGACAAAAGGATATCAAGAAATCGAAGTCTCTGACCGCGTTGAAGGCTGTTCAATATTTCAACAACGACCACACACAGTTACGTTCATACGAGGGCAGTATCATGGACGCCGCAACCTTTCCATTGAGTTGGTTTGACCAATTCGATATCATATTCAATGCCTTAGACAACTTGGAAGCCAGAAGCTATGTGAATAGAATGGCTCTTTTCTTGAAGAAACCTTTGATGGAGAGTGGAACGACGGGTTTCAAGGGCCAAGTGCAGCCTATCTATCCTTATCAATCCGAGTGTTTCGAATGTGTGGCCAAGGAAACTCCAAAGACTTTCCCTGTGTGCACGATCAGATCGACTCCTTCGAAACCAATTCATAGTATCACCTGGGCTAAGAATTTCTTATTCTTGCAGTTATTCGGAGAGGAAGTGGAAGAATTGAATCCTGCTGATTTGAATACGGATGACAAGGGTGAAATAGAACTGTTGATGAAGGAGAGTAACGAATTACTGGATTTGAAGAAATTGATATCCACTCTGCTGCTGCCAGATGCTGACAAGACTTACATCTATACCATTATTGACAAGATCTTCAAGGTGGATATCGAGAGATTGTTGAAGATCGACAACTTGTGGAAGACGAGGGCTAGACCAACACCATTGGACCTGACCCAATTCAATACGGAGAAGTTGACAAACTACAACGATCAAGTAGTCTGGTCTGTTCAAGAGAACTTGGCTGTTTTAGTGGACTCAATTGTCAGGTTAACTATAAGGTATCAAAAGGTGAAAGAAGTGTCTTTTGACAAGGATGATAACGACACTTTGGACTTTGTGGTAGCTGCCTCCAACTTACGTTCCCACATCTTTGGTATTCCTTTAAAGTCTAAATTTGATATCAAGCAAATTGCAGGTAATATTATTCCTCTGATTGCCACTACCAATGCCATCATTGCCGGGTTCAGTGCTTTGCAGAGTTTGAACTGTTACCAACCACAACCATTCGAGTCATCTCAAATGATTTTCACCTCGGACTACACCGACAAATTCATCTCTTCTTTCAAAGTGGACTCCAAGAAGGTCACTTGTAAGAGTTGTTCGATACCTAGAGCAGTATTGAAGGTGGGTAAAGATCTTACATTGGAAGATGTAGTGAACGAAATCAAAGCTCAAGATTGGTACGAAGAGTTTTCTTTGATCTTGGGTAAGAGTCGGTTGATTTATGATGTCGACTTTGACGATAACTTGTCGAAGAAGGTTGTTGATTTGGGATTTGCCAGTGGAGAGGTGATGTTGGTGAATGACGAAGATGACGAATTGCAGAACTCAGAGTTTTATATCGAACTCACAGAGAATGATAAGGTGGAGGTTCCTGAACTCGAGATTCCTCTGAAGCCAGCTGAACCTGCTTCCGAAGACCAAGAAGATGATGACGATGAGGGTCTTGAAGAAATCATTGTGCTTGATGACGAAGAGCCAGAAGCCCTGCCTTCCCCGGCAAAGAGAAAGGTGGAAGACTTGGATATCGGTGAAACACCATTGAAGAAGATGAGAGTTAAAGATGAAAGCACAATTGTCAATACCTCTATAGAGATCGAGTAAAAAAGTTATACAAATTCAGTCTAAAACGTCTGGAAGTTCGTCGACAAGTAAGGTCTTGGACTTGAACATGACGACCATCCAATCTGGCATTCTGTAAATACCGAGAACGGGCATGGTACATTGTCCGGTACCACTTTTTGCACCAAGGGCAACACCGACAGTTGGAGTTCTCTTGTGCTTCTTACGAACAATGGCAGGCAACTTGGCCGAAGGCGATGAACCAGAAGCCAAACTGGTCAAATTTTTGTGAACAGCAGCAATACACCCCTCACGAGCACGGACATTCTTCAAACCCCAATCAGCACAATCTCCAATGGCGAAAATGGTTGGGTACTTCAATGTTTGACCAAAATCATTGGTAGTGATGAAGCCTTTCTTGGAGGTGTTGATGGCCAAAGAAGTTGGAGGCATATTACCCTCAGTACCAGTCATTCTAATGATACAATCAACGTTATCAATAGACTTACCGTTATCCAAATAGAGAGTGGAGTCAGTACTCTTTTCGAAATCGGCTCTTGCACCGAGAACGAGTTTGACATGGTGTTTCTCCATATACCCTTGAACTCTGGTTCTAACCGAAGGAAGAAAGAGATTAGTTAAGAGTTGTTTTTGTGAGTGAACGATGATGATCTCCTTGGTGGTACCATACATGTCAATAAGCTCACCTACAACCTCACATCCAGCTTCTCCAGCACCAACAACAACAATCCTCTTACCTTTACGAATCTTGTGCACATACGTGTCGAAGTGAGCTTGGAATCCTTTTTCGTCATTCGAAGGAAGGCTCTTATCAAAGTTCAATGGTTCTGGCCATTTCAGACCAACGGCCAAGACGGTATAATCGTATCTGCCAGTGACAGTCTCCGACGAGTTCTCTGGGACATAACTGACTGAAACGTCATCAAAGTTGGTGATTTTCTCAACAACAACAAACTCGAACCCATTTTCTCTGGCCTTGGTGTCCATATTCCTGGTGACATCTTTATAAGTGTACTCACCGGTAAATAATCTGGAGGAAGCGATGAGATAAGCCAGATAATGATTAATTCCGAAGACAGTAACGTCAAAAATTGGATCTTTGGCTAACTGCTTGGCTAAGCCGTAACCATAAGCTCCTCCACCGATAATAGCTACTTTCTTTGCTGGCATTGTTGTCTTTGAATAAAGATTTCACCTCAACTGTCATTCAACACCCCCTTTTATAAGGGCCTAAAACGAGGTTTTTTTCCTGCATGAAAAAAGATCAATTAAAAAGTATGAGCTCGGAACGAGTGTCAAAAATTTCCCCTTCCGGATTCGAGCCGCAGCACTCAAAACTTATTACCAGCAAAAATTTCTGGAGGCTCCGATTCGGCGATAAAATGCTTAACTGAGTTGAGTGGTAGTGAAATACAATTATTTTAAATTACTCGTTGACTTTTCTCGCTTAATTATTTAGCCTCTCTGTCTCATAAATACATATTTCTCATTAAACCTATTAATAAACATTACATAAGTCATGGAGAATGAGCCGCGTTACGCGGTTCACTGCTCCTCGATCTCGATCTGAGTCTGTTGAACCAGCTCTCCTTTTTCGGCTGTTCAAGGGACTCTTCCCATCTCGTCTGCCTCGTCTCCTCCACATTAGGGTCCTCCACTTGGGAGAGGATATCTTCAATACTCAGATTCTTTTCCTTACTCGTGAAGACTGCTGATAAAGGTCTTTTGAAGTTCTGGAAAAGAGAATTGGAACCTCCAGGAGAACTCGAGGCCGAGATAGACTCCGCTGACTTTTTATGATTCAACCCCGAAGAAAAAGGCTTTTGAGGCGAGAGCAACTCGGTGACATCGTCATTCGGTTGGTCCACAATAAATATTTGTTTAGAAGGGGTCCCGATGGCCTCCACTTCCAGCTCTGTTTCCTCGACATCCGTGTTCAAGTTCACATTATTTAGCACGATGTCATCGTATCCCCTTTGTGAGTTACCGGCAAATTTCAACCCATCAGGAGGAACATTAACGGAGGAAAGAGATTTACTGTGGACTCGAGAGCTTCTTTTCAGAGTAGGCGGATGAAGACTCGTAGTAGAAGGAGTAGCAGGAGTGTTGATTGAGGCGTCAGAGTCGACTTCTTTTTTGGTGGATTCCGAATCGGCTGTTGTGATCACCAACTCTGGCTTTTGCTGTCTCTCTTCGATTTTGATTTTCTGTGTGGCTTCGAGTAATCTTCTGTAATATTCCAAAAGGAATTCGACAACAACCAGTGACAATGCATACTCTTCAGGAGACATGTCATGATCTGGATGTGATAAAATAGAAGGTTGGAAAATAGCTGCCAAATTCTTATTTGACATCAAATTCTTGGAAGAGTGGGCTGCAAATACAGTCAACATATCCAAGATGTAAAATAACAAGTGTTGGTTAGCTGGCGGTAATTTATTCAAGAGTACCGAGTATTCATGTAAGGCTGCATGTATCTCTTTGATCAATTTCTTGTACTTCTTGATCTTCCTCTGCTTCAGAGCATCTTTCAGTTCTTGTTCCTTTTCTTCCACTGTGGTGTCAGCTGTATTGTCTTCCACCACTACTTCCACTGGCAGTTCCGCGTCATTCTCCACTGGAACATCCTTTTCTTCGTATTTCTCTTCCAAGGTCTTTTTAGGTGCACCCTTCTTCAGCAAAAACTTCCTCACCAATGGCCGAGATTCCAAAGGAGCACGGAATTCCTCGTAATATCTCAATGGGATCAATGGTTCCGTCAACGAGTTCAAGAATCTCCTCAAAAGAGAGGCAGCATCGTGTACCGTGTAACCGTCCCAATCCAATCTACGACCATAATCAGGAGGAGTAGAGAAGATGAATTGCAATTCCTTCACCCTTCTAGAAGCACCTCCAACTCTGAATATTCCTTCCACTTCAGTTCCGCTCTTCTTCAAAAACACGCAACACTTTCCAACCACCACTGGGATGGCACCATATTCGATCCCCTCATTGGCCAAATCCTCGGAGATAGAGATGTTGACATACAGAAAACTCAACAGCTCCTCGAGAGATACACCGAATACCTGGGAATTATGACCCGATTTCAGCTTCTGAGACAGGAAATAAGAATCACGTTGAGCCTTGATACTATCTGAAGAGGAAGGACTAAAATTGCTAGCTGAGGATAAGGGTCTGATGTAATTCGAAGACCGCGACTTATAACGTAAAATTGGTCTTGGTCCAACTGGAGCATTCAGTCCAGACCGTTGCACTGGAGGAGGCATCTCCTCATCGGCTTTGGTAGTACTCGATTGTATGTCTCTGGCTTGCTGGTCCTTGTTGTGGCTAAATACAGAGTGAAGCGCGTTCTCGTTGTGAACATCCACCACCAGCGGATTCTTCTTTTTGAACCCTTTCCACCAAGTAGCTAATGAATTCGATTTCGCATTGGTACCAGACCCCCCTGCGGCGGTCGCCGTCGATACTTCTGTTGACATAGTTAATCGTGTCTAAAGTGTACGATCTATATTTTTGTGTTTCCTTGGTAACAACTTTTTTAATCCTAAAGAAAAAAAAAACAAAATGTAAGCTGGCTTGCAATTGCCTGTCTTTTTTTTTTTTAGAAAAATAACTCGCTTCACACACTAATTTAACCAAAAGAGTAACAAAATAGTTGCAGAGAGGCTAGAACTTTAAGGTGCAAACAATTTGGGGATTAATTGTAATTTATATCCTTCTTGCCAGTCTTATCACAATTGATGCTTGGTTGTTGTTAATTATGACGTTTTGACACCTGTACCTTAGTCTTTTGGTACCTGAATAGATAAGCAAAGTGGCAACCATTTTCAATTTATATATATATTTTATATAGTAGGCTTGGTTCCGGTCTTAACCTGCATATGTCTTTAAATTACGGACATGTCAAGATCTAAAAAAAGAAGATCGGGTCAAGTGGCAACTGACTATTGAGAGCATAATCCTGGACGCAATTTCGAAGTCCATTTCATAGTCCGGAACTTCCACAATTAAGTCTCTAGGCCCTTCTTCACCGTCCCTTTCGCTAATCTGTTCCTGTTCTAAAAATAAGTCTCACATTTTTGCTTGTGCTTAGCTTCTAACAAACAAAAAAAATGTTTCTATTTTTCCTCTTTTCAAGTCACACTCAATGCACCAGGACAATAAGAAGACAAGATCGATGACAGCATAAACCTCAAAAAGTCACAATAAGTAAATAACATTGAAATTAATTGTATACATTAGATCTAGTTCAATTGAACGTAGTTTCCGGGGAAGACACCTTGCACACCGTTTGCACGTCCGGTCCACCATCCATTGGTATCCAGTGTTCTCTGCACAATCTCAATCACGGTTCCTGCAGTAAATGTTAAGTCTCCTTCGGCTTGTGCAGTGTAGTCGTACAATGCCGTACAAGTCTCTACTCCTGCGGCTGGAGCAGCAGCGGCGACTGGAGCGGCAGCAGCAGCAGCAGCAGGCAGTCCATAACCTGTAGACAGGGTAGATGCGGGTGTTTGATATGCAGGAGCTCCGTATTGAGCCTTCTCATCCGGATAACCTTGTGCTGTGGTCAGAGAAGGAGATCCATAGCCGGTCAGAGGTGGAGTATACGTTGGTAATGTAGACGTTGGAGATTGACCGTAGGCAGGAGGGGAAGTGGCACCGAAAGTTCCGGCAGCACCGGCCTCTGGGGAACCCAATCTTCTTCTTTGAGCTTCCAATTTGGCTCTGGCATGACCCATTTTGAAATGTGTGATACCAATGGCATCGGTTTGCTCTTCGATGTCTCCTCTCTTCAGTTGGAAGGCTTCGACAATGTCAGAGTTCAAGTCAAAGTAAGGAATCTTCAACTCCTCCATTCTGTTGTATAAGGTGTAGAAAATGTTCAATTGCATGTAGTACAAGCTGACGAACAAAGGTTTGATGAACTCGGCTTCCAATTCGAATAAAATTGGCAATTCCTGCTTCAACATCTCATTATAGTAGTCGTACTCTTGTTGAGCCAACTCGACATCCAGTTGAACCTTGTACATCTTCTCCTCATCCTTGATGGTCTTCTCCTTCTTATCTTCCAACTTCTTCATACTGTTCAAATGACGGTCGAGATCGACTTGCTTATGGTTTCTCTTAGTGGCCATCTTACGAATCAGTTGAATGACCTTCAACAATTCTTGAGAAGGGCCGATAATTCTCGTCTCAATCAACTCCAAATCCGGCTTCAACGTCAGTTTAAGTTCCGCAACGGCATCTCTGTAAGTCTTAGCAGCTTCGATACCTTCCGGACTACCCTCAATCTTGATGGTAGTCGGATCCGAAACCTTACCGGAAATTGGATTGTAAATCTCTTCAATTGCCTTAGAGAAATCGATCTGATGATCAAGCATACCATTGACCGCAGCAAAATAACGCTTAGACTCATCACTCAACTTCTTTGTCTCATTCTCCAATTCCTTGAATCTTCTCTCGGCATCAACGTAAACGGCATCCACCGTCTGCGGACCCATGTTCAACTTCTGTCTGAAGTTCTGTGGAGCCCTCACAATGGTTTTTCTCAATCCCTTGAAACTCATTTCTCTTGATTGTGTAATGTACTAACCTGAAATCCCAACAGGAGGCAAATGCTTTTTAAAATACCTTTCCTGTTTTTCCCAGCCAAGCCTACAATAAATGACGCTCTTCTCAGCAGCCTACGGTTTTCCCTCTTGACTTCCAGATTGGGTAACTACCTAAAAAAATCACATTTCACACTCTACTTTTTTTTTTTATTTCTTTTCACTGTTTACCTTTGTACAATTTTGTTAATAGGCTTAAGGAACAATTAGAAGATTGGCGATGATATCTTATTGACACCTTATCGTTTGAAATTTTTGCGAAAATTCAAGTGACGTTGTATGTAGATATAAAAAGAATAAAATTCTGGGGTTTCAAATTAAATCCCTCAATCCACTTAAAGAGTACCACAAGTTACCCCCTTTCTCCCTTGCATCTCATGCCTAAGCCATATATATTGCTGGAGGACAGTCCATTATTGAGGACGATTCCTTCGAGAGCTACTCTTAGAAGTCACCGGTTGGCTTCTGTTGTTAGTAGGGTTTCCTATTATAATTATGACACCATTGAGGATACTGAGATTTCCATCTATGCTACCATAGTTGTCATCTTAGCCTCTATGGGCAGTTTTGCCTTTGGTTATTGTACTGCCATTATTGGAGGTGTCTTGATATCTGTCGGATCGGATTTGGATGATCATGAGCTCACATCCAGTCAGCAACAAGCTATGGCTTCCATTGCTTCTGTTTCAGCTATTCTTGGTTGTATTTTATGTGGTTTATTGGCTGACAAATTTGGTCGGAAGAAGATCATGATTCTTTGCAGTCTTATCTTTGCCCTCGCCTCTTTGCATATGACGTTATGTACTAAGTACCTCTACTTCCTCTTTGGAAGAGTTGCTACTGGTATTCTGGTAGGTGCAGTAGCAATGATTGTTCCTATCTACGTATCCGAGGTGGCTCCTTCCAGATTGAGAGGTAGTTTGATGACGTTGAACTCCTTGGGTACCACCCTGGGTCAATTGGTCTCTTACTTGGCAAGTACTCTGTTGGAAAGCCATAAACATAGCTGGAGGGTCATGGTCATTGTTGGAGCCATTGTCCCAACAACCTTCTTACTCATGTCTCCATATCTTTGTGAATCACCTAGATGGTTGATTATGCAAAATAGATTGGATGAGGCATTTTACTGCTTCAAACTCATTTTCCCTGAATGTGAAGACTATCAAGTCAATGACAAGATTAAGCTCATTCAAAGAGATTTGGGAATCGATACCAGATCCGGCTTGAAGAGAACCAAGTCATCTAACATGTTCAAGAAACTCTTTGGCTCCAAAGGAACTGTCAGAGCTCTTGTCATCAGTTGTGGTTTATTCGTCGCTCAGCAACTGAGTGGTATCTCTGCCCTTTTGACGTATTCTGCCTCCATTCTTCGTTCAGCTGGTTTGGACAATCCTTTGAAGATGGCAATCTTTGTTGCTTCAGCCAACTTCTTCTGTACTTGTATCAATACTGTATTGATTGATATCTTGGGTAGAAGAAAGTTGTTGTTGCATACGATGTGGATCATGGCATTGGCTTTAGTGTTGACTGGTGTCTCTTTTGATGCCGCCACTACTGGTGACGCCAATGCTTACATGATCAACCCAAAAGCCCTGCTTCTCGTATTCTTGGTCGCATACATCTCTTTCTATGCCCTTGGACTTGGTGTCATTCCTTGGTGTTCGGTAGAATTCTTACCACAAGAATGCAGATCAGCAGGCTCCATGTTGATGAGTTGCGTCAACTGGGGATCCAGTTACCTGGTTGCGGGAACGTTCCTCGATTTGAATCACTTATTTGGAACCAGTGGAACTTTATACTTGTTCACTGCCTTGAGTGTTACCTTTTGGATCCTCGTCTACAAATTTTACCCAGATGTCACTGGTATACCATTAGAAGATATTGGAAAGATCTTCGATCACGGCTTTGACATTTCTTATGCCGACGATTTGAGAAAAGAGTTAGGTATCGGCTGTGATAACACAACCGACTTAGAACCGAGATTGACTCGTGAGAGCGGCTACACTACTTATTCCGCCATTAATTGATGTGTGAACTGATGAAAAAAAAACCCCCTTTTTTAAAAAACCAAGACTTACTGCATCGACTTGGTTAAACCATAAAACGAGACACGAGAACTTCATAATTAAAATTAAACTAAATATCATTAATTATAGTAATAGCGCCCATGCCACTGCTTCAGATAATCTTTCAAACGATCCACGAGATCTCTCCCGGGGGGTTTCGTTTAATTCCTCATGGATTGATTAAAGCTGTGGTGAGGATGATTTCTGTCTTTGAAGTTATGTTCCGTCTCCTTCTGAGGTTGGCGGTGATCCCTTACATAATGATTGTGATTCTGGTGGTGTTTCTCTTCAATAGGGTGTACACTACTGTCCACTTCCTTGCTCGAAAATTGGCGCTGCCATTGAATTACATCTCCGATCACAATCAAAAAGTATTACGCCAAAGCGGAACATTGAAGACCGCCAAAAGCCAGCCACCAACGGCGCCATCTTTGTTCAGTGCTCCCACTTCAGTGATCAATGTGGTAGTGAAGACTTGGATGATCTCAGATTATTTTTATGACCGTTTCTTCTTACATGCTCCATTGTGTATTTACTTACTTTGGATCAACAAGCCAATTACAAAATACAGATATAGACCCAGAGGTGTGTTTTCTATGTCATACAAGTTTGAACAAAATGGGATTGGTAAGGCAGCACCAGATCCAGATTACGCGAAGAATTTGAGGAAGTTCAATTTGAATACTACACCTATTACCAAAATGGGGGTTGATTCGCAGAAATCAGTTTATTGGGAAGATGAACTTTCTCCGATCAAGAAAAGGGATCAGTCTGCAGTTGAGTACATTGATAGTCCCATCAAATACAGATCAACACCAATTCAGAAGTCGCCAAAGCAGGGATTGAATAAACCTTTAGTAGAGGTCAACAAAAGTCCCAGTATCAAGATCAAATTTAATAAGAGGAATGTATCAGGGAAGTCTTTCATCAGTATCAACCGAGCATTTAAACAGATGCATCTTAGGAATACTGATGACACTTCAATTGATCTGGAGTTATTTGATTATGAAGTTATCAGGGATCTGATTAGGGATGCAATGAAAGCTTCAGAAGATTTTGATGACGGTTCTTTTGGTCCCCTTTTCGTAAGACTTGCCTGGCATACCAGTGCTACTTATGATAAAAAAACTGGAACTGGTGGTTCCAATGGTGGAACAATGAGGTTCAATCCGGAATTAACAGACACCAGCAATACTGGTCTTCACACTGCTCTTTTGCAATTGGAGAGTGTTAAGCAGAAGTTCCCGTTTATCAGTTACGGTGATTTGTGGACCCTTGCTGGTGTTACTGCATTGGAGCAGATGGGATCTAAGCCGATTCCTTGGCATCCTGGCCGGTTTGATTGTGCTGATGATTCCAAAGTACCTCCAAATGGTAGGTTACCTCTAGGGTATCTTGGAAGGGATCATATAAGGGAAGTATTTATGGATAGGTTGGGATTTGACGAGAGAGAAACAGTCCTTTTGATTGGTGGTGGACATTCTCTAGGGAGATGTCATAAGAAGTATAGTGGTTGGGATGGCAAATGGACCCCTAATCCACTTCATCTCAGTAACGTATTCTTCGTCAAATTGTTGGACCATTGGGAATGGGGAACAGTTCCAGCTACAGGAATGGAACAATATTTCAACAAAGAAGAGGATCTCATGCTGTTGAAAACAGATATGGAGTTGGTCGATGATCCAGAGTTCCGTAGATGGTCGGAATATTATGCCAGCGATAACGAGGCATTCTTGACTGACTTCGCCGAAGTATTCGCCAAATTGATAGAATTAGGGGTCTCAAGATGATTACACAATAAATAGTAATTCAGATGAATTCATTCTCACCCTGCATCACTTCCAAGTTTGTAACCGAACTTGGTAAGTTATCAGGATTCAGTAAAACATTACCTATCTCAGGATAGGACTCATGATCATCATCAGCACCGACATCCAATGTTGAAGGACCACCGAGGAAATCCAACATCATGTGCATTCCTCCACCTCCTGAATATTGTTCCACATCGACAGGCAAGACTGTTGACACACCTTCCAAGAACCATACTTTGTCTTTCATTTCTGTGGTGAAGGATCTCAACAAAGAATAGTATGATCTCATGATACGCATAGCAGAAATATCACCGGTGATCAACAAGCCCAAAAATACCTTGTCAAGTAAAGCAGGGAAAGCAAAGATACGTAAGATGAAGTCCGATTTGTATCTTTCATTGTGCAATTTGTTCAAGTACAGTAATGTCACCAAGTAAGGAGAGCTATAAGGCACTGGGTATAAGTCGGCAATCTCTTCATCGAAACATTCCAATGGAGAATAAGAATCCTCCTCCTTTCCTTCCAAATCACCTTCGGTCTTTTTGTTGATGATGTCACCTAAATCTCCAAGATCGACTCCGATGAACTTGTAAAATCTTGAAGACTCATTCAAGGGCCATACAGCAGTCAAAATGGTAGCAGCACCTTTCACATGGAAGATCCATGCACTTGGTGGAAGCGATTTTGGGGAAGTGGAAGTTGGAAGAGAAGCGTTAGCTAATGAATCCATAATTAAGATCAACAGAGATGCTACAAGGGCATCGGTGTTTTGAGGCGATATTTCCAATACAGCCTCTCTTAATAACCTCAACAGATCTCCTCTATGACATGTAACGCATTGGTCAAGACCTCTTTCAGTTCTTGAGAGATGGGTGGCACTGAAAGCCAAGACAGAATGCATTAAAAATGGGTAGTTGAAGGCAAGCATAGGGATATCTTCACTCCAGATTCTCTCTTCGGAGATTCCAGCCGCAGTGATAGTTGGCCATACTTTCGTGGTGTAATGGAACATCAACCGAAGGTCAAGCATGTTCAAATTACCGGAGTAGTTGAAGTTATTGAGAGGAGAAGTCGTGACAGAGGGGCTCGTTACTGAAGGAGATAAACCTGGTTCCGATTTGTTAGCGTATTTGTGGAACTCTTTGGCTCTTTCCTTTTGCAGCTTTTGAGCCTGTTGAATTTTCTTTTGAATTTGTTGTGGAGTGACTGGGATTCCCAGTTGCAGGGCCAGCATTTGCAGCATTCCGGAGAGCAGCAGCAGCAGGTCGGAAGAGTTCAACTCCAGTAACTTAGCGCCGATATCGAGTGGGATTTGGAATCCCAGTGGTGGTATCACTCCTGCCGGAAGCTCTTGTTTGATAGTAGACCAGTTTGATGATAGGAGAGATCCAACCGACAGGGATTTCTTAGATAAATCAGATGGGGATTGTACATTTCCGACTGAAGAGGGAGTCAGTCCAGACTGTGTAGGTGAACTGGTGGTGTAGTTTGAGATCGACAACCCATAGTCGTCCACTTTTATCGAAGGTAGCGTCAGCGGTTGCACCAAAGACGGGTCTGGACTTGTGTCGTCATGCGTCAGCATCGATTTAAGAGCGCGTTCTTCAAGGATATCCTTCTTCTTCCTCCTCACTTTGCGGCTCACCGGAAGATAAACACACTCGATCTTCATGTTCTCACATTTCTTACATACCGGATGACCTTCGTCACATTTGACACGTCTCTTTTTGCAGGTGGCACATCCGTTCCGACTCTTGTTATGGTACTTCCTCTTAGCTCCAGGCTTCCCTGCGGCCTCAGAATGATTTGGAGATCTGGACCCATCATCAGATGATGGCGACGAAAATTTGCCAGAGGTCATGCGGTCGTTCTCAGTATAGTTTCTAGGACAATCAGGACTCAAGATAGAGGGAAATCCACCTTGCTGTTCAAGAATCTTCTCAAATAAAAATCTGTTGTCGCTCTCTAAACTATGAGACTCCGATGTCATTTTTTGTTTCCTAAATTTTTTTTGCCTTATTTAGAAGGGTTCAACCTGTGATGTTATCTAGTAAGAATGGTCTCACTCAATCTGTAACCTCTCTTCACTTTCCAAACTCAAGTGATTCTATCAAATCTTAGGAACCGTTCCTGATCGACAAGGTTTTTGGTCTTTTTTTAGAAGTCAATTGCCACTTGGGAATCCCCTCTTTATATCTTCTGAGATTTATACGAAAATATCAAATTTTTTAAACGAGCCTCCTAACGATCTTACGTAAGGCAACTCACGGTACTCTAATCACCTATTCACTAAAATTAACTATAAAAAACAACCTAGAATCAACTCAGTTCTTATCTCCTTTCAAAAATATTCCTACCATCTGACGTGGGAATTTCAACCACCACGCAACTTATCTACAAAGGTCCGTTATGGTACGACTTTATTTTAACGTGCCAGTCTGCGGCACACACACAAAAAAAAAAATCACTGCAGAGTGATCTCACCCTTGAGAAGCTGTGCCTCATTTAAACGTCTTACATTGTTTTTTTTTTTCATCCTTCTCCTTCTTGGGAGTGAGAGATTCACTATTTATAGATATATATCAGTGATCATGAGGATCTTCCTTTGGAGGCTCTGGATCCACTGTGATCATCGTATCAATTCTCAAGATAGCAATACAGGCTTCCAAGGCACTCTTCAAGGACTTGATCTTACTGACGGTTGGCTCTAATACACCGTGAACTGATTCATCGACGATCTTTCCTCTGATCAAATCCAAACCGTAGTTCTTGTAACCCTTCTTCTTCAAGTCGGATGGTAACAGTTGTTGAGAAGCAGCATGGTACGATCTCAATTTGGCTACCAAATCGGAAGAATCCTTAGCAGCATTAACAGCCAAAGTCTTTGGAATGACAAGTAACAGTTGAGCAAATTCGGCAATGGCCAATTGTTCTCTAGAACCGACGGTAGTAGCAAAGTTTTCCAAGTAGATGTTCAAGGCAGTCTCGACAGCACCTCCTCCAGGGACAATGTTACCACTTTCCAAGGTTCTCTTGACAACGGAAAGGGAATCATGCAAGGATCTTTCCATCTCATCCAAGGTGTATTCGTTTGGACCTCTCAAAATGATAGAAGAGGAAGAATGAGTCTTGGTACCCTTGATCAAGATACATTCGTCATCGGAGATCTTGGCTTGAACGACTTCTTCGGCATGACCCAAATAAGCAGATTCGAAAGTCTCATCTCCTTCCAAATTGGACATACTACTGATAAAAGTAGCACCAGTGGCACGAGCAATTCTTCTCAAATCCTCCTTCTTACAACGTCTAACAGCCATTACATTGGCCTCGACAAATTCCTTCAAACACAAATCATCAATACCCTTGGTAGTTAAGACAACATTGGCACCAGCAGCAATGATCTTCTTGATTCTCTCCAAGACAATCCCATACTCTCTCTTTCTAATCTCTTCCAATTGCTCTGGGTCATCGATATTGATCTGTACACCCATGGCCATCTTGGCCTTTTGTAAATTGATATCCAATACGGCAATTTTCAGGTCCTTGACACTCTTGGTCATCAGTTGGGAGGCAACGGTACAATTCAAGGCGTAACCGTTAACGAGTAAGGACTCGGTAGAAGATTTACCATGCAGCTTCAAAATATTAACAGCCTTTACCGGATATTTGGTCTCACCTTTGGTATTAGTAGTCTTGACGGCAATCATGGCATCCACTACCATCTTACTGAAAAATTCCGAATCAGCTCCAATGATCTTGGAAGACATACTGGTCTTGGCAATGTTGATCATGGTTTCCTTACCCAAAGATTCAACCGGTTGAGACAAAACCTCATTGATGTAACGCGTTGTTTCTCTCAAAGCCAATCTATAACCAGAGATAATTGTCGTTGGATGAATTTTGTTCTTGACCAATCCATTGGCTCTCTTCAATAACTCAGCAGCTATTATCACTACGGAAGTAGTACCATCTCCAACCTCTCTGTCTTGTTGTTGAGCCAAATCTACCAAAATCTTACCAGCTGGATGTTGAACATCAAGTAAACTCAAAATAGTGGCTCCATCATTAGTAACAGTAACATCTCCAATATCATCCACCAACATCTTGTCCAATCCAACAGGTCCCAACGAAGACTTGACTACATTGGCAACAGCTTGTGCAGCCAAAACATTCTGATCACGAATGTCCGATCCACTAACCTTCTCTCCTCCAAGAAATAACGTATCTGATCTAGCTGTCGTAAACATATTCTACGTTATCCTCTATAATATTCGACACCAAGATCACTTTTTTTTTTCTTCCTTTTATTCTTTCATCTCTCTTTTTCTCTCTCTCTCTCTGTTAACTACGTACTTCATAAAAATTTTCCGACAACTATACAAAAAAAAGGGCGTGTAAAAGAAAACAACAAACGTATACAAAAAAACTAGATTGGGACGCGTCGTCAATTTTTCTGAAACAAGTAAAGCGCAGTAAGAGGAGAAAAAAAAAAGCAAAATTGTCTCAAGGCGGTAATCAAGGCGTTCTATGCTTCTCAGATAACATTTGATGGGGACCATGTAGGCCAATGTGTGAAGTGACCCAAGTAGTACGTAACAAAGAAATGAGAATTAACTATATAAAAAAAAGCTCTTTACAATGTAAGCCCATACTACCAAATTTTTTTTTATAGAGGTGGGAAAGGCTTTAAGGAAAGGCGGTAATTATCCAGTATAATTCTCAACTGATAAATGACTTCCTAGTCTGGTTTATGTCTTGCACGGAGGAAGTGTTTAGGATGGGGGGTTGATTGAGTCCAGCTTATAAAATAGTACATTTCTTGGATTTCTTGATTACCGGAGGCTCCAAAGCAGCAACGATAGCCTCGTCAAAAACGTTCTTT
The DNA here is from genome assembly GCA_030569775.1 of Nakazawaea siamensis. Taxonomy (NCBI): domain Eukaryota; kingdom Fungi; phylum Ascomycota; class Pichiomycetes; order Alaninales; family Pachysolenaceae; genus Nakazawaea; species Nakazawaea siamensis. Next base: position 291,814 of record JAJMLT010000007.1, read on the forward strand.
AAACCACGTTGTGTTAACAGAGAACATTCGACGTATTTGACGGCTTTCAATTCTTTGGCCAATTTCTCACCTTGTTGAGGAGTGATTGGAGATTGGTTTTGGTTCAGTAATCTCTTCAAAATAGCAGGGTCGTCTCTTAAATCGATTTGAGTACCAACAATCAAACATGGAACTCCAGGACAATGGTGACCAATTTCATCGAACCATTTCTCTCTAACGTTCTCAAATGAAGATGGTGCAATGACAGAGAAACAAACCAAGAATACATCGGTGGAAGGATAACTCAAAGGACGAAGACGGTCATAATCTTCTTGACCAGCTGTATCAAATAATCCTAACGTATAAGGGTCATCTCCAATCATAACAGTGACAGCATAATTATCAAAGACCGTAGGAACGTAATCTCGAGGAAACTTGTTTGTAGTATATGAAATTAAAAGACATGTCTGTCGTTACTTTGTTAGTATTTATTAGGCCAACATTATCTCTCCTTACGAAGTCACTTACCTTACCAACGGCACCATCTCCCACAACAACACACTTTATAGTTTGCATTGTCTCTTTATCTCGGCTTTATTATCAATCGGATCTCAATAACTGAACAAAGCTTAATACGTTAAACCTCTCGCTCAAACAAAAGCTATATTAATTTGTTATTTTTAAAAATAATTCTTTGAATTGGTGTTTTTTTTTCCTCTAACTCTCTCTGTCTCTCTCTATTTTTTTTCTCTCTCCTTCTGCTTTTTTTTTTTTGTAAATTCATTTTCTCTATCTGGACATATGAGACAATTGTAAGGGACGAAAAAAAAAAAAAAAAATAGGGGACTGCTTTACTTATCGTCAAACGACGATCCTGATAAGGAGAGGAAAAAAAAATGTTATAGGGAACCGAAGTGCAGTAGAATAATAACTTAGGATTGTTGTATATAATTACTGGCCTTGATCAACAGCAGGGCCAAATCGTTAGGAAGTAAAGGTTTGGAGAGGAAATTGGACATCCCACAAGCGGCACATCTTTGTCTGTCATCTCCGACGACATTCAGTGTTAACAGAATGACTTGAGGTCTCAACTTGGATCCTTCGGGATACAATTTCAAGATCTCCGTACACGAATCAATACCGTCCATGTTAGGCATCTGAATGTCCATTAATATAACGTCGTAATTGGTTCCTGTCTTAGCCACGTGATCTTTGCATTTTTGGATCAGTATGACCCCGTCCAGAGCATGGTCCAGAACGTAACCCATTTTTTTCAAATGTTGTAAAGTGACCTTCGTATTGATCATGTTATCTTCGGCAAGTAAAATTCTCAAAGGATTGGTCTTTGCCAACTCCGAATTCGACGAACTTTGTAAAGATTTTGCCTTGACCTCTTTTGGGTCTCCTGCCTTGCGGCTTAAAATCTCGTATAATCTAGGTCTTTGGAAGGGTAATAACATGATGATATCACAAGCCTCAGACTTGACAGTTCCAAAAGGTCCCATTAAAATGAACTCCACCTTGGATTTCCATTTCTCATGTAATTCCTGGAGTAATGTCTGGTTTTTCCGGGCCAAGTCATGATGAACAAAGACAAATCTGGCTCCTTCGTTCTCACAGAAGGATTTCATCTTTTGTAAGTCACCAGTGGATACAGTGGAGAAACCATACGATTCCACCTCCTCTCGTAAAGATTGTCTACTCAATTCACGAGCATCTGCAATGAAGACCGAGTTGGCTTTACCTAATGAAATACTTTTAGGTTTGGAAGGCTCCAGTTTAACCACCAAGGAGAAGAAGAAAGTGGCTCCTTCATTTTCAGCACTTTCGAAATTAAGGCTTCCACCCATGAGATCAACAATTCTCTTGGAGATGGCGAGACCAAGACCTGCACCTCCGTAGACCCTTCTAGCAGAGCCATCCACTTGACTGAAAGCCCCGAAGACTTTGTTATTCGAATCTTTAGGAATGCCAATTCCGGTGTCTTTGACAGAAATGATCAATTCGTATCTCTCATCAAAGGAGACTTGATGGAATTTGACATTTACAAGGACATGTCCTTGTGAAGTGAACTTGACGGCATTACCTAACAAGTTCACTATGACTTGTCTGAATCTTGTGACATCTCCATAAATGGTATCAATGTCCTTTGATTCATTGGAGTACACCACTTCCAAACCCTTGGTTGCCAGACTTTCACTGATCAACTGCAACGCACTTTCGATACAACTGTTTACAGAAAATGGTAAGTTGTCCAATGTGACAGAGGAGTTTTCAATCTTGGCAAAAGACAAGATACCGTCAATGATATTCAAAGTCACCATAGCCGAACTTTTGATCGTTTCAACGTAATCCTTTTGAATATCAGTCAAGTCAGTTTCTAATAAGAACAAGGCACAACTCAATAAAGAGTTAAATGGAGTACGAATTTCGTGACTCATGGAGTTCAAGAAATTGGCTTTACCCTCAGTAGCAGCTTTAGCCAGGTTTGTGGCAAGAGTCATCTGCTCGTACAAAGCAGCTTTGTATAAAGAGAACAGCAGCTGGGTAGCGAACAAAGTAGCGATGTCAACCTTCTCCGAATTGAAGTGTTTAATTCTTGAGGAACGGTTTTGTCCTTCGAGATAAAGAACTCCCACGGATTCGTTCAGATTTCTGATTGGAAGACACAAAATGGCAGGAGCTTGATTGTTCTGTTCATAATAGAGATCACTATCAGTGAAGTTGCTTTCAAAGAATATAGGATCGTCCTCTCTACTGACAACGATGCCTTTACTGAAAACCTCTTTGATCAAAGTAACAGGACAAATGTCATTTCTCGAGCTCAAAGGTTCGTGATTCATAAGACTAACCTTTTCACCAGCCATTGCACATTCGACATACAAATCGCCAACCCGATCTTTGAGCACGACAACAGCATAGTCGGCTTCCATCAACAGGACAGTACATTCCACCAAACTACTGAGAATTGTAGGTTGATCGACAGCTTCAGAAATTTCGAGGCACGTCTTCAATGCCGTTCTCATATCGAGAGCTGAAGATTCACTCGAAGATCTTCTCAAAGTCTGTGGAGAATCTTCGACACCCTTAATCAACTCCATCTCATCTTCACTTGATGTACTTATACCTTGGTCACTTCTCACAAAATTAGCCAAGAGCAAATGGAAGGGAGTAGCAGCCAAAGGAGACATCACCAGCAGTTCACTTACTGGGGTCAAGAGTTCAACTCCGGCCCAGTTGTAATCATGGACTAATTCGTGGAACTCCTCGGATAATTTGGCCACTCTTGGAGCTGCACCCCATAAATTGTACACTCTCAAGGCGTCCTTCATGAATTTGGAAGCTCTCAGTTTGCTCGTCGAGTTCTCAAAAAGCCAAGCTCCACAGTATTCATAGGCAAGAGCTTGATCAAGCATCATGTTCTTCGTAGCTGCTTTCTCAATGATGGCATCAAACTTGTCCAAAATGTCTATACTTGAAAAGCCTTTCAGCTTGTAGTTGTTGGCATCGTAGATCAGTTTGATCAACAGAAGTTTGAGTTCAAAGTTCTCAGGACAAGACAGAGCCCATGTTTCCATGTAACTGTAACAGGACTCGAATAATGCACGTCTTTGCTTTCTGACTGGCTCGGTTTCACCAGGGTACTTCAACAACAATAAACAAGCAACAAAGGCATATGGGAACTTAAAACACGTTATAGGGAATAACGATTCCGTTTCTGGAATATCCTCAAACAAGACTTGAAGAGCAACATCATATTCACAAACAAAGAAGGACGTGTAGAGTCTCATACAGTAGTAAACATGTTTGTATTGAGCAACGGCTATTTTGTCCATCTCTTCTGGAATATCGTTCATAATAAATGATCTCAATGGTAAGGTTCCAGTGATACATTTCAAAGAAGAAACATTCAACTCCAACCAGAGATTGCCTATTTTAATTGACGAACTGTTGATTTTCTTCTCTGTAGTTGTGAGTTTCAATAAAAGAGAGTTCAAATTGGCCGTTCCAGCAACGACTCTTATGGTATTATTCAAGGCAGTGGCCAAGAACTCACTTAAATCAACGAAAGCACCAACAAGAGCAGACTTACTCAAGATGAAAATGTCATGATATTTGAAGACAACAGAGAATGGTTGAGAGTAAATGGCCATTGTGGAACAGTAGAGTTCATAGATAGAGATACCTAACTCTATAGGTGTCTCCGATGCTTCCACTATATGCAAAGCGACATTGGTGTACTCAACACTCCTCATAAAGGAGACGTGATCACTCTTAGAGAAGGAGAAACAACTCATCAAAAGCATGATCAAGGCATGTGGTGCGGCAAATCCTTCGTCAATACCTTGCATGACACCGGCAAGTAATAAAGTCTGCATGAAGTCTTTGTATTCCAAGTGAGCCATAACAGGAATCAAGACGGAAGAGATCACCTCTGGAACGAGCATTTCATTGAGAGAGTCACTAGGCAAGAGGTTTTCTCCTAAGTTTCTGATCTCAGACACAGACAATGGAATCTTTGGCATCAGCAGTTCGTTGAAGCTCTGACACCATTCAGGATCAGAAGACAAAGATAAGCCGAGCTCTTTCAAGCAACCCAAAGCTACTTCTATCAGCTCTTCGTGACGACCCAACTTGAAAAAGGATTTGATCTTTGTAAGAGAGAACGAGACACTGTTAGTGAGTGAGATGTGATCAGCATGAATATACTGATCAGCCAACTCCAAAGCCCCTTGAAGATCGTTAGATGAGTACATTAACTGAGAGACCGTCATGTCAAGTCTTGTGACGGCTTCTAAATGTTCAGCCTCGTTTCCTTGCAGACTGATGAACTTTCTGGCACTTCTGAAGTAGAGAAGAGCCAACTTGAAATCGTAATTGTCATACAGTAATCTACCACCTGAAAGTAAGACGTCAGAATAGATATCTGCTTCTTCAGGTTGGGCTACATCGATCGACTCGATGAAGTGACGAGTGACATGAATCAAATGAGCGTAATTCAAGTCCTCGAGATTGTCGATACGGTCATACATTCTTAAGGCACACAATCTGTGGTATTGCTTGGATTGTTCCTCACCCATCACATCAGTCAATAAGAAGTCTTGGAAGGAATCGTGACAGAATTCGTATGTACACGACGATGCCATTCTCTCTATTTTGTCTTCGGGAATAGAACTCAATTCAGGGTCAGATCCAAAGAGATGGAATGGCATCTTGTAGTCAATTCCCAACAGACTAATGAAACCATTGGCCAATGGCTTACCTAAAGCCAAGTAAGTGTCTCTTAAGGAAAGACCACTCACAACTTTAAGCTGATGCAAAGAAAAGGTGGTACCGGAACAGACACAAGCGGCAAATTTCAAGATACTACCCGTGTTTTCGTCCGTCAAAAGATTGTAGAATTCCTTGTAATATTCATTCAGCGTCTTGTGAGGAGATCTCATATGTGATTGAAGATCAAAGAATGTGACACCATCTCTAATTTTAAACGCATCTTCTAGAATAAGTTTCGTCAAGGCATTACGAAGTGACAACGGTGTCTTGTGATAGAGATAATTGTTGTAGATCAATTCACTGACAGGCATTGGAGGTGGTGAAGCTAAGTACTCGCCCAAAAAGCCATGAACAGCTTCGAGGTTCAAAGGAGACATCGTCATGAACTTGACATGATCAAGCAGTGGAATCAAGTCTTTTGTGGTGAGGGAAGGAAAGCTAACATAACTACCAGAGTCATCGTTTCCATCCAACAAGGTCGAAATGATTCTCAACTTGGCCGGTGCCTTCATATGTGTATGAGATCTAAAGTAGGAATTGAGTTCGTTGAACATCTTTCTCTCGTTCTCTGTTTGGAATTGGTCGTCATCAAGAATCAAAGTGATACCATCGTGGGCATGTGAAGCAAAGAGAAAGAGGAACCTCTTGATAATGTACTCAAATTTGGCCTCAAACTTCAGAGGTAAAACGCTTAGATGAGACTCAGAGGCGAACTCAGATTTCTGTTCTATCAGAATCTGTTTGTTGCTAACGAAATGTTTGATCTCTGGAAATGTCGATACCAGTAATTCTATCTCACTGTCTACTTTACTGGATATCACCGATCTCCATCGTTTGACATGCTTTGGGCCTTGCGCAATGATCTGTTGTAATATTTGTCTGATCAAACTAGTGAATATTCTGTATGTTGAATCAGAAGATCTGAATTTGTCATGACACCAATCGGCAAATAAATTGGTATCCACTTTGAGTAAATGAGTCTTGAAGTCTTGGATCAAAGAAGTCTTTCCCGCTCCCTTTGGTCCTGTAATGTAGATATGGTTGACTCCAGGTCCACATTCACTATGAAGCTTTATCAACTGATCCAAATCCTTCTGTCTATTGTATGTGTTTTTCGGGTTGATCATCCGAATTCTAGTTGGATAAGGATATTGAGGATCTTGAACTCCAGTCAATTCTTGAATGGATAAAACCAACTCGTTGATGATCTCATTACAATCTTGGAATCTGTTGGTTGCTAATTTCTCCAAACATTTCATAATCACATCCGATAACCGTTCTGGGATCCAGTTGGTGATTATATATGGAGCCACTGGAGTCTGGAACAAATGGCCTTGTATAACCTTCTTGGCATCTGAGGAACTGAAGGGAAGGAATCCGACAAGAAGTTCATACAAGATGATTCCAATGGAGTAGAAATCCGATCTGAAGTCACAGAACTTGTTGAATCTACCGGTAGCTTCTGGAGAGGTGTAAGGAAGTAAACCACTTACCAATTCTTTGTTGGTGACACGATATCCCTTCAGACAGTTTTCTTGTGGTCTCAGAAAGGCGAAATCCCAGCCTTCGATGAACAGTTTGTTGTCTTTGTCTAAGTAAAGTGTGGGGGTGGTTAAACCGTTGTTGGTGAACCCCATGTCGTGCACTTGTTTCAAGGTTTTCAAGACACTTATGATTGCTTGTAAGATCTCCACCACTTCCTCTCGACTCTTGGGTATCGCTTTCTTTGCGAGATCCACCAAATGACTCGAACCGCTTGACTTCAAGGAAGAGGAAGAAGAGCTTCTTTCTAAGAAAAGTTTCGGGCTCTCTTTATTAAGAATAAAGTATTCTTTGAAATTGACCAAGTCATTCTCATTGTTGTAAACCAAACCACTCCCGCCACTTTGTTCAGAATATATAAACTCCAATGGGTATAAGATACCCTCTATATTACGGGGTAAGGTGATATGGTCAGCCAATGTGAAATTCGAGACGCTGTCCATCCAATTCTCTTTACTCACCTTCGGTTGTTTTCCCGAGAGAAGATACCATTCATTGAGGAACTTGGACAAGGGACTTGTGATCTCCATCGAGTAAGGAGAGTACTTAATGATTACGCGCTGCTTCGATGAGTAGTCTGCCGCACGATATCTGGTGACAAGCGTTGGCTGATGCGGGGGGATCTTACTGTTTAGCACGTAACCCTCGATCATGTTCTTGTTTGCTGCCACTGAATCTTGGTTGAGTTCCTTCATTGAGGGCAGGGCGCTAGCCATATTCTCGAGCTGGATACTACGGACCTCTTTCCCCATCCTTTGGATAAAGGTACGGTTCCGCCGACCGCGAGATCCGCCGCTCAACTTGGATCTCTGCGAATTTTGACTGCCGCTCGTAGTACTTATCACACTACTCATAGTAGATGGGGTGTTGTTTCTATGGGAAAGTTGAATATGTGGAGAAAATTTTTATCAAAAGGTTCAGGGCTCGGTTGTAGTTACGGATCGGAAAAAGAATTTATGTCTACAGTTAAGGCTAGAGAGGTTACAAATCATTCCCACACTATATAAGCGCCTTAATTTCTATCCTTGCTACATCTTTGTGCAGAAATATTTTTGCCATTTTGGTGCATCTTCCGTTCAAACGTAAATCTTTGGTGCATAAACGTGCATATCTTTCACTAACAATAGACCTTCCTCCGCCACTTTTTCACTTTAAGCTTTCCTCGCTATAGAGCTAATTAGTCCAACGGAACTCTATCTCAGATATAGTCCATCTTACATATATATATCATCATCGCTGGTACATGTTAATTACAAGGTTGATACCGCAATCTAAACCTTTTTTCCGTTCAGGGATTCGCCAAGAGGAATCCGGTCAGCTGCAATTGCGGTAAACAAGCACACTTGTGTTTTTTTTCCAGCAGCTCAACCGAGGTCAAAATATTGCATAAAAATATGTCGTACGGAAAATAAAATCAAGGCCAAAATACGCTAGTGTCATGGGGAGATGATGCTGTCGCTGAGTGCATAACTGTTGCATCTTAGTCTAGAACCCTACAATAGATATGCAACTAAACATAGATCATTTTTTTGTTAGTTTACAGCTGTGCATTATTTACTCATCATCATCATCGTCATCCTCCTCACTTTCTGCATCTTGTAACCATTCGATCCATTTACGAGCCACGTTGGTGATATTTTCGTTAGGTTCCTTTTGTTCGTTCCACCATTTCAAGATCATGTCTTCTTCCACAATGTCTTGGTCGTATAAAATGTTCAACAGAATGGTGAATACATTTCCGGCTCCTGATCCGCAGATCTCCAAACAGAGCTCTTGTAAGATCTCTAACAAATCAACCTGTTCAGCCAACTCGAAGATTTGTCTCTTATACAATTGACACCATTTATTGAAGATCTTCTCAACAGCTCCCTTCAATCCCAATGTTTGAGTATCAATGAAATGTTGTACTCTATCGAGTAACAGCTTAGTAGTAGCGTATCTAACCTCGTGATACGATACATTCATCGACATTCTCAAGGTATTCAATTCAAGTAATGCCGTGTCCAAATCATGGTTGTTCTCCATGGCTCTGGCAACGGTAGCAATGGCCTCCTTATTAAAGTCCTCCTCTTCATCTTCATCCAACTCATCATCACTACCCAGATCTTCGTCTGTAGCATGACTGGCCATGGAATATCTTCTTCTCGATCTTCTCGATCTCTTTTGACTGACAATGGAAGTATCAGAGAGGTACAAGTTGTCCATCTCTTGCAGTAAACCGTTATAATGAGAATCGTCTTCCTCACTATCTTCAGCCTCAGATTGGTAAATGTATCCAATACCAAACTTACCAACAACCTCTTGGTCGTAATCTCCCCCATCTTCCACAGTGGAAATGCTGGTATTGTTACTCATCTCTGGAGCCATCAAATCGTCATCACTGTCATTAGACACATTCATTATGCTGTCTGACATATGAGAGATCTTCTTGGAAGAGATTCTGGTATTCTTCGGCACCACCATTCCTTCACCAATAACAACTCCAAACCCAATAACGCTTCCCGGCTCTAATTTGGCTCCACTGTTGATTACACAGTTGGAAGCGATAATCGAGTTATCTATAGTGGTATTATCCTTCACAATGGTGTTGTCCCAGATATAGGAGTCATTAATAGTGACATTCTTTCCAATTTGACAGTTTCTACCGATCACAGTACCGGAGATCTTGGAACTATCTCCAATAAAGGTATTAGACCCAATCACTACCGAAGAGTTGATCTTGGCAAATTGAGACAACCGAACGTCTTGTTCTTTATATTTATGTTTAGGTTCGTAGACGTAGGTTTGGTCTCTCATGAAATTGGAATCTGGCAGAGCTGGATAACACCATCTTTCCATCACGTCTTGGGAAATGGCATCATAGGTTTTCCAACTTTCCACTCTGGCAGCGTATTCGTTGGTGATGTACAGATAAATAGACTTCTTGATGATATCAGAACTCAACAAACCTCTTACGAAATCACCTCTCAAGTTTTGGTAGTCGAAATTCTCGGTGAAAATCTGAGGAACAATAGGAGAACAGACGTCGATATGACAATCGATCAAGTCGTTCTTGATGATGAATTCGTCAACACCGTCCAACAATTCTGGGTCCATAGCAATGGTAGAGCTTCTAGAATTGTTGACCGACGGAATATCTTGGTAATACAAACATCTTTCCGTCTTCTTATCCATGATGAAAGTCTGTGGTTCAAGGGATCTGGTTCTATGTAATGGAGACAGTTGTGTAAGGATCATTGTCATGACGTAATCCTTATCGGCCAGTTTTCTTCTTCTATGCAATTCGAGCAAATCCTCGGCATGACCAATGTTGGATACAACGTCACCAGTGACCAAGATGAAATCACCAGTAATCAATCCACGATTATCGACATCTCTCATAGCATCTCCAATAGATCTCGATTCCAAAGACATAATCACATGTACTTTGAAAGGGGTCAAAGGAGAATTCCACGAACTGTCAATGTACTCTTGGATTTGATCAGCATGAGAAGTACACATCAAAAACACTTCATCCACTTTCAGTTGAGCCAAAAACTCCAAAGTATAGTCAATCAATGGAACATTACATAATGGCAAAAGACATCTTGGCTTGACCGACGTCAATGGCATAAACCGAGTCTCAAAGGAATCGGTAAGAACAACGGCTTGTAACCGTTCATCCTTAACGATCTCCTTCTGTTTCTTCACTTTAGGAGGCATCTGTTTCAATGACTATTAAAGTCGATTACTCTTATTTTTTTTTTCTCTTTTATTATGGAAAAAAAATTTTCATACAAAAGGACGAAAGCTTAAGTATTGGGGGTAACACCCCTCTACAGTATTTAAATCTTCACAATATTATAACTGACTTAAAACTATTTACAAAATCAAAGCATTCACAAAAGTCCTATTACTCTTTTTGGGACGTCTATCCAATGTTTCCATTCGTCTGTTAAAATGGCATCTATTCTGACCATCTCATCTCTTAACGGTGAAACCGGAAACAAACCGGCTTGTAACGACAGTAAAAGCATGAGATAATGAGCCACGAGGATCAAACTTCGAGGCTCATGCACCTTTAACATGTTCATCACCGTTGGTGGCATCAATGAAGGCCATCTCGAGAACACCTTGACAGCATCTTTCTCTGGATATTCGTCATTGTAGACCATGGTGTACTCTCTCCTGAGGACATTGATGGCAAATTTTAAAGCATCATCCAATTCATGAGCTGAATTGGCCAGGGCTTGTCGTGTAAGGAAGGTGGCTTTCTCGTTCCTGATCACCTGTTCCATCGTATCAAAAGTGTTGATGTCCTCATCGATCTCCAACTTCAAATCACATAACTGATACAAATAAGCTGGGAAGTAAGAAGTACATTTTGGAATGACTCTATTGACAGAGAACGGATTGTAATAGTCCAATTTTGCGGATGGAGAACAATGCATGACTGGAATGACCGTCTCTGCAAGTGAGGCAAACTCCCCAGAGACAAGATAGAATTTAGGGTCACACACAGAGAAGTCGGAACTCAAGATAAAATGGAACATGTGTAACATATGGGATCCCAAGAAGGTGACCAATTCGTTGGAGTTCACTTTAACAGAATCCACCAACTCTCCCATCTGTTTCAAAAACACACCGTAAGTGAGTCTATTAACCGATAGAAGGTCTTCTGGATCAATAGTAGCCCATTCTGAGTCGGGAGGGCGACCTTCCTTTACCAGATAATACACCGAGATCAGAGATATGGCAATCATGATATTGAAGAAAGCCGTATGTTTGAAGGAGAGTAAAATCATGCTGTTCCAGGCTTTCTCCATAGACTCCGAGTCTTCTCCAATCAATGGAGCCAACGCGGTACGGAAATGGTGGATCAACTTGTTATTGAGGTCCAGATTTTTCAAGTAGGCCGGGAGGTGCGTTTCGGGATTGTTGGAGTTCAATACGATATTGTTATTTTGCAGTTCATAAACGGAGACCAAACTAGAATCGGACGAATTCAAATGGGAGGCTCCGGAACCATTCAAATGTAGTCTTATACTGTCATAAGACGCTATTGAAGGGTTGCTTTGCGTATGACTATCAAGGGAGGTGGAAGTGTTGGTTCTTGAAGGAGTGATGAACGAATTAGGGGTAGCTTTGTCCATTGACCCAGTCAAAGAGGCTGGTGAGGTGGGGGAGAACGATAAAGACGGAACAGAAGACCTGCTATCTGTCTTTGGATCAACCGACATACGATCCAACATTGCCTCGGTTAAGGAAGGGTCTGTTGCCGTGGGGAAGACTTCACTGAAAAGAGCCTCTAATCCATCATCCACCAGTGGAACCGACAAGTCAATAGAGGCTGGAGAGAAATCGTAAGCGGGCATCTCAGTAAGAGACACAGTGGCGGGGAACGGTCCTTCCAAAGTCGTGTAACCACACTTTCTACCGCGACTCGAACAATTCACACATATAGGTCTAGTCTCATCACACTGTAATAATCTCCGGCGTCATAGTGATCACAAATCAAAGTTCTCGATTTATTCATCGAGTCCTTTGATAAGGTCACGTGTAAACCGGAATTCACGTTAGTATCGCTTCTGTATTTTGCAGTTTCGCCACTTCGCCACTCAAGCATATATAAATAGTCCGGAGTACGAACAAAGGCATGACTCAAATAAACGCTTACCTTCACTCTACGCAGTTTACATGTAGAGCACCCGTTACGTGATTTTCTATGGGATTTCTTGTGAAGATTCTTCGCCCCGACTTTGGACGGTCCCGAAGACGACATCTTAGTTGACTTACAAGGGGGTAGGGCGTGGATTTTTCACCTTTTTTATAAAAGAAGCACTTTAAGACTGATGTGCATTTAAAGAACCAAGCTTGCCCCTATTTACTTTATTGATTTGCCCCATGTACTGCTGACAAAATCTGCCCCTCTATTCTCCGAGTGTTTGATGATGAAATGGTGTAGTAAGGAAAGGAACGCAGGGAATGGCACTCCGAAGCTCTCAATGAAACAATTGAGTCTCAATTGGTGACCCTATTTAGTCAGATTATCAATTGCGTTGTTCAATTGACTAAAACAACCGATCCCTTGTCCCCTTTCCCTGCCTTAAACTGATAACGAATATCCCATTTTTATCAGATTTTTTTCTTACTTTTTCCTTACAAATACATAGATACAACCAAAGCGAAATCCTGGTTTTTCTTAGGGGCAGTCCCTTACTCTTAGCCGCGCATACAGCTGAAAAAAAGAGTCAACCTCTTAAGCGCTTTGGGCTTAGTTAACACAGGAAGCTTTCCTTGGGATTGGGGCAGATTTTTGGTTTTTTTTGCCACCCTTAGATAGTTTCTGCAGATCAGCTCTAGAATAATGCAGCATTGTTCTTCATAGATCAGAATACCGCTACGATAAATAATAAAAAAGTTTAGTCAGGTGCGCTCGTGCCCATGCTACGGCTTACAAAGTCTTAAATCATGATTTTATTAACGTAAAAAATAATACTTTGGGATGGCTCAGCCTGCATTGCCACCCATTGGAGATCTTCCTCCCCCTTAGTTAGCCTCTGCGGCTCTCGATTTAGTTCCACCGTATTCTTCGACGACTCTGATGGTGGAACCCTTGAAATCAGTACCATTCAACAACAAGGCGTTCGAAAGTGGATCACTCGTGTCGAAATGGACTCTCACGGTCTTGGTAGCATGACTGGAATCAAGCGGAGTAATCTCCTCGACTTGTCCTGGCTTATCACCAAATAAGAAAAAATCCTTGATTTCATCGTCGGTGACATCTTTTGGTAAACTGGAAGCAATAATGGCTGACATGATCTTTGTATTAGCTCTAATAAAAATCTATATTGATCAAAAGAATTTTGAAAGGGGTTAAATGAGGGGATATTTATACAGGCCGCCCCCCATTTTTTATTTTGCTGTGGAAGCAAACGGATCTTTTTTTTTTCTCTTGTGTCACACTTTAATTTTTGCGCAGCGATGACTTTGCGATGATTTGGTTGCCAGGTTATGTAAGGTAGCAAAATATTCTAGGCTTTTCCATTGCTCGGAACGGAGTCGAAAAATGCTGATTGTCCGATAAGGAACCAAGGAAGTCAAGGGAAGTTTGCCTTCCGCAATGCATGTGTATCTGATTGTTTGGGTGCTAAATTACGTAATTGTGCGTAAGTGAAGTTGGGATAGTTGGGGTAAAAGTAAGAGGACAAGGTTGATTTGTGTGTTTTAGTTCAGTGTTTTTAGTTGAGTGTTATTTTAGTTGTTTCACTGTTAAGACTCCCACATTTACTCTTATCTTTGTCTTCTTTCCCTTCCAGGCCCTGTCAAAATGGCTGAAAAAAAAATAGTTTCACATTTCGTTAAAGTAGCTAATAATTAATATGGACGGAACGATACTTGTATGTTTTGTAGTGGCGATGCTCACTGCTGCCATTGTTCGACTCATTCATATACTTCCCAGCACCAAATTTCATCAGATGCCTCATAATGTCTTATTCAACTCCGATGTCAGTACGAGGCGGCTCATGGTGTTCCTTGGGTCGGGCGGTCATACTGGAGAGATGCTTCGGATATTGAGTCAGTTCGAGCCGGAATTCTTGGGCGTTATACAGCGGAGGTATCTTATATCGAGCGGAGATGATACTTCCGTGCTTAAATTGAAACATTTCGAGAAGGACTTCCTCGATAACGAGGTGGTCAATTACATCGTCATTCCAAGGGCCAGAAATGTGGGGGAGAAACTTGTGATATCGGTGATAAATTCGGTCAAGTCGATTCTTCTCACCTTCAGAATATTGATAATATTACTGTTACGCAAGGAATTGCCCGATGTCTTGTTGATAAATGGGCCGGGAACACTGGCTACTTTGTCTTACTTAATAATGGTATTGAAGTTCTTCAGTTTGTGTCATACGAAGATCATCTACGTGGAAAGTTTGGCTCGGGTGAAGAAATTGAGTATCACGGGAAAGTTACTTAAGCCTATCAGTGACAGATTTGTCGTCCAATGGGAGGGTCTTTCAACGGGGAGACTGGAGTATTACGGGATCTTGGTGTAATTTATAGATGAAAAAAAAATCCGATAAGAAGTACTTAAGCAGGCAAGATGTCAACGTATGAGGGTAAGTAAATGGAGAATTGAGAGTGGGAGGACTAAAGTGAAGGTCTATTAGATAGCCATGTCGATACTAACTATCAGACGAGCATGATATCGAGGAATCCTCCCGAAGAGAGACGAGAAACCAGGAGCGCCACCAGCCTACACTTACAGAGTCGATAGCGTCTTTCTTGCACCAGACTCAAGGGCAAGGCGGGTCCAATTCGAGGATGGTAGAAGTGTTAAGACAGAGTTTGGAGAACAGTGATCTCGACCAGGATGTCAGGGATAGTCTCTTGCTGAACCTCTCACAAAATAATGTCCTTGCAGATTTGATCTCCATTATAGGAGAAGGACTGGATGAATCTACAATGAGCACAAATAAAGGCTTGGATGATGCGTTTATGGACACTTTGGAGAGGGTGCCAGTTAAGTCGCTTGATCAAAGTGAGACCTGCCCCATTTGTACCAACGATTACCATTCCGATCCGTATCCGTTGATCGTCAGATTGCCTTGTAACCAGAAGCATTTCTTCGATTTGGACTGCATTGCGCCTTGGCTCAAGTTGAACAGGACATGTCCTCTTTGTAGAATCGACGTCACTGTCAAGAAGAAAATAGAAGTGCCAGAAGACGACGAGGAAGAGGAGGAGGGATGGGATATGTACGGATAGTCTTACGTATATACAAGTTTTGATACTTCTATTGGTCGTTGAAATGCCTCTTGAATTGAGGTTCATTCAACAACTCCTTTACTCTTTCAGCAACGTCAACGTTGGCTGTGTGTGACAAGTTACCGATACCTGAGATCTCTTCTGGTAAGTCTACCGACTTAAGATCGATCTCGTCCAACTTCTTGGCGTAGTCGAGACCTTCTTGGAGATACATATGAGCTTTCAAACCGACACCGGCGACGGAATGTTTGGAGATGTATTGTAAGAAGATTTCAATGACTTCTGGGTTGGCGTCGTACAATTTCAATAATCTTCCGTGGGTTTGTCTTTCGAAGTTCTCCTTCGATTTGGCATGGACGAAAGGAGCTCTGTTGACGGTCCATCTCTCTCTTTTGATCTTCAATGGTTTTGGACCCGATACTGGGATACCCAAATAGTAAGCGGTTCTCAAGGCGAAATCACACCAGAAGTCCATCGACCTCGAATCGAAAGACTTCATCGTCACTTCACACTTCAAATCTCCATATACTATATCATGACGAAGTGGCTTGTAGTAATTCATCTCCACATTCAACGGAATCGGTCTCTCGTCGGCGTGTTCCACCACTGTATGAGACGATAATACTTGTGGTTGGTAGGCCTTTAAAGTCTCAGCTTCAAAGGATTCTTTCAACGACTTGGGCGTCTTGGTGTTCTCGGCATTCAATATCCTGGCAGAAGTGAAAAATCCCCTCTTTATAAGTCCAGGTCTCAGTATTCTATGAAGTGACATCATGACCCTCTGTCTCTCTCTCTCTTACAACTTTTTGTCGATTATCACTATTTTTTTTGTGATATTTTTTGTTAGAACGAGACAAATTTTTCACGGTATTGAAATTTTTTTGGATTTTTTTTTTTTTTTCTTAGTGAAGAGAAGAGAAGAGGTAGAGATGGGTAAGAGTAGTAAAGACAAGAGAGATTTGTATTATAGAAAGGCCAAAGAAGAAGGATGGAGGGCTAGATCTGCGTTCAAGTTACTTCAGTTGAACGACCAATTCAAGTTATTTGAAGGAGTGAAGAGAGTGGTGGATCTTTGTGCGGCTCCTGGGTCATGGTCACAAGTGTTATCGAGGGAGATTTATATGAAGAGTTTGGCGGAGGATGATAAGGAGAGTCCGGATTATATTGAGCCGAAACTTATCGCTGTTGATTTGCAACCAATGTCTCCTATCGAGGGAGTCACTACTATACAAGCAGATATCACACATCCAAGAACGTTAGAGAAGATTACCAAATTGTTTGGAGGAGAGAAGCTGGATTTTGTATGTAGTGACGGAGCTCCAGATGTTACTGGATTACATGATTTGGACGAGTATATTCAACAACAGTTGATTTTGAGTGCATTACAATTGACAACCGCTATTTTGAAAGAAGGGGGTACATTTGTAGCCAAGATCTTCAGGGGAAGAGATATCGACTTGATGTACAGTCAGTTGGGGTATTTATTTGACAAGGTGATATGTGCGAAGCCTAGATCTTCTAGAGGTACTTCGTTGGAGAGTTTCATAGTGTGCATTGGATATAAACCTAGACCTGGTTGGAAACCGGAGTTGACTGTGGGGAAGACCATTGATCAATATTTCGAGGGAAGTAATATTGGAAGACCTGAATTGAACAAGGAAGATTTGAGTCTTAAAGACGAAGAAAGACACATTGTGCCTTTCGTTGCATGTGGAGATCTTTCTAGTTATGATAGCGATGCTACTTATACTTTGTCCAAAAACTTTAGTGGAATGAGTCTCGACCCGGTACAGAGTCCGACAGCTCCACCTTATAAGACAGCTTTAGAGATGAAGAGAAGGGGAAATATGCAATTAGTGATGAGAAGATAGAGATAGAGATCCTTTTTTATAATGATACACACAAGTTTTTTAGACATCCAAACCTTTAGAGACACTGAAACTCTTGATCAATTCGGTAGCAGCTTCCGTTTCCAAATCATTACAGTAGTTGTTCAACAAACCACTCAATACCAAGTTCTCGTATCTGGAAGGTTCTTGAGGCAATTTGAATTGCTTGGACCATTCCTTCTCGTCAAGAGATAACAATTGGGACTCTGGAGTGTTTGGGTTCAGCTTCAAAGTGTTCAGGTTTTCTTGCTTTCTCTTTTGTTTCCAGTGGTTGATCTTGGTCATTTCTCTGGAGAGAGATCTTTGGTAGTAGTTGTAATTGTTTTGGTCGTAGTTGAACTCCTCAATGGTATCGATTATGTTCTCTATTGTGTTGATGTTGGAGGTGTTCTTGGTCAATTTCAATGCTTTGTAAGTCTCTGGTTTTGACATGCTCAATACTTGTAAGTTGGTCAATCCCAAGTTGTGGATCTTCAATGGTAATTCTTCCAAGATGTTCTTATAGTTGATTCCGTATTCGGCCAATTCCTTGGTGTAGAGTTTCTTCTCGTTATATACCTTGACGAAGTCATCACTCAACTTGAAGACACGTAAGGAGAGGTATCCATTTTGGGTCTTGGATGGATCGTGTACCAACAACAAAAGGTCGGTCTCATCACCGTTTTCCTTCTTGGCATTTTGTTGTTGAACCATAGAATCTACTACTTGTTGAGTCAAGTATTTACCTCCACAACTGGATAAGTACCAACCCAAAAATTTGATACCCAATCCGATCTCTTTATATTGTTCTAATACGTCATTTTGGAACTTGATATTGGACTTGAACTTGAAGGAGTAACCTTCTTGGTGATGATGATCGTTGGTGTTGCTGTTGTTATTTGGAAATGGGAAACATTGACTAATAGTGATGTCTTCTGGGGTCTTGTCGAATCCATAGATCGGTCCACTTACAGAGTGTGGAAAGTGTTCCGAAGAATGCTTGACGACCTTTAAAGCGACACTGGCTTCAATTTGAAGGTTTCTAAATCCGATGTTAGTACCAAACTGACTCAAATAAGACTGATCTATCTACTTACAATTCCGTGGACATGGCGTATACTTTAAACCTGTACTTAGATGTGATGAAAATTTTTTCTCTAATAATCAATGAAAGAAAAATTAAATTGACTGCTCAAATAGGAAGATACCGGTTTTTGACATTTGATGAAGAAAGAAGGATGGAAAAAAATATTAAAAATTTTTTGAGTGACGAAAAATTTGGTGAATCATTTAAGGAAGATAAGAAGATGTCTGAGAAAGAGATTGAACAAGTGACTGAGCAAGTTCAAAAGACCTATTTGGATGAGGTTACTGGAGAACAAGTGTCCAAGTCTGAGTTGAAGAAGAGACAAAAGCAGAGACTGACCGAGCTGAAGAAGGCTCTGAAGGCTGCCAATGCTCAAGCCACTGCTCCAAAGGTGGCTAAGAAGACTGACGATTTGGCCGATTTGACTCCAAACCAATATTTTGAGATCAGATCCAGACAAATTGATGCTTTGAGACAACCAGGTTCTGAGACCAACCCATATCCACACAAGTTCCATGTAAGCATGAAGATCAACGAGTTCAATGAGAAGTACAAGGATTTGAAGAGAGGTGAGACTTTGGAGGACGTTGAAGTTTCTGTTGCCGGTAGAATTAGAGTCAAGAGAGAGAGTGGATCCAAGTTGAAGTTCTACGACTTGCACGGAGAAGGTTACACCATTCAAATTATGGCCCAAGCTCAAGATGCCGATGGAGATTACGACAAGATGCACGAGTTGATTAGAAGAGGTGATATCATTGGTGTTAGAGGTTATCCAGGTAGAACTGCTCCAAAGAAGGGTGGTGACGGTGAGGTTTCCTTGTTTGCCAGGGAGGTTCAATTGTTGACTCCATGTTTGCACATGTTACCTTCTGAACGTTATGGATTCAAGGACCAAGAGGCCAGATATAGAAAGAGATACTTGGATTTGATTGTCAATGACTCCACTAGAGACAGATTCATTGTCAGATCCAAGATCATCTCTTACATTAGAAGATTCTTGGATAACAGAGAATTCATCGAAGTTGAAACTCCAATGATGAACATCATTGCCGGTGGTGCCACAGCCAAGCCTTTCATTACCCATCACAATGATTTGAATATGGATATGTTCATGAGAATTGCTCCAGAATTGTTCTTGAAGGAGTTGGTTGTTGGTGGTATGGAGAGAGTCTATGAAATTGGAAGACAATTCAGAAACGAGGGTATCGATATGACCCACAACCCTGAATTCACCACTTGTGAGTTCTATCAAGCCTATGCCGATGTCTACGATTTGATGGACATGACCGAAGAGTTGTTCTCCGAGATGGTCAAGGAAATTACTGGTTCTTACCAAATCACCTTCCACCCAGAGGGACCAGAAGGTAAGCTGTTGACTTTGGACTTTGCCAGACCATGGAAGAGAATCAACATGATTGAGGAATTGGAGAAGGTGTTTGACGTCAAGTTCCCACCAGGAGATCAATTACACACCAAGGAGACTGGAGAGTTCTTGAAGTCCATTTTGATCAAGCACAAGTTGGACTGTCCTCCACCTTTGACCAACGCCAGAATGTTGGACAAGTTGGTTGGAGAATTGGAAGACATGTGTATCAACCCAACCTTCATCTTCGGACACCCACAAATGATGTCTCCATTGGCCAAGTACTCCAGAGATCAACCAGGTTTGTGTGAGAGATTCGAGGTCTTCGTTGCTACTAAGGAGATCTGTAACGCCTACACCGAATTGAACGACCCATTCGACCAAAGAGCCAGATTCGAAGAACAAGCCAGACAAAAGGACCAAGGTGACGACGAACTGCAATTGATCGACGAGACCTTCTGTAACGCCTTGGAATACGGTTTACCTCCAACCGGTGGTTGGGGATGTGGTATCGACAGATTGACCATGTTCTTGACCAACTCCAACACTATCCGTGAAGTTTTGTTGTTCCCAACCTTGAAACCAGATGCCTTGGTCAAGGGTGAGGAGAAGGAACAAAATTAATCTTTTTGTATACTCAGTTTAAAGATGCTTAAAATTAAAGTTTTTATTACTTAAGAGACAGACAAAGACCCAGATCGATCTGTCTATTTTTTTCTTACTTAATTTTTAATAAGCCTTCTTGGAGGATATAGAAGTGGAGTATAGCAAAGATGGCTAGACCAAGGGTAAGTGTAGTCAGGGATAGAGTGGTGGGTTTTGATACTAACCGTTATTAGTTAATTTTATTGATAAGGCATGGGGAAAGTGAGAGTAATAGAGACAAGTCTGTGAATTGTCACACGCCGAACCATAAGATACCGCTCACTGAAGTTGGCAAACAGCAAGCGTTATTGGCTGGATACAAGTTAGTGACGAATGTATTGAGAGAAGACGATACCATTTTGTTCTATACATCGCCCTATACTCGTGCAAGGGAGACTTTGAAGGGGATAATAGAAGGAGGGAACTTAGATGAGTTAGGAATTCCATATAAGGTACATGAGGAACCGCGGATGCGAGAACAGGATTTCGGGAACTTTCAAGGTTCTAGTTCGGATATGGAGAAGATCTGGAAGGAGAGAGCACATTACGGACACTTCTTTTATAGAATTCCCTTTGGGGAGAGTGGGGCTGATTGCTACGATAGAGTAGCTTCGTTCAACGAGACGTTGTTCCGACAATTCAATAGAGATGATTTCCCTTCCATTTTGGTGTTGGTGAGTCATGGAGTGTGGATGAGAGTGTTTTTGATGAAATGGTTCCGGTGGTCGGTAGAGAAGTTCGAGAGTCTTCGGAATTTACCCCACTGTCAATTCATAGTGATGGAGAAGAATATGGAGACGGAAAGATACAGTTTGAAGACCCATGTGAGATCATGGGACGACTTGGAAAAGGACCAGATAGGAGAAGAAGTGGAAAGAGAATACATCGACGAATTACACTTCAATTCGTACAAGACCAAATTAGACCCGGAGGAAGTGAAACAAATCATCCTGGCTGAAAAGCTGGCAATTGCTACGAAGAAGGAAAAGGATAAAGGTATGAGAGAACAATTTGCCTCGGAAATGGAAAAATCGTCCACCCCGTCAGATTACTCTCATCTCAAAAGTATATAGATGGCATCATTAATATTTATTTAACACTTTAGAATTTTAAAATGCATCATCAGATGATTGTCTTTTTTTTCCTCCAAATGCGCAGGAGTGTCACCACTTGTCTCAACTTTTTGCACCACACGGGATCACTTATTTAAAGCAACGCACTTCAGCAGTGAAAAAAAATTACTCTTCTCCATAAAACTATATTAAGATAAATTAACAATGGTAAGTAGTGCTGTATCGAAGCATTGGGGGAAGCCATTGAGGGACAATTGAATACTAACACAGACCAGGCTCGTACTTTTTTCGTTGGAGGAAACTTTAAATTGAACGGATCAAAGGATTCCATCAAGACTATTGTCGAGAACTTGAACTCGGCCTCTTTACCATCTAATGTTGAGGTTGTCATTTGTCCACCAGCTCCATACTTGGCTTACACTGCTGAGTTAGTCACTGCCCCAACTGTCTCCGTTGGTGCTCAAAACGCTTACGAGAAGGGTTCCGGTGCTTACACTGGTGAAATCTCCGTCGAGCAATTGAAGGACTTGAACGTTCCTTGGGTTATCTTGGGTCACTCTGAGAGAAGAACCATCTTCAAGGAAACCGACGAATTCATTGCCAGCAAGACCAAGTTCGCCTTGGACTCCGGTGTCAAGGTCATCTTGTGTATCGGTGAGACCATCGATGAGAAGAAGGCCGGTAAGACCTTGGAGGTTAACAAGAGACAATTGAAGGCCGTCATTGACGTTGTTTCTGACTGGTCCAACGTTGTCGTTGCCTACGAACCAGTCTGGGCTATCGGTACCGGTTTGGCTGCCACTGCTGAAGATGCTCAAGACATCCACAAGGAAATCAGAGCTTACTTGGCCGAGACCATCGGTCTGGACCAAGCCGAAAAGACCAGAATCTTGTACGGTGGTTCTGCTAACGGTAAGAACGCTTCCTCTTTCAAGGACAAGGAAGACGTTGACGGTTTCTTGGTCGGAGGTGCCTCTTTGAAGCCAGAGTTTGTCGACATCATCAAGTCCAGACAATAGATTCTTTAATCATTATGTAAGGTATATATATCCCAATCGTTTCTGAGTCTTTTTATGACAAGTTCGGATTCTTCTTTTGAGAGCTTTTGTAATAAGACATTCTTGAATCCAGACCAGATGTCTTCAGTCAAGTGAGGAATGGTAGGTGTCAGTACACTAGCAATTTCCGGTTCGGCGATTTCTGGTTCATCGATTTCTGGCACTTCTGGATCAGCAGGGATTTCAGGTGTTGAAGCAAATACGGTAATAGTCACATCAGAATCCGTATAATCTCTCAAGAAGGAGGAATCACTCAAGATCTTTCCCTTGATCAAGAACTTGAAGTTCTGTGGAGAGAACAGTTTGAAGTCGGCACTTGACTTTATGAGGTCTTCTTTCAAAGTATGTACAGTGTTGGATAAGGAGGTAGATAAGGTGACTTGGAATTTGTGAGGTGGTTTGATGGACTTGAGAGTGACGTTGATCGACAGTTCCAGAGCGTGATCATCAGTGGTGAATTCAAAGTCCTTTGGAATGGTCAATTTAGGTAACGTTATACCGAATTGATGGATATCTTTCAAGTCGGCAGCATAATCAGGACTGTATTTGTTGTCTTGTAAATCTATTAAACGATACAAGTTGGTGGCAAATTGGGCCTCTGAACTGATGGTAGACATGGCTTAAGTTAAGGTGTAGTTAAGCTTTCTTTGGTTTTTTATTTTTTTTCTATTTTAGAAAAAAATAGTACACTTCACTACTTAACAAGTATTGCCTCCTAACAATCCCAGTGAACAGATACGAGGAAGCAGTATCAGATACAGTGGAATAGCAATTGATATCAATCGTTTAGATTCATAATAATGCGCTGGACTGGGACATTGCAAATTGTTTTGGTCGGGCTTTATTGCTTGATTCCAACTGTGCTTGCTTTCCAGCCAGAAGTGAAGATCACTGAGAATGACCAGATGTCAACAGCGCTCTTGTATTTCGATGACAGTGTCAATGTTTTGATGTTGAATGACGACAAGGTGTATCTTTCCACGAATGACGGAGCCAAATGGCTGGAAGTGAAGAACATTGAAGAGAAGATTGAAGAGATCTGGTCAGACCCTGTAGATAGGAGTCGCGCATTTGCATTTTCCTCTACGGGTACTCATTACGTTACCTCGAATCAAGGAGTAGATTGGCGTACCTTGAAATTTGAAGGAGTACAGAACTCAATGACAGTGACTGTTCAGACGAACTTTGCCAACTCTGAGTTACTTCTTTACACCATTGAAGATTGTAGTGCACCAGAAGGTTCTGATCCTCTTTTGGATACGGTGTGCACGTCGAAAATGTTTTACAGTGAACATGGAGTTCTGAAAAATCCACAGCCAATGTTATTGAGTGAGTCTCTTCAACAGTGCACGTTCCTAAAGACCAACGAAAACTTCAATGTGGGAGATGATAACAGAATCTTGTGTATTTTGAGGTCGTACGATTCTTCCTCCTTTGTCAAGGAGTCACAATTGGTGGAAAGTTCAGACTGGTTCAAAAGTTTTGAGACAGTGAGAGACGATAGTGGAGTTCTGCTTCAAAGTTTCCTCGTTGATCTTCAAGTAGTGGAATCGTTTGTCGTTGCAATTGTTCAAACTGACAAATACGATATTCATTCTGCTGTTGAATTTTATGTCTCGAAGGATGGAGCCGTCTTTCGCAAGGCCAATTTCAATGTCGATATGAGAAGATCGCTGTACCGTGTCTTGCCTTCTACTCCAAACTCTTTACACCTTGCTGTTTGGACCGATAATAATCTGCTGATGACCTATTCTTCTGCCGACATTTACCGGTCAGATTCTTCTGGTTTGTATTTCACCAAATCCAAGGGCTCCATTTTGGCTGGCTTCTTGGGTGACGTGCAAGTAGAGAAGGTGGAGAACATCGATGGTGTATGGTTTGCCAGTGAAGTCGTGGGTGAAACAAAGGCAGGTGTACCTAATTACAAGAGCCGTATCTCTATTGACGATGGAGTTACGTGGGATGTCTTGAAAGTGATAGACGATGACAACTCTTGTTCAAATGATGAAGAATGTTCGTTACATATCTTGACAACGAAGGAGAGAGATGGTGAGGGAAAATTTGTCACAGGACCTACTCCAGGTATTATAATGGGAGTTGGTAGTGTGGGAAAGTTCGATACCACCTTGTTTGAGTTCTCAGATGCCCATACGTATATCTCTAGGGATGGAGGTTTACATTGGAAAAAGACCTTGGACAGACCTTCTGCTTTCTCCTTTGGTGATCAAGGTAACGTAATATTGGCATTCCCATATTTGGATGTCTCATCAAAGGGTAACATTTCGTACAGCACGAATGAGTTGTATTATTCCTTTGACCAAGGAGAGTCTTGGGAAACTTACACGTTGGACAGAAACATTTATCCTTCTACTTTGACGACGGCAATTGATGGTTCTGCCAGCAAGTTTATTATTGTCGGTTTGTACACTGAAAACGAGAGCGATTTGTTCGATTTCTCGCAGACAAAGGAGGTGGTTTACTCCATTGACTTTACTGATGTCTTTGATAAGCTGATCTGTGGTGACAGTGATTTCGAAGAATGGTATGCCAGATCACCTGAGGGTAAGGATGGAATGTGTCTCTTTGGACACAAGGAAAAGTTCAAGAGAAGAAAGCAAGATGCCAAGTGTCTTGTTCACAAGTTGTTTGAGGACGTCAAGGTCATCGAGGAGAGTTGTGAGTGTTCGGAGGCCGATTACGAATGTTCTTTGGGTTTCTTGAAAGACTCTAAGGGAGAGTGTAAGCCTGATAGCAAGATCATTGCTGAGATGTTCTGTCAATCTAATGAGAAGAAGATCAAGTTACCAGTCATGCAAAAGATTCCAGGTTCTCTTTGTAAAGGAGGTTCTTGGTCCAAGGATGAAAAGATGGAGTTTGACTGTAAGAAAATTGTTGAAGAAGGAAAGAACTCTAATATTATGGTCAAGAGCCAGACTTTTGAAGGAGAAATTGCCCGGTTTTCTTATTTACTGGAAAGTGACAACACTACTTCAGCGAAGTTGGATGAGACTTTGTTGGTGAGAACCACACAAGGTACCGTTTATTATTCCTTCAACGGTGGAGAGAACTTCTACAAATTTGGCAGTTTGGATAGTGCTGATGACAACTTCATTGCACTTTACACGAACCCGTACTTCCCGGACAGTGTCTACTTAATTACGTCTAACTCGAAAATCTATCGTTCCACGAACAGGGGCGTAGATTTCACTGTTCACAAACTGCCATCTGATTTCAATGAATTCGGTTTGAAACTCTTGTCCTTCAACAAAGACGATCCTAACAAGTTCATCTGGTTTGGTGAGAAGAACTGTGACAACTTTTTCTCCAATGATTGCAAATCCCTGGCCTTCCATACTGAAGATGGTGGTGAGACATTTTACCCTCTTATCGAGGACATTAGGAACTGTTACTACGTCGGTACCTTCTTCGATGACAGCAAGTACGATGTCAATCCTAACCAAATCTTTTGTGAACAAAAAGTGAGAAACACCAAGTATCTTTCCTTAATCTCGTCGATCGATAACTTCCAGACGAAACAGGTTCTCTTTGACAAGATTGTCGGTATGGCTCTTAGTGGAGAATTTGTAGTAGTTGCTGCCATTGATAAGGATGAGGTGTCACTTGAAGCCCATGTCACTGTTGATGGTAAGGAATTTGCCGATGCCTTGTTCCCTCCAGATTTCCATGTCGGCCGTCAACAAGCCTACACCGTTATTGACTCCTCCACCAAGGCCTTACTTATTCATGTCACCACCAACTCAGCGAAAGACAAGGAATTCGGAACAATTCTCAAGTCCAATTCTAACGGTACCTCGTACGTCAAATCGATCGACTATGTCAACAGAGACAATTATGGTTACGTCGACTTTGAAAAGGTTGAAGGTTTGGAAGGTGTTTCTGTTATCAATGTTGTCTCCAATCCTAAGCAAGTACTTAAGGGGCAGGGCAAACATTTGAAAACTATGATCACACATAACGATGGAAGTGAATGGAACTATTTGGCTCCTCCTCCAATTGACTCCAAGGGTAAAGCTTATTCTTGTAAAGGTGGAAGCTTGGAGAAGTGTTCTTTGAATTTACACTCCTTTACCGAGCGTGTTGATTTGAGAGATACTTACTCTTCAGCTTCTGCCATTGGAATGTTGATTGGTGTTGGTAACGTTGGTGACCACTTGCTTTCAATGGAAAACAAACATCTGGCTACGTTTATGACCAAGGATGGAGGTATCACTTGGAAGGAAATCAAAAAGGGAAACTACATGTGGGAGTATGGTGACCAAGGTACAATTATTGTTCTTGCCCCTGCAGATGGAAAGCCAACTGATACTATCTCATATTCTTTGGATGAGGGTGATACTTGGAAAGATTTCAAGTTCTCTAAAGATCCTGTCACTATTCTTGACTTGACCACCGTTCCATCTAACACTGCTAGAAGATTCTTGATCTTTGCCAAGACCTCAAAGAATGTCGTTGAGGCTCTCACATTGGACTTCACCAATGTGCATCAAAGACAATGTACTCTTGACTTTGACAATCCTTCCAAGGATGACTTTGAATACTGGTCACCTAAACATCCATTCTTACTGGAGAATTGTTTATTTGGACACGAATCTATGTATTTGAGAAGAATCAGTTCTCATACTGACTGTTTTATTGGTGCTGCTCCTTTGAACAATGCCTACAAAGAAATAAGGAATTGTCAATGTACGAGAAAGGACTTCGAATGTGATTACAACTACCTGAAGGCCAGTGATGGTACCTGTAAATTGGTGGAAGGACTCACTCCTCCAGACCACAGTCTTGTCTGTTCAAAGGACCAGGACCTTACCGAGTATTGGGAACCTACTGGATACAGAAGAATCCCATTATCTACATGTGAGGGAGGTAAAGAATTGGACAAGTGGATCTCACATCCATGTCCTGGTAAGGAATCACAATACGATGAAGAACATAAGATTTCTGCCTTTGGTTTGTTCATGACTGTGTTCGTTCCGATTACTGTGTTCTTTGGTGCTGCTTGGTTTGTCTATGATAGAGGCATTCGTCGTAACGGAGGATTCTCCAGATTTGGACAGATCAGATTGGATGAAGACGACTTCCATCCAATTGAAAACAACAAAACTGATAAGGTTGTCAATGACATTGTAAAGGGATTTATCTTGGCTATCGGAGCTTTGATCACCTTGAGATCATTGGCTAGAGCCAAGATTATTGGGTTATTTACCAGAAGAAACAGATATGAGAGAGTTTTTGGACTGGATCATGACGGAATCTTGGATGATGATTCCCTTTTCAACTTCAACGACATCGACAATGACGAAGATGCTGCTGAGATTGACTCCTTTATCCAACAAGACGATGACGACTTTAATACGACAACCAGTGGACAGGAAATGTCTGGTGGCACGACCTTCAGCCTGAATGAAGACGACTTCCAATTGGAAGATGAAGAAGATGATGTGACAAATCAACGCATTTAGTCACCTCAAAAATTACTGTATATCTTATCTTATTTAAGAACTCGATTAGAATGTTCGTTATCTGTAAGAAAGTGAAGAGAAAAAAAACTCTGGCAACTGAAAAGTTAGAGATGAGCTTAACGATGGAGCCCGGTGACATTGATGTTCTTCGGGGTCAGCCGACAGTGGGTGAGTTGCAAAAGGTGCTATCGAAGTCATTCAGTAGTCGGTCGCAATCATTTGAGGGTGTCAATCTTATACTTGATAATGTGATACCGCTTTATGAAGATCTTCCCTCGGATGTACAGAAGGGCGTGATTGGCAAGTTGTCTAAAGTGATAGGAATTGAGGCGTTATTGGTGCGGATCAAGCAGTCTAAAGACAAAGATATGTTTAAGGGCTATGTTGGGATCTGTGATAAGGTACTCTCGAGTAAAGGGTTGGTGTTAGCTCTGGTTAAAGACTGTCAAAATGAAGCTCAATTGAGAGAAGTCAAGTCGTTGTTCTATGGATCTAAAATCCACAATACCTTGGCAAGATACTGTCAGGAGCATCAGATTGAGTCTGAATTGGCTATCAATGAGAAGTATGTGGAGAAAATGAAGGGAGAATTGTTGCTCTTACTGGACTCGGAGCTCGACAATTACAATACCATTGGCCAACTCTTACTCTCATTTTTGAGACTCAATGAAAAATCAGCAGCGTCCATCTTTGATCACTTATTGAACCCTGACAGATTGAGTAAGTTCGTGCTCATCTACCAGAACGGTAAGAGTCTGAAGAGAGCTTTGGTACAAAACGTCTTGAAGTACCTCAGTCACACAAATCATGACTTGAAAGTGCTTTATAGTTTGGACTTGGATGCCTCCGATTTCCAACATGTGGTGAATTACAATGATCCACGTCTTCTTCGAGGAATGGTGGACGCATCTAATGACGCTCAACTCTGGACTTTGTTTGGTCAAGTCTTACAAATGTGGGGGGATTTGGTCTATCTTAATAACACACCAATCACCTTACAAAGATCCCAGACGGATTTGCTTGTCTTCTTGATTCGTTCTATGGAACAGGATAAGTTGATGACCATTTCTCAAGAGGCTGTGTTTCTCAATTGCATCACCAACCGTATCTCTTCGGCTAGTCCACAAATAAGGTCGTTTGGGATGTTGATTGGTAATTTGGTATTTGCCAGGATGGGAAGGGACCCGATTTTCAAGATTGACGAAGAAATAGAGTTCCAAAAGTCTTATTTGGCTGGTTTGGATGATCAGAAGATGATGACGGTGGCTGATGTTGGTCAGATTGCTGATGATATCTCGAAGAAGGTTGTCATAGATTCAGACTCTGATGATGATGTAGTGGATTCGGATGATGAGGTGGAACATACTGGCAAACCTCAAAATCCCCTTTTCATCAAAGAATTGATCAGTTATATGAATGTTGACTCGCAAAAGGACAAACAAGCGTACGAGAAACGGAAGTTGGCCTTGTCTCATGGCCCTAAAATTATCTTGAGATCGAGCATTAAAAATCTCCGCTTCTACAACGAAAGCTTGATCTCCATGTATATAGGATTGACCAATACTTATGAGGACCGAGACTTTGATGATCTCAGACTCAAGTGTTTGATCAGTTGTTGTGCTAGAGATCCTGAAGAAGCCACCTCTGTTATCTTGAGATGTTTCATTGCTGGTGATTATTCCTTACAACAGAGATTGGTCCTCTTATCTACTCTTTCATTAGCTGCTCGGTACTTGCGGGGCTACGACGATGACCATTTCAAGGTGGACGACAAAGATATTCTGTTCAAGAGTAAGATGTTACCTGAACATTTGCATAACCAATTCCTCGGCTTAACTCCGATCACATCGCAAGTTGAGACCGGAATTATCGACGAGGTGATGTATGAAAACAGAGAAAAGATGATGGGCAATGCCAAATTGGTGAGAATCTCTGCTAAATTGACTAAACCTCAACGGAATGAGAACATTGTCAAACCTCGAATCAACAATTTCTTCCAAATCATTCCGTCCAAATTCTTCTTTCCTCTCACTACAGTATGGTATACTATTACACAGGATGGGATTATCAGTATGGGCAGTTTTAGTTCCGTCTTGGTGGCTCATTTCTTGAAGTCAATAGGGTTAATTCTCCATACAACTTTCCCTTCAGCTGCTAATATGTACGACATAGTGAAGGAGTCCTTGAACATCATCAATGGGGTCTTGGCTGGAAGTCAGCGACTTTCCTCGGGTGATGATGAACAAAATGGAGGTCTTTTAGTACTTGACTCTGTTTTGTTCATAGTTTTGGTGGTGCTCGATAATTGTAGTGAACAATTCTTAGCTAACTTCTTCTTGAACGAGTTAGTGACATTCAATGAATTCATAGTGAAGTTGATTAATGACAAAAATGAGGCCATTGCAGTGGATCCTAAGGTACTTCAAAAGGCTGTGACGGTGTCGTTGAGATTGAATGATTTCTTCTCCAGATTTGAAGCACAGGTAATGAGCATGGGTATGTAGGCTGTAGTGGTTATATAATATATAAGTAGGAATAAGAAGATGTGACCAAAGACCTGTAAAAGTCATCCGAATTAGCCAATTACATCTTATCTGCTCTTAGTAAGGTTAGATATTCCACACAGGCTTAGATTCCTGACCCCTCTTGTGATTCTTCACCTTCCCGGCCATACCGTACGCCGAGGGGGGTTTCCTTTTTCTGCATTGTTTTTATCTTCCTAGAATAGGTGCAAGGGAAAAATTAGAAGCAGGACTTTGCGGGATCTCTATTTTTTTTTTTTCTTTTTGAAAAAAGAATAAGAAGACAACACTTTTTTTGGCCCAACGAGGCAGTTCATTACAAGAGAGAATTAGTCAGCCTATAATCAATCTAGGTAGGATCGATAACAAATTGAGGGATAGAGATGACTACTTATGAGAAGATTGTGAAGGGAGCCACCAAATTGAAGTTGGCGGCGCCCAAGACCAAATACATTGAGCCGATCTTGATTGTGACCCACTCCGCCCGAGACACTCGGGATGACGATTTCAAGGTGATCATGAGGACATTGACTACTCGTCTTCAAGACAGTGCTTGGACAATTGTTTATAAATCGTTATTGGTTCTTCATATTATGATCAGAGAAGGGGAAGGTGATCTTACCTTGCAATTCTTATCTCTGCACCCAAAGATGCTCGAGTGTCGGAATGTAACGAGAACGACCTCCAATTTTGACTCGAAGGCCTTGAAGGCGTATTCGAAATACTTAACGGTGAGAGGAAAAGAGTATGCCTCGACCAAAGTAGATTACGTCAGAGATGAAAGAATGCACAATTCAGTCAGTAAATCACTGGAAGCCGGCGGCAGATTAAGAAAACTCTCGGTAGAGAAGGGAGTCTTGAGAGAAGTGGAAAGTGTCCAAAGACAGATCGATAGTTTATTGCTCTTCAAATTCCATGAGAATGAAGTGAACAACGATGTCATTTTAACGGGATTCAGAATGTTGGTTCATGATTTACTCTCCTTGTATCAATCCTTGAATGAGGGTGTAATCAACTTGTTGGAGCATTACTTCGAAATGAGCAAACCAGATGCGGAAAGAGCTCTTGATATTTATAAAGTGTTTGTCGAACAAACGAAGGATGTGGTTGCCTATTTAAGAGTCGCCAAGAGACTCGAGTACGCTACGAAGTTGCATGTGCCTACAATCAAACATGCCCCTACGGCTTTGGCCAATTCATTGGAAGAATATTTGGGCGATCCAAACTTTGAAATGAACAGAAGACAGTATTTGGCCGAGAAGGTCTCGGGTAACCCAAAGTCTGGCTCAAGTGCTAATTTGGTAAGAGACCAGCCTCAACAACAGCAGCAGCAACAGCCACAGCAGATTGTTCCTTTGGCACAGCAACCTGTTGCTGTAACGCAGACTGGCTTCAATCCATGGGGATTCAGTGGACAAACTGCTGGATTCACTCCTCAAATTCAAGCCGTTGCTCCACTTTTCCAGGCTCAGGCTCAACCTCAAGTACAGCCTCAGGTACAACCCCAGATGACTGCTCAGCCACAAATGGAACTGCCAAATCCATTCCTGCTGGCAATCCAACCACAACAGACAGCTCAGCCAATGCAGAGCCAGCCAATACAGAGCCAGCCTACTGGATCCACTCCAAATATGATACCAATTCAAAAGACAGGAATAACCGTTCAACTGAGCAATTTGGTGCCATTGAGAAGTGCCACCACTGGAGCTGCTAGTTCGCCAGCAGCTCAACAACCAGTGAATCCACAATCGACAGGATACTTCTCCCAGAGACCGACGTCGATGATCCTGCCTCTGTTCACAGGTGCCGGGTTCGGAGGATTCAGTGCACAACCTAATGTTATTCAACCTCAAGGTACCGGAAATCCTTTCCTCAACAACCAACCACAAAGTGCAGCCACCTTTAACGGTACTTCCACCCAACAACAACAAACACAACAGCCATTGAGACCTCAATATACATCCACTCAAACAACATTGAAGAGATCCAAGACCAATCCATTCGCTTTGGGCAACATTCCTGAGGGAGGAGAACCTCAACAGAAGGGAAGAGCAACTGATCTGACCACTAATCCTTTTGCCAGTCAAACTCCACAAACCAAGGCCATGCCTTTGGAAGTAATGCATACTGGAACGAACCCATTCAGAAATACGATGACGGGATCCGCTCCTCTTCGGCCACAACTGACTGCTGGAGGATTGGAGAACCTTCCTACGATTCCTGTTTTCCCAGAGACTCAACAACTGCTGAAGGAGAATCAATTGCAACAAAGTGCTAACTATCAATTGATGCAACAAAGACTGCAGTTACAACAACAACAGACAGGGTTCACTCAACAACAGACGGGATTTACTCAACAACCTACCGCGTTCACTCAGCAATTCACTGGAATGCCCCAACAGACCGGCTTCCCTCAACAAATGACACAACAGTTCAGTCAACAGTTCACCGGAGCCCCTCAACAGGTTCAAGTCCCAGGAGCTTTCCCTCAACAACAACCAATGGCAACCGGTAACCCATTTATGCAACTGCCCCAACAACAACAGCAACAAAATAACGGATACCATTACGATGGTCCAAGCTTAATTTAGACCTACATTTGTATTATATATTGAAACAAATATCTAGAGTAGGAGTCGTGCATTCGTCTATTTTTTCCCAAGGTGAACAATTCAAAACAAAAAAAAAAAAGTAGAGGAACTCTTCTCGATCAGTTGTATTGAAGATGTCATTTTTACAAGATGTCGTTACCAATAGCAAGTCCAAAGAGACTGCGGTTTCTGTTCAGCCTCGAGTAGCGAACTCCAGTGACGTAGGATTACTGGAATTACATAAGATGGCTCGGACACAGGCGGAGGCTCAGCGTCTGTCTGATCCCAACTTTTTCCTGAAGAACAATAAACGGAGTATTCCTGGTCATTTGATCAGGAGAAGTGCTCTTAAACTGGAGCAAGATCCTACTGAGGAGGAAGAGCTGGAGAATCTCCAGACGAATCTTTCCTCTCAACTGTCAAAGAAGGTGTTGAGTTCCTTTCAAAAGCTGCCCATTGCCAATGATGACATTTATGAGCTCAGTTTCACAGATGAAGGATCAGACGCTCCTCCTAAATTGTCGATCCATGATCTGAATTACGATGATAAGTTGGTTTTGTCCACCGATCTGGTGAAGAGAAATATGTCTGATCTGATCACCAAGGAACCAATGAACTTCAAGAATGCATTCAACTCCAATGTTAGAGGAGTTCTCACCACCAACTCTGCAATTGCCAGTTCCAAGACCGGATTGGAATCTAAAATACAAGGTCTGGCGTTTGGAACGA
This sequence comes from Nakazawaea siamensis, assembly GCA_030569775.1. Lineage (NCBI taxonomy): Eukaryota > Fungi > Ascomycota > Pichiomycetes > Alaninales > Pachysolenaceae > Nakazawaea > Nakazawaea siamensis. Next base: position 325,776 of record JAJMLT010000007.1, read on the forward strand.
ATTTTGTCAGCGAACCAGCAATGTCGAGAACACCAAAACAACAACCTAATCAAGTAGAATCACAAAGTATGGCAAGTAGTACACCGGCACCATTGACAGAGTCAGCCGTCTTGGTATTCGGATACGATGACCGTGTGTTCGATGACATCTTGGAGCATTTCAGTAAATACGGAAGAATATTGGAGGATTTCAAACTCTCCAACCACTTTGACATTGCCACATCGTCACCTCGTACTCCGATCAAATCACAACAAAAGAAGACGTACCCGATTTTCGTCGGTAAATCGTGGGTCAAATTGACTTACGATAACCCTACAAGTGCCATTAGAGCTTGTAGAGATAACGATCTGAAGGTAGATGGACATCCAGTCAGTGTCATCCCATATTCCAAAGAGGTGTTGGAGAAGTTCCTCAATGCCAAAATTAATGCCAATGACGATATCGGAGAAACATTGAGTAATTTGAACTTTGTTCGCTTGAACAAGATCCCAGGTGGATTTGAAACGATGTTACAAGATACTCCGATCATGGATCTGTCCAAGAGAAATCCTGACGTGGTAATAAATACCACTCTCAAGATGAAGAATGGGAAGGATTTGTTTGTCAATGTCACTAAGAAACCAGAGGCCAATGCTCTGAACGCCCAGGCAAATAACGGATTCCTCAAAAGAGCCAGTGATTTATTATTTGGTGGAAATGATATATAGATGCTATGTACTTATTAATGTCGTACTCGTGTGAGAATGGGCCAATATGGTTTTTGGAAAGGTTGACTGTCTAACAGTTCCTCTGGAGACTCCACAGTCTCTTGTTTAGTGTACAGCACTTTAGCGGCATTCATCATAAGCAGTATAGTGTTGTAATGTATATTGGAATCAATCTTTTCCAATTGTCGCCTCAACGTTCTATCTGAAGGCTCTAAGTCTTCATCGTGATGTCTCTTCATGTTTGTTGTAATACGCGTTTAACTCGGAGTACTTTTTTTTTTCTTTTCGAGATGACTTCATTCTTTGCTTAGGGAAAAAGGGAAAGTATTAATTTGTGTGGGGAGAGAGAGAAAGTATTATTCCTTTTCGAAAAAGACAACTCAATTCAGTATCGGCGGAGTGTTGTATTTATAGTATACCAACATGTCAAGAAGGTCATCTACACCTTTATTATCATCTCAGCTGACCGCTGCACCGGCGGATCTTTCCCATTTGATCAATGTTGCTAATCCCACGAGATCGCTATTATACATCCTTATATTGACAGTCACCTTAGGAGGGCTTCAATTGGCGTGGTCGACGGAGTTCTCCGAGGGGACTCCCTTTTTGTTATCTTTGGGTATATCGAAACAGACGTTGCTGCTTATTTGGATTGCTGGACCGTTATCCGGAACATTGGGTCAACCTATAGTGGGTATTTATTCGGACTTTTGTGATCTGAAGCTCGGAAGAAGAAGACCTTATATCATTGGCGGATGTATTGCCACGGCAATTTCCTTATGGTATCTTCCTCATTCGACTACCTTGGTCAATTGGATTTTTTATGGAGGTAAGGGCGATTTGGACCGAGTCAACCGTACCAGTGTACCGTTTGCCGCATTTGGTGTGTATTTATTGGATTTCTCTATTAGTGTTATCCAAGCTGCCTCAAGAGCATTTATCGTTGATTGTGTTCCAACGAGTCAACAAAATGTCGCCAATGCTTGGCTGGCTAGAATGATTGGAATCTTCAATATCATCGGCTTTTATCTCGGATCAATTGATTTGACCAAAGTGATGCCATCCTTCTTTGGTGACAACCAATTCAAGATGTTGGCATCCTTTGCGGCTATCTTTCTTTGTTTCTTCACCCTGTTAAGTTGTGCTTATATCAAAGAAAGGGATCCGAACACCGATATTGCCATTCAACTGGAACGTCTGAAGAAGGAACAGCAATTAGCGGAATTGGGGATCGAATCGCACCAATCCAAGAACATTCTCACCGTTTTGAAGTCGTTGACATTACAAACAGTCCATTCCATCTCCCGGTTACCACCACAGGTGGCCATTGTCTGTTATGCCGAGTTCTTTGCCTGGATCGGATACTTCCCCATGCTCTTCTACACCACTACCTATGTAGGTGAACTTTACTTGAAAGAGAATGGTAAGGATTGGAAACAAATGCCCGAAGGTCCAGATAAACAGCTGCTCATTGACGAAAGTACTAGACGTGGATCTTTGGCCTTACTCTTACATGCCATTGTGTCTCTTATAGTGGACTTGGTCTTACCTTTGATGATCAAACCAATGGAAGATGAAGCCAGAGATTTCCACCTGACTGGATACATGTTTGTGGATAAGTATGTCATGAGACCATACCATCGGTTCAAGATGTGGTTCATGCTGAATGCTCAAAGATTGTCGGTACGTAAAGTATGGATCCTTTCCCATGGTATCTTCATCTTTTGTATGTTCACGACTTTCTTCATCAGCAATTCAAGACAAGCCATTTGCATGTTTGCCTTGCTTGGTATACCCTGGGGAACCGCTCTTTGGGCTCCTTTCGTCTTGATCAGTGAAGAAATCAGTAGAATCAAAGACATCAAGACACAGAAGGCTGCAGACGATTATATAAGCACTTACTCCGAGACGTCGTCGGTGGCAACCACGGCTACAATACATCCGAGATTGGCTGCTAAATACGACAAGTTTGAGAACGAATCAGGGATCATTTTGGGGATCCACAACGTCTTCGTCGCAGCCCCACAAGTGATCAGTTCATTGATGAGCAGTTTATTATTTTGGCTCTTAAAAGATGAGGACAGTTTAGGATGGGTCTTCCGGTTCGGAGGACTCATGTGCGCAGGCGCATTATGGCTTAGTCTTTTGGTGAAGACGAAGGGAGAATTAGAGCTCGAAGATGAGCTGGAAGTGTTGAATGCTTGAGCATTGGCTGGGGGGTGTTTATTGTATAAAAAAAACATTTTGAAGGTTTTCGCTTAAATTGTCTGAAAAAAGTCGATCGCTTAATTTTTCCCTGATGCCAAATTTTTTTCTTTGCAGATGGGGGAGGTATATAAGAAAGTATTAATCCGATCGAGATCGCTTAGAAGGCAGAACAAAGAGATGATCAGAGTCAATTTGAGGAGATCTGTTGTGCCAGTTCTTGGTTTGAGTCTGCAAGTGTGCAGAAGAACTGTTGCACAGCTTGCTATTCCTAGTATTCCTAAGATCACCAATGAGCCCACTTTGGAGTTTGCCAAAGGGTCTGTTGAATGGGACATGTTAAAGGAGTCTATCTTGAAGACCACTGATAATGGCCCAATTCAAGTTCCATTGGTGATCAACGGAGAGAAGATTTTCGGTCAAGGTAGAGCTGTTAGTCAACAAGTCAATCCTGCTAATCATAAGCAAGTATTGGCTGAGGTCACTCAAGCCACTGAGGAAGATGTCAAGAAAGCCATTGCTGCTACTAAGCTGGCCAAGAAGGAATGGATGAATATGCCATTTGCTGATAGAGCTGCTATTTTCTTGAAACTGGCTGATTTGATCACCACCAAGTACAGATACCAAATGTTAGCTGCTACTATGTTGGGTCAAGGTAAGAATGTATTCCAAGCCGAGATTGATTGTATTACGGAGTTGGTCGACTTCTTGAGATTCAATGTTAAGTATCTGCAAGAATTGTATTCTCTGCAACCACTGGAGACTTCTCCGGGCGTTTGGAACAGAGCCGAATATAGACCTTTGGAAGGTTTTGTCTATGCTGTTACTCCATTCAACTTCACTGCTATTGCTGGTAACTTGGTTGGTGCTCCTGCCTTGATGGGTAATACTGTTGTTTGGAAGCCTTCTGCCACTGCTGTCTTGTCCAATTATGTCTTATTGAACATTTTGGAAGAAGCTGGTTTGCCAAAGGGTGTTGTCAATTTTATTCCAGGTGATCCTCAACAAATCACTGATCTTGTATTGGAGGACTACGAATTCAGTGCTTTACATTTCACTGGTTCCACCGACGTCTTCAAGTCCTTGTATTCCAAGATCTCTTCTAATTTGGTTGCTGACAAGTACAGGGATTTCCCTAGAATCGTTGGAGAAACTGGTGGGAAGAACTTCCACTTGATCCACAATTCTGCTCCTATCTTACATTCTGTCATGTCCAGTGTTAGAGGTGCTTTCGAATTCCAAGGTCAAAAATGTTCCGCTTTGTCCAGATTATACGTTCCTGAATCCATCTGGCCAGATTTCAACAAAGCCTTGGGTGAGATTTTGCCTTCTTTCCAACCAGCCAATTGTACCTCTGGAGAGGGGTTACATTCGATTATGGGACCAGTCATTCATGAACTGTCCTTTGACAAATTGAGTGGTGCCATTGAAGCTGCTAAGAACGACCCGGAATTGGAGATCATTCAAGGTGGTAAGTACGACAAGACCAGCGGATTTTTCGTTCAACCAACCGTCATCAGAACCACCAATCCAGATCATGCATTCTTGAAGCAGGAATTCTTCGGTCCAATTTTGACCATTTATGTGTATCCAGATCTGAGTTACGAGAAGATCTTAAACACCATCGACACCACTAATAAGTACGGTTTAACCGGATCCGTCTTTGCCAGTGACAGAAATGCCATCAGCTTACTGGAAGAGAAGTTGAGATACAGTGCAGGAAACTTCTACATTAACGACAAATGTACGGGAGCCGTTGTGGGACAGCAATGGTTCGGAGGTGCAAGAATGAGTGGTACCAATGATAAGGCTGGTAGTGGTAACATCTTGAACAGATTTGTCAGTGTCAGAAATATCAAAGAAAATTTCTACGAATTGAAGGACTTCAAGTATCCTTCCAACTTTATGTGATATATAAGAGCAGAGAGAAAAAAAAAAAAATAAGTAAAGCTAACAAAAGTACTAATAATAATGAATCATTTAACACAATGAGTAACATACATCCAGTAGAATTGATCACCCAAGAAGTGATAGAACAACCATTGGAATCATTGGGATTACAAATCAATAAACTTTACGAATCACAATTGCTCATATTGAACTTGTTACAAGGATTCGAACAGAAGCTATCTTACTACCAACAGGTCTCGGCTGATAAACAACAATCCAGTGCAATGTTGATCAAAACCTATAATGATAGAGTCTACTACTTGAAACTCAAATTGATGAAAATAAATAAAATCTTGGACCTGTCAAATAAAAGAATCGACAAGTTCATCAACTCTGTATAATATCCTATAAGAAAGACTATTACGTAATCGGGCGTTACAAGGCATTTGAAAAAAAAATTTGTTAGAGCACTCTTTCTCTTTAACTCTCTCTCGAGATAAGATAAAAAAAAAAAAGGAAGTAGTTGGAGGATTAATAAAAAAACATAGACCGGGCCGTAAGGATGACAGGAGGAGCTGAGAAGCATTATATGGATTCGCCTGGGTCTGATGGGTCTAGTAGTAAGCGGGCAGATACTGGTATTACACGATTATCTCGGGCTCCGGTGGTTTGTCAGAGATGTCGGAAGAGGAAAGTGGTAAGTAGCGGTTAACGGAAGGGTATAACAGAGTCTAAGTCCGAAAGATATACTAATGAAATTTTTGCTAGAAATGTGATCAGAAGTTTCCCAAATGTACTCGGTGTGTACGAGCCAATGCGGAATGTGTTGGGATAGACAGTGCCACTGGGCGGGAGGTTCCCAGAAGCTATCTCGTTCACTTGGAGGATCGGATACTGATGTTAGAATCGAAGCTTTTGAGTCGGGGGATCGATCCAGATTCCTCGGAAAGTGGGGGAGCCTCGGGTATATTGATCAAAGAAGAGATGTCGATGTCTACACCGGGCAGTGCAGACATGGAGGATCTGCGAAGTTCGATGATGGCTCGTGTATCGAGTGCTACTACAGAGTCTTCATCGAAGGCTCCCGATTCATATCTTGGCGATTCCTCTTTGGGAATTTCGTTTGCCAAATTGATGTTCACTGCAGTTAATTTCAAGCAGACTGACATTACAGAAGATCCCTCTTTCCAACCAATGATCGACTCTTCCAATTTGAAGAACAAACAATCGAGTGCCGTACCGGTGATGCTTCCGCCGAAGATGCAAGCAGAGAGAATGTTGGAGATTTATTTTGCTCAATCGAATGCTCAATTGCCCATTCTTCATAGAGAGGAGTTCATTCTGAAATATTTCGAGCCCATTTACGGCTCCCTTTCTCCTAATGTGTCATTGGCTTCTAATTACTCTTCCATTAATACCACCACTTTACATATGAACATTGACGAGAGGGAAACATGGTTTTACCAGGTGAAGACTGCCGTTGAAGCCGGTGATACAAAGAAACTCAAACCGGCTCCACGGTTCCACAAACCGTTGTTCTTCTTGAATATCATCTTCGCCATTGCTTCATCAATCCACCACCTCGAATACCCAGTCAAACTCTCTGACGGATTCAGACGTCTGGCTATGAAACACGTCCAACAGGTTTATAGATCTTCTGATAAGCTCGAAGCACTTCAAGGAGTATTGCTCTTGGCTTCTTACGGAATAATGAGACCCTCCGAACCCGGTGTCTGGTACACCATCGGGTCACTGCTTAGAGCTTGTGTTGATTTGGGCTTGCATAATGAAGATGGTATTAACAAGAAGGGCGTGGTACAAGATCCCTTTGTCATCGATATGAGACGAAGATTGTTCTGGTGTACGTATAGTTTGGATAGACAGGTGTGTTTCTATTTGGGGAGACCGTTTGGTATTCCAGAAGAAGCAATCAGTACAAGATTCCCCTCGGAGTTGGATGATGCCTCTATTGTTCCAAGTGGGACGGGGACGAAGGATTATAGTGATATGATATCGACTCAACCTTCCTATAAAATTGTTGCTACTGCAATGTTCAAGATCAGAAAGTTACAACTGGAAGCTCAACGCATTTTGTATGAGAACAGCGAATTACCAAGACAGTACAAGAATCTTGACGATTGGAAGGCCGATTATACCAGGAGATTGAACAGTTGGAAGTTGACGGCTCCTAATGACTTACGTAAAATGAACTGTGACTTCAATTTGGTGTTCTTCAACTTGAATTACAACCACACCAGATTGATCTTACATGGACTTTCGCCTAGAAACTTGAAACTTTCCATCGAAGATTTCTTGACCGTGGCCGATGCTTCGAAAGAGGTCATCAAGAGTTACAAGACCTTGCTCGAACTCAGAAGGATTAATTATACATGGGTAGCGGTTCATAACTTGTTCATGGCTGGTACTTCCTACTTGTACTCTCTCTACCATTGTCAAGAGGTTTCTATTCAGACGTCAGTGGAACAGGTGAAAGCTTATACTTTTGATTGTATCAAGGTATTGAACTCCCTTGTTGATCGGTGTGATGCAGCTATTCATTGTCGCAAGACCTACGAGATCTTGGCTCTGGCCGTGATCAGATTGAAGTACGATCCAGTCTTCAAAATGCCAAACGGGTCATCTCTGATCGCAATGCCTCAAGAACTGCAATTGGGTAATCTGCATTTGAGTCATTTGGTGGAGAATCTAGACAGATCTACCGACGTCTTCTCAAAGAATGTCGACGTTTCCCCAGGTGAGGAACCTGTCAGATCGTATGTGAAGAACGAATTCAATGATCTCAAAATCCCTTCCACGAAACTCGTTGCCGATGAACCAAATTACCAAGCTCAATATACCAATGTTCTCGTCGAATCACGTGATTCTGCTCCACCACCGCCTGGAGCCACTAATGAAGAATGGCTTTCCAATTCTTATGATTTGGATCAATTCTTCAAGGAACTTGAGACTACTGCGCCTTTCTCGCCATCCAATTCTTCAAGGTCCAATTCTAATTCCGTGACTGACAGTGGATCTAGAAACGTTTCACCTAAGGTGGCCTATTCCAAACCACAAGTCATGCCACCGCCAATCAGTAGAACAACTTCCAATAACGGCAACAAAAAGTTCCCGTCCACCAGGGAAGGACAACGGATCTACAATATGATCTTCCAGGTACCAGACGAGGCCATTTGGGAACAGTTCTTCAACAGAGGCAACTTCTCTAACGAGTCACCATAGCGACACTTTGTAGTAAATCCAAATTTTCCTGCTTATTGAGCCATTTCAAATCGCCATCCACATGTAGTATTTCCACGACCTGGAAAGTTTTGCTTTCATGGAAACAATCTATCTTTACAATGTCTCCCTTCCTTAAGAAGGGCGGACGCAGCGGTAACTTGAGAGTGATCACCTGATCCAGTCCTTTCAAAGATTGTACTCGCACACTATCGGTATTGAGACGTATTACTTGACAGATTAATTGAAACCGTTGTGAATTGGAGGCCAGTTGTAAGTCATCGAAGTCAATGATGAACTGTGACATGGCGCGTCTGGTTATCGTATGGTTATCTTTAGGCTTTCTATTTTTTTTTTCTCTCTGAGTAAATTTTTCAGATGAGATGAGCAGGATGTTGAGGTTGATTAGAAGGTACCACAACGAGGTCTTCAGGGAAGGAGATTTATGTTTGATCAGACAAGTGAATAGACCTGATCGTAAATGGCTTACCAAGCCTTTGGTGTCCGGTTTTTCACAGCCAACCAACCGTGGCGATATCAGTCATGACGATATCATTGGAGCCTATCCTCGGTCTAAGACTGTGGTGACTTCGAACAGTTTGAAATACGCTATCACAAGACCCACTTTAGAAGAGTTCATTGAGATGAGTGATAGAGATGCACAGCCTATTTATTCCCAAGATGCGGTGAATATAGTCAATTTGGCAGATCTCCATGTCGACTTCCCAGAAGTGAAGGAAGGGAAAGTGGTGGATTGTGCACATTATTTGGAAGCTGGAACAGGGCATGGATCTCTTACCTTAGCCATTGCTAGAGCCATTCATCCCGCCAATTGTTTTCTGAAAGAAGATCCAGCCATGCGTGGTGCTGTGTTACATACTATTGATAATAGAGAGCAGCATTCAAAGAGAGGACAGAAGAATGTCTCTTTATTCGCTAGAGGAATGTACGAGGTGGATGTCGATTTTGAAGTAGCTGAATCTCCGAGTGATTGGGTTCAGAACAGCCAATTTGCCGGTACACAGTTCTTGAGTGGAGTCTTCTTAGATATGCCAAGTATGGGTGAGGAGTTCCTGGTTCTTCTGAAACACATGCTTCCTAATTCCCCATTGGTGGTCTTTGCTCCTTCAGTGACGCAGATCTTGGATATAGTCAAATTAGCGCAGCTGAACAAAGACGACTTCAAGCTCACTTTCGTCAAATGTGTCGAATTGGCTACCGGAGGAATGAAAGAATGGGATTTGAGAAGTACCTTGATTAGAGCCACCGGAGAAATGGGAGATGTAGCTAGACCTAAAGTGGGCATCAAAGTAGTGGGAGGAGGATTCGTAGGAGTATTTAGAAAATACGGTGACTTCACTTAATATACCAAGACAATCCTATATGACTATAAAAACACAAATTAAACCAATGCTAAGTTTCAAGCTCTAGCAGCACTTCTCTTCTTCTTATTCTTCAACAGAATCTTAACAGTCTCTCTTTGTTCTTCCTCTTCCTCACTGTCAAGTTCCATGGCATCGCTCTCTTCTTCTTCCTCAGACTCAACATCCATGTTAGCAGCCTTGGCCAGTTTCTTCTCCAGTTTCAATCTCAATTCGACATCTCTCATCTTCAACAATTCTGGGTTAGACTCTACCAATTTCTTGTCGGCAGCCAAGGCTCTTTCCTTGTTACCTCTCATTCTGTTCTTGTAGAAGGCTCTTTCTCTTCTCAGTCTGATCTCTTCTATTCTGGCCATAGCCTTCAATGTCTCAGCGACAGTCTCTCTATTATATCTTACAGGAACGTTTCTTCTGGCACCGAAAGTCAATGTCGAATCAACCGCCAATTCCTTACCAGCTGCCTTTCTAAACAGTTTAGTCCACTTCAACTTTCTTGGGTTTCTACGTTGCTTGAACAGTTTGTGACATTTGGAACGACAGAATCTAAATTCCTTGGCGTCGTTACGTACAAACATCATACCATGACCAGGGTAGACTGGAGATGAACAGAAGTGACAAGCGTATACTCTCATGCTGTGATGTCTTTACTTAACTGCTTTAAAATTTTTTTTAAAAATTTTTTTTCTAGGAGATGAGCTTTTTTGTAGTGTGAGAAAGATCAAATTGGAAGGGGCGAACGAGATACTTGGACTTAGAAGTATCTCAAGGCTATGACTACGGCCTAAATTAAGATCTTGAGACTTCACTGACCCATAAGCAAACAATCGTCTATTCAAAATCTCTTGGGCCTTTTTGAAACAGCTTCCTCTACCTTACAGCCTTATCTACTTTTGTAGTTTGCATTTTTCTCGGAAGTTGAAAAAAAAGCAAATTTTTGAAAGTGATCACTCAACCACTAAGTATGTCTCGAACAGATTTTGAAATCCCAACGTTGCCTATTCCAGGGGAAAACAACTCACAACAACAAACGTACTACCAACCGGTACTGCAGGCTCCTGAACCTGTCAAGAAGGATACTATGGAGCAGTACTTTGACATCCTGTACAACTATGCATCGGAGCACCCAGTGATAACCTTCCTCGGTGTTGGAGCAGCTGCTTACATGGCAGGTTCCTTCTTCAAGAAACCTCAACCGGGAATAGGAGGCAAGGCCTTTTACAAAGGTGGTTTCGGTCCGAAGATGACTGCCAAGGAAGCCTTACAAATCTTGAACTTGAGAGAGACAAATTTGACTAAGAAGAAGTTGAAAGACACCCATAGAAAAATCATGTTGTTGAACCATCCAGATAAGGGAGGGTCTCCATTCTTGGCTACCAAGATCAACGAAGCAAAGGATTTCTTGGAGAAGAGAGGTGGTTTGAAATAGATCCCTGTATATATAATTATAATTCAACTCTTTGTAACCAGTCGATGAACTTCCTTGAATCTGGTACTTTCGATCCCGATCCGATTTGCAATGAGTGCAATCAAAAATCCATCCAAATCCTCGGGGATATCCACCTCGCCCACACTGTCGTTATACATATTATACAAGTCATCATCTTTCACGGCACGATCTGTCAAATCAGGGGTGAAAATATCGTACACTCTCCTCTTCGCTACGTTGGTTTCTTCCTTCTGGACGAACCGACAAAGCAGAACCAAATAGTCGTTGACCTGATCCTCAGTCCAATCGATGATGTCATCGGGTTCCACTCCAGTATCAATCACCATATCAGGGATCCTCTTAAGTATTAAGAGCCATTTCATGAACAGGGTCTTATCCTTCAACAGAAAGACTTTAATACCTTCCACACACAAAGCCAGCACTTTGAGCTCCGGTACTTTCTTGTAATCCCTTCCGGTGATATAGTTCCACTTCAATTTCTTATTCACCACGATATTTTCAATCGTCTTGGCCACTTCAAATGGAAGCTTTAACTCCAACACCATCCTATAAATATAGAGCACATAATTGAAAGGATGTTCTCCACCATAAAGTTTCAGTCCCAACAAAATGCTAATGTACAATTCTCCCTGATTGGGGTACGTCATATGATTGAGCGCTCTATCGTAATGAAGCGGTAATGTCTTCATCATATCACGCGGGATCACTTCCAGCGCTGTCATGAGGGGAAACTCATTGAGTAAGATAAGCTTGTAAAAGTCACTCATAAACACCGGAGCCCCGATCCGAAGACACAGATAATATACAATTTGAACCGAGTCCGAAATCCTCGGACTCAGATCGTACTTGAAAACGCCATCCTTATAAAGATGATGCTTCAAATAAAGAAGCCAACAATTCTTCACACTGTTCATAAGTTCCGCTTCGTCAATGTCGAAACGTCGCACTATGGCCTCCGCTTGTTTACGTAATAAAATCTGATACACCTCCAAACATCGTATACGACCACGTAAACCGTATAATCTGCCTTCTTCTTCCTTTGACTGTGTAAGTTGTGTAGCGTTTTGAGAAGGGATGTTTAACCTTCTCGTAACAACAAAGTTATCATCATCTTCATCGTTGAATTCGATGTCATCTTCTTGCACATGCCCATATTGACACACCTTACGACCATCCAAGGTCCGAAATAACCGCGAATGACAATTCTCGATCCCACATGGTGGCCCTCTTAACCAGGTCGTGCTCATCGAGAAGGCATAATATACTAAGAAAAAAAAAAAAGCGTTAAAAATTATTCCTATCTATTATTAAATATCGTATCAACTTCATATCAATCATAAATGTGATGTGTAAGTAATTTGGTCTTCCAACTTTGATTTCAACAGTTGTTTGAACTCGACGAGTTCTTGTGGTAATTCAACGTAATAATTATCCAAGTCATTCAATTCATTGTAGATCCGTGATTGATAGTACTTCAACTTTGGTACTATCAGTTCATCTTTACAGTCCCACATGGACTTCAACACTTTGTAAATTCCGTAGAAATTATCCGACGTCAATCTATAATTGTCACAACACTTCTTGAAGAACTTCGATCTGACCAACAATGGAAAGATCTCCTCAGGCATGACATTAACCATAGTCGATAAGTAATCATTGTGATTACCTCTTTGCTTATGTCCTTGATCAACAACGAAATTGCAAATGAACTCAGGACTCTGTCCGGTTTGGGTCATGTATTGCACAATAAGTGAACTGGTCTCGTTCCACAACACAATATGTTTCAACATGGTCTCCTTGATCATCCTAACAGGGTTCAATTCAGTGGAAGTCAACGACAACTCCAACACCTTGTTGATGATCTGGTCGACATTCAAAGGAGCCGATTCCAAAGTCAACGACAACAAGTCCTTGGAATTGTTGAACGTCTCGAAGTCGGCTCTTACTACGGCATAATTCCAGAATCTGAGTAAAGCCGTTTGATTACCAGTTGAAAGACAATTCTGCATAATGACGAAAAGAGTAGACATTGGGACTTCTGGCACCCATGGAATGGAGTCAAATCTCTCGAAAGCCTTTTGTGTCTTTGGGATGTCATAATATGAAAGAGTGCTCAAGTAAGCAGAGATCAATCCAGGAGCATGAGTTTCAAAGGTAGAATGTGACTGGAGTTCAGTCAAGACTTGGTCAAGAACAAAAGCTGCACCATCGACATTGCCCAGCAATATCAATCTTCTGATGTACAACTCGTATACTTGGAATTGGTGACCGAGTAACGATTCGTCCTCTTTGGCAACTTGTTTGAACATATTGAAAACCTCAGAGAAGTCCTTCTCATCCGACGAACTCTTCATGAAGTAGATGTAAAACATGATATTGGACTTACCCAACTTCTGAAGCATCAACTCTTTCAATTGATGGAAATCTTGGGTCAATGGGGCATTTTGGAAGATGGAGCAACACGAAAGATACAACTCGTAGAAATGAGCATCGAGCTCAACACTTTCATGGTCGCAAACATCAAACAATTGCTTTCCCACTTGGAAGTATTGGAATCCTTGTTGAACGTTCTTCAATTCCATCAGAGCACTCAAAGCCCCTTGGAAAAGTGCAGACATGACTGTTTGGTAAGTAGAAGCATCTGGCTTAACAGCATTGTTCAACATGTGTGAGTAGACGTTAAGCAAGTTAGTCAAAGACTCTTCCAATGATTCTCCAGTGTTGTTTCTCAACACAAGAGAACCCAAAGTCAGGTTGTATACCAGTGTTGTTGGAACAATACCTTGACCTATTAAAAAGTTGAAGTTGGCTAACATTTCATTGAACTTGCCCAGTTCCGCTAACGACTCAAAGAGTTCTACTTGTCTGACAGGGTCCGTGAAATCAATCGACTCCTCAGTAGTGTCAACTTTCTGCAGATCAGTTTCTGGTCTTTTAAGTTGTTCTGTCGTCAAGACATTATCAGCTTGACTGGTCTTCAAGGAGAACACAGACTCAGTGGAGGGGTTTCTCGAGGTGGTATGTTCCGTGTAATATCTCTTTTGATTCAACAAAGAGACCGGATCAATAGAACCTGTCATTCTCCAAGAACTTGAAAACCAGATCCCGCCTCCGATCGGTCTTTGAAATTGAGACTTCGATTGAGATTGCTCTTCTCTATGATGAATTGGTTCTTCTTCTGGTTCGATGTGGGCAAATTCCGGGTCAAAGATCGGACCCAGATCTTTCATGCCAACAGTGGAACAACGAGGAGAAACAATCGAGTTGAAGTCTTTGACCCGCTTGTACCCGCGAGCAACATCATCGAAGAGCTCTAAAGTACCTTTATAGTTCCAATATTCATTATTTTGGAAGAAATCCTTGCGCGTATGATAGGACGACCTACTCCGACCAGCCCGATGTTCCCAACGGGCAGCACGATTATGGTGACGATGCCTATGAAATCTCCGATGGTAGAGAGACTTGCGGCATTTGCAGGCGGACTGAGTATATTGTCTCAGTTGGGAGGGACAAAACTCTGCCAACCGATCAAGAATATACGTCCTGAGCAGCAGTACGTCGTGACACAACATACTTGCTTGTTGATATAATTAAAAAGACAACACTCTGCGCTATTTAAATTTTTTATATTCACTTCTCGCAAAAGTCGGATTTAGCTTTTAAGGGAGTGCAGTTTTTTTTCTCGTTCTCGTTTAAGCAAGAGGGCTGCTATTTTGAGCCGCACGGCGGTTAAGGAGACTGATCTGAAAGAGGTGGGCCATCTTAGTGGGCCATCTGTAGGCGTGCCCCTGTAAGGATTGGATGGAAGTGAAGAAATGAAGGTGTAATAGTAGTTATAAAATTAATCTATAGAGAAGACTAAAATAAAGATGGACTTATAGTAGCCATAGGCCTATATCCACCCATACTTGGTACAGCCAGACACGACTCTTACTACGTTCTCCTCTATTTTTTGTTAGTAAGGATTTTACTAGTGTATTTTTTGTTTTGTTTTCTTTTCGGGATTTTTTAACCTTTTTTTTTCCTTTACTTGTTCCAGTATTACAAGTTAAAGGTTGTCGGTCATAAGATTGAGTTAACCAATTGAAGGATCTGGACTCGAAATTAACGAATACCACCATTCAGAAAGATGGATCAGAATGGAGTTAGTCAGATTGTGGGGGCGCTTGAGATGATCCACTCCCCCAGGTCCTCTAATGAGCAACGTCGTCAGGCGCAATCAGTGAGTATATCAAAATATTGGCGTTTGACCTGGTTACTAACAATTGATCAATGACAGTTTTTGGAGAGTATAAAGCAACATAATGAGTCGCCATTTTGGGGCTATCAATTGGCGGTACCCGATAATCAGTACGATTTCATAGTTAGACATTTTGGGTTGAGTTTACTTCAGTCTGCTATATCGCGAAACTATTCCAATTTCGACTTACAAAAACAATTACTGATTCGCAATTGGGTCGTCGAATTGCTGTCCAAGGTGACTCCAAAGGATCCCCATTACATAAAGGAGAAGATTGCATTTTTGTGGGCCGATATCGCCAAGAGGTGTTGGGGTAACGCCTTGAGAAATACCAAATATCAGAAGGATTCCTCGATATCGGAACAAGAGTTATTGGAGAGTTGGAGTTCTTTGGATAAGGATTTGTATTCCTTATGGAACAACAACGAATCCTCAAGAGAGTTGTCCTTGATAATATTCAGGACTCTCTTTGAAGATATCTATCTTTTAGAAGATCCAATTGCTTCCTCTAGATCACGTGAATTGACATCCTTGTGTCCGGAAGTTGTCACCTCTCAAAAAATATTGAATGTCAAGTATGAACCAAATGAACAATTGGGTATGTTCAGACATTCCGATCAGGGTTGGTTGGACATTTGGTCGTCTTATATGGCTGAGTCATTCAAACTGATCGAATCGGGTCAAAATAAAGTATTTGTCATCAGAATTCTTCAAACCTTAAAGACGTGTTTACAATGGGTCTTACCTTTAGCCATCAGAGATACTCAAATCTTCAGTAGACTTACACAATGTTTCATGTATGACGGCGATGTCACGATACGGACTTTGGCTACCGAATGTTTGCATGCCCTCTTGACGAGAAATTTCTCGAACGAAGATGATTTCAATGAACTTCCAGCGGCTATTTTCACCTCCGATGGTATCAAAATGTTGTCCCAAGTTTACAATTCGATCAAATTGGATGCCGAAGACATAGACGATCAACAATACTCCTTGACAAAGAAAGTGGTGGAAATGATCGTCGGGTTGACGGAATATTTGTACGAATCGAGATCCTCCAAAATAGCATTCCCTCTTCCAGAGAGTTCGGATTTGACGGGTTATTTGAACTTGGTATTACAAACAACGAGTCATGAGTCTTTAATAGTCAGTGGTTTGAGTCTTCAATTCTGGTGTACGTCGTTAAGATTGGATGGTGTTGCCTCGACACCACATTTCGAACAACTGCTTCCGAAATTGTTGGAGATCGCTGCTAATAGACTTCTAAACTATGAGGATTTCCCAGATGAAGTGCCAGTGAAACAATTCTTGGAGACGGACTTTGAAGAGAACTCGGATGCCCTTGTGTTTTTGTCCAACTATCGGAAGATGATGGACGATATTGTCCGTATCACGATTTGTCATAAACCTGCTGAGGGACTTGTTTGGCTTGAGAATAGATTGGAGCAGTTCTTTTCCTCCAATATGGGTCAAAGAACTCTTACCGAGGCTCATTTACAATACAAGGGCGAGAATCTGGATAGTTACTTGTATGGGTATTCTCAGTTTGTCTTGA
This sequence comes from Nakazawaea siamensis, assembly GCA_030569775.1. Lineage (NCBI taxonomy): Eukaryota > Fungi > Ascomycota > Pichiomycetes > Alaninales > Pachysolenaceae > Nakazawaea > Nakazawaea siamensis. The sequence goes on from JAJMLT010000007.1 coordinate 342,439, forward strand.
TTGAGGCCTGTGTAAGGGGTGTTTCCAGATGGCAGATCTGGTATGAAGATTCGGAACCTGATAAAGCCGAGAAGTCAGAGTACTTACATAAGCTTGTTGAGTCTTTATGTGAGAAATTACTCATGCTACAAATCAAGGACCCATTGTTGTTACGTAAACAGGTTCAAACACTCGTTCAATTTGCACCACTTTTGAAGGACAAATCTAACAACTTGATGTTCAGAGTTTTGGAGAAGGTGATTACTTCATGTACCTATGAATTTCCAGAGAATGCCACTGATGAAGAAAGAGAAGATGTCCGGGATTTGAGAACCAGTTGTGGTACAGAGTTGAACAGATTACTGTACTTGATGCCAGAGTCTTTGAAGGTGATCTTGAACGATTTAGAAGTTGTCATTGGAAGAATTCTTTCTTCTGATAAAGTGACGGAACATGAAGCCGTCGCTTTTAAGTCCTTCTTATTAGTCGTTTCTCAAAGATCTTCCATCGATAACAAGGTTGAAAGATTCAGTAAGATTGTTGACTCTGAGATTGCAGCTTGGTCAGATCCAAAGACCGAGAAGGGTTTATTAGAATTACCATGGTTCATGGAAAGATTGGGTATTGTGAAGATTGCCGAATATTTCCAGAGTAGGGGTATTACAGCCGATACTAATTTACTTACAGCTCAAATGGATGATGCTGGTAGAAATTTGAAGACTGAGTTGAAGAATCATTGGTCATCTGTATTCCCTATCAGAGCAACAAGAATCTTCATCCAATACAGTATCGAGAAGTTACCACACGATTCCGAAGAATATTTGAACTTGTTGAAGCTTTGGAAACCTCGTGTGCAACCAATCTTGCCTCACATCTTACAATTAATTGCTCAAATCCAACTGTATCATAATCCAGCCAACTGGGCTGATCTTCCTATTGAGGTTCAGAGCTTTGTCAAAGAGACTTGTACGGAGCGTTTCTGGCAACAAGGTGTCTCGATCCAATCGAAGGATTCCTTTGTTGAAGAAAGTGTCAAGCTGATGCATACTTTGAGGGACTTTGCCGATAGTGTTGGTCATATTGTCAGATACACTAGAGAGTATGCTTATTTGACTATTGGCTCTATTTCTGAATTGGAGGAGACCTTTTACGAGGTTCCAAATATGGCTACTCAGTTATGGAACTCTGTAGCTGGTGAACCTGTGGGTATCTCCTTACATTCGTGGAGACATTTGATCAACTTGGTGTTGAGAAACGTGATCAAGAATTGTCCTATTAAGTTCATCGATACCTTCATGGCGGAGTTCTTGCCAAAGATATTGACTACCATTGACATGCTCTTGTTGAGTAAGTGGGAACAGATTGTAATGAAGGGATTGCAATTAGAAGGTAATGAGGACGACCAAACGTTGTCTGAGGAGATGATGGAAGAACACTTGTTGAGACAATTGACTGCCGTCGTTGACAGAATGTTGATCGACCTTGTGGGACAGTTGGGTCATAATAAGTTGAACGAGAGACAAGTTGCCACTCGTAAGCTCATTTGCTCCAATCCTCAAATCTTAGGTGCCTTCTTAGCTCTTCTGAATCATATCATCATGTTCAGAGATACTAGATGCTCTTACAATGCTATTTTAATTTTGAGAAACATCATTGGTGAAGTTTTGAACAAAGATGACCAAGTTGACAATTGGATTACCGAGAATTACATTAAATCTTTGGTCTCTATCATCAAGGATCCATTCTTCAGTGACTGTCACTCAGAAGCTGGTTATTTATTGACCACTATCTATACAACCTTGAGAAAGAAGTCGAAGTATCCTCAGGAATACTTGGCTCAATTATTACAAATCTCTGACCCTCAAAACATTGTTGTGTTGGAGGATCTTATTGCTCAAGCATCTTCTATTAGAGCCCAGAAAGTTGTCATGGTTTCCTTTGTCTCCGACGATGGACTGTTGGCCGGAAACAGCTCGAACGGTAACGGTAGAACCAAGAATTTGGAAGAAGCTAGAAAGAAGAAAACCGACAACAAAAACGTCGAGGATTTCAGTGGGCTTACTAGTTTGTTCGGTGAAGATTGAACAAGATCATTCTATTGGCTTTCACACGCACATACATATACATAAATCATGATTCCAATATATAGATCTGAGAATATCATTTACATCCGTGCATTAACCTGTTCTTTGGGAAGGAGTAACCGGCATCCTTCCACGACGTTAAGTTGGAATTCAGATAAGCATTCTCATGTTTCTCGATATATCCCACCGTCGGATAATCCTGAGGATCGCATGTAACGCTTGAGCGTCCCTTTGGTTGGTATATCCGAATATAGTCAATTTCAAGAGTGGCTGGAAAGTCCAAAGTAGTCCATTGAATATCGGACCAAGCATAAGATAAACCAAGGTTAAATACGACCGACATTGGCTCCTTGGAAATTTCTCTCCAGTTGATGTTTCCTTCTGGATGTAACATTGACCCTTTGATTTCAAAGGTCTTTTCATCTCCAACACCAAAGGAGATGTAATTGTCTTCGTGTTTTTGATCACTACGGAATTCGGCACTGAATGTTTGAAAGTGCAGATGTGTGTTCCTTGATTCCCTATCCCGTTTCTGGTCGTAGAACTTTTCAAACCAGGTTTCGTTCAATGTAGTCAATACTGAGACAGCTTCTTGTTGTGGGGTACCAACATAACTGTTCATGTACGATGTTGACTTGTTAAAAATTGCCATATGATTGTAATCTGGAAGCCACCAGGGATCGAATGGTGCCATTTGTAAAGTCTGTGCAACTGTAGCAAGATCATCGGTGAACGCACCTTCGAGAATATCTATTTCCGGTGCTCCTCTTCCAGTTCCTCTATTAGGATGATCTTGACGTTTGCAAGTACAAGAGTTCAATCGTTGTCCAGGAAGACTGGATAACCCATCTGGTGAACTTTGATTGGGGGTTATTCCAGCATCACAACTTTGGTATGTATATGGCCAAATACCATCCGTTGTAGCCATATACCCCGGTCTAGCCAAATTTCCCAACGACCATATACCAGGCCAGAACCCTTTACTATGAAATGATCCAGGTAATCTTGCTGAGACTTCTATCAATCCCTGGGTGAAACACATTTTATTCCAGGATTGTAGCATACCTGAACGATAGTACAAGTTGTGATTCTTCATTGCGTCTATTTTAATGTTCAAGGTTCCGTTCAGAGTTTGGATCAGATCTGGGTCGTACCATTCCAAATCGTTGGTAGCCAGATAATGTATATCGACTGCTTCAAAGAATTGGTCCTCCTTTGGATAGAAAGTACGGCCTTCCAGACTGAATTCATCTGAAAAGACCAAATTCCATTCCTCCCCATTCTGAGATATCTTAGTGCGGAACTCCTCTGGTGTATCTGGGTCAACGAGTGAAGTTCTTATAGCACTCAATTGGGGATAAATATAATCTGTTAAATGCTCATAAATTGTTGGACCCGGTGGTTGGTTCGCTTCAGCAACATACCTTATAACGAAGACAATTATAGAAGCGATTATACCCGCCAGTATGAGTGATAACCCTATCATATCTGACCACCTGGCTTTTCTTATACGTGTTGAGCGTCTTCTTGGCAGCTGCTGTTCCACCAACGATTCTGAAGAAAATGAGTTAATTGGGTCCATCTCAGGGAAATACTTCGTATTGGAATTAGAAGAAGAGCTTCCACCGGAAGACTCCTTGGTTGATTTCTTTATCACCTTGGCCAAATCTGTTAATTCTAATGCACTCCCGAATTTTGAAGGACCAACAGAATAAGAATCAAGCTCCAGAATCAGAAAGGGGTTTTCCAGTAACAGAATTTGAGAGAGAACTTCCAACTCTCTCTGTGACCTTCCCCGGGAGATTCTGGAGCTCGAAGAGTCAGAGATAGTCGGAGGAGTGCTCTGTTGTCTTGCTAACACTGAAAAGGAAGAGGCAGATTCTGTTGTTCTTTCAAACAGTTCTCTTTGTCGTCTGGCTTTTTTCAAGTTTCTAGAACTCAAGACCCGCTCATCTTTGAGTGAAGTTTTGGAGGTCTTCTTCTTTTCTTCCACCATAGTGGATGTCGAGCCAGAACTCATTGCGCTACAAGATTAAGAGATGAAAGTTTTCAAGATTATATATAGCATAATTTTCTGGAATCTGTGGTATCTTCAATCATCATAGAGCATAGAATGGGTTTTGAAAACTCTGCAGATTATGCTATCCCTTTTTGAAAATATTACAGTTTATTGACGTAATTTAGTGACTGGAGTTCGACACTTCGTAAATATATCTCCCAAGCCTTCAGTTAGGGTTAAATGCCTTGAACTTTAATTGTCAAATCACCTAAGGGTTTTATAAATTTCATTCGTTATCAGTACAGATTTCTTATTATTTCCCTTTTTTTAAATGTCAACCTGCAGTTGAAGATTACGTAAGATTAACCCTGAAAAATTCCGATATATAGTTCGTATTACTTCTGACCAAGACATTTGGTTAGAGAATTGAGTGCAAGTGAAAAAAGGACTCGTATGTTTAGTTCATCTGTTAAAGGGGACAGAGTGCGTGATAGCGGAGAAATCGTATTTTGCTCCAAGTTCATTATTTTTTTCCATCGCTCACTATTTTTCAACTTTTCAGTGATCACCACGATGACGTACTCACTTACACTCATAGCACATGGATCGCTATTGGCTGCTGATATTTTAGACCAAGTCAAAGCTCTGGCTCAAGGAACTTCCTTTGAGGTCCAAAAGACCCAATTTTTGAGTGAGAAGAGAGTGCTAGACATCACCTTCACATCCAACGAGTCTGTTGAGGATCTTAGATCTCACTTTCGTCTGAACCCAATTCTGGAAGTGGACATTATTTGTCAAGAAGAGGCTTCTAGAAAGTCGAAAAAGTTGTTTGTCTTCGATATGGACTCTACTTTGATCTACCAAGAGGTCATTGAGTTGATCGCAGCTTATGCTGGAGTTGAACAACAGGTCGCTGACATCACCACCAGAGCCATGAACGGAGAGCTCGACTTTAAGGAATCTTTGCTGGAGAGAGTCAAGTTGTTAAAGGGAATTGACTCGACCAAGATCTGGCAAGAATTGTGGGACAATAAGATTGTCATCACCAACGGTGTCGAGGAGTTGGCTAAAGGTTTAAAGAAGACCGGTTGTAAGTTGGCTGTCTTGAGTGGTGGGTTCATCCCATTGGCTCAAAGAGTCGCAGACAAGTTGGCGTTCGATTACGCTTATGCCAACAACTTGGAATTTGATGTCATCGACGGACGTGAAGTCTTGAATGGTAAGACCTTCGGTAGAGTCGTCGACGGTGACATGAAGAAACTGTTGTTACAAGAGATCGCTCTGGGTGAAAACATAGATTTAAAGTCTGTTGTAGCTGTCGGAGATGGTGCTAATGACTTGAAGATGATGTCCGTTGCTGGGTTAGGTATTGCTTGGAATGCCAAACCTAAGGTACAAGAGGTTCTGCCTTGTGCTTTGAACACCAAGAGCATGAGAGATGTCTTCTACATTTTGGGATACAGCGACTCTGAAATCGAGCAATTATTGAATTAGACCCCTCACCACACCGTTTATACCGTTAAATAATAGAACTTCTTCTCCTTGTTTAATGTCCTCGATCTTTATTGGCTCCTCTTCTATCATGTTCTTCTCAATTAACATATGTCTCACTACCCCACAAAGACACCCTGAGCTCAATGGAGGTGTCACCCATCTCTCAATGATCTTTCCTGTCTTTGGGTACACCTTAGTTCTCTTCAAAGCGATGTTGGTGATAGACCCTTCCATCACTTGTCCGGCTGTATTATATACAATCACCTCCTTCAATGTTCCGTCAACCGGAAGCAGTCTCAGTCTAGCCAGGGAATAATGCTCTCTTTTGGTGGTTTTGAATGACGTGAACGGAGAGATCATTATCGGTTCTGAGTCCACGTACACTTTCCAGATCCGATCTTCCGGGACATCTTGGAAGAATCCCTCCATCAAATTGGTATTAAGAGGGACAGGAACGAGTTCTATCTTCATCTCCCCATTCTTACTTATAAGCACTCTGCATTTGTAGGGCATATTACTATCCGCCATTCCAATGGCTTCCCCCAACTTGGCTAGAAGAATCTCCTCGGAGATCTCAACATCCCATTCGAAGAAGTCCAAAGTGGCCTTCATTCTATGGACATGCTCGTCAAATAAAAAGAAATGTGATTGACGCACGATCCCATCTGGGATTCCTGAGGCGTGTTCCACCACCTCGACGCTTAAAGTAGGAGCCTCGGAAACACCAGCCGAAGTCATCGCAGAGGGTATTATTGTGTCACTCAAATCATCTTGCAACAACGGATCATATCTAATAGTAGAAAGAATCTCGAATTCCTGATCCTCAAAATTATCACCGACATACGTCTGAAGAACATCGTGGGCAATGAAGTCCCGTTCCGTCGACTTCTCCATGCTTAGTCCACTGCTTCCTAATCGCGCCTCAAAAAGTAAAAGAAAAAAAAAAGCTTCAGCCATCGAAGATGAGCTTAAAGCCTCGGCGAAAAAAATTAAACTTCGGAGATGAGAGAGAAAGATAACACGGAGATATGATAATGACAGGACAGAGATGAATACAGAGTTTTCCATTACAAAGATTTGATTACAAATGATTCCATTGCAGAGAATTTCGACTACAGAGGTCTCTTTCATTCTAGCTCTAGGGGATCGACCCAATAACTGTTTATATTAAGTAATGTATAAAAGAGATTATTAAGCAAGGTTGGCCAAGTTGCTCTTGATGGCAGCTGGGTTAGCACCGATGACAGTAGCAGCAACCTTACCTTCCTTGATGAAAAGCAAGGTTGGCATAGAAGAGATCTCGTACTCTTGAGCAATAGCTGGCAATTGGTCGACATCAACCTTGATGAACTTGACGTTGGTGTATTGTTGAGAGAACTTCTCCAATAATGGAGCAATCATCTTACATGGACCACACCATGTGGCAAAGAAGTCGACAACGACTAATCCAGAAAATGTAAGAGCTTCCTTGAATTCAGCTTCGGAGGTGATAACGGCAACCATTTTTATTGATGAATAACAAGAAAAAAAACCGTTGAAGATCCGGCTTCAATTTATACGTTTTTTTCCGGCTGGCGCGTTTCATCCTATTTCTTATTAATCAAAAAAAAAAGAACAGAAAAGAAAGACCCATTTTGTCGCTGACTAACAAAAAAGAAAGCTCGACCCTGCCGCCACAGATTTACGAATATTTTTCTTTTTTTTTTCCTTCTCTTGCATCATTTCTTCATTACATAAATCTTTCTAGAATTGTCTCCCTCCCTGTGGGGGTCCTACTACGTAGTATCCCATTTGCGGATATCTCGGTGCGTTTACTCCGCCTTGTGGTGGCATTGGCATAAACATAGGATATTGACCTTGTTGTTGCAGCAGCATCATCTGCAGCATTTGTTGTCTTTGCAGCATTTGCATGTGGCCTGCCCTACTATTACTTCTTTGCAGTCTTGGAGACACCGAAGCACTTTGAGGTGAAGCTCCACCTTGTTGTCCAGTTCCGTTAGGCAGTGGCATAGAAGGTGGTGGTGCAAATGGATATGATGAAAGGGTTCTTTCCGATTCCTCCGGACTGGCAAATGCTTGAGGAGGTGGAGGAGGAGGCAGCATCATGATAGGCACCTGTTGAGGATGCATTCCCTGTACAGGAGATCCTTGCAGATGTTGAGGGGATACTGGTGAAAGCATAGGTGGTTGTTGTGGGCTAGGATAGAATCTCATGTTTGGAGGAGCCATCATTGGCATTCTCTCCGGTGTCATATCGAACATATCCATATAACTTTCATCCACCTCTGGTTCCCACGTCGGAGCTGTCAGGAATGGCTTCTCCAACTTGGAGACAGATTCCACATTTTTATAGTAATGGAAATGCTTGCTAAATGATTCGTTTCTTTGTTCTTTTGGTGTTCTACTTCCGAAGAATCCAGCCTGCGTGACCTGTTTCTTGCTTGGTGAAGAGTAACTGCCACGAGGGGATGCATGTTGAGTAGCAGGAGATCTACTGGAGAAGGAAGATCTCACTGGTGGTGCATAATTCGAAGGTGTAAACGGAGCAGATGCAGGGTTCATCTTGAATGTAATTGCAGTCTTTGGATCCATTTTCTTCTTGGCAGGTGTAGCAGCCGGTGTTGGTGTAGCAGCTGGCGGAGCAACTTCTTTCTCCTTAGGTTGTTTAGCCAGAAGCAGTTCCTTTTCTTCAGCCTCGGATTTCTTCAAGATCTCCTCTTGCTTAGCCTTATCTTTAGTTACAATAGGTAACAAATCCTTCGGAAATTTGGTTGGAACCTTGAAGTTGGCAGAGAACTCCTTGAGGGCATTGATCTCACTTTGAACGTTAGGCTTAGCACTGGCTGGTTTGTCCGGTAATGTAGAAGGTAACTTCTTGCTCTTGTTTCTGATATCAGTAGAAGCAAGAACAGCAGGGTCGTCATGATACAGAGCAGCACGAAGACTTGGTGGAACGTACTTGTTTGGACTGAATTCTCTCGTCGGAGAAGGTTCGGTGTTGTTGCTGTTTCCTTTCAAAGCAGCCATCAATTCCTCACCTCTTCTATCGACACCAGAATACTTATCTTCTTCGTCCATTCCACTGTCATCAACTACAATACCTCTTTCTTCAGCAAGATGAAGATTACCGTTATGAGCGGAACCTTCGATCTCCTTTGCCATCTTCTCTGCAAACCTCAATCTTTCTTGGTAACGAGGATCATCCTTAGAAATCTTTGTAGTGTATAACTCTTCATCAAACGTCGAATGAATACCAAACTTCTTCTCATTAACAGCAAATTGATCCCAATTACGGGAGTTGGAACTGTCTTCCAAGCCGCCAGCCAAGATTCCATCACCTTCCTCCGGTACCCATTTTTCCAATTCACGTTCATGATCTGGACTCAACTTTCTGGCAGCAGAGATATCAACGTCAGTCTTGAAAGCTGGAGCCTCATGTTTCTCTGGTACTTGTTGTACCGCATTCAAATCCAAGCCCAACACTTCCAAGTCCGCAAAATCCTTAGCCTCGATATATAAGGTGTCTGGCAATTCATCATCAGCGCTCAACTCATCATCGGCAGCTAAAGAATACAACTCCGGATACTTCAATACCACAGACAATGGAGTGTCAATCAGAGACGAAGTGGTGTACAATAAACCCAAATACCGAGTACCAGAAGCAACTGTCACGATACATTTGGAGCCGATCGCGTTGGATAATAAAAACAAGGTCCTGTCATCCATGTGTTGAGAAACGATTGCTTGCTCTTGGAAGGATAACTTTTGAGGCTTGACGTTTTCAGTACTGCTGGAACGACGGATATCTCCACCTACTTTAGACGAAGACCGACGATGCTTAGGTCCACCCCCATTACCTCCATTGTTGTTGGAGGTCCTATTGTTAGCAGCGCTAGGAGATTGTTGCTTCGCTGGAGCGGTCTGACCACCTTGAGATGACATTAAACAGGCTTAATTGGATCTAAACCAGTATGTAACAAATTCCAATCGATAACAGATCAATTGATTGGACGTGGATTGGTAAGACAAAACCAGTGTATCCTATGGCTAGAAAACTATCGTAAGCCTATTTTTTTTTTAACCAAAGAGAAAAAAAAAATTCTCGATCGCGGGTTTTGAAGGCTCTGTACACGACTTTTTCCCATCTGGAACCTGCGTGTGCGATCTCCCAATGTAGGAAAGGTAGACGAGGGCATTTTCATTAGAGGTTGTTATTCAAAATGGGGTTTAAATTGAGAATAGAGTGCATTGTCAGAGAGGGGAGAAAAAGACAGAGGGCAAATTGTTGGCCAGGTTTTAGTGGGTTTGGGCTTAAATAGTTAGCCCCATTGTTGCTAGGACTTGGCAAAAGGGAAGGGAAAGGAGCGCCTGTCTGTTTTTTCTGTCAAAAAAACCTCAAAAGAGATTATACAATTGATAGAAACCATGAGTCAACTTTCACCCTATCTGGCCTATCTGTTTGATTCACTTTGTCATTCCTTACTCAAGACCAAGAGTCTTAGTCTCGATACTTATAAGAAACTGTTATCATGGGAAGTGGGGTCTGAAACCGACTCCCCTCTCTTTGTCACCTGGAACATTCGGATAAATGATGAAACACATCTCAGAGGTTGTATCGGAACCTTTTCTCTGTTACCTATAGAGAAGGGAATTGAAGAATATGCATTAATATCGCTGTTTGAAGATAGCCGGTTTAGTCCTATACATGAGAAAGAGTTGTCCTTCTTGGAGTGTTCCACCACTCTTCTTAAGAACTTTGAGTTATGCAGCCATCCTTTGGACTGGGAATTGGGAGTGCATGGCATCAAGATAAAATTCCAATACCAATCCCGATCCTTCTCCGGAACGTTCCTTCCGGAGGTCGCCGTCGAACAAAACTGGGATAAAGTAGACACCTTACAAAATTTGATTAAGAAACTGGGGCTCTATAAAACCATCTCCTATAAAGATCTAGACTTGTCTGTGACTCGTTATCAAGGTGAAAAAGGTTCTATCTCCTATCTACAATATGCCAACCTCCGTGACCAACTATAAGTATTATATATCTGTGTATTTCGAAGTAGAACTAAACTCTCCTGATGACATTCTTTGCGCGGGCTTTTTTACTAAGTCACATAGAATTCTTACTAAGTAAGTCTTACTAAGTAAGCTGGTCTCTTTTTTTTCTTTGTGAAGATCAAGATTTATTTAAATAGAAAAAAAGACCGGGGATTTTTCACTCGAGTATTAAAGATGGCCGTTAAAGGATTAGGTAAGATTGACCAGGCTTATGATGGTAAGTAGGAAGTTTGACGTGTGAAGGGGAGTTGTTACTAACTGTTAAGGGTCTGCTTTGAGAGTCGGTATTTTGCATGCCAGATGGAACAAGAGTATCATTGACAACTTGGTAGCCGGTGCTCTTCTCAAGTTGAAGGAGCTTGGAGTCAAGGAGGAGAATATCATTGTTGAGTCGGTCCCAGGTTCCTTTGAGTTACCTTATGCCACGAAGCAATTGTTTGCCCAATATGAAGCCAAGGGTGAGCCATTGGACGTTGTCATTCCAATCGGTGTTCTTATCAAAGGTTCTACTATGCATTTCGAATATATATGTGATAGTGTTACAAAGAAGATCATGAATTTGCAATTCGAGATCAACAAACCAATCATCTTCGGTATCTTGACGTGTCTTACTGAAGAGCAACTGGAAGCCAGAGCTGGTCTTATCGAAGGTAAGATGCATAACCATGGTGAAGATTGGGGTCAAGCTGCTGTTGAGATGGCTATCAAATTCAATGTTTGATTCCCTTCTTCTTATTGAATTGTCTAATAAAATCTCTTTTGACTCTTTTGAACTCTCTGTTCAACTCTCCCCTGTTCTCGTAGAACCATTTCTCGTATTCTTCCTTATCAAACTCTTGCTTGTAAAGCTTATTCAATTGAGATTGTTGTGCTAAGAATGGCGAACTTTGATGCGTGAAGAATAAAGATTTGGTCTTGGCCACAATAACAGGTGCAACGACTCTGTCTTCCAGTGGCTTAATAGGTTCTTCCTCAACAACAGGTCCTTGATCTTCGTCAATATCAGAATCATCAAGCTTGAATGATGTAGTCAGACTTGGATTGAATAACGATCTTAACTGTTCGGTTTGGTTGACTGGCTCCAGTCCTCCAAAGGTAGGCATGAACTCTTCGTCGGCATCATCCTCTGATTCGGCCTTCTCTTTTTCTTCCTCTTCCTCTTCTTCTTCCTCTTCCTCTTCTTCTTCTTCCTCGACTAGGTCCTCCGTCTTCTTCGTGTCCGCTTCCATTTGACGCTTGTACTCTTCCACAATTTGCTTCCCATCAACACACTTCTTCTCCTTCACATTATACGAGTCCACCACTAAATTCAGCTCAAACTCGTAATCACTGTCAGCACTCTGGTCATCTCCCTCTTCCAACTCTACTGGCTTGTCAAAGTCGAAACTCAGGAACAAATCTCCCAAGATCTTAGAGTTCTTATCTTGTTCAATCTCAAACTGTTGCTGTTCATCTACTGGCTCAACAACCTCTTCGGTCCGCTTAACAGCCACCGTTCTCTCCAAAATATGATACCCAGCATCCTTCCATGCATTGTCCTCGAATACCCACGTCAAATCACGGAGCTTCTTATTTTTGTCGTATCCCCAAAGCTTACTCTTCTTATTCTTCGGTCCCACCAACTTCCCATTGATGAAACATCTCAACGTCATGTTCTTCATATTCTTTCTTTCTGATTTCCTTATCCGTCCCTTGATCACAATCTGTGTCTTATCCTTATTCAGAATTCTCTCCTCTCTAGCCTTGGCTATCTTCTCTCTTTTTATACGGTCATCTACCTTCTTATCAGGTCTCAGATTATCCACCTCCCAGGCCGATTTCCAGTCCGGTTTCAGTAAATCCACCACCAATTTCGAGTTCATGAACTTCACTCCATGCAAATACGTCTTCAACTTGACATAATCCTTCGGCGTGATCCTCATCACCACATATGCAAAATATTTATCTAACGTAGGTTTACGATGGAACTCGAGCTCCGACTCCACCGTCCCGAATTTTTGTAATCGACTCAATATTTGACTCGAATCATTATGTAACTCCTCAGAAATATTACCAATGAAAAGCCTGGTGGCCTTCAGTTCCTCCTCTGCCATGGTCATCGCTCTCTCTATAACAATCCCTTTTTTTCACCTTTAAAAAATTTTACTCTTTTTTTTGATTTGATTTTTTTTTCTCTTTCTCTACTAGAATACATGTTTTATACTTTTTAATCATCTTCGTCCATGCCGTTATCACTTGGAGGAGTATCGCTCTCTTCCTTGTCATCGTTCAAAACGGGCTCTTCGTCACTCAATCCTTCATCACTATCGTCGATGAAATCCTTGGATAACGAAGATTTCTTTCCAGTAGCTGGCTTCTTAACTACTGGCTCATCATCCTCATCGTCAGAGATGACTTTTCTCTTCTTCGACTTCTTCTTTGGCTTCTTCTCCAGCTTCTCCAGCTTCTCTTGTTTCTCCAGATCGTTGTCACTGACAACATCATTCTCGTCCTTTTGAGCCTCGATCATGTCTTCTAACCATTTCGAACTCTCTTCTTCCAACTTCTTACGTTGTTCAATCATCTTTTCCAATTCCAATCTCTCTTGTTCCTCCTTCTCTTGTTTCAGCTTCAATTTTCTAGCCAGTTCCTCCTCTTGTAACTTCTTAGCCTTAACTAACAGTTCACTCGATTGCAGGTCATGGGCCTTCTGTTCTGCCAACAATCTCTCCAATTGGTTGATAACGGTACTAGTACCCATAGAAGCTCTCGATGTCAATTCTTCCTTAGAATATGGAGGGTTCTCGGACTCGGCAAGCTTATTCAAGTTACTAATAGCTTCGTTAATAGAGACAATGGCCTTTTCAATCATCGTAACATTTCTCGATTGAACAGGTAATCTCTTGATTAATTCGGCGACTTGGAACTGAACGAAAGAGATATTGAAGCTATGAGCTGGAGTCTTCTTCAACGAATACAGTTTCTCAGCATTGGCCAAAGCACTCATCAAGGAGTCGTAACTCTTCTCTTGGAATCCTCTCAACAACCAAGCTCTTCCTAACAAGGAATAAAGCTTCAGATCAGCACTAATAGTCAACAGTTGTTCGTAAACCTCAACGGCTCTTCCGTAAGATTTCATCGAGACCAACAAGTTACCCAAGTTGAAGTAGACCGAGATATCACTCAGAGTAGAGTCAGTCTTCAGCATACTGTTCTTCAACTTCTTAAAAATCTCAAGAGCCAAACCGTACTGTTTCATTTCAGCAAGAGTAATAGCAAGACCTTGGGTGGCATAAAGATTCTTTCCGTCCAAAGATATAACCTTTTGGAACAATTGAGTGGCTCTAACCAAATACTGGTTCTTCTTCTCTTGTAAGTCTTTAGATGTACCTCTGATGTCTCTGGCAATACTCAAATAAGCATTACCCAAACTGATCAAGGCAAAGGAGTCGTGGGAGTCGTACTTCATCAAAGTCTCCTTGTGATGTTTACTTTCCAAATCCTTGTCCAACTTCAAGGCTGGTCCAAACTTACGGACAAACCAACCATAGAAAGAACGAACTTCAAGAATGTCATCGTTATCAGCCAATAACTGGTTGACTTCCTCCAACAATTCTGGATACTCCTTGCTTTGGTCAAAACAAGAGATGAACAACAATCTCAATTGGGCACTCAAGTAACTTGGAGAGGTCTTCAAGATAGAATGGTAAATAGTCTTGGAAGTTTCCATGTCGAAACCTTCGTTGACTCTGGCATAGTTGTATTGAATGGCTACCTTCAAATAATCGTCATCAGCAGATAAGTCTTCCACCTTGTCTTTTGTGATCGAGAAGAACTTTCTGCTCACTTCAAAGTTACCCTTCAAGTAATGGAATACACCAATGTTGTTGAATAATTCAATTGGTTGTTCAGCTCCACTGTCTTTGAAGTCTTCAATAGCCTTTGCCAAGTACTCGATCGACTTGGACAAGTCTGTCTTCTCATTGAGTTCAGATAACAACAAGTATGCGTTGATATGAACCGGCTGAAGGGTCTTGTCACACAAACTAATGTACTTCTCCAAATGCAGAACGGCTTTTTTAGTATTTTGTTTCTCAAAACTCAACAAACCCATCAAGTAGTTGAATTCCAAGTTGGAAGGCTCTTGCTTCAAATCGTTCTCCAAAGCCAACAACAGCTCTTCGAGAGACTTTCTCGCTATTTGGGATTGCACCAAGCCTAATTTGGCCAAAGAGTTGTTACTATTCAATTTGATGGCTTCCAAGTAAAGCTTTGTAGAGTTGACGAAATCCTCGGTGACAAAGTAACATCTGGCAAGCCAGAAGTTCAGTTCACTTCCCACGGATGCAGGCAAGTTTGGAGTGGTCAAGATCTTGGAACAGATCTTTATCACTTTGTCGTACTTTTGAGCACTGAAGAAGACCGAAGACACGATCAATAACAAGGTTGGGTTGCTGGTGTCTTGCTTGAGATACTCATTGATGCTCAGTACCAACTCAGTGAAGCTCGACTCGAATTCCAGATCGTCGGCACTGTTGTTCAAGACATCGTCGACTTTATAAATTAAACGTAAGATCTCAACTTCGGAAGAAGGATTTACTCTGAGGGAATTCAGCCAGGCCTTGTCTGCCATTTGTTTTTGTTTCATGAACCAGAAACATAATCCGATACCGATTCTTGGGTCTGGTTTGGCCAAGGGATTGAGTTCCAAGATCTTTTGGTACAACTTCAACAGGGAATGGTAATTTTTCCGTTGGAATAAGATGTGGGCTTTACCAAACATGGCCAATAAATTGTTTGGTTGAATCTTGACGATTCTGTCAAAGATCTCATAACTGTAGTCGGCGTTGCCGTTCATGAAATTGATCCAACCAGTGGAGATCAAATTGACGAAATCCAATTGGCTGATTTGTTGGATAATGTTGGACTCTTCAAGCAGCAGAGGAAGATTCTTGGTGACAATGTTGATCCAGGTAGTCAAGTTGTTCAAACTCAACTTGTCCAGATTGGACAAGTCCATTAAATGAGGAGCCTTGAATGCCTCGGCAATCAATTCAGTGGCATCACTGAACCGCTCTTGTAAAGCATACCGCTTGGCAATGATAACCCAAGTCAGTAAGTCAGCCTTCTCGTTGGTCAACAATGTAGACAACTCCGAAGCGTCTGGCAACTCCTCATTCAAATCAATCGTAACAACCTCACCATCACTGATATTAATATCAACAGACTCGAATTTCTTCCAATATTCCTCTCCAAGCTGAGAAGAATAGAAATCAGCTGTTAAGTCTGACATGACACTTCTTGTCTATTAACCGCTTACTCTCTTTTTTTTCCTTAAGTGTTGAATTTGAAAAAAAAAAAAAATAACGATATCGAAGAGCCATTTTTTCTGTCATTTGAAAAGAGGAGATTTTTGTGCTGGGTGAATAAGGGGATTAGAGATAGGTGAAAAAGAGGAAGCCAAGATAGGTACACTAAGAAGACCGGCTGAGCTTTTTTTTTTTGCTGAGCTAAAATAATTTAGGCTGAGTTGCGCCTCATGTAAAAATAGTAACTTTGTAGATAAGCACGGCAGGTAGAGATAGAGCAAAAGCCGATGAAACGAATGACCAGATAAGAAAAGAGATATATAAAAAACGTAGATTTTGGACAGAGTAGAAGTTATTAAGTCTCAGCAGTTGAAGACCAAGATAAAGTGGGTTACAGATCATAACTAAATATTTTCTTACGAGGAAACAAAAAACACGAAAAAAGGGCGCTCTTCGAGTCTTTTTGGCTGCACACAAAAATAGAAAAAAATAAATAGGATCAGATTCTTATTCATCTTTTTGTTCAATCATAGTTAGTTCAGACATGGGTACCTTTTCCACTATTGGTGGGTTATTCCATGTGATTGCCTTAGCGCCACTTTTACTAGGAACGTTGACGTCACCCGTGACCAGTTCTCTTTACTTGGCCCAAGATGGAAACTTCAGATTTGGTGTCTTTGGGTATTGTTACATCAATAAGAGTACTTGTTCGAGTATCTCTGCGGCTGCCTACAAATTCAGTGATATGTCACTTTCTGATGATTACAAGTTCAGTACCACTTTGAGAAACACATTCATGCAAATCCTTATATTGTATCCAGTTGCTGCTGGTTTAACGTTCATCAGTTCCCTTGTCTCGTCCTTTAACGTGTCGAAGAAAGGGTCCCTGGGTTTGAGTATCACCTCGATCATCTTCGCCGTACTTGCTCTCTTGGCCAGTATCGTTGTTTGTATATTCACATTCTTCGTCTTTTATCCACATGTCAAATGGCCTGCTTGGATTCAAATTGCTAGTGTGGTGTTGAATTTGGTTGCCTTGGTATTTTTGATCATTGATCTCAAGTTGGCAAAGAGTCCAGAAGATGATATTACTAGTATGGATGGTGAAAAGGGACTCAACAATGAGGACGATTTCTATTTCAAACCAGAAAACCCATCGTCCACCTTTGCCATGCCTCCTAAATCGAACTTGAACAACTCCAACTTCAGATCTCCTTTCAATTCGACAGTGGATGATTCGTCCTCCTTCAATGAAAAGAAATCGATTAATGACATCACAGTACAACAGAAAAGATTCGGCTCTGACAATTCTCAACTGACAAGTGGTTCTCAACCAAACTTGTTATCTGGACCTTTGGGACTGAACACCAGAAATGCTACTCTGATAACAGCAAATGCTCAAAGAGAACCAACCATTCCTCAAGTGAGTGATCCTTATTCAAAGAACATCCTTTCTGTAGGGGATGACCGGAACATATTAAGAGCCGATGCCCTGGAATACAATGATCCTAACCTCGACGATAACAACTCGTTAGAAGCTGGATCCGATTTCACCAGCGTATCACAAAGAGCTGTCAATCCGAAATATTACCGTGGAGCAAACCCTCACCTGCCAATGCCGGTGAATCAAGGTATGCCTCCACAAATGGGTAATCCTGGACCAGCTCCTATGTATCCACAACAACAGCAATTTGCTCCTCCTCCACAGCAATATATGATGCAACAGAATCCATATTCGAATTCCCATGTATCGCAGCAGTCACAACCGTCATATTATCGTCCAGCTCCCCACGGTTCTAGACCGCCAAAGCAAAACGCTAGTGATATGATCTTGCAGAATAATCCTGAATTCGTCTTGAATCAAGGAGGTGCTAGAAAACAGATGACAAGGTACGGACAACAGCTGCCTCCTCCACAACCCGTTCCAAGAACGGGTCAAAATTATAAGAATAGACTGCTGAGAAACGTCTTACCTCCTCTGTCGACAGTCAAAGACAGTCCTTACGGTTCGTTTATTTGATTTTGCTTTTGCTATTTTTGCTACGCTGTATTATAGAATAGTCTCTGGGTGCTTAGTTAGATTTTATATGCAATTGACTTTATATTTGTGAAAATCCCGAGTCCAGATCTTCTAAAGGATCTGTTGTAGTTTCTGTAGTTGTTGTGGTGGTTGTTTGTGTTTGGTGTTCCACTACCACTTTATGACTTGGTCTCATCATTACTATTAAGAACAAAGCAAACACCACCAAAGACAACAACAAGATCAACTTACATTTTTGGGTTCTCTTCTGAGTTGAACTGGCCTTTACGAACTCCTTATCCAGTCCTCTAAGATCCACAGCAACATTCTCCAAATTGTAGTCAATTCTATCGAGAATTGTTCCTTGATCAATGATCATGTTCTCCAATTCTCTGAAGATGGTGGAGATTTCTATCACACCCGTTGCAATCTTGGAGATTTCTTCTTCTCTTTGTTTCATTGCTGCCAGTTGAGGAGAATATTCCTCTTCTTGTAATACTTGCTGTGATTGCTTCAACAGTTCTCTCGAGTATTCTTCAATGTCCGGGTCTGGTAATTCTTGGTCAAGCAGTGACTGGTTCAGGTTTTGAGGGGTACTTTTGAAGAAACTGGTCTCGTAATCGTCGTCGTCTTTAAGAAATTTGATGTAATTGTTTTGTAACTTTCTGAATCTCTGACTCAGGGCTTGTGTCTGAAGTGCCAACTTCTTCTTGATATTTTCACACATTTGGATCTCGTCCTGGTTCAATTCAGTCGAATATTTGAGATCATCCACTTTTTTGATCATATTATACGACTTTTGGAAGTTCTTGGTTATCTGGAATGTGAGGTCATCAATCTTCTTAATATCAATCGAGTTATCATTGAACCCTGGAAGAAGATTCTTCTTATAAAGGTAATTCAATTCATCGGTCTTCATCTCAATGAACTTCAACACATCCTCAATCTCTTGTGAAAGCTCCAAGAAATTAGGTGGTAATGTATGTAATTGCATCAGATTGTCAAATGCATCATCGGCGTCAAGAATGTCTTCGCCTCCCCCAATAAGTCCCTCTTCCTCTTCTCGAAGCCTGTCAAACCGGGAATATGCATCAACCTCATGATCAGGTACATTTCGATGTGGAAACGTCCTCCTATACGAGATGTACAAATTAGTTCTATCTCTAAACATTATACGTTTCTTAACCTTGTTAATGTCCTACCTGTCTTTTTATATTTTTAACTTTCTACGATTTTTTTTCTGAGCAAAATACGAGACATTGAATTTATTTCTTCTTATGTAAAAAGTTCAAGTTGACAGAAGAGTGTGACTTCTTGCTCAAGAAGCTTGGACTTTTGGTCAACTTTTCTGCTTCTTGTGCTGCTGACGTGTTCTTCAAAACTGGTTTGGAAGATGATGATGAGTTGTGGACGTGAGCATTTGGTGGTGGTTGAGGGGATTGGTTGGGTTGCACTGGAGTCATTGGAGTTAAGCTGAAGGTGGAGTTTGAGCTGTGGTTGTGTCTAACCGGGGACTTGGAGCCAGCCATGTGTGTACTAGAGGAGGATCGTTGCAATTGTTTGGCAATCTTGGTACTACTGTTGCTATTGGAAGTATTGAAGCCGAACAAGTTGGAGGAAGATTGGTTTCTCGAGACGGAAGGAGAAGAGTTGGAAGAACCTCTCGACCTGGCAAGCTCTTGCGCAATCATATTCCCCTCCGAGGTATTTTGTCTGACATTTGGTCTCAACTTGGATCCAGCTGCGGCCAGCTTCAGTTTCAGCTCCTCGGCCAACAATCTCTTGTTCAACAATTGCAAGTCAATCTCTGATCCTGGCAGAGGTGGCTCATACAGTGGAGTGAAATCATCTGTACGCAGTGATTTCAAAGCCGTCGAATACGAAGGTACACGAGACATGACACTATCATCCCACAGGGTTGGCGTGTGCAGTCCAGAAGAACCGGCATGTTCTAAGTCGGTGTGAGAGTTAGATCTCGACAAGTGCTGATGAACAGGAGAACTGGCTCCTGGAGACATCAAACCACCAAAGTTAGGGTCGCCCGGTGTTTGCAGCAGTAACGTTCCTGTCGTCATGGAAGGACCGACATTTCTAGTTGGATTGGCCTTGAACGAAAAGTAGTCTGGCTCGTCTTGTTCTTCGGACATCAAGGTGAACTTTGGACGCACTCTTTGTTGCTGAGGACTGGCATTGGTAGATGACAGTGGACCGGAACTCAAAGTCAAGTCGTCCATGGATTGATGGTGAGCACCTTCTCTTTGTAAATGCAATAATCTCAAATTCTCCACCAATTGGTTGTTGTTCAAAGAATAAGATTGATGAGACCCAGTTGCCAGAGGAGCACTGCCGTAAGGTGTGCTTCCCTCGGAAATGTAAGGAGTATTGGTTCCTGAATTGACAGGAGAGTCTATTGGAGACAGGACATCGCTCCAAAGCCTGTCATACACTCTGTTCTCATAGTTTGGAGGAGCCATCAAATCCTGGGTATCGGTACTGGCTTGGGGTAAAGCCGGAGTACTACCGGGAGATACTAAATCTGGGTCCGGAGAAAATAAGACATCGTCTCCATCGGCCAGCAGCAGTCTGTCAACACTGAGATCTTCCACATTTGGAACAGCACCCTCATCCAATTCCGGCTCGAGTCTTTTGGCACTTAATGCAACGAAAGGAGAAACAAATAAGATGATAGGTAACGTTGCTCTCAATTCAGATACATGACCATCTGGGTTGACCAAGCCAATCACAAATTTCAACTTGTGTCTTACTTTGACATTCGATAGTATATCACAATCCTGAGTACATTTGCTCAAGGAGGGTGGAATTTGTAAGAAGGTGGTGATATTCCATTTATCTGGGGACAATTCAATCTCTCCATCATTGTAGAAATTACCGTCTAAGCCCACTTCCATATCTTCCCACATGTCTACACCGTCTTTACTCTTTGGTTTCTTGATGACTTTCTCTGTGACAATTCTTTCATCGGTGTGACCTCCAACATGACCACAATACGTATAGTATTCCACTAAGGAGACTTTGGTATTACCCAACTTCAAACCTTTAAGAAGTGGAACTAATAACATATCGACTCTCGTACTCGATCCAATCGCAACAGCCCTATTAGGAGCACTAATCGAATAGTCCACCTTTTTAGGCCATGTATTGTCTACTGCAATTGTCTCGGATAATTCAACAGCATCAGAGGTCATCGTTCTCACTACTCTAATGTGTTTCTTAGTGACCAATGGTTGGTGGAATCTACCCCTCTCTATAGTGGATTGCAATTTGTATACCAAGGAACAACCTGGTAATCCTTCTATGGATTCTGGAATACTACCGGGGATGATGGTAGAGAAGGGGAATTCGTAATTTCCTTGCACTAAGACATGATTACTATCGCCCTTGTCGTTTTGAGAGGCATGAGCCAAAGTGGCGAGGGATGCAAAAGATTGACTCAAATTGACGGAAGATTTGGACTGTTTTTGTAAGGATTTCAAAGACGAACTGGATGAATTGTTCGATCTGACAAGAGTCTCCTTTCCGGAGGATAACCCGGGAAGGTCCTTGAGTTGATTCTCGTACAAATTCTTACAGTAATCATTGATGTTCAATGGGTCCCAATTGTACTCGTAAATCTTCTTCTCGTATCTCATTGGACGAGCAACCTGTGTCTTGAGACCTTGATAATAGTCGGTCCAATTCAATCGTAAGGTCAGATACAATTTTAAGGACAATTTCTTGATCGATATCGGTTCCAAGACAGATAACACAATGACTCCGGAAAGTAACAGCGAGGAGGCATCATGTTCCGGCCCTTTCAATACAATGACATTGTGATCCAGTGATTTGATCCGAATGTCAAATAATGACGTCTGGCGCAGTTTTTTACTCTTGGGCATGGTCTAAATCAAGAGTATTTATTGGAAGTCCTTGAACTAACTGAGCTCCTTTTTATTGCTCTCTCCAACTTTTTTTTTCTTTGAAGCGAAAGGAAAAAAAAAAACATGGAGGAGGCCGGCCACAAAGGGGTAGAAGAGACTAACTACGTAGATCAGATTACATGTCAAGCTCCTTGTATTAAATCATTAATATGCCTATAAATATAGTGAGATCCACTATAAGATGCAACATTGTCAAGTTTCTCCAACTCGTTGGGAATTTTTCCACCCTTTCCACTTCCTCATAAATAGAGCCATAATAGGTGGATTGTCTCGGTTTTTGTCTCAATAAAATGTATTTGTAACTTTCGTACTTGGTCAATCTCCAGAGGATGATTCCGGTGACGGCTAAGATTTCGTAATTCTGGCTGAATCCTCGTATGAAATACCATGATAACAAGGTACATTCGATCAGGTTTTGTATGAAAGTGTCAACTTTCCAGCATAATGGGTAAAGTCTGAACTTGGAATTGACCAACACCAGATACACAGTCTCAACGACCAGCAAATCTGCCCCGGGAAGATCAATGGTAAGCACAAATTCAGGAACATTGAGTATCCCCATAACATTGAGCAAATTACTGAAGTCCTCTTTAGTGATTTGCCATGACAACGTGTCTTGAGAGAGAGATCTCTCCATAGAGGTTCCCTGACTCAACAACGTCTTCAGAGAGTCCATTGATCCCGACCGATTGTCATTATACTCGAATCCTCCACCGAATCCTCCTTGCAAATTGTCCCCATTGGGAAGATCAACACTGCCGCCGAAACCTCCTCCAAATCGTATTCCCTCAGTGGTCGGCTCGTCCTCAATGGCATAGTATTTCTTGTATATTTCCCGCTCTTTCATCTCACTCTTCAAGTTGAACATCAGCACAATGGAAGATTTCTGACGTAAATGATCACTCGATTGTGAATTGAGACTTTCCATCATCTGAGGCGAGGTATAGTATTGATGAAGTATAGTTCCATTGGTGTATCTCAGCACGATCCCCACCATCAATTCAGTCACCGTTATAGTCATTATAAGTATCAGAATCTGACTCATAGTAACATTCCATGGCATTTGGGTCTTCGCATCCACTTGAGGATACGATAGCACTAGAATTATGCCGTACTTTCCAATCACAGTGATAGACCAATACATATGACCACTTACAGCACTCTTGAAATCGAATTTGTGAAGCGCCAATTGTAACACCAACATCCCTAATGTATAACATATTC
The DNA here is from genome assembly GCA_030569775.1 of Nakazawaea siamensis. NCBI lineage: Eukaryota > Fungi > Ascomycota > Pichiomycetes > Alaninales > Pachysolenaceae > Nakazawaea > Nakazawaea siamensis. The sequence goes on from JAJMLT010000007.1 coordinate 365,523, forward strand.
CAAGAGTGATACTCCTCATGTAATCAGAGACCAACGGATGATATCCCATCGTCATCTCTTACACAGCGATATTTATTTTTCAGGTGATTCAGATTTTTTTTTTTTATTTTTCGCTGTATATTAATTTCCTCATCTGGAAGAGCTCCATTAGGGGTATAACTCCAGGATTAGTCTGTGGGAGAACAGGACTATTTCCTGGAGTGAACTATAGGTTGACAAAGGTATATAATAGGAATCTGTTTCTGGTTTTAGACTTTCTTGTTTTTGTTGCGGGTCTATTGTTAAAGACCGTTTTCTGAAGGTTTCTGGGAAGTTGAGTTTGATCTCCACATGATTCAAATACTTCTCCAGGATTTTGAAATGCAGTTCCATTTGTTGTTGGTACTCGACCAATTTATAAGATTTTTCGTAAATGAGTTCCTTTAAGGTGGTTATTCTTTGAGAATCGGTGTCCTTGTCGATCTTTGTCTTTGTATTTTTGATCAATTTAAGAATGATTCCTATCAAGTGATGGAAACACAGGGCTTTCAAAAGGGACACCACTCCATAAATGTACTTGAGTTTGGGCTCATTCTTCATGTTTTCTTGTGTAAATCGTAGTACACTGTCAAGATAAGGTTCCAAAGTGACCCAACTCTTATCGGACGGAGGTTTCTTCTCCACTATCTTGGACTTGTCTTCGTAATCGAAGGAGATGATAAAAGTGATGATCGACCTGATGGCTTCAACACTGCTCTGCATTTTCTTCGTAGGATCCCGTCTATTCTTATCACTGTCCCTCTTCATAGAAGCCGCCAGATTCCTGAAATGTTTGGACTTGCCCAAAAACAATTCACTCTTCTCCCGCCTTCTCTCAGCCAGAGGGTCCACGACCGGCATGGGTTTCTTGTGTTTGGCCAATGGCTTATCCTCATCGGCTTCTTCTGAACTCAGCCGCCTCTTCGGCACTTTGAGACTCACCACTAATTGAGCTCCATCGAGAGACGATTGGTAAGTGTACGAATGCAGACCATGCTTCACCGTACGGGGTTCTTCCACCACATCGGGAAGGGTCTTATAGATCAGAGGAAGCGTGGGAGAGAGTAGGGGAGGTATAATTCCCTTACTGATGTATTGACTCTCGGGATCTGTGTCTTTGTTGGCAAATATACTGGACCTAATTGACATGATCTGGTAAAGTAAGTTTTAAGATGCACACTAAAGGAAAAAAAAAAGTTAAGTACTCAAGTCATCTGGTCCTTTACTCCCATGAAGACTAACGAGGTTGCACCCATCAAATTGGGGGCCAAAAAAGCAGCAGCAAAAGATTATAAAGACCCTAAGAATTGGCCGCTGTCATTACAAAGATTTATCACCAGATGTTTTACGCGGTCCAATGAGTTGAATTTCAACAAGGAGTTGAAAGACCAATTTCAATTGCAGTTAAAGAAGATCATAGATAAGGCCATTGAGGAGAAGAAAGTGGAGATTAATGATTGGGATAGACAGAAGTTGCCCATTTTCGACTACAGTTTCAAGAAATTGGAACTCATCTGCAATTTGAACCCAACTCTCCCGCCTAAACCTACTAAAGTCATTAGAGCCCAATCGAGTACTCCTCCACCACAAGCATCACTCAAGCACACTTTACACGAAAGTCCCAAGGATCTGAAGCGACTGAGATTAGCCCGATTCTCTGCGGAACTGAAACGTTCACCATCTCTGACCCTGTCCCCTGAACCTGTACTGCATCGTGACCCAACTGTCCCTCTTGTGGGTACTTGTCAAACATTGGAGAAAAATTACTTACGATTAACCTCGGAGCCCAATCCGGCTTTAGTTAGACCATTATCTGTATTGAAGAAGACATTGGCATTATTACGAAGGAAATACGAACTGGAGAAGGACTATGACTACTTGAAGAACCAACTCAAGTCTTTAAGACAAGACTTAACAGTGCAACATATTAAGAACAAATTCACTATAAAAGTGTACGAGTTCCATGCGAAATTGGCCATTGAGTTCAAAGATTTGGGTGAATTCAATCAATGTCAGTCCCAATTGAGACAACTCTACCTGCTTCCTTACAAGAACTTGAAGAATAAGTACGAATTCTTGAGCTATCGAATTTTATATTTTGTCATCACCAGAGACCATCCTCTGCTCAGTTCTTTGAAGCTCAGTTTGTCGAAAGAACCGGAACTGAACAAAAATGAACTCATCACCTTACTGTTGAAGATCTGGGATTATACCTTGACCAACAATTACCATGATTTCTTTCAATTAATTGGTAATTTGAAAGAGCTCGATAAAGCAGTAGGATCCGGTAAAGGAGGGGAAGTAGACGACGATAATGATGAAGTGTCCATGAATAATTTGAACCATCCTCCCTTCTACTACTTCATCAGAATGGTGGAGGATTTCTTGCTCGAAAGACAATTACTAACGGCTTTACAGATCATGTCGAAAGGTTATAGAAAGATCAATGTCTCGTTCCTTCGACAAGAGCTCTTTTTCGACGAAACAGACAGCATGTCCTCCTTTTTGCAAGCGACAAAACTTGACGAGTATGTGGACAATGACTTCTTTGAGGTCACCCAACTGCGACTGCTGATTAATCAGCTCATACAAGGAACAAGAAAGATAGATATAAAGGGACAGATCTAATCATAAGAAGGACCCAACCCGATCATAGAAAACTTTAATTTGTTCAGTTCATCTGCCAAATCGATGTAATGGAGTACCTTTTCCAGGATGGCAGGTTCTTCCAAGATATCACTCTCCTCGTTCGTAGCCTTTCCCAAGTCTAAGTAAGATTTTCTGCGTCCGTCTAGTTCGTAAATGTGACCATTTTGCTTAACAAAAGTGATGAAATGTAAGTCAACTGGGTCCTCCAGTGGAGGAACATCTGTCTGTCCTTGGTTGGAGTAATGTTCATATAACTGATTGGAGTTGAAAATGAGATCACGGATCAATTTGGTGGACTCCGATTGGTCTTTAGCCAAGTCTTGTTGGAAGTTGTCTAAGAGAGACCCTTGAACAATCAAATTGGATGATATGTTAGTTAAGGAGTGTAAAAGGGCATAAAATCCACAAGAATTACGAATCACTTGCGGATACCATTTGACATCGGTGCCAGAAGTAGAAAGCTGGCCATCCATCTCTACCTTCTCCTTCTCAAATGCCTCCGTAATGGGGAATAACAAGATCACTGCATATATTGGTCGTGGAACCATTGCAAGCAATCCAGGCTCGGAAATAGAATAAATGTCATGGAATGATAAAATTGGTGTAAGTCCTAACTTGTGCGCAAATTCAGTAAAGATTTGAGGATCTGACTCCAATGGAATAACAGAGCCTTGGTCAGTCATGTTAGGTTAGTAAGCTAGTAACGTTCTCTCTTTTTTTTTTCTATAAAAGGGGCTAACAGTTAGGAAGAGCCTAAGCAGGAAGGTAGAAGGTGAGAAGCAGGTTCTAAGCAGTTTAGAGGGTCTATTATTCGGAATGATAAGACTTACAGAGTCGCGTCCTTGTACATATGCCTGAAAGTTTTGCAACTCACTTATTTCCTCTCATTCTGGTATCATTTACTTATATGTTCTATATAACTCATTTCTAGTCATCTAATCTTTATTCAAAATATATTCCAAACCGAACCTCAAATCATGAGGAGACCCGCCACCCATTTTAGTTTCTTGTTGGAATTGGTCCAATCTCTTCTTATCCATCTTCAAATTCTTCATACTGAGCCCATTCTTTTCGATCAGATCCCAAAGATATCTACGAACAATCAACGATTCGCAAGTACAAGTAAACCATTGCACATCTCTTGTGATCAAGTCGCTCTTAGTCAAGAGATCCTGGATTTCCTGAGCTTCATTACACCATGCTCTCCAATATGTAGGATGCAGATATAATATTTGTTGCCAATTGCTCACATTACTCTTGAAACAGAGATCATGAAGTTTGTACAAATCGTACGTCCAGATCGAAGTATCCTTAGGAAGTCGTGGATCAGACTTCCACCGTTTCACATGATCGGCAACTGAATGACAACTATTACCTATTATGGAAAGTGCCATCGAAAAGACTCTCTTGTAAAGGTATATCAAGGTGGTCTTACAATAGACCTCCTTCACTGAATGCTTTCCCTGTTGACTTTTCAGCTGGTATTTGAACAACTTGGTAACGAAGGCACTCAAAAGTAACAAGTTATTGAGATGCAGATGTTTGACGCCATAAGCCTCTTCCAAAGTCTCTTCCCCTAAAACATCGACAATACTGGCTCCATTTTCCACCTGTGAAATTTTCTTATCATAGGTCTGGTATATAATGGAGCTCAAAGACATCATCACCGAGATAAGTTCAACGACATTAGCCATCCAATAAGGATTCAGTGAATGGGTGTTCCAAAACTGTTGTTCATCTCCGACACTTCCGCGGATGAACTCAGCACAGCTCCGTAAATCTGCCTCTACCTCCGATCTTACAATGAGTTTATCATCCGAACACTTGAACAAGAAAGCGAGAGGTTGATCAGAGTTAGCTCCGAACAAACAATACTTCGAGCAAATTCTCCGCATGAACCCAATATGTACCAAACTGTTGACATCCCAAAAGAGATCAAAGTCTTGTAAGAAGGGAATTATCAAAGGTGTACCGAAATTCATGCTCACTTTGTAATCCATAAGAAGCAACACCGTCCAAAGACCACGATGTGTCACTTCATCAACACGCGAGTCATTGATATCGGAAGATTCCCTAAGATACAATGGAATCTGCGAAAACCCATTAAACAACCCCATATCCAACGCAGTGTTGAAGATATTCTTCAAATCAACCACCACATCAACTTGCCCATAAAATACCATACCGTTATCACCCGCATCGGACGGATTTCTGAACCTCAAGTAACTCAACAGTAATCTCAACCTCAACGAGACAATGTGCGGACGTAAGACTAACCCGGTCACATAAAGCGTAGCAAAGATGAACTTCAGTAAGGCACTTATAATCAGATGTTCCTCGTCACTCAACTTCATCCGTGCAAATGTGATCGTATAACAAATCACCACCAATACCAAGGCCAATCTCATCAACTCAACATCTGGATATCTTCCCTCCGTATATAAATTGACCTTGACTCCTCCCTTCTTGGTCTTCACAAAGAGACGATTGAAGTCATCTATAATTTCACCAGGTTGAAAGAAACGTGAACACGAAGTCCCAAAGTCGATCTCCTTGGCATCAGCCATAATCTCTTCGAGAAATTTGTAAGAAGGAATAGCCGAACAGAGATCTTTCAATCTCTTTCCAAATAACGAATTTGGATCAGCAAATTCCGATTTAAGATTGTCCTTTGAAAATTTACGTTCCACTTTCAACGTCGACGCCAAATCGTCCCATCCTTGGAACGTATTAGTCCACACCTCAGCCTTCTTCAAAGCTTCCAGATGCTCTTCTCTAAATTTGTTCATGAACCCATTAAAGAAAGAGTACATCTTTTCCACGTTCGAATCTTGTCCGAATCTCACCACTCTACTCGACAATGGACCAAACGTCCTCCAGACCGTGTTTCTAAGATTAGCTCTCACCATCGACAACTCACTCATTCGAAGTGTCGTGCTCTTGTAATCTGAGCTCTGTGGACTTCCCGATTCCGTTTCAGGAGTCGCCATCGAAATCGTCGAATAATCATTCGATAATATCAACTGAAGTCTCTTCCTGTATGCTTTCTTCAAATCGGCTCTACGTTGCCTCGAGTCCTTCAAATTCAGGGCCAAGGCTTCCCGCTTCTCACGGAGCTGTCTCACCGTCTTCTCTAGAACCTGTTTCTTAATATCCAGAGACACATAGACCGTATCGTCGTATATACAAAGACTCTCCGGTATTCCCTTTAACTTGCATGCTTCACATGGCCGTCCCCTATCACACTTAAGCTTCCGATGACGACAGGAAGAACAAGAAGATACCTTCTTAGATCTGGACCCTAAATCTCCTCTAATGGAGACCTCATATTGTCCTCCAACTTCCATCTGTCTACCGTTATTTCTCTAAAAGCACTCTCCTTTCGTCTATCTGTTTCCTGTTTTAGTTAGCTCCATTTTGCATATTACCCGGATTTTCTTAGCTGCACCTTCTTTTTTTCTCTGCCATTAATTATTCCTTTCACACTGTGTAAATACCACACACACAAAATTTTTCACCTTCATCACTTTTTTTTTTTTCAGTTGATTGAAAAATTTTTTCTTCTTCTTCTTCTTTCTTTACAATCAATTAATCAACGAAATGTCTGTATCTAGACCACAAGTTTCTGTTATCTCCACTGAGGGAAAGGCTACTTCCAGCTCCTTGCCATTGCCAGCTGTCTTCAACGCTCCAATCAGAGCTGACATTGTTCACTCCGTTTTCACCAGAGTCAACAAGAACAAGAGACAAGCTTACTCTGTCTCTGAGAAGGCCGGTCACCAAACCTCTGCTGAATCCTGGGGTACTGGTAGAGCTGTTGCCCGTATTCCGAGAGTAGGTGGTTCCGGTACTCACCGTGCTGGTCAAGCCGCTTTCGGTAACATGTGTCGTGGTGGTCGTATGTTCGCCCCAACCAAGATCTGGAGAAAATGGCACGTAAAGGTCAACCACAACGAGAAGCGTTACGCTACCGCCTCCGCTATCGCTGCCAGTGGTGTCCAATCTTTGGTTTTGGCCAGAGGTCACAAGATCGAATCTATTCCAGAGATTCCATTGGTTGTCTCTTCTGAGGTTGAGTCTATCCAAAAGACCAAGGAAGCCGTTGCTGTCTTGAAGGCCGTTGGTGCTCACAAGGATGTCATCAAGGTCATCAAGTCCAAGAAGTTGCGTGCCGGTAAGGGTAAGTTAAGAGGTAGAAGATGGACTCAAAGAAGAGGTCCATTAGTTGTCTACGCTGAGGACAAGGGTTTGGTCAAGGCCTTCAGAAACATTCCAGGTGTCGAGACCGCCAACGTCAAGTCCCTTGGTTTGTTGCAATTGGCTCCAGGTGCTCACTTGGGTAGATTCATCATCTGGACCGAGAGCGCTTTCGCTGCCTTGGACTCTGTCTACGGTTCCGAGACCACTGCTTCCTCCAAGTCTGGTTACACCTTGCCAGCTAACATCGTCTCTAACGCCGATGTCCAAAGATTGATCAACTCTGCTGAAGTCCAAGCTGTTGTTAGACCAGCCGGTCAATCCACCCAAAAGCGTACCCACGTCTTGAAGAAGAACCCATTGAAGAACAAACAAGTCTTGTTGAGATTGAACCCTTACGCCAAGGCTTTCTCTGCTGAGAAGTTGGGCTCCAAGAAGGTTGAGGCTTCTAAGGCCAAGCCATCTAAGGGTACCTTCGAGCAAGTTTTGAAGTCTGATTAAATTATTTAGTCAATAATATATTACTTGTTCACTTAAAAGCTGTAATACCCCTAATTCTTTAAAGTATATTTAAGCGCCTGCCATCTGAAAGGAACAAGAAGAAAAAAAAAATCACCTTGAAACTTTTCGGCGATGGAGCAAAAATTGGCACTCTAAAAACTGTTTAGTACCTTAAATTTTAACGCTAAATTACCCGTTTTCGATATAACGCCTATTTGAGGAAATTTTAGATGGATCAGACTGACAATTCTAAGTCGTCCACGGACCCAGAATCATCAGAGCTTGTTCGGAATGTCTTATTTAGTGTTAGTCGATCTCCTAGTGCCTTCCTATCACCCCCCATATCCCATGCTGACACGGAAGAGCCTCTACCATCGGCTTCCAACGTTGGACTCGAAGTCCTAGGAATGATGGCTCCCGAGGCTCTCAAGCCTCACGGATCACTCACCAGACATTCAAGTGAGTCGTCAGAAGCACCTAAATTGAAGAAGAAGCGTCTCAATAGAGGGCATCTCTCCTGTACCAACTGTGTAAAACGGCGGATCAAGTGTGATAGAAATCTTCCCAGATGCTCCTCCTGCTTCCAAAAGGACATTCCAAGTGGCATGTGTGTCTACCAGGACTCGCTGTGGTTTCTTGCAGTGCTAGAAGAACAGCAACTCTTGGACGAAGTGAACACTCTCAAGGCTTCCAATGAACGATTGGAAAAGCAATTAGAACAAGAAGACCACCAATTAAGGAGTCTTCTGTACACATATGAACTTGAATTACATAAACTTGGAGAAGCGCCCTTCCCAGCTCATCTTCTGCCCTTGGTGTCGAACGACTCAGATGCCTTAGCTGCTGTTTTGGAATCACCCTCCGTTGACGAATTACGTAACGTCAGATTGGACTTGTCGAATTTCACTGTAAGTTTGACCAACACTGCAGGATTCAAGACTTACGATGCTCGTTCATGGCAATCGTTCTTATTCCATAACGACTTCAGTAAATACGTGACCAACACATACGTCTTTCCCCAATGGAAGGTGTTCAAAGAAGCAATCAACGTAAACAAAGATACACAGGCCAAACACATCTACAGACATTTCTTGCCAGATAGAGACATTGATAATAAGAATGACGGAACAGGAGTTCGTCCACATAAGGGGGATTTGTTCGGGAAGAAGTTGAAATCGACGGCCAGCAGATTTCCGTCTTACAAGTTTGTCAAGCTGCGAGTTGCTGTTTTGCAAAGTGAATACCATTTAATAATGGCTGGAGCATTCTATTCACAAGACCGAGTCCACCAAGACTTTGAGAGGATCTTCCGTAGGACAGCAAGAGGTGCTGTCGAGTTCGACGTGTACAGTATTGATAGAGCTTACACTGGGGAATTGGCAAAGTTGGCATTTTTACTCGCTTCTGTCAAGTTGGGGGTTCTCATTCACGGTGTAGGTGATAGCATCGATGACAAGGACAACTTCTTGATTCTGTCTCTGATGGCCTGTTTCCACCAATCCAATCCTTTCCAAACACCAACAGTGCCTCTGTTACAAGCACTGATGATCATTGCTATTGTCAATTCTCTTTCTCAGGAACAAAGTGAAGATGAGCTCTTTCCGCATAACATGGCCATCGATACCAGGAGTTTGTTGAGTTTGTGTTTCCATATGATGATGACATTGGGGCTCTGGAAGCCTTACAATGAATTACCAGAATCTTGGAGAAATCCCGACTCTGGTGATGTCAATTATATTTCACAGTCACAATTCCAGGCTTTGTGGAATAATTTCATTCGTATTGATTACTGGGTATGTTCGAAAACGGCTAGCATCTCACAGCTGCTTTTCGCTCAATACCACCCCATCCAAGAATCCACCGACCTGTTAACTAGAATGTCGGTGTTCTTGGTCTCTGTCCTTCAAAAATTCAATCTTGTCAGTGGTAATAACAGAGCCACATTGTTCAAGATCTTCCCCTCTGTTGCTCAAGGTGATCCTCTGACTAGTGGTTTAATCCGGAGAGATGTAGAGACAGAGTTAGGAAGGATCGTAGACCATTACGAGACCAACGTTCGGACAAGTCTCAACTTCTGGAGAGATTTCAGACAGGTCGTTCCCCAAATTCCTGCCCATAAAAGTTGTAGAGTTGTTGAGACCGTCGAGATCGTAGACGTCTCCATGTCTCTTAGTTATGTCTTATACTATTCATTCGCCTTCCCGGATTCCAACTTGAATATGGACAATCCTATCAAATCGGTGAAGGACAAGGAGTATTGCGACTTCCTCAAGGAACATTACTTCAACCGTTGCTTGTTACATTGTATGATTGTCTTGAACATTCTGGAATGGATGATTTTGCAATTGGACGACTTCCTGAACTTTTGTAGGGACAACGAATTGCTCTTCACCTTATGGGCAAGATTGAAGTCCACCTTGATGAGACTGATAGTCATCTTAACAAACATTGTCACTGATAATTGTGACCTGGATGAGTTGGGACTCATTAACACTTATCAAAGTGTCTATGAGAAGACAGAGGTGGTTTCTTTGTTCGATAAGACTTTGGACAAATTGGAAGAGATGTGTTTCTCTTCTTCCGGTATCAAAGGAGAGGCCTATTTCACTCCCGATTTCTTGCCACAACTCTCTCTGAAGTTGGAACTGATCAATAGGGGAATAAAGAGATATCAGGTATTACAAAAGGATGACAAATGGTTATGGACGTTCAAACAATACTTGTTTGTATTGGTCTATGTATGTTCTCTGAAACGTGAGATGTTCCACGGAGGAGCCTTTGGTACACAGAATTTCAGTGATCGGAAACATGAGTTGATTGTGGAGGAAGAACTCATCCAATTACAGGAGACTGGGAATAAAACATAATGCTATTATAATGTACATATAAGCTTTAACGCATGAAATAATTGAATTTACCGCTTTGAGATCTTTGACCGTTGAAGTCGTCTTTCAAGTCCCAATCGATAGCAACATCTATTTCTCTAGGGTTGATTTTGTTTGGTTTGGAGGTCAAGTTACCTTCAATGAATTCTCCTCTCTTGACATCAAGAACTTGATCCAAGTAGAAAACAGTTTGTTTCCAGTGAGTGTAAGGAGCATGGGCACCGGTGGAGAAGGTGATCTTGGTGCCGGTGGCCTCATCGTGAGGGAACTCAATGTCGAACCAAACAATGAATGCATGGACTAAATCGTCTCTGGTGGCTTGTACTTTGAATTTAGATGCAAAGGCTAATTCTTCAATGGTGACCTTGTTCAAGTCGAATTCTACCAATTGAGAAGAAGTCGTGACCAAAGCTTGGTTTTCAACGATATCTACCAAAGGCTCAACCATTGCAACTTCAATGAATGGAGAATAGTCGAAACCATAGACATCTTCCCAATACTCGATCTTCTCGGCCTTGTAATTACCATCTTCAATAGCAGCAATATGCATGGTACACTTGTCAGGGAAGATGAGACCACCTTCTACCAAATACTTGTCTCTGGCAACTAAAACAGTGTCTAACATAGATTCGTATAACAAGAAGTAACCCATCCATTCACTGATGATGATATCCACCTTTGGGAATGGCAATTCGACATCTTCAAGCTTACCTTGTAACAAGGTAATCTTGTCCTTGAAGCCGTTCAAGTCAACAATCTTTTGAGCCATACCAATGATACTAGACATATCAACAGCAATGACATGTTTCAGACCAGCCTTGGCTGCAAACATGGAAAGAATACCAGTTCCACATCCAACATCTAAGACGATCTTGTCCTTGAAAAGGGCTCTGTTCTTAAGAATGGCATTACGGTAACTCAAGGTTCTGACTTGATCTTTTAACATCTCCTCATGTATACCGAAGTGGTCATAAGATGAAAAGTAATGTTGGTCATATTGTGGCAACAGCTCTTTGTCTGTTACTGATTTAAGTGGCTCTGACATTTTGGTGATGAGATAGAAGAGCTTAATGTGATCTAAGAAAAAAAAAATTTTTTTTTAGGGAAAATTTCTTTTAGTTAGAGCAGATTACGAAAGATAAGGAGGAGGGGCTTGGGATGGGAGGAATGGAATTGAAGGAGAAAGTGACTAAGCAAGGGACTGGGGTTTGATAATTTTGATTTTTAGAGGTTTGTAAAGCTAGGAGGGATACTTAGGTCGTCCAATGTAGGAGACTTCCATTTTATATACGAGGCTGGGAGAAGACAATTTATTATTGGCAACGTTTGTGTCTAATTTTTTCTTTGCATTATATTTAGTACTATAACAACCAAGCGTTTCAGAAGAAGAGGTCTTCAGGGCCATTGTCAATAGATTTCGAGAGACAATGCCACTGATCAAGCTGAAGAAACAGCAAAGTACTGGGATCAGGACCCGAAGTGATTATGTTCCTGAACTGCAGCCGACTAGCGCTGCTGCGCAACAGGCTGCAATGTTAATGTTTACAAAGAAGTTGACTGGGTCAGCTCCACCTGTCAAACCACAAGAGCGGCCGAAGGTTGTGAAGAAACCTGCTCCTTTACCTTCGAAGAGATCGAGTTACAGTATCCATTCGTATGCCACCAATAAAGTCATCAGCATCAACAATCATAACAAGGTGACGTCAAAGACCCTGCCAAAGGGAATGGTACGAAGCGAGAGCGCTTCGAAGGTGCCATTGTCCAACAGACAATCTCTGCCTCCTAAAATGGTGTACTCGGATGCAAACAGCTCGGCCATAGCGGCCGCTTCGTTAGTAGCGAAGGCCAATCCGAGGTCGATGGTGTCACCGACTCTGCCCCCTAATGAGAAGGAAGTGAAAAAAGAGCTGGAAGTGGCACTGGAAGAGTCGGCTGAACCCGAGCGGTTGATAGAAGAGCCTGACAAATCGACAGAAGAACCTGAGCAGATGACAGAGGAACCCATTGAAGTCTCCACCGACATTCCAAGGGAGCTCAAAGTTACTCCACCCGAAGAAGAGTTGAAACCACCAGCCTCCATGCAATTGCCCATTCATTCCGACTTGAGTTCCACGTACTCCCTTTCCAACAGTGATCATTTCTCATTCAGTGACTCACGTTCCAGCTTACCCGGTGCCAATTTGAGTGTGTCCACTGACCCGGCACTTGATCCTTCCCGTAGCACTCACTCCTTATCGTCATCTCAACAATTAAACGAGTCTCTGGCAAGTATTGTTTCCAGTCTATCCGATGAGATCGACGACACTCTCACTGCTCCTCCTACTATAGGCTTGGGAGTCACTGTAACTCCTGCTACACCGGACATCGAAGAGACTCAGGAAACGAGAAGACGTCATCCTTATGCTAGATTATTGGAGTCACCAGTGTTCAATTCGAACTCATTTGAAGCAACTAGTATCAAATCGGAGGAACCGGACACTCTTTCAAAGGAATACCTCAATTACTTGGGCTATGCCGAGGAGAAACATGACGAGTTCTTGTACAATGTTCCCTTCCAGAAACATGGTAGTGTATCCACGCAAGGTGAAAGTGACAACAGTGCTAAGCAGATTCCTAAACGTAAACCTCCTCCAAGTGGACTGAGCTCTTTGCTTCCTCCTTCTTATGATCAGAGAAGTCTCTCACAATCATCTCAGTTTTCTCCTCAGTTGTCGCAACAATCTTTCATGTCCTCATCGGAAGACTTGAAGTCGAAGAAGACACGGAAACCTCCACCTCTGAATACTGCCCCTTCCACCCCACTGCAGGAGAAGGAGTCGTATCTTGCTGTTCCTGGGTCTGGCCCTTATCACGGAGTAAATGAGAGTCAGTTGACCTTTGGTGACGAAATGTCTTCTTTGAACGAGACCATTCTGCCTGAGGGATCGATGACTCAATTACCTCAGTATCCTACTTATGCCTCTGATGATGTTCTGCATCATCATCATCCTCGGTTTCCTAAACATAGCAAAACCAGAAAGTTTAAGAACTCGGCCAAAGCATTATTCTTTGGTGGTAACAAGAGTGGGACGACGACTCCAGTGGCTGAGAAGCAATACTATTTCGGTAGTTCTGACCATAGTAATGTCAACTTGAATCCAGCTACCATGTCACAGACTCTGATCTTGATTCCACAACAGACAGTCAAATTGAAAAGCACCATGCGTAAGGACAATAAAAAGAAGGAATTTGACGAAGATAAGCCATGGAAACATCACAGTGACAAGAACATCATTTCGTTGCTGGAGAAGAAACGATACGAGGGAGTTTGGGTAGCTAATAAGGAGTTATGTATGGACTTAGCTCCTAAGAGTGAAGAGTTGAAGGACGAATCAACGAAAGCGGCGCAGGCTGCCGCATCACAAAGACTTAACTACACTCAATTGATGCATGGAGTCATCGTCAAGGAGATATTTAAGAGATCTAGATTACCTTCAGAGACATTGAAGAAAGTGTACAATTTGGTAGACAGAAGCAAAGATGGATATTTGAGGAAGGACGAATTTGTCGTGGGAATGTGGTTGATAGACCAATGCCTTTACGGGAGAAAATTACCTAAACAAGTGGACCCCGAAATCTGGGATAGTGTACAGAATGCCAGTATGGTGGGTGTGAACATCTCTATAGGGAAGAAAAAGAAAAAATAGGTAACCTATTGTATAGAGTCTTAAGACAATATGAACTAGATCGGATTCTTTAGGGAGAGAGACAGAAAAAAAATAAGAATGGAAAATCTTATCAGAGTTTTCTTATCTGTCGTAAAGTCGCAATGTTGAAGGCTTTGAGATTGAAGAGTGGTGGTGGTGGAGATAACAATGAGTTGAGTTCAGATCAAAAGATACAACAGGTGTTGAAACAGGCTCGAGATTTCGAGATCTGTTTGACTCTGATGGACTTTGTCTTGGACGATCGAGCAGAGGTGGGGCTCAAGCAAATCACTCATAAGGACGAAGCTATTTATAAATTGGCTACTGGAGTAGTACATTTCATTGAGTTTACTTTGGGGTTTGAGCAAGAAACCCGGGAGAAACTGCAAAAGACATTGGCAGAACTGGAACTGTTATCTCAGAAGCTGAAACTGTATAATGAGAAGCATCAATTGCGCACGAGTTCAATGTATCCGCCGGGTACTGAATATGCTGTAACATTGGCGGAATCTTCTTTACTCAATGCATTATGTATGTTATTGAGTGAGAGTATGATCGAGAGTGCCAAAGCCTTGTACAAATTGAGGAAATCGTATCATATATTAGACGAATTGGTCACCAAGATCGATCAAAATTTAGCATTGAAAAAGAAGACAACTAGTAATGAGGACCACAGTGAGACGACCTCTCAATTGACTACCACGAGTTCGGTAACGAGCACAATAACGAACAAATTCGCTGATGTGCCCTTGCCCATGACGGAACAACAGAAGAAAGATGCTAAGCTCATGAAACATTGTGAGAGTATTTTCCTGATGAGACAGAGTCGATTTGACGGTTCTAACATTGGAAACGAAGCAGCTCTTTCGAGACTCAGGACAGATCTCGGATTGAATGGACCGTATCTCTCACCTTCGGAGTCAGTCGGCTCTTTGGTTTCATCCTCCAATGATATCAATACCTCGACAATTGATGAGTACATCCATAGTGGAACGTATCTCTGTTTCGGTATATTACAAGTAGTATTGTCCTTGATACCCCCGGCCATTGGTAAGGTTTTGTCCATTGTCGGATTCAAGGGATCTAGAGAGAAGGGTTTGAAGATGTTGTGGAGTGCTGCTGACTTGAGAAACATCCATGGAAGTTTAGGACTTTTACTGTTGTTGGTCTTTTACGATGGACCCTTACAATTTACTGATACAGACTTTGACGTCCCAGCAATCCACGAACCTCTGACCAAGGAATCCACAGAGTCCATTACACTGTCGGTTTCCAAAAGCTCTTCCAAGTTGAATCTCATGAGAACGTTGAGTAGAAAGAAGATGGAGTTGGAATCTAGGGCTCAGACTGGCCTTGGTGAACCAACACTCTTGCATCCCGGGCCAAAATTACAAGCCCTTTTATTGAGTGCTCGTGCTTCATTTCCTAACAGTGCCTTGTGGTTATTACAAGAAGGACGGATGTTACTGTCTCAAGGTCGTTTGAGTGAACTGATCGACTTGATGAACTCTACTCCAGATGGGAAGGTAAAAATGGTGCAATTGGAACTGCTTTTGATCTTTGACAGAGCAATGATTTACACCTTTTTACATAGATACGAACTAGCTGCAGCTGATTTCATCAAATTGGTGGAGGTCAATGCCTGGAGTCCTGGATTGTATTACTATCTGGCTGGTTCATGTTATTTGGAGAGTTGGAGAATGTGCCGGATGAAGTTGTGTGATCAATACCCTGACACAGGAGTGGATCCTACCAAGGAACAATGGTACTTGGAGCAACTGAAGAAGTACATTTCAGGGGCCCCGGAACAGATAGGAAAGAAATCAAAGAGTATGCCATTTGACAAGTTCTTCATGAGGAAAATCAATGCCTTAAAACTGACGAGTAAATCGACAGGTTTGAGCTTATGCGAGTCCGCAGGAACCTCATTGGTTCATGAGATTTGTTACTTCTGGAATGGGTATAACAGAATGCCCGAAGAACATTTGGAATTGTCCTTGAAATTGTTACAATTCAACGCTAAAGACAGTCCTTACTCAAAACTAGCAAAAGAGACCAAAGATCAAAAGATGATTCGTTACGTTTTACAAGCCATTGTCTTGAGAAGATTGGGCCAATTAGAAGAAGGAGAAGTACTCATTGATGAACTCGTAAGTGAAATTATCGGACCAGACGGTAAGTTCCATAAATTGACAGATGACCCTTGGTTATATCCGACAGCATTATACGAAAAGCTGTTATTCATCTGGAAGACTCAGGGAGTGGACGGGTTAAAAGAGGTGAAAAGTTGGTTGGACAAGGCAATTAGTTATGGTGGCGGGGATTACGAATTGAGTACGAGGATCAGTATGAAGATTAAACTGGCCATTGATAGATTACAAGATATGTAACCACGCCACGGGGAGGGGGCGAAAAAAGCTTATTAAGAAAGGACCTACCCAGAACTTTTTTCTTACTCGCTCTAGTCAGCACCCAGCTGCATAATTAGTAACTTGAGTCTCTGATTTTTTTCCTTGCCTTCGCTATATAACCGAGTCATTGAGCCCTATTTTTCCATAAAATTAAATTAAGCATATAAACTTAAAGAACAATGGTTTCAGTTAAAGTAGGAGACAACTTCCCAACCGACATTAAATTACAATGGGTTCCATACACTGCTGAGAGTTCCGACATCTTGGCTTGTGCTGTTCCAACTGCCTATGATTTGGCTAAGAAGCTTCCAGGTAAGACTGTTGTCTTTGTCTCTGTTCCAGGTGCCTTCACTCCGACTTGTACCGCTGACCACATTCCACCATTTGTCAGCAAGATTGGTGAATTGAAGTCCAAGGGTGTTGATGAAGTCGTTGTCATTGCTGCCAACGATGCCTTTGTCATGT
This sequence comes from Nakazawaea siamensis, assembly GCA_030569775.1. Classification (NCBI taxonomy): domain Eukaryota; kingdom Fungi; phylum Ascomycota; class Pichiomycetes; order Alaninales; family Pachysolenaceae; genus Nakazawaea; species Nakazawaea siamensis. The sequence goes on from JAJMLT010000007.1 coordinate 382,335, forward strand.
CTGCTTGGGGTAAGGCTTTGGGTGCCAAGGGTGAAATCGTCTTTGCCTGTGACCCTAACGCTGCCTTGTCCGGTAAATTGGGCTTGCAAAAGGACCTTGTCGCCGCCGGTATGGGTATCAGAACCTCCAGATACGCTGCCATCGTCGCTGACGGTGTCATCAAGTACCTTGAGGAAGAACCAGGAAGCGGAGTCTCCGTCTCCGGTGTCGACGCCATCTTGGCTGCTCTCTAACTAGGCCGTGACTCAATTAAGTCGAAATTTTGATTGAGTCAGATTTACAGGGTCAATTCAGTATAAGATTTCTTTTTAAATACATTTAAAGGTATTACACCATATTTCATTATCTGTAGACTTGTTACTACAAACTGTCTTAATACGTTTGGAGATTGACTAAGGAGAAAAAAAAAAAAAGCAAGAAGGATCGGAGAGGGCGTTTAGCTGATAACAGAGATCAAGAAGATGTCAGATTTTGAGTATGACGATTCCGATGTTCTGTTTTCTTCCGATGTTTCCTTTGAAGAGAGTTCATTCAGCGAGCAAGAGGACACGGTATTTAGCGATGCGGAGTCCGTAAGCGGTAGTCCCATGAATACGTCTGGGGAAGAGAAGTATGGCTTACAAACGGTTGATTATGTATCGATGGATCCGAGTGACTTACTTCTGAATATATATAAGGAGATCCAGAAGTTGGCTCCAGTGTTGGGGTTACAAATGGACGATTGTTACATCTTAATGCGTCACTTCAACTGGAATAGTGAGAGGTTGATGGAGCAACTCATGGACAATAGAGACGAAACGATTCTGACGGCGGGATTGGTGGAGACGGAACTGAGTGGCGTTCCTAATCAAATAGAGCATACTAAACCACAGTTCTGTGATATCTGTTGTGAAGAAAGAGAGAAGTGGTTCTCGTTACTGTGCGGGCACAGATATTGTGTGGATTGTTACATCTACTATCTCAAAGAGAAGGTATTCGCCAATGTCAACTTAATTAAGTGTCTCGAGCCTAGTTGTCATTTGAGTCTACGGTTGAAGAAAGATTTGGAAGTCATCAGTGATTATATGGTGGCGAATGGTATCACTCCAGATGTTAAAGAAGTAGAAGAAGCAAAGAAGAAACTGACGGAGTTGGCTAACGAAAAGCAAAGAGTAGCAGAATTATGGTCGGATGACGAAGATAATGAAGGTGAAAAGGATTACAGTTATAGAAAGATCTACACGGCCAAAACTCCAGCTCCAGAGAAGACGTTATTTGAGAGATATGAAGAAGGAAGTGTCAAATCTTACATGGAAACCCATTCCAATTATAAATGGTGTCCCTCTCCAGATTGCAGAGGTATTGCATATCTTCCAAATGTGTCGAAGAATCATTTGAAAGAGTTGGCCCTTGAGCACAAGAACAATTTGATACCCATCATATCGTGTCCATATGGTCATTCTTTCTGTTTCAATTGTAACTACGAAAACCACATTCCAGTTCCGTGTTGGGTTACTAAGTTGTGGATTCAAAAATGTAAAGATGACAGTGAGACTCTGAACTGGATCAATGCCAACACCAAGATGTGTCCGAAGTGTGAAGCCACCATTGAAAAGAGTGGAGGCTGTAATCATATGACTTGTAAGAAATGTCGGTATGAGTTCTGCTGGATGTGTATGGGTAGTTGGTCCAAACACGGAAGCAGTTATTTCAACTGTTCGTTGTATGACAACAATGAAACTCAGGAGATCAGAGCTAAACAAGCAGCATCGAGAAGTTCGTTGAAGAGGTATTTGCATTATTATAATCACTTCACTGCTCAGGAACAATCTATGAAGGGAGATAATATGTTTTGTGTCGATATCGAGAACAAAATTATGAACATTCAAGAGAAGTTGAAAGAGGAAGTGTCATGGATTGAGTTACAATTCTACAAGGAGAGTGTCGATATCTTGTTAAGATGTCGTCGGACTTTGAAATGGTCGTACGCTTTGATGTACTATTTGAAGGATTCCAATTTCTTGACCATCTTACAAGACAACCAATTACACCTTTCCAATAATGTGGAGAAGTTGTCCAAGTTATTTGAAATCTTCAAACCGAAGCAAATCTTGTCCAAGAAGAGAGAGTTCAATTCTGTGTCGGGATATTTATTAAAGAGGGAGAAGCTTTTTATAGAATGTGCTATTGAGGGAATTGTGAACAAACAATTGACCTTCAATGTACTTGAGAATGGTGAATTCGAGGATTAGAATATTAAATAATATATAGTCCAACTGAATTGACGATATTCAGGCAATCAATCTAGTTTCGTAGTCAATCAATTTGACCAAGAATTCAACCTCTAATCTTTTTCTGCTTTCTACAACCCAATCGCTGGCCAACTTACGAGACCAACCCTTCAAACTTGCTACTTGTTCAACAGCCAAGTCCAATTCATCTCTTTCCAAGTATCCATTAACTCTAGCAATAATGGACTCGATGTCGTTTCCCTCGGCAAAACCTTCCTTTGGAATCAAAAACTTCAGGAACAATCTAGACAGGAAGTGTCCCAATATACCGGCATTTGGTGGTAACAAAGCTGCGGATCTCAATTCTGGAGTCAACAACTTCCAACGGGTGATCAATTGTTGTTTGGTCAACAAGTTGCCGGACTTTGGAAGCAGTTTAACGGACTCAACCAAAACCTCGTCTTCCAAATCGGCTACCAATTTCTCCAACTTGGTGAAGGTGTCATTCAAAATGACAGGCTTGGAAGCATCTTGTAAGAGAGAGGTGATCTTGGCAAGTTCAATTTTCAAAGCCTTGACCAGCAGATAGTTGTTGACTTGTTTGGAGACCTCAATTTCGAACTCTTCCAAACTGGAGATCTTGGCGAAGATCAGATCCAATTGAGCCAACTTACCATCTCTTTCGTTTTCCACCTTTTCCTTGATTATTTTGTTGAACTCCGTTAATTGTTGTAACTTGAGAGCCTCGATCTTGTTGTCAGCTTGTAAAAATATGGCATCTTGAGTGGCTTTGATTTCGTTCATTAAAATCTCGTGATGTTTGGCTTCCAAGGCCCTCTTAGTTTCTTCCAAGTCGGCAGCAAATTTCTTGGTGAATTCGACATCCTTTTCTTGGGCAATCAACTTCTCCAAATCTTCCTTGTGACCGGTGACGATGACCTTCAATTTGTCGTTCAATTCCTTGACAGAATTTCCGATTTCGGAGATCACTGAGACGTGGATAGGCTTCTTGGAGTTGATGGCTTTGATGACATTGTTGAAAGACTCGATCAGCTTGTGTAAGACTGGGTCGGTCTCGGCGGAACTGAATTCAAGTTCTGGTAAGTTGATATCACTGGTTTCGATTGGGACCAGAGGCAGAGACAGAACTTGTTCAGATTTCTTCTCTAATTGTTTCAATTCAGATTCATCGATCTTGGTACTGGTGATACCGGATTTGGTAACCTTGACAGTCTTATCCAAAATATCATTGAAAGATGGTAATTGCTTTGGAGAAACCCCGGTATTGTAGTTTATGAGATAGTTCTCTGTGAACTCGATCAATTCTTCACCCAATGGGAAATAATCTACGAAGTTGTCGTAGATGGTGTCGTTCTTCAACGACAGGAAAATTCCTCCCAGATATATGACGGAGGTCAAAAGACCCATTCTGAAGAAGAACTTTCTGAACGGACGACTTTTCTTCAGCTTTGGTGGTGGAACGACAACGGGCTGTACCGGTGGTGTCACTGGCTTAGGTGCCGGAGGCAATTTGGTCAGCTCATTCAATCTCTTAGATAAAGAGTTGAATTGACGTTTGCCGACCCCGCGAATGCAACTTCTTGATCCGATAGATAACATATCAGTCGTCAAAAGCAATGGTTCTCTTTTTATCTTTACCAAACAATTTTTCGTGTGTTTTCCTTTTTTTTTCTCGGATTTTTTCGTTTGGACAAATCACAAGCGGTGAATTTTTCATAGAGGAACAAAGAAATTGTATGAGAGTTATACACTACTTTATAGAAAGAGCTCTAACTTTGAGCTACGATCTTACCCTTTTGTAATTTTCTGACGTTCTTTGCCCATGCCTTAACCTGTGTCTTGTGATCTAGCAGATCTTTCAAGAAAGGGTGGTTCATCAATTCTTGTGGGTCCCATCTTTCGTCTTCCTTCTTGAGGCAGATGTCTATGAAGTCGCACAATTCCGGGGAAAATCCTGCCTTAACGGACAAGCATGGTGGTTTTTCGTTAACTATTCTTTGTAAAAGGTCCAAGATTCCCTCCGGACGCATCTTGGAAGAGTCTCCGAAAGGAAAGCTTCCCGTAGCCAATTCTACCATCATTAATCCAAGGGACCATACATCTCCCTTAATATTATACCGATTACCCTGAATCCTCTCGGGAGACATATAGGTAGATGTACCAACGAAAGTATCAGCTATGGAGTTGATCAACTCTCGACTTACCCCAAAATCACACAACTTCATATTACCTTTAGAGTCCATTAATACATTAGAGGGTTTGATGTCACGATGAATGATCTTATGAGTGTCGTAGAGATAGATGAGCCCACGCAAGACACTGTACAGGGTCTGTTTTAACATGAATTCTGGGAATGGACCTGAGATTTTGAGTGTCTTATCCAAGGACCCACATTCGGAATATTCCATACATATCACGACATCTCCTTCTTTAAGGAAGGCACCATAAAAGCCAATGATATATGGAGAATCACATTCATGCATAATACGGAGTTCTCGAATGATTTGACGTAAAACAGCCTCTTTCGTCTCGATATGAATCACCTTCCTTGCCATTGTCTTCTTACTTGGTAAATGCAAAACCTTATGTACCGTTCCGGAATTACCCGAGCCCAACTTCTTCAAGGTCAATAAATCCTCCAGTTTGATGGCCAATTGATATTCGACCCCCAATTCCAAGTTGTTCATGGAGGAGATCAATTCATCTGTGGACGCCTTCGTGTCCGGATCTCTCACCGGGAGAGGTTCAATTGCTGGTGCGGCATCCGCTATCGTAAGCAGTTTGAGATTCCGTCTCTTTAACGTCTTGGGCTTGAAAAGACTCGAATTGGCCGAGGTATTACTAGGTTGAATGTCATTTGATGTTGTTGATGAGGTAGGCGCAGCGGCTCCTGTCCGCGATGGATCGAGTTGTAAAGGCGAGGGTCTCAGAGGTGCTACCACTGGGGTGGAAGTAGATGCCGATTTGAATGGAGGAGGTCGTGGTGGGGGCGGAAGCTGTTTGTCGTGATCAAATCGCTGAGGTATCTTATGCATTGAATCTTCTTCTCCACTTGTACAATCACTACTATGCTGTAAGGTGTGAAATTTTTAGGTTTTTTTTTCTCCTTTTAGGTTTGAGAAAAAAGGAAGCAAAAATCTCAAATTGATTTGAGGATACACTTTCGCATTTGCCCAGGCCGGATCGTTGCGATTATCACTATACACTTTGATGCAACTACCCGAAATCCTTGCATTTTACCCCATCCACTTAAGTCCCATACCGGTCCCATTTTGGACCCTACCTAAAAAAATTATTATTTATATCTGTTATATCTCATAACTGCTACAGTCTAATACTAGAAAATCCTCCTTGTTTCATACTCAAATACTATACATCAGTCATAAGCCTTCCTTTGAAACAACTCTTTCTTTCCTGGTAATCAAAAAAAAGAAAAAAAAACCTAAGGCCTTAAAGTGTTAAAGCCTTACCGAATCACCCAAAAAAAAAAAGTAAAAAGGGCAATGTCAAAATGATAAGATAAATATAACGGGTGGTGGTTGGTGGTGATGGTGAAAAAAAGGGTGTGAAAAAAAAGACAAAAAAATAAGGGAACTAACAAAAAAAGACAAAAAACAGAACAAACTGGGAAAATCAACTTGGAAAAAAGACAAAGGAACAAAAGATGAAAAATTCAATGTGAAGTGGGGGGTGAATCATTAATCATAAGATGGAAGTATTGGAGGAAAGACATTAATTTGGTCTGTCGTAACCCAATCTTGGGATCAGATCAGGATCACCTCCTACGTAGACTTCTTCTGGAATTTCTCTTGGGATTGGTTTAATTTCGGTACCCAATTCCTTTTCGATCTTGTATAAGTTGAATCTGTCATTCCAGTTGATCAAGTTGATGGCAACACCATAATGACCGAATCTTCCCGATCTACCAATTCTGTGTAAATAGGTTTCGGCAGTCTTTGGGAAATCAAAGTTGATCACGACATTGACGGCTTGGATATCGATACCTCTGGTTAACAAGTCGGAACAGACCAAGTTTCTAACCTTACCTTGTCTGAATTCATGGAAGACCTTGTTTCTGGCATCTTGTGGCATTCTAGCATGCGAATAGTAACAGGAATAATTCAAGTCGGTGATTTTCTTGGCCAATAATTCCACTCTATTGGTGGAGTTACAGAAGATGATCGATTGATTGATCTTCAATTTGGTGAACAAAGTGTTAAGACAATGAAGCTTTTGCTTCTCGTCAACGAATGCATAATATTGCGTGATACCTCTTAAAGTCAATTCGTCCATCAAATTGATCTCATAAGGTTTGTATAAATGTTGATCCATGAAGGATTTGACCAGCAATGGGAAGGTGGCACTGAATAACAAACTTTGGTATCCATTACCTTCACCGTTAGATTTAGGGAAGAAGGACAAGATTTGCTCAATGATATTCTTGAATTCTCTACTCAACATCTTATCAGCTTCATCCATAATGAACATCTTACATTGACCCAATTTGGCAACATCTCTACTGGCCAAATCCAAGATTCTACCAGGAGTACCAACAAGAACATGAACAGGATCATGTAATCTGATAATATCATCTCTGACAGAGGTACCACCAGTGGTGACCATAACTTGAATACCTAAATGCTTTCCCAAAGTCTTGACAACTTGCGACGTTTGCAATGCCAATTCTCTTGTTGGAACTAAAATTAACAGCTGAATCAGATTCACCTTTGGTTTTACCTTCTCTAAGGTTGGAATGATGAAAGATGCCGTCTTACCAGTACCATTCTTGGCTCTGGCCAAAATATCTCTACCCATCAATGCTATTGGAATACTCTCTTCTTGAATAGGAGATGGCTTCTCAAATCCAGCCTCAAATATTCCCATCAATAATTCTCTCTTCAAATGGAAACTTTCAAAGGTATTTCCCTTGGTACCTAAGACATCTTCGGTCTGAGGACGTAAATCCTTGGCTGGAAGGTTCAATTCACTCTTCCAATTATCAGTGGCTGACATAACTTTTCTTCTTGTTGCAAAACGGTTTCGTATAAATTAGCTTCAATAAAAATTGTCGGCTTCTGATTTTTTTTTTCTTCTTCTTCCAACAACGAAACTTGATTGGCACGTGAAAGAAAAAATTGGCAGAACATCTAAAAAAAAAGGGAGCATAAAGAGAGTCAGAAGGGAAGGAATAGTTGACTGGCCAGAGTCAAAAAAATTAATTTTTCATACTTTATCTAAAGAGATGAGAAAAAAAAAAGTTTTTGTTAGGAGTGCGTGATACAAGTCATTACTTTAAGGACTCAACTAGAATAGAATACAATGAGTGGATTGAACATTTTGGTCGTTGGTAATGGAGGTCGTGAACATGCTTTGGTTTATAAATTGAGCCAAAGTGACAAAGTTGCCAAGATCTACGTTGCCCCAGGTAATGGAGGTACTTCTCTTGTTCCTAAAGCTGAGAACGTCTCTATTGGATCATCTAAACTGGATTTTGATGAGTTGGTCAAGTTTGCCGTTTCTCATGATGTTTCTTTGGTTGTACCAGGGCCTGAACAACCTTCTGTTGACGGAATTGCCACTTTTTTCAAGAACGTTGGTATTCCTGTCTTTGGTCCAAGTCTGAAAGCTGCTGTCATGGAAGGATCCAAGACTTTCTCTAAGGACTTCATGAAGAGACATGGTATTCCAACTGCCGAGTTCCAGAACTTCAGCAATTATGAAGATGCCAAGAAGTACATTGAGCAAACCGACAAGAAGCTCGTAATCAAGGCTTCTGGTATTGCTGCAGGTAAGGGTGTCTTGATTCCACAAACCAAGGCCGAGGCTTTGGATCTGGTGAAGCAGATCATGGTGGATAAGGCTTTTGGAGCTGCTGGAGATGAAGTTGTTGTTGAGGAGTTCTTGGAAGGTGACGAATTGTCTATTTTGTGTATCTGTGATGGTTACACCATCTTGGACTTACCAGCTGCTCAAGATCACAAGAGAATTGGTGAGAACGATACCGGATTGAACACCGGTGGTATGGGAGCATACTCACCTGCTCCATTGGCTACTCCAGAATTATTGGCCAAGATCAGAGCCCAAGTATTGGAGCCAACTATGGCTGGAATGAGAAAGGACGGTTATCCAATGGTTGGATGTTTGTTCGTTGGAATTATGGTATTGCCTTCCGGTGAACCTTCCGTATTGGAATACAACATCAGATTCGGAGACCCAGAGACACAGACCGTCTTGCCATTGTTGGAGACCGACTTGTTGGACTTGATGATGGCTGCTGTCGAGGGAAGATTGGACAGTGTAGAACTTAAGGTGAAGAAAGAATACTCCACCACTGTTGTGATGTCTGCTGCTGGATATCCTGAATCTTATCCAAAGGGTGACGAAATGACCATTCTGACATCACTTCCAGAAGACACATATATTTTCCATGCCGGTACTGCTGTTAAGGACGGTAAGATTGTCACTGCTGGTGGAAGAGTTATTGCTGCCACTGCTACTCTGGCCTCTTTAAAGGATGCTGTTGCCAAGGCTTACAAAGGTGTCGACTTGGTTGAGTTCAAGGGTAAATATTTCAGAAGAGACATTGCTCACAGACTGTTCCGTGCTGCTGAGACCAACAAGCAAATTTCTATCACTTACGAAGAAGCCGGTGTTTCTGTTGATAACGGAAACAAGTTGGTTGATGAGATCAAACTGTTAGTCAAGTCCACTGCCAGATCCGGTGCTGATTCTGAGATTGGAGGTTTCGGTGGATTATTCGACTTGGCCAAAGCCGGATACACTAATGTAGAAGAGACTCTTATGGTCGGAGCCACCGATGGTGTTGGAACCAAATTGAGAGTCGCCCAAGTAATGGGTATTCATAACACTGTTGGTATCGATTTAGTTGCCATGAACGTCAACGATTTGGTCGTACAAGGTGCTGAACCTTTGATGTTCTTGGACTACTTTGCCACTGGTAAATTGGACATCCAAGTCCTGCGTGACTTCGTCGAAGGTGTTGCTAAGGGTTGTAAGATCTCTGGTTGTGCTCTTGTTGGTGGTGAGACCAGTGAGATGCCAGGTATGTACGCTCCAGGTCATTACGATACCAACGGTACCCTGTTTGGTGCTTTGATCAAAGACCAAATGTTGCCAAAGATTGAAGAGATGCAACTGGGTGATGTCTTGATCGGTTTGAAATCTGACGGTGTCCATTCTAACGGTTTCTCTTTGTTGAGAAAGATCATTGAGAAGAACGGATTGACCTACGACAGTCCTCTCCCTTACGCCAAGCACTCTTTGGGTGAAGAATTATTGATCCCAACTAGAATCTACGTCAAACAGTTGTTGTCCTCCATCAAGAAGAAGACTTTGTTAGGTTTGGCCCATATCACCGGAGGTGGTTTGGTGGAGAACATTCCAAGAGCTTTACCAAAGAACCTTCAAGCTGTAGTGGATATGAACACTTGGGAGGTTCCAGAAGTATTCAAATATTTTGGTAAGATCGGTGGTATTCCAGTACTGGATATCTTGAAGACCTTGAACATGGGTGTCGGTATGGTAGCCATTGTTAAGAAGGAGAACGTCGAGACCGTTCTCAAAGATATGGAGGCCGAGGGAGAGAAGGCCTTCGTTATCGGTGAATTGATAGAGAAACCCTCTCCAGATGCCCCAGGTTGTATCGTAAAGAACTCCGAAGGTTTATATTGAACTATTTTATATACTACTCTGCATCGAAAGGATGCTCGTCTAAAGCTAAGTTAATTCCTTTTTCCAAGAACTGGTAACTCCACAAAGTTATAGTACCACCTGCACTGACCTTGAAGAACCGTGGTAACCAACCGGACCAAAGTTTGGCCATTCCTTCGTTCATGAAGGTTCGTACTAAACATGTGAGACTGTCTCTATATTCGACTTTTGCGCTTCTTGATTGCAATCTGGTCTTGACTACATCGATGGGTTGGGTAAGTAAGATGACGTTGACGGAAGACAACAAGGAGAGTGCCATGGCATTGGTTGCTGAGAGGTCATTAGTCGGGTCGATCAATTGTTTGAGGAAGTTGTAAGAAGAGAACCACACTGCGGCGTTCAGTGTTTGTCTGAAGATGGTGACGATGGATCCTTGCCAAAAGCCTCTAAACCCTCTGGTCTGGTAAATCTCTCTCACCACTCTAGGAAATCCAATTGCATATGTCATTGGAGAGAGTGGTTTCTTCAGTGTTCCCCTCAATGGGATCTTTTTAGTGTGATCTTCGTTTGCTGTACGGATCGCCGTTTTGATCATATCTTTAGATGCCACTTCAGGTTTGGCATAGTTGATCTTGTGGACCGAGCTGAAGTAATTTTCGATGGCGGTGGTTTTGATATTCTCGAAGGGGATCACCCACAGAGACTCAATCAAACCAGTCATGATCCCCAGGATGACGACCCTTGGAGCGGTAGTTTTACCGTTTTCATTGCTCATGAATTTGGATGTCGAATTGAAGACAATGAATCTGGAACCCAGTTTCAACAGATTACCAACGGCCAATCCGTTACATCCAATGAAGTATTCTTTCCAATGTTTGACCTCGAATTTGAAAGGCGCCGCATTGGGGAAGGTCCTGTATAATTGTCTAGAGGTCTTGACGAACTCGAAGGGATAGGTAGTGACGGTAGTGATGACGGCGGCACCAGACCCGGCCATTACCAGGGTAAGTAAATTGGACTCAATGTGAGTCGGTGTAGATGGTTCCAGTTTGGTCAAAGATGGCTTCCGGTGAGTATGACGAGAGGAACTCATGGTCTTGTACTACAGCAATAGACAGAGATTCTATGACATTTTTTTTCTCTAACTATGGAGATGAGGCAGAAGTGAGGGAGAAGCGAGGCGAGAGGAAGTCAGTTGGGAGAATACTGAGCACTTTAGGAAGTCAAAGAATGTTGAGGCAGAGTCGGTTTTTATCTAAGCATTTAGTTACTTAGACCATTTCATAATCTGCTTATTTTTAGTTCATGTGCAGCAAGAGCAGAGGAGGTCTTCTTTAAATATAAAAAACACTGCCCAGGAAAATTTGCCTTTCAATATTTTTGTTTGCACCAAAAATTTCAAGTTCAATTCAACAATCAGCTTTTTATACGGATTGACATTGCTAAAGAAACGAATTGATTAACGATGCCTCTGAATAACGGCGGTTTCTTTGGAACGATCCAACATTCGGTCAACAGTTTCTTTTACTCGTTGACCACCAATGATCGGTACGCGTCTTATGACTCTCCGTACCGTAGTGCTAACTCTAACAAGCCCCGCCATGAGGAAACCATGGGCGGTATACCTATTTCGAACAACAATTCTGCTGTATCGTTAGTGGATAACACAGAGTCGAACAGATCCTCGACTTCCACTTCTAGACCGTTCCAATATAGACCTGGTCTCAGGTCTCAATTGCAACACAATGCTAGTGGAGACTTACAATTGCAAGATTATATCAATGGGCAACCACCGTTACCTTCTATTGATTCTCTTTGGGAGAGATTGGAGAAATTCTTGGAGCGGGAGTATCCGGAAGTATTTGATACTTTGGGAGACCCAGCCACAGTTCTGGACTTAAACGAATTGGAGAGTGACTTGGAAGTTTCCTTGCCCACCGATGTAAGAGAATCCTTCCAAATTCATGATGGTCAAGAAAGATCCAGTGCTGGTTTGATATTTGGATTGACGTTGTTAGAACTCGAATACGTATCGGAAGAGTCCGGTATCTGGAAGAGAGTCTCAGAGAGATTGGAGAAGAGACAACTGAAGAAGAGTATGGAGAATGATCCAGCCGGTGGCAGTCCATCTTCTTCTTCGTCTCAAAGAGACCCAGGAAGAAGACCAATCGACTTCATTTCGAAGCAGAAATCTGTTCCGGATGGAGCCATTCAACCGGTATATGCACATTCCAAGTGGATCCCATTGCTGAAGGATCACGTCGGTAACAACATTGCTCTCGATTTGGCTCCGGGACCTAGTGGAAGATGGGGTCAGATCATTTTGTTTGGTAGAGATTTCGATACCAAGTATGTCATTGCTAACAGTTGGACCGAGTTCTTGTTGACCCTTGTCGAGGACTTCGAGGAGGGAAAGTACTTGGTCGATCCGGGAAGCGAGTCGATTGTGTTTTACGAAAATGGAAGACTGGTGGACTATTTGAGAGTATTGGTACATAGATCATGGGCTGCCAACAAGAAGGCTATGGAGAAGTTGACTAAGAAGGACGAACTGGAAAGTAAGACGACGGCATTGAGAAGTAGTAGAAACAGCAGTGCAGTCAATTTACCGAAGGAATCTTTGATCACCCCGTTGCTGTCGACGACTAATTTGTTGAAGACGAACGAGGAGGAAATTAAGTTGGATGATGAAGAGGAGGAAGAGCCAGAAGTAGAGCCAGAAGCTGAGCCAGTAGCTGAGTCAGAAACAGCCGAACTTGAGCTGGTGTCTGAGCCAGTAGCTGAAGCTGAGCTGGTGACTGAGCCAGAAGAGAAGGCTACTGAAGTCGAACCAGCCGAAGTAAGTGAAGCAAAGGAAGAAACTGAGACTCTGACTGAAGCTCCGGCTGAAGCTCTGGTAGAGACCCCTGTTGAGGCCGAGGAAAGTCCAAAGGATGAAGATACCGAGATTACAGAAGAAGTACTGGAACTCGAAGATGAGGTGGAACTGGTAAAAGATACATTGGAAGAGGTTGCCTTATAGTTTACAAATATTTAGGTGAATTTTGCGCATACAAAAAAAGTAGAGAAAAATAGTAAATAGAGCGTAAGGAAGAGTCGCGTACGATGTCTCGAGCTATTGATCTGTCGTACTTTGAGGAGTCTGATGGCCAATTTGAGGAGACCACAGGATGGGCAACAACACACGATGAGAGTCAGATGATTGAGGCTGATGCGAGAAGACAAGAAGTGGATGTCGATGTACTGATTGATCCCGATGAGGTGAAGACGAGTTTCTTCACGGAATTGAAGAGGTTGGAACTGAAGGGGATAGTGGATATTGGCAATTTACTGTCATGGCAAGTATCATCGGAGAAACACGGATGTGGTAAAGATCAATTGAGAGAAGATGACCCTGATACGTTTTGGCAGAGTGATGGGATTCAACCACATACTGTGACGATACATTTTGCCAAACGGGTAGCGATTCAATCGGTGGCGATTTTCACGAATTATGCATTGGATGAGAGTTATACTCCGTCGGAAATACTTATAAGAGCGGGGACGGGAGAACACGATTTACAGGATGTGGCAACTGTGCACTTGAAGGAACCCAAGGGATGGTCTTTCTTGGGATTTGATCAGGTACTTAAACTGTTCTTAATTAAGGTGATAATAAAGAGTAACCATGAAAATGGTAAGGATACCCATATCAGATCATTGAAGGTATTTCAACTGCAACAACAAGAAAGAGATGATAGTTATGATTTGAGTAATACGGGATTTGAATTCAAGAGCATAAAATTGTTAAGTGAGTCTTGTATAAGGTAGAATTTGACAGGAGAAAAGTAAGCGAAAATGTAGCACTAACATTGCACTAACACTTTGTAAGAACCAGGAAGAACAAAAACAAAGAAAAAAAAAATAAAAATTTTAAGGATTGATTTTTCAGGTTTAGATCAAACAATCCAAGTACCATGTCACAGCAGGCAATTGTGGAGCTTTTGACGCAGTCTATTAATGCCAGCACAGCTAAGGCTGCTGAGAGTGGATTACGTCAGCTCGAGGGGCAACGTGGGTTTGCCTTGGAGTTATTGCAGGTAGTTGCTACTCGGGAGGTTCCGACGACTACTCGGTTGGCGGGATCGTTATTCTTCAAGAATTTCATCAAGAGGCGGTATATTGACGAAGATGGTAATTACAAGATTGATATTCAAGATGCTGAGCTTTTGAAGAAGGCCATAGTGGGGATCATGATCAATTTGGAGTCCAATTTACAAGTACAAATAGGAGAAGCAGTCTCGATTATTGCAGACTCGGATTTCCCCCAGAGATGGCCTACATTGTTGGATGATTTGATAGCGCAGTTGAGTCCTGATAATATGGTCATCAATAAGGGTGTTTTGGCTGTAGCACATTCGATCTTCAAGAGATGGAGACCGTTATTTAGATCCGATGAGTTGTTTTTGGAGATTCAAATGGTGTTGGACAAATTCTCGACTCCATTCTTGGCCTTGTTAAGAAGCGTGGATTCACAAATAGATGCTAATTCGGGAAACAAGAAGCAATTGGAATTGTTGTTCGAGAACTTGTTGTTACTTACAAAGATTTATTACGACTTGAACTGTCAAGATATACCGGAATTCTTCGAGGATAATATGGCCATTGGAATGGGAATCATGCACAAGTATTTGAGTTACTCGAATCCTTTATTAGAAGACAGGGATGAAGAGACGGAGATCGATCTTATCACCAAAGTAAAGTCATGTATTTGTGAGTTGATCCAATTGTACACCCAAAGATATGAAGATGTCTTTGATTCCTTGATTGGACGGTTCATCAGTACAATTTGGGAGTTATTGACGACAATGGGACCACTGTCGAAGTACGATATTTTAGTCTCGAAGTCTCTTTCCTTCTTGACGTCTATCACGAAGATCACACAACATTCCGAGCAATTCAAGACTCCCGATCTGTTGAAACAAATCACGGAAAAGATCATCTTACCTAATATGACTTTGAGAGAAGTTGACGAAGAGTTATTTGAGGACGATCCAATTGAATATACAAGAAGAGATTTGGAAGGTTCGGACTCTGATACGAGAAGAAGAGCTGCTACGGATTTCTTGAGAGAATTGAAACTGACCGACGAGAGCAGTGTCACTAAGACTGTCATGTTCTACGTGGACCATTATTTGGCCGAGTATCTGCTGGACAGCTCCAAGTGGAGATCCAAGGATATTGCCGTTTACTTGTTTACGGCATTACTGGCCAAGGGTGCCATTTCCAATGTAGGAGTGACGGCTACCAATTTGATGTTGGATGTGGTTCAATTCTTTGCCGTCAATATTGCTCCAGATTTGGTATCTGGTAGTGTACATCCAATTTTGAAGGTGGATGCCATCAAATATATCTACGTCTTCAGAAACCAATTGACTAAGGAACAATTGTTAGAGCTGTTCCCATTGTTGTCTTCACATTTCCAAAACGAAAACTATGTCGTTTACACTTATACTGCCATCACTATAGAAAGGATTTTGTCCATCACCAAGGCAGAGAATCATCAACACAAGTTGTTGTTCACCAAAAATGACATTCCACAAAATGTATCACAAGAATTGTTAATGAATTTGTTTGGGTTGATCTTGAAGAAGAGTCATACACCAGAAAAATTGGCCGAGAACGAGTTCTTGATGAAGTGTATTATGAGATTACTCTTGACAGCTGAAGACTCCTTGGGTCTGTTTTCACAAGAAGTGTTACTGCAATTGATCAAGATCACTGAGGAGATCAGTAAGAACCCATCGAATCCAAAGTTCAACCATTACACTTTCGAGTCGATTCTGGTCATCATCAAATTCAACTCGAAGCCAGCTGACAAGAATATCCCAGCTTTCATGCAGTTGATCGTTCCAGCATTCCTCCAAATCTTGGGACAAGACGTTCAAGAATTCGTGGCCTATGTCTTCCAGATTCTTTCGTATTTGTTGGAGCTTTTACCAAAAGAAGCTGGGCTTCCGGACAGTTATAAAGAGTTGATCAAGCCATTGTTGTCGCCAACGGTGTGGGAATTCAGGGGTAATATCCCAGCTGTAACTAGATTGTTACAAAGTATCATTAGACAATCTCCTGACTCTTTCGGTTCTGCCGAAACTGTCACTCCAGTATTAGGAGTCTTCCAAAAATTGATAGCTTCGAAGGCTAACGAGCAATATGGCTTTGATTTGTTGGAGACGGTGTTGGCCCATGTTCCAATGAACGTCATACAACCATTGACCAGTCAAATAGCCATGTTGTTATTACAAAGGTTACAACATTCAAGAACTGAAAAGTATGTCAAGAGACTCATCTTATGTTTGGCTTTGATTTCGCTGTATGGAGAGAAGAACCAATTGGGTTCCAGATTTGTGATCCAGTTCATTGACCAAGTACAAGATGGAATCTTTGGACAAATCTTGGGTAACTTCATTATTCCATCTTCTAGAACGTTTAACAACTTGAATGATAAGAAGTTGATCATCATTGGGTTCACCAAGTTGATCACCGAGAACCCGGAGTTTTACGATCAACAGGGCAAATACTTCGATAAGTTCATTCCTATCTTGGAGTCCTTGATCTTCTTGACGACATCGCAATCTTTACAAGGATATTCTGCTGGAGATCATGTCAATGATCTTGAATTGGAGGATGTCTCTTTCGGATCTTCCTTCAACAGATTGGTCATTATCGGCAACTTGCACCTGGATCCATGTCCTGAAATCAATGCAAAGGAATTCTTCAAGACCAAATTGTCGGGATTGAACCAACAAACAAACGGGTTATTGACCAATGCCATGACAGCTTTGAGTCCAGAATCACAAGAGGGTTTGACCTCTTTAGGTATATAGAGTATAACTTTTCACTTACTTAAAATACAAAAATAAAACACAAGAGCCCGACGAAATATACTTCTAAAACCAAGAAGACATTGAAACATGAGAAAGTCATTAACTAGCTTTTTTTTTAGATGGTGGAACTGGCATCATCTTCCGACTTGATCAGTTCAGAGACGGTGGAACTTTCTTCCGCCAGAGTGGTGGACACCGAGTCGGCACCATTTTGAGACTCCAACAGTTTCAGTCTTTCCTGTCTTTCTCTCTCAGCGATCTCGGCAGCCGTTAAAAACCGACCACCCTGTCCTCTAGGTCTTCTCATGGCATGTTTATGTCTCGATTCATGCAAATATGGTTTACGTCCCCTTGCTATTTTCAAGCTTTCCTCCAATTTGGCCCTGGCTATTCTTCTTTTCAAAATCCGATGGTATTGTTTGGCATTGACATAAAATGGTTGTTCATTGGTGCTTGCTGGAAACGAAGCAGTGTCTATAGAGTCTGGTTGAACCATTTGGTCAGTTTGTCCTTCAAGTACTGGACTGTTATTCATCTCGGAGTAAGGAGATTCCACTGCTAACGTAGCAGCATAATATTGCTCCAGATCCCCCTCTTGTTTAGGAACGAAAGGTTGCTGGGAATGCGAGTATGCCAGAAATTGTGTCACATCATGTGGTAAAGACATGGTCGATTCTAAAGTTGACATGATCCAGTTGTCTAATAACAAACAAAAACCTCACCGAAATTTCTCCTTTTTTTTTTTTTTCTCTCTTCCTTCCTTCATCTCCGTAAAAGCAGAGAAGAGCAGAAAGGAACGTGAGGATTGTAGTAAGAAAAGAGGGACCTAATGGAGATGAGGGTGAAAATTTCAGGAAAATCTTAGTCCCCTTCCTAGTCCTGTCATCCTTTCCTCTCAATTAAGTCTCTCTTCTTTTCAATACCCACTTTCCCCTCCTCTGCTCCCCTCCCTTCTTAAGCGATAATTTATTGTAAGTCACGTGATTTATGACTCAACTCAAAACGGCATATTAGCTCCGACAACACTACCTTTTTTTAATGAGCGGGGGTAGAAAAAGAAAAATAAAATAAAGTAAAAATTAATAGTAAGGAACACCACTAACAGTTAAGAAGGATGTACAGTGCCACATTTAGACCTACATATCTCTTCTTTTTCCTCATTAGACAACCTGTTGCGGCAGTTACGTTGTATGGGATGTGTCTGTTCTACCAAGTCGATAGATTCTATGACCTTGGAGTGAGATCCACTATTAAGGACTTGAAGCAACATTTCATTGGGTTCCCAACTGAACAAGCCAAGTGGGATCTGTTCAAACAAATTGATCTGCAAAAGAGAGCTCTGATGGAATGAGCAGACGTATTTATTACTTATTTATTTATTTATCTATTTATTGGTATCTTTGACGTGATGTAGTAACTTGTTCTGTTTGACTTAATTTTGTTAGGGGATTTTATTAAGGGCCTTTTTGTAGGCTCGCTTTATCTTTTTTTGAAGAGAAAAATTTTAAAGCACTTCCTAAGTGAAGCTCATCGATGATATCATATCGTACCTCATTACGGTCTAGAGCGCTGGTGGTGAACAAGTCCTTTCTGAGGAACTTATTTCTCACACCGGAGATTCAAGCGGTACTATCGCAGAAGGAGCATCATCCGGTGGTGGTGGTCGGAGCGGGACATGCTGGTATAGAAGCCCTGGCTGGGTCTGCTAGATCGGGAGTACTCACCACTTTGGTGACGCCTGATTTTGCCAAAATAGGAACCTGTTCGTGTAATCCAAGTATGGGAGGAGTTGGTAAGGGTACCTTGTTAAGAGAAGTGGATGCTTTGGACGGAGTCGCCCCGAAGATTGTAGATAAAGCCGGTATTCAATTCAAGATCTTGAACAGATCGAGGGGAGCCGCTGTTTGGGGGCCAAGAGCGCAGATCGATAGAAAGATTTATTTGCAGGAGATGCAGAAGGAGATGAATCTGTATCCTAATTTGAGGTTGTTGGAGGCCAGTGTAGAGGATTTGGTGATAGAAAGACCAACAGAGGCCAGTGATCATAGTGGAAGGAAGTTTGGTAAGATTAGAGGAGTGATATTGAGTAATGGAGAATTACTTAGAACTGATAGAGTTGTCATTACTACGGGAACCTTCTTAGGTGGGGAGATCCATATCGGACTCAAAGCTTATCCAGCTGGAAGAATAGGTGAAAAACTGACCTTTGGCTTGAGTAAGACGTTGAATGAAGCCGGCTTCAGATTGGGTAGATTGAAGACGGGAACACCGCCAAGACTTTCTTCGAAGACTATCAACTACAAGAATTTGGAAGTTCAAGATGGTGATAACCCTCCACAACCAATGTCTTTCATGAATGACAGAGTCCTGATCGATAATCAACTTCAATGTCATTTGACTAAAACGACACCGGAAATGCACGAGTTGATCCGGAATAATTTGGACAAGTCGATCCACATCAGAGAGACCGTAAAGGGACCTCGGTACTGTCCTTCTATTGAGTCTAAGATTATTAGGTTCAGTGATAAGGAGAGTCATTCCGTATGGTTGGAACCTGAGGGATTGGATACCGATGTGGTATATCCTAACGGTATTTCATGTACTATGCCAGAAGATATTCAATTACAAATGGTTAGGTTGATCAAGGGATTGGAAAATGTCACCATGTTACAACCTGGTTACGGTGTAGAATATGACTACGTTGATCCAAGAGAGTTGAAGCCAACTTTGGAGACCAAGTTGATCGACGGTTTATTCTTAGCTGGACAGATCAACGGAACGACAGGGTATGAAGAAGCTTGTTCTCAAGGTATTGTAGCCGGTATCAATGCTGGCCTTTCTGTGAATGGGTCTGGTAAGGAGTTGAAGTTATCGAGAGCCGATGCTTATATTGGTGTCCTTATCGATGATTTGATCACCAAGGGTGTTGAAGAACCTTACCGGATGTTCACTTCTCGGTCGGAGTTCAGAGTCAGTGTCAGATCTGACAATGCTGATTTGAGATTGACGGAGAGAGGTTATGATTTGGGAGTTGTTTCCGAAGACAGATACAAGTTGTTTAGCAAGGAGAGACAACAATTGAATGGATTGAGAGAGATTTTGACCGAGTTCCGAATGAGTACCACCAGATGGAAGGAACTCATTCCAGAGTTGAATATCAAGTTCGTCCCTCAATTGAAGTCTGGTTTTGATATCTTGAGATACGAAGATATTACCACCGAACAAATCTTAAAACTGTTACCAGACGACTTTTCGCATTTATCTACAAGAGTTTTGAATAAGCTTAGCATTGAGGGTCAATATTCCGTTCATTTACATAAGGAACTGTCTTATATTAAGCTGTTCAAAGCCGACGAGAACATGAAGCTCCCACCGAAGTATGACTACAGTACAGTACCGTCTTTGAGTACTGAAGTTGTCAATTTGTTGAATACCATTCAACCAGAGACCATAGGACAAGCAAGAAGAATCCAAGGAGTCACTCCAGCAGCTATTTTCGAGTTGTACCGGTTGTGTAACAGTCCTACCAAGGTTCGCAAAACCCTGGAAGCATAATTAGTGTCATGTATATATTAAAGCTCTTCTTGTTTGACCTTGACCTTACGTCTCTTGAACCTGTTCTCTGTCTTGTATAAGTTGTTCTGGATCTCACTCAACTCTGTGACGTTACAAAATTCATTGGCCATACAGAACAATTCGGTATTCTTGGTCAGCTGCTCGTTTTCTTTAGTGAGTGAAGGCAATTGGTCTAATGAGAAGTGGTCGATATTGATCTCTTTGTGTCTTCTTATAAGTAATGATACATCATCACAAGTGATGGTTTTTCTGTTTGCATGTTTGGCATACGCAGTGAGATCTTCCATTTGTTGGGTCAAGAATTCGTTAGAGATCTCCTGGAGGTGAGCGAGTAATGGAGCTGAGAATTGCTTTTGTTTGAGAGTTTGAGTCTGATCTTGAGCTACAGCCATCAGTAACAGTTGTCTGGAGATCTTCCTCATTATAGTCATTGGGATCTTATTAGAAGCCGGCTTCAATGGTTTATTAGATGCCGTCATAGCCTTGAACAGCTTAGGTTGTGGTTTGTTTTGTAAGAGGGAGAGTTCGAACTCGTCATCGGAGTAAACCAAATCGTTCTCTGGTCCACTATCGTCACTGGACATGGCTTGAGGCATGTCGTAGTCGAGGCCTAGAGAATCCCCAAACAGTATCTCTTCATCTACAACGGCTTCTGGAACTGCCAAGTCCGTGAACAAATCGCTGGCTACAGCACCTGTGCTGAATCGGCCGCTCAATCTTTCCGAAAGCCGTCTCTTTTCCTCGTCAATGGCTGAAACACTACTTTGGTGTATGCTCAGACGGGTCGAATCTCGACTAGTGGTACCACGAGGTGACATCAACTTAGTCGGATCGGCCAGTGGCTTGGCTGGAGACAGCTTTATTACTTCTCTCTCTTTAATCAATAACCGCCTCAACAACCTCAAGTCACTTCCTGGAGAGTATCTTCTCGTCTCACGTCTCACGCTTCGCACCGGAGTGACTGCTTGCGTCTGCTGCATAGCATGTATTGTATAGGGAGTCGAAGGGACTCTTCGTACTGAACCCCTTCCTGGGGTAGAGTTGCGCGTCCCTGAACGCGGAGTACGTGCCTGTTGTGATTTCGGAGTCGTGGTTCCAGACCGCGACAACAGTCTGCTCGGGGTTTTGGGCACTTCGGAGTTAAGTCTACTGCCATCAGACTCACTTTGCTCATCCAATCGCTGGAGAGGAGTCGGCGATTTATTGGCACTCATCTACTACTCTATTATACTGTACTTGTTTATCTAATTTTTTCTTTTTTCTTATTTTACGTGCCTCTTTAGAATGTAGAGCACGACCGGGAAATTTTTCATAGAGTAAAAAAAAAAAAAAAAAAATTTTAAGATGAGATGAGATAGTAAGAGATATCAAAGAATGCCTAGTGAATTGTATGAAAGCACTGCCGTTGACGAACTTGATGATGGACTTGACTATGAAGTTGATAGTTCTGAGCAAGAAGCTGAAGCTGTTCTGATTTCGGAAGAACCAGAAGAGAAGCCAGGTAAGAAGAGAAAGAGTGGTAAAGACAGTAAATTACATGAGAAGAAGAAGCAAAAGATGGAGTTTGATATGCAAAAGAAGCGTGAGTTGGCTCAACAAAGTCCAGAGGTGATTGCAGAAAAGTTTGCTAGTAAGATCGCCACTTTGTTTAAGGATCTTTCTCCTTTAGAATTGAGTGAAAAATATGTTGATAAGAGTTATATCAAATCCACTGAGGATTACAAGGAGACCAGAAATTTGACCAATTTGGCCGGCTTCATCAAGGAAAGATTCCAACCGATCTTAACTAAGCCAAAGCCAAAGAAGAAGAAGAACCCAAAGAGACAAGATAAAGTAGCCAAAGAGTTGGCTAAGAAACTGCTGGAAGAAGGTACTCTTGATGACGGATTGAAGAAGTTTGTGCTTGTGATATCGATGTCCGCCATCAGAGCTTGTGACACCCATAGACTGACAAGAGAATTGGGATCGATCAAATTGATTAAAAAAAATAAGTTGAAAGACGATTTGAGCATTTTACAAAAAACCGATCATAGAATACTAGCCTCGACCAGTGGAAGAATTACTAAGATTTTAGACGAGCCAGACTCCCCAATCACCGAGAAAAACTTGCTGGTGGTCATCTTAGACTCCTCGTATTTAGACACCAAGCAGCAAAATGTCTTGGACGTTGCGGACACTTTACCATTCTTGAGAAGAATCATAGATAATAACGGATCGGTCCAGATTTACCTCTATTAATCCGGAAGTAACTTCGATGTCGCATTACTGCATTCAGTAATTTGCCCTGAACCTAGCCGTGCCGGGAACCGCGTGGTTTTCTCGGAGTGCGAATGATGTCATGGTTTTTTTTTCTGCGTGGGGTAATAAGGTTTTTTTTCTGCGCCCTAAAGGCATCTCTTAGTTTGAAAGCCGGTAGATTGGGATTGAGGGGGAGGTTACTTAGACCAAGACTTCGAGTCTGGGAAACAATATAAATAGAGCTAATTTTAACTGTTGCTTTCCTTTGTAGTCTTCATTATCAATTAACAATGAAAGTTCTCTTAATCTTATACGACGCTAAACAACATGCCAAAGAGGTTCCTGATCTCTTGGGTAGTACTGAAAATGAGTTGGGTATTCGGAAGTGGTTGGAAGACCAGGGACATGAATTGGTCACTACTTCTGATAAGGAAGGTCCTAATTCTCAACTTGACAAGCACATTGTCGATGCTGAAATTGTGATTACTACTCCGTTCCATCCTGGTTACATCACCAAGGAGAGAATTCAAAAGGCCAAGAACTTGAAGTTATTGGTAGTTGCTGGTGTGGGTAGTGATCATATTGACTTGGATTATATCAACCAGAACAACTTACCAATCAGTGTTTTGGAAGTCACCGGTTCTAATGTTGTCTCCGTTGCCGAACATGTCGTTATGACGATGTTGGTCTTGATCAGGAATTTTGTTCCAGCTCATAACCAAGTGGTCAATGGTGATTGGGATGTTGCCGGAGTTGCTAAGGAATCCTATGATATTGAAGGTAAGGTCATTCTGACTGTTGGTGCCGGTAGAATTGGTTACCGTGTATTGGAAAGATTGGTGCCATTTGATCCGAAGGAATTGTTGTACTACGACTATCAACTGTTACCAAAGGAGGCCGAAGAAAAAGTGGGTGCCAGAAGAGTCGAAGACTTGGAAGAGATGTTGGCTCAAGCCGATATCGTCACCATCAATGCTCCATTGCATTCCGGTACCAAAGGTCTTTTCAACAAAAAGTTGATCTCCAAGATGAAGAAAGGTGCCATTTTGGTCAATACGGCAAGAGGAGCCATTTGTGTAGCTGAAGACGTTGCCGAAGCAGTCAAATCTGGTCAGCTCAGGGGTTATGGTGGTGATGTCTGGTACCCTCAACCCCTGCCAGCAGATCATCCTTGGAGAACCATGACCAATCCTTTCGGCTTTGGTAATGCGATGACTCCTCATATCTCGGGTACTTCATTGGATGCCCAAAAGAGATACGCAGAAGGTGCAAAAGACATCATTGAAAGTTACTTGTCTGGTAAGAAGGATTATAAGGCAAAGGATATCATCTTACTCGAGGGAAGCTATCAAACAAAAGCTTATGGTGAAGGCAAGAAGTGAGCCCTACATAGTATAACCCCCTTTTTCTTTTTATACGTTTGTGCATAATTCGTAGAATGCTGTATTTCAAAATATGAAGGAAAAAAAAAGTAGGAATGACTTGAAGAAGGCTGAAGCTCATCGACCTAACAATGTTTAAGAAGAAGAGCACATTGAAGAATGTTGGGAACGTACACAATACATTGCTCACATCAATGCGTAGTCGGGATTTATCCGAGGGCTTGAGTGCGCGTAATTTTGGGCTCGATGACTTACATCGGTACGGTGTCGGCGGCTCCATTATTGGAATGGCGTTTGATCCGGTGCAAGGATTGATGGCCATTTCAACCGACAAGGGAGATATAAAAGTATATGGAAGTGGAAATGTGGAAGTGACATTCCAACCAAAGACGCGGTTTCCAATCATCACCTTGAAGTTCGTCAAGTCAGCTTATTTAGTAGCTGTGGATACGGAAAACACGTTGATGGTGTTCTCCTTACTTTCAAAGACATTACTTCATAGTTACTCAGCACCATGTCCCGTGACTGCCGTAGAGACAGATTATTCGTTGGAATTTGTGTTGGTGGGACTCGTGAATGGTGCCATTGTGGTGTTTGACGTCACTACTTCAACACTAGCTTCGTATAACATATCTTGTTTGCAGAGCCGAGTCGTGCCGCAGGCGAGAGAAGTTGCGGTACGATCGATAAAATGGCATCCGAGAGATATCGG
The DNA here is from genome assembly GCA_030569775.1 of Nakazawaea siamensis. NCBI lineage: Eukaryota > Fungi > Ascomycota > Pichiomycetes > Alaninales > Pachysolenaceae > Nakazawaea > Nakazawaea siamensis. The sequence goes on from JAJMLT010000007.1 coordinate 407,011, forward strand.
CACAGTCTTGATCACGTACGAACTGTGTGCTGTGATATTCTCCTTAGTAACGAGGGAGATTAAGCAGTCATTTATTTATGAAGTGCCGGCTAATGCTCCAGGTGGAGATAAAATAAAAGGTAGCATCACCAGACCAAGATTCCCTCTGTTCAACAATACCATTTGGCATCCGAATGGGTTGAATATTGTGTCAGTTCATGAAGATAACTCTTTTGTGTTCTGGGATGCCAATTCAGGAACTTTGATCTTGGCCAGGACTTTGTTCGATATGGATGTCAATATTGCTGGAAACCTGTCTTCAGGAGCCCCTGGAATGAGTTCTATTATTAAGATGTGTTGGATCTGTGAAGAGAACCCGGAGTATACGTCATTGTTGATCTGTGGAGGTGACTCCCAGGAATCAGAAGGTATTCATACTCTTACTAATCTTGACTTCGGAATCACTCCAAAGTACTCGATTACTTCGTATGACTCGATGGCAGATTTTTATGCCAATCCTAAACGTCATAGAGTCTTGCCAATTCATTCCAGTGCTGATATTGTTGACCTCTTACCTTTAGGTCAATCGTCACCTTATTTTGGGGGTGTTCACAACCCACAATACGTTCTGGTGCTCTTGGATAACGGAGATTTGAAGTTCCTTACGTATCCGAGTGGTGAAACTACGTACAGATCGGAATTCTTCCCTAGTTCTTTGTCTTGGATTAATCCGAGAGTGACTTGTTCTTCCGCAACCCTCGTACCTAGACAGCAATGGTTGGGAATGATTAATACTAAGAAACTGAGTAAGTCCATCTTGACAGGTGGATCTACTGGGCCTTCTCCAATGAGGAGACCTGACTTGACTTCTCTGTTGATTACAGGACATCAGCAGGGTTATTTGAGAATTTGGGATGCTTCTCCGGGAGAATTGAGGGCTTCTTCTATCTTGGAGATCGATACAAGTTTTATTTTGGCTTCAGATCTGAAGATGGACGTTGTGAATGTCTCCTTTGCTTCTGAAGTGGCAGAGGTGATGTATTCCTTAGAGAACAGTGACGTTGTGATGTGCAAGTTTGGGGTAAACAAGAACTACGACCCAAGAGCAAGTGATCTTAGTGTGAGATTACTGAGTTTGTCCTTGAATGGCACGAGTGAGGTTATTGACATTAGTGAGAGAGTTCCACATCACCTCAAAGAGGGGTTCTTGCCGAGATCTTTACTTCGGATCAGAAACGAGGGAGTCGTTTCGGCTCTTAAGAACAGTAACATCGGCTTCATGGCCGTGGCTTATCAATCAGGATTGTTTGTTGTGTTGGACGGTAGGGGCAATCCGATGATCATACTCAAAGAGAAGTTGGCTTCCCTTTGTGGGAAGAGATGTTATGGTACCAGCGTTGAATTCTTGATCACTGAGTTAAATGATGATGGATATAGTTCTATTGTGATTGTGGTAGGTACTAACGTTGGAGATCTCTTGTTCTTCAAAGTGTTGCCATTCAGTGGAAACAGGTTCCAGGTCAGTTTTGTGGACTTGATGAACACTAACGATGGGCCAGTATTGAACGTGATGGGTTTGAACTCTGAGACCGGATTCCAAGCGTTTGCCAAGCAATCGGATATGTCCAAGTTATCCAAGGGAGAGATCATTCCGGGGTTGATTTTGACTAGATCTGATCGTGATGTAAGAATCATCAAGACGAACAAGTCTCGATTGGCACATAAGGGATTTGGGGGTATCGGTTCTGCTGGAGCTTGTTTTGTGACTCAGCCAGATGGAAGGTATTCTGTAGCTTACAGTGTCTTGCAAAAGACAGGAGAGATCAAGGTTTTGGCTGTGCCTTCTTTAAATGAGATCAATCTGATGAGATTGCCCTTTGTTGTCGATCCTAATTATGTTGAACAAAGTGTCATTCTTCCTTCTGGAGATGTTGTGGTTAGAATCAGCGATACTGAGGCCGGGTTGATCAATATTATGGGAAAGGGATACAATTACAAGACTCTGCCTACCGACATGTTATTCAAAGAAGGAGTCTTCATACCGGTGAGACCTGTGATGAATACTTTGCAGTACTTCCGTGGCTCGAAGCCTGCTACTTATGAGGAGTTATTGCAGGTATTTTGGTCCAATAGAAGACCTACTTTAAAGGGAAGAGAGGTCAGTTGTTCATGGGATGTTTCACCTTACAACCATGCCAATACTTTGAGACGGAATTTCAAGCCCGTGAGGCAGGCAGAAGACGAGGAATTTAAGTATGATAAACCGGTCAGATCACAAAGATACAACATCAACGTCAATAATCCTTTGAGAAGGGCTTACAGAAATTTGCAGAATGGAATTGAAGCACTTGAAGAGCAAGGAAATGAGTATGCTAATACTTTTAGGGAGAATATGAACGAAAGTATCAGTGATACTAAGAATACCATGATCACTGGTGCAGTGAAAAGTAAGTTAGGTATATAGGGAAAAAAATGGCACTGTTATGAGACACGATTAAAAACGCGTAGAGTAATTTTTTTCTGGGATCTTTCAAATCTAATGCTCATTGGGTTGACGTTAAGAACTATTAGAGGACGAACGGGCAATCAATTAGGTCGGGCTATAGTGATGTCAGGGAAGCAACAACAGACGTTAGGGAGATTTTTTGGTGCTTTGAAGCGGCCTGGTGATGAAACGCCACTGGCGGTGAAGAGCAAAGGAGAGTCTTTGCTTAAGACGGTGACGGAGTTGAAGTCGCCTCCAGTACAGGCAGCGGCTGAAGACGAAATGTCTGATGATGAAATCAAAGTGAAGAGAAGAAAAGTGACTGAATTGAAAGAGGAAGAGGAGAACAGTTCTGAGAAGGAGGCTTCTTTACCGCCAGACACAGATGTTTCCAGTGAGATGGGGGAGGAAGATGTGAAGGAGGCGGCAGCAGTTATCCTGATGAAAGAGAGCGAAGTGCCAGAAATAAAGAAGTCAGCTAATAACAAGATCATGTACTCGACATTGTGTGATGTGTATGAACTGTTGGAGAACGAGTCGGGGCGGTTGAAGAACTTGAAGATCACCTCGGATTTCATAGAGAGTTTATTGGATAGCGGCATTGATGCGACGGGATTGTCTGAGATCGTGTATCTTTTAATCAACAGACTTGGTCCTGATTATGAGGGATTGGAATTGGGTTTGGGAGAGACCTTGTTACTTAAGGCTTTGGCAGAGGCAACGGGGAGAGAGAACAAGTTGATCAAGCAGGATTTCAATAAGTATGGTGATATTGGATTGGTAGCCAAGCAATCGAGATCCAAGCAACCTACGATGTTCAAGCCTAAACCATTGGACGTGAATACGGTGTTCAAGAACTTGACACTGATAGCTAAGGCTACTGGATCCAATTCGCAGACAAGAAAGATTAACATTATCAAGGGAATGGTGAGTGCTACATCTCCAATTGAGAGTAAGTTCTTACTTCGAAGTCTTGAAGGAAAGTTGAGAATCAATTTTGGAGAAAAGAGTGTATTGGTGGCTCTTGCTCAGGCTTTTATTCAATTTGAGTTGAAACAGAAGAAGAAGAAAGTGAATCCGGAAGTGGTAGTACAAGCTGAAGAAGTTATTAAGGACGCATTTTCTCAAGTACCCAATTACGAAGTGATAATCTCAATGCTGATGCAACATGGAGTGTTGAATCTTTTGGATCATTGTACGTTGAAGCCGGGAATCCCACTTAAACCGATGTTAGCTAAACCGACAAAGTCGATCACTGAGATTTTGGATAGATTCAAAGACGAGAGATTCACATGTGAGTTCAAGTATGACGGTGAACGTTGTCAATTGCATCTTTTGTCGGATGGTTCTATTAAGGTTTACTCGAGAAACTCAGAAGATATGTCCCAAAGATATCCTGATTTGATCGAGGTGATGGAGAACTTGAAGAAACTGAATCCGGAATTGAAGAGTTTGATCTTGGATTGTGAAGCTGTAGCATATGATAGGGAACAGAAGAAGATCATGCCGTTCCAAGTGTTGAGTACCAGAAAGCGTAAGGATGTCCAGGCCAGTGATATTAAAGTGCGTGTATGTCTCTTTGCCTTTGATTTGCTTTGTTTGAATGACACTCCATTGATTTCGAAGTCCTTACAAGAGAGAAGAGATTTGATGAAACTGAACTTGGTGACTACTGAGAACGAGTTCCAATTTGCCAAGGCCATGGACACGTCTAACACTGAAGAAATCCAAGGTTTCTTGGATCTCTCCGTTAAGGAATCTTGTGAGGGGTTAATGATCAAGATGTTAGATGGGGAGGGATCGGGATACGAGCCTTCCAAGAGATCTCGTAATTGGTTGAAGTTGAAGAAGGATTATTTGCAGGGAGTCGGAGATTCGTTGGATTTGGTTGTTGTTGGAGCTTACATTGGTAAGGGTAAGAGAACCGGATGGTATGGAGGGTTTCTTTTGGCTTCGTACAATCTGGATACCGGTGAATATGAGACTACTTGTAAGATCGGAACAGGGTTCAGTGAAGAAGTGTTGGCTTCTTTATATGAGAAGTTGAAACCTACAGAGATTGATAAGCCTAAGCCGTTCTTTGTCTATGACACTACCAATTCCAATGCCGTTCCTGATGTGTGGTTTGAACCTACGACGGTATTTGAGGTATTGACAGCTGATTTGTCCTTGTCTCCTATTTATAAAGCCGGCTCCAGTGTTTATGGTAAGGGTATTTCCTTGAGATTCCCGAGATTCATCAGAATAAGAGACGACAAGGGAGTGGAAGATGCAACGACGAGTGAGCAAGTTACAGAATTCTATGAAAGACAAGCTAATGTACAGTAGTAAAATGAGCTCTAATAAATTACAGTGTGTTTTTTCTCTTCTTTATTTTTTTTCACCTTAATTTGACATTGTCATTATAGTAGTGAGTTGTAGTGGATGATGGAGTTCTTGAATAAGAATTTCAAGTCCATTGGGGACTTGAAATCAACGGATCTGATCATCAATTCGTTGAATACTGAGAGAGAGGACTTGAAGCGGACCTTTACGAGGGATGTGGAAGACGATGGAGAAAGAGCCAGATCACTTGAAATCAGTGGAGAATTGAAGTTGTTAGTGGATCAATTTGTGAGGAAGGAGATGGATTTTGAAGGTGTCAGTTCTCAATTGCAAGTGCTACTGCTGAAATATCCTGATGTGGGGATTTTCGAGAGAGTCGAGGCTTATTTCAGAGAATTGAATGAGTTGTATGGAAGAGAACTGGTAGTGGCGCGTTATACTGAATTGTATGAAGAGGTGTGTAAATTGGAGAATTGTGACCCTACGACAAGTCTTAAAGTGTTGGAGAATATCCAAGGAATGTCACAAGAGTTTGGACGGGATCAATTTTCTCTTGGGCTCCTTGAGAATGTCAATGAAGAAGTGTCTAAAATCATAGATCAACGTATACGACCAGAGTTCAGTTCTGGATACGAGGAAAAGGTGCCTTCTGTTGAGCAGTTACGTAATTTGGTCATATTACAAGCATTGGATCCTTTGAATTGTGACGTCAGACCTTTGTGGAGTTTACAACTGATGGTGGAGTCGAACTTCCTGTTGAAGTTCAGGTTCCATTATGATTCGAATGTCGAGACCAATAAGTTGGACAAGCCAGAATGGGTGTTCAAATTCGTCCAGGATTGGTTGAATGACAATTTGGAGTCTCTCAATGCGGAATATTCCCGTATTTTACAAATGACACCTTTTGAGAAGGAGAGTTTCAAAGAGCAATACGTCTTGACTTGTGTGGAGTTACTTAAGCAAAAAATGAGCAAGAATCTTAAGCTCATCATCAAGAGTAATGCCGAGTCATTGTTGATGCATTTGATTCAAGAAATGTTGAAGAATGACGACGTTGTGTTGAGAACCTTCAAAGTGTCCATCAATTTGGTGGATAGTTTGATATTGGCAGATGAGCAAATAACGATGAAGTGGCTCAATTTTGAAAAGACATTTAACTTCCAAAAATATCAGGGCATTATTCAGAAATCGGATGCTTTTGAAATCGACTTTGAGAGTGTCGATAAGGAGATGACCAAACCTACCAACTCGGCTATCTTGATTAAGAATTTACTCAACAATTTGAACTTGAAATATAAGTTGATAAAGAACTCCCGGTTCAAGTTGAAGTTGTTGACTCAGATCCAATTACGGATCATGGAGAAGTATTACGAACGATTACAAGAGCTGTTGGATCTGTTCAGCAATCTCTTTAAACTGTTCAAGTTATTACCTGGACAAAAAGACGAACAGAACTTGATCCAAGGAGTTCAAGGAATGGACAGATTATTGAGGATATTGTGCTCTATAAAATACACCATCGACTTCATGCAAATCTGGGACGAAGATTTGTTATTTGTGCAATTATCCATCCTCATTGACCAAGAAACCTTCTTCCATAGTTTGATCCGAAGTTACGAAGACCTTCTGTCTCACGTGATCAGAACAGCTGATGATTTCTTGAATAGAGAAATCAACTCTTCCTTGAAACTGTACTTCAGACTTCCTAATTGGTCGACTTTAGAAAATTTTGAAGGAAATGTTCAACCGGAGCTCTTACAAGGATTAGGACCTTTGATAGAGATGGCACAATATCTTAGAAAGACATTGTCCGTGTTTGACATCATCCCAGTAAGTCTTCACTTTGAAGAGAGAATTGTCAAGTTCTTCAACGAAAGTATTTTGAATTTGAACAAATTCACATTACTGGGTGCCTTACAAGTGCGTCATGACTTTAATTATTGCATAGAACAATTGGGACTTCCTAAAGATCTGAAACTGTTCTTACACCTCGATGAGATCTTCCAATTCATGGCTACTGTAGACAGTGACCTCGTCGAAGACATGGCTTATGCTGACAACAAGAAATTCTTCACTTTCTGTGAGCAGAAAAATTTCAAATTACTTGCACAGGATCCTCATAAACTGCTTGCAGCTGCTAGAAGACGTATTATATAGCTAAGTTATCCCCTTTCTTCATTCCAATCCATCGGGCCTTTAATTTTTTTTTTTCTTTTTCTTTATGCAAGTAAAAAAGTTTAAAATAGTGAGCTTATCTCAGATAGGAGTGTTATTGACTAGTTGAAACTAGTGATACAGAGGTTTATTCAAGTATTTCGTGATTGATAGTATTTTATACCGGATCCTATTTAGGTTATGGGGGATATAATCGGGTTCAATAGCGCCAATACTCCGCATGGAATAAGTGAACTTCCATCGGATGATCATCAGGTATTACCGAGAGAGTCAGCGGAGTCGAGACAAAAGAAGAGATCCAAGTCCGGGTGTGTCACGTGTAAGATACGGAAGAAGAGATGTGATGAACAGATGCCTGTTTGTGGAGATTGTGCGAGGTTGAAGCGGAAGTGTCAGTGGATTACTCCAGAGATGACTGCCAACCAGGTGAAGGAACTTAAACGGCAGGTGGAAAGATTAGAGGAAGACAGTAAGAGTCGGAAGCGGAAACCAAAGGGAGTGGCGAGACAAGAACAAGTGGAAGAAATACCGGTGTCCCCACCTCCCGGTCAGCTCATACAACAAAGTGGTCTTTCACCTTTCTCCTTCTCCCCATACTTACAAAATTTTGACCTGCTATTCCAACATCTGGGAGGTCAAAGTCCCAACATACAAGAGTTGGATCTCAATACGAGTGCTCCGATTCTCTATAGAACCCCAAATGGTACCGCAGATTTGATAGACGACTTGGATAGTACCGGGTTATTACTTTACGATTACTTCCGAGAGAAGTTGGCTCCTAAGATCTCTATTGTGCCGCAGGACGAAAACTTGTACTTGCAAACCTTCCTCCCCATGCTGCATCAAGATTCAGGTGTTTTATATGGTATTTTGCTGTGGGCCGGCCTTCATTCTCCAACCTTCAAAAAGGAAGGTGAATACTACTTGAAGAAGTCCCTCGAATACATAGCCACTCAAGCCGATAATTTCAGTGTCGATGACCTGAAAATCGCAACCTATTTAATCTTATGTGGAGCTGAAATCTGTCGTGGAGACGTCTCCAATTGGTCCTCCTTATTAAGAAGGTGTGCTGAATTGATCAAGTCGAAAGGTATCAGAAACTTTGTCAATACCAAAACGAGACATTGGCTCGTGACAAATTTCCTGTATCATGACATCATGACGAGTTCGATCATCCAACGAGGAATCTCATTCCCCTTGGAGGATTACAATTTCGTGATTAACCTTTCGAAGTTTGGACTTGATCCGTTGAATGGATTGTCCAAACCTTTGTTTCAACTCATTGGTGAGATCAGTAACTTTGCCATGAACTTCAATAAGATGTTACATATGACGAACGAGACGTTATCTGATAACTCGTACAAGAACAGATACGAACTTCTTCAACACATCAATGGAACACTGAAGAAAATTGACAGGGAGATTGATGATCTGAAACCAGACTTGAAATATTTATACAAATTGTCATCCAATGACATCGAATTACAGTTGACGTTGTTTGAGCTCTTTCAAATTACCCTGAAATTGCATCTTCGACAGTCCATCTTGAAACTCAGTCCGAGATCGTCCGAAATCCAATTGTTATGTATCGAGTTATTAAGATGTCTTGACATTGTCCTTGGCTCCTCGGTGGAAAGCTCCTTGGTCTTCCCCATCTTCATCTTGGGTATCAACTTGAGTGACCCCAAAGACCGGGAAATGATCTTGTACAAGATCGATAAGTTCAATAAGAGTTACCAATACGGTAATGTGACTCGTCTGATGACTGTCATGAAAAAGGTATGGGAAGCCAACGACAACGGGGAGAAATGTATCGACTGGTATGGAATCGTCAACGATTTAGGATGGGAGTTAAGTTTTGCCTGACTTATAAAAAATTCATTACTAATAAATACCTATTTACATCCCTTAAACAATTCGTTACATAGTGGAAGGTTGGTTCTTGCTGAACCCCTCCATGACAAAATTTAAGCCCTTTCTGGACTTGACAATGTTCTCTCCAAATCTCTTATGTGACCAGTTTTCGATTTGTTGCTTGATAGTTGGTCTGTTGAACCCGGAACTGAACTTGACAAAGCTCTTGGAGATCATCTTATTGTCTTCATTATAATGGAACTTTGTATATTCTTCAATGCGAATAATTTTGGTATGATCCAAGTTTCTGGTATACGTTTGCATGACCTTGGTCTTTGGATCGATCTCCGTCTTCTCGATAATCCAACTCTTATTTATTTTGCCCAAAAATGGAGCCAAGAACAGAGGCAATCTTCCCTTCTTACAAATTAACTTTGTCTGAAGTAAATGACCTTCCTCGGTTATTTGATAACTAATCATATCAATAGATAAGACATGTGAAGCATATGGATTAGGATACCGATTTAAGTACAGCTTGGAAACTGTCCCAAAATCATGGTCAGCATACTGATGTGTAGCTTTATACCATAAAACCATGTCTTCTTCCGATGTCTGGTGATTCTTAGATAAGGTATGAAAAATTACGGCAAATTTTTTCCTACTTAATTATTAATTTTCCTCTCCCTATTTGCCGTCCTTCGCTTACATAGAAAAAAAAACAATGTCTTATATTTAACCCCACAAAAAATGAAGTACGTGACTTAGGACTGTAAGAACTCTGCTAGTTCGAGACTTTGTTCACTTGGCTGTGAATTTTTATTGATGTTAGGAGGTTTATCTTCCTCTGCGTTTTGTAATAATTTCCTTGGACGTTCCCTTATGACAAAGATCAAGCTTTGGACTACTCCATCCAACAGTTGAAAGAACACGGTGAAGCAAAATAGCACAAAAGGGGTTTGTGAATTTGCCAATCTGTAACTCTGGGCAATGAGTGGCACTAACCATACACAGAAGTATGACACAGGATAGATGAAAATGTACTTAAGGTTCTTGAAAATAGTGAGTCTTCGGTCGTTGAATTTGCGTCTATTAGAGTCGTAAATCTCATCTCTTAAGTGTTGCAGGTCGAGGGAGTCATCCGGCAACTTGTCAGAGTGCTGACTTGCCCAATCGTTGTATTCTGGGGTGTTGAACCGTTTCAACTCCTTGTATTTTTGGTAGATGAAGAGATAGATCAGTAAGTACACCATGAAGATGAAGAAGATGGTGAAGTACCGTATAGCCCAAGAGGACACGAGCCGAGTATATGTCGGATCCATTGGGATGTAACAAAAGGACACGTAGTTATAGAATCTCGTATCAATGTAGACGAGACTGTTGAGTACAATGGGTAATAGTAGTATTATTATGGTGATTGGTACTTCATATCTTTGTATCCCTCCTTCTTCCGTGAGGGAATTGTTTGGCTTGAAAATCAAGAGCAGGGTATGAATGGCCATTACGAGCATGACACAATCATTCATGACGAAGGAGAGGTTCACCATGAACCCTACGAAGTCACAAAAGCCGAAAAAGTCTTTAGTCAAGTATTGAGAATAGCGATGACCCTGAGCAATTGCCAGAATTCCGAACCATGGATATATGAACTGAAGTAAGGATCGCACCAAATCACTCACAAGGAGAATCCTGATCATCCGATGACGCACTTTAAGCTGGTCTCGGGGGAGATAGCGAAATATTGATAACGACACAGAACATGCAGAAAGGGATATAAACGCCGGCACAAGTTGACATATATCCAGAGAAACAATCTGTTGATGTGTTATATCAGGGAACAGTGTTAACCCGGACATCGAATACCAGGCATCCGCTAGAGTTTCCGAAGATTCAATGGAGTATTAATAGCAAGTGAGCGGAAACTTAATTTTATATTTTGACATAACAAATAGAGAGCACAGGGCCTCAAAGGAAAAAAATTAGAGAAAGACACACAGAGAAATTTTTCGGAGCTTAAAAGCAATTTACAATTCAAGTTAGTGATGTCACCTTCAAGCGAACCATTGTTATCACTGGAGCGAGAAGCCCCGACATAACATAGATTATATAAAGGTTACTTTAAATTAGTCGATCTCCTTCCGGCCATTTTTGCTGATTTACCTATCTTAACGTTCAGGTGGCAGCTGGTAATCCAGAAGTGAGTTGTAAGATATTTTTATTAAAGAAATTTTCGCTGCCTCGAAAAAAAATTTATACCTTTGTCTTAAGGGTAGTGAGCGATGAGCTAAAATATAGGGGGGATGAAAAAAAAAAAATCTTAGATTAAAGGAAAAGGGAGCGTGAATAAAGATGAGTGGCGATAAGGTTATTACGTTCGTTACAGGAAACGCTAACAAATTGAAAGAGGTGGTAGCTATTTTAGGTGGTCTGGCGGGAGAGTTCACCATTACCAACCAAAAATTGGATCTCGATGAGGTTCAAGGAACTATTGATCAAGTTACTATACATAAGGCTCAACAAGCCGCGTCGATTGTGAGTCATCTTATATACGTAGATTAAAGCGATATGCGAGAGTACTAACGGATGCTCAAGATGAATGGACCAGTTTTGGTGGAAGACACTTGTCTTGGATTCAATGCCATGAACAATTTGCCTGGTCCATATATTAAATGGTTTGTTGATGGTGTTGGATTAGAAGGTTTGGTCAAGATGTTGGCTGGGTTCGAAGATAAGGGCGCCAAGGCTACTTGTACCTTTGGTTATTGTGAAGGACCAGGTAAGGAAGTTCTTTTGTTCCAAGGTATTAGCGAAGGTGTTATTGTCGACTCCAGAGGTCCAACTACTTTTGGTTATGACAGTATTTTCCAACCGATTGGATTCGAACAAACTTATGCTGAGATGGACAAGGCTGTTAAAAATACCATTAGTGCTAGATTCAAGGCCTTGGATAAAGTCAGGGCTCATTTGTCCAGTATTTAATCGGACTCGGACTCAGACTCGGATTCACTATCCAATTCATTAGAAACCCCATCGGGATTATTAGACAACCAGGATTCGATCCATTGAGATAATCTGGAAGTGTTTTCTTCCATCATATCTTGAGTCTCACTGTGTAATTCAATGACAAGTGCAGGATCGTAACTATCTCTCAGTTCTTGTAAAATGACCTCCATGATCTCACAATCCAAATTCTCCTCGATCTTGGTATCTTTATAACCTCTCTTTGCAAGTCTGTCGTAAAGTACTTCATTAGAACACCTCAAGACAATAACGAGGTCAATGAGTCTCTCAGGAAACACATCACATGCATGCCAATCAAGTATGAGTCCTCCTTTCTCCATCTCTGGTTCAATGGCATCAAGTAACTTGTCCTCATCAACTATATGAGTATCTCTGGCCTCATCGTACCCATCGAAACAATCGTACTTCTCTGCTATCTCACTGATGGGGAAGTGTTGGAAATCGGCATGTTTCTCCTTAATGAGCTTGGAAAGTGTGGTCTTACCACACCCAGGTGTCCCTGTTATAAGAATATTAGGTAATAATCTGACACTCATCTGAACTTGATTCCCTTCTTAAGATTCTGTTTGCTTAATAGCAAAATGAAAAAAAAAAAGTTTTTCTTTTTTTTCTTTAAAAAAAAGTTGGAGGAGGGAGCGTTTATATTTTAGATAGAGAGAGACACGACATGAACAATTGGCTGCTGGCGGGAGCGAGAAGTAATACAGAGGTGAACGGGGTGTCACATGAGGATCAATTTCCACTGTTAGGGCAACAATCTGTGACACTGCAGAGTGTTTCCCAGCAACTGGGAGTACAACAGTCACAGCAAGGGCAGATTCCAGTCCAATTACCACCTGGGTTGACGTCGGCGGGATCACGACTGGGCACTCCAATGAGACCTGTTGGGTTGGATGGGACCAATCAACTGCAACTCGGACAACAAAAGCAAGGACTAACGGAGGATGATGAACTCACAGTAAATGAGAAATTTGGATTGAAGGGATTATTGAGCACAATAAAGATGGAGAACAATGACCAAGTGAAGTTTACCATTGGAACAGATGTCAATATGTTGGGGTTGGATTTCTTGGATGGGAAGAAATTGTCATCGACTTTCGAGACTCCGTGGCCTGAAATAATAAGATCCGAGGTGGAACCAGATTATCTGGCCAAAGCCAAGGTATTCGACCTGACTCCTATCAGCAATTTGAGTGACGACAAATTGGTCAAATTATCCGACGAAACCTTATTCTACATCTTCTACACCAAACCAAATCACTACTTACAAGAGTTGGCATCCAAACAATTACACAGTAGAAATTGGAGATTCCATAAGGACTTACAACTCTGGTTGACCAAGGATACGAATACTGAACCTATCCAACAAAACAATCAAAGTGAAAGAGGTATATATATTTTCTTTGATCCGGGAAGTTGGGAAAAGGTTAAGAAAGAGTTTGTTTTGCAATATCTGTCCTTACATTCGGCTCCTATTTAAATGCTATGTACTATTATAGAAAAACCTCTATTAGTTCTTCTTTTATAGTGATGTGATGATGTTAATTTTTGTTAGGCTAGGAAAAAAAAATTTTCCAAGATTGAAGACGAGTTATAGGGTATCGATATGTTTGTTGGTAGAAGGTTATTGAGTGGAGTAGCGATACTGGTGGGCCAAGTCGGTCGTAGATCACTTCATCAGGTATCTACTTTGAATCACATGCCATCAATTATGCCACCAATGACAAATATGAAGATCACTAATATGAACAAGATCCTGCCTAGTATAACAGAATTGATCACTGGAATGACGATACAAGACCCAAGTAGTACACAACAAGAGACATTACAAATGGACTCCGTCAAGAGAAAGAGAAAGAAGATGATGAAAAAACATAAATTGAGAAAGAGAAGAAAGGCTCAAAGAGCTTTGAAGATCAAGTTGAAGAGGTGATTCATGTATATATTGGAAGAAGGAGGCTTTTTACAGTGTTTAATGTAACGACACGTATTTTATTAGAACATAAGATGGAGTACTAAACGTCTAGCGTAATAAATAATGAGGAGAGTGATGAGCAGAATGGAGAGGTAATAACCGTAGACGGCGACTTTGTATGAGATTTTGGATTTCAATCTTTGCAAGTTACGTCTTTCGATTTCCTTGATTAAGACACCGTTCTTTTCAAAGACAACGTAACTTTCCTCGACCACTTCTTGTTTCTCTTCTTCAGTCAACAGATTTCTGGTACTCAATTCGTAATTTCTCTTGTATTCGATTCTCAAGGCTTCTTCGTCTTCGACCTGGTCGAATCTTAAGAAGTTGGTTCCGTAGAACATGATGTCATCGTGAGTCTTACCTTCGACGTGGGGGAAGAAACCGGTAGCTTTAGCAATATCGGATCTGAAAATCTTACCTCCGGCGAAAAGAGCCAAGTACAAAACATGCATGTATGCCAATAACAAGTGTGGTTTGTCCAGAGTGGATTTCTTGATGTAATCACAGTAAGCGATTTGTTCTGGTAATTGTGGCTTGATGAAACGGGATTCGTCGTTATGATAGAAAAACATCAAATCCTTGTATAAGGCGTCTTTTCTAGCAACTACTGGATCCCAAATCTCGCCCAATAAGGCACCCCATCTGCTGTTAGGATTACTGAGCTCTCTATCAAGAGAATACTCAATAGCTGAAAAGACATGGAAGTACATCTGCAAACCTTGTCTGTAAATCTTGTAGTCCCTCAACAGTAAAGCAAACCTAAGAGTCATCATCTTGTTGATTTGATTATGCACTACTCTCGTTCTCAGGTTGATTCTATTCAGTAAGGCACCAACATCTGTCTTGAGGGGTAATATCTCACTCTGTGTAAACTTGGTACTATGTTTCTTCATCGTAGGCACAGTATGAATCTTGCCATTGATTATAGGATTGGTAATTTGAATCTCTTGAACAGAAGACATGTTTTCGTGGTGGCGTACGTGTTTTGTTGGGATGAGATGATCATTATATATATGGAAATATGTTGTGCATAATGAGGGAACGTCAGATCCCCTTAAGAGCGTCGATAACTCCGACAGAGCACTGAAAAAATGTAACTTTTTCTGTGCTTCTCCCATAATGGAAATTACGTTTTTTCAGTACTTTTCTGCAGTTTACGCATCTGTCTTTTTTTCTTTTCCTTTGTTCCTGAAGTCTTGGTGGGGCCAACTTTGATTGACGGTATTTACTCATGTGATATGGATGATGCAAATATCGGACAGAGTAGGAGACACGGTCATGCAAAAGATACGCGTTTGTATTTAAGCATGGCTTGGTAGTGAAAAGTTATGTAAGTAAACTCATATAGGAAAGTTAACTCAGTAGTTAACTAAGTACTGTGTAAGTGTGGATTTCTCCTTAGTAGATTTGTATGGGAAGTGCTGGGATTTTATGGTGTGTATTTTTCTTCTAACCCGAGATGCGCTTTGTGTAACAAAAGGGGGTAATTTTTGTACGAGAATATATAAAAGATATATCCACAGACGACAGATTAGTCTAGGAAAAGAACTCACTATTGCCTCAAAATAGTTTCACTGACTTATTTGTTCTCCACAAATTACACTCTACTGATAACGAATTTTGACAGTTGCTCTCCCTTGCTATCCATTGCACCTTATCGGCTATCTCTTCATTTAGTCAATTACCAGAGAGTGAAAAATTTTGGGCTACAGGAAAAAAAATAGTCTGCACAGGGTTCTGAAGGTAGTTTGCGGGTTTTGATAAGCTTAGTACATCTTCTCATACACCGATTGTTTATTTAAAGGTGTCATAATCATCTTGAGTCTCGTTTTAGTGTCATTTTAAAAGGTCCCATGAAATTATGAAGGAATACGACGACACCATATCGACGAGTGATTCCATCTCATCGGCCAACTCTGCCGCACAAATGACTCCGCAAGGCTTACCGGTTCCAGAAGAATCTCATGCGTACAAGACCAACACCTTAACCAGTTCGATAGGACCCACCAGATCTAGAAGGGAGACCATCACCAGCATTATCGAGACGGTCAAAGAAGATCATGTTCTGAATCTGACAGAAGCTGCAGCTTCGAGGGTGATATCTAACAATTATACGGAGTCAGTCAAGTTCAATGACATTGTGGAAGAAGAATTGAGAAAGAGATCTTCTAGTAAGGTGGATATTGAGAAGTTGGAATTGGAAGATGAGGATCTGGAGTTGACTCCTGAACAACAGAAGATCAAAGATGCAGGGTATACGATGGAAGATATCATGGATCCACCACCAGATGGAGGTTGGGGTTGGATTTGTGTGTGTTGTTCCTTGATGTTGGCCTTCAGTACGTGGGGAATCAACATGTGCTTCGGAGTGTTCTTGAATTATTACATTGAGTCCGATTATTTCCCCGGAGCTACTCAATATCAATTCTCTTTGATTGGAGGTTTAGTCGTTGCCATTTCTCAGGTGTTGGCTCCCTTCATCTTCTTCTCTATCGAAATGATCGGGATCAGACCCACCATGCTGATCGGTACCGTTCTCATCTTCACCGGTAACTTTCTGGCCAGTTATTGTAAATCCTTCGGGCCTTTATTACTTTGTCAGGGAATCATCTCCGGGTTGAGTTTTGCATTTTTGTACTTTGCCAGTATCACCATCATTCCCTCCTGGTTCTTATATAGACGTGGTCTTGCTACCGGTCTTATTTTGAGTGGAGCCGGTTTAGGAGGACTCGTCTTTAGTTTATCCGTCAATGCCATGATCAAGAGAACCGGGGATCATAGATGGGCTTTGAGAATGATCGCCTTCGTTGCTACGTTTGTCTCTGCCATTGCTACCATGTTAATCAAGGAGAGAAAACCAAAACCTTTAGATAGAGATGTCAAAAGACTTTATGCTAGATTGAAGATCATCTTAAATCCGAATATCGTTAAGGAAAGAGCCGTTGTTCATATTGTCTCCTGGTACATCTTTTCCAATCTCGGATTTTGTCAAATCGCCTATAATTTATCCACCTTTGCCACCTCCGTTGGTCTCACTTCCAGTCAAGGTTCCGTCATCATTGCTATTATGAACCTGGTGCAAGTCGTGGCCAGACCTCTCATTGGTCTTTATGCTGATAAGATCGGAAGAATCAACTTCACCTTGTTCACCACTCTGTATCTTGCCATTATGACATTCGCCTTTTGGATGAATGCCAAAACTTACGGCGCCTTGATCGGATTTGCCGTCTGTGTCGGAGCCATCATGGGAGGTGTAAATGTCTTATGTCAACCTCTTACTGCCGATTCCGTGGCTCCAAGTAAGTTCCCCTCCCTGTTCTCGATGATCAATTTCTGTGCGGCACCAACTTCCTTGACCGCAGAATTGATTGCTTTGGCTTTGAGAGACGACAACAACAAATCCAATCCGTTCTTACACTCGCAAATTTTTGGGGGTGTTTGCTTCGCAGTCGGATTCTTTTTCTTACTTCCGCTCAGAGAAATTAAAGTGGGACGCATGATAGCCGCCAGATTAGACAGCGCAGAGGGGTTCTTAGTAAAAGAACAAGACCAACAAGAAAGACTCATCTTGTCGGAAAGAATAGACACTTACCAATACATCCTTAGACCAGGTACGAAAGCTTATTTCGAAAGACTTTTCTACCCCCTTAAAGCTTAATGTCCTCTGCTTAATTCCTATATAATCTCCCTCGTATAAATTTACACGACTAATTATCTTTTTTTACCCTCTGTGCCTCCTTTTTCTATCGGATAGAAAAAAAATAAAAAAAAAAAGAATACGCTTAAGCAAAGGATAGTTGTGGCCAACAATCGTTCTTGGTATTATTACACATAATATGTCTGGCATTGCTTCTTCTAGTACATGGACTAGTTTTTTGAAATCGATAGCTTCCTACAATGGAGATTTATCGTCGTTGACTGCTCCTCCTTTCATTTTATCTCCTACGTCGTTGACGGAGTATTCGGAATATTGGGCAGAGCATCAGGACTTACTCATCGCTCCTAATTATATTGGGGATGGAAAACCAACTACCAATGAAGACATTGCTACTGACCGGTTGTTAGCCGTCACCAAGTGGTTTATCTCCACCTTGCGGTCCCAATATTGTTCCAGAAATGAGAGCATGGGAAGTGAGAAGAAGCCATTGAATCCTTTCTTAGGGGAATTATTTGTCGGTAAATGGAGTGGTGATGATAAGACGGGTGAGACCGTTTTGATCAGTGAGCAAGTCTCGCATCATCCACCAGTCACTGCTTACACCATCTTCAATGATAAACACAATACCGTCTTACAAGGTTACAATGGAGTAAAGGCCTCTTTCTCCACCACCACCTTGAATGTCAAGCAATATGGTCACGCATTGTTGGAGTTCAAGGACTTGGAAGAGACCTACGTGGTAACATTGCCTCCTTTGCACATCGAGGGTATTATTGTTGCCAATCCATTTGTCGAATTGGAAGGCAAGGTGTACATCCAAGGATCCTCGGGTCAATTGGCCATTGTCGAATTCTCCGGAAGAGGTTATTTCAGTGGAAAGAAGAACACTTTCAAACTGAGAATTTTCAAGGACAAGAATGCCTCTGCTAAGAAGGAGAATGCCTTGTATACCATTGAAGGTCAATGGTCCGGTAAGTCTTATATCTCGGAAGGGGCTCACGGAAGTAAGAAGGGAGATTTGTTCTTCGACGCCTTGGCTACCGAACCTCATCTGTTAGAAGTTAAACCAATTGAAGAACAACATGAGTTGGAAAGTAGAAGGGCTTGGCAAAAGGTTGCCGAAGCTGTCAAGAGTGGAGATTACGATAAGATCCATTCTGAAAAGACCAAGATCGAAGAAGCACAAAGACAGTTGAGAAAAGACGAAGCACTGGCTGGTATCAAATGGCAACAGAGATACTTCAAAGAGGTCAATTTACTCGACACGGAAATGTCCGATCTCAACCAAAAGGTGGACCCATTTGTAGGACTTAGCACTTATGCCAACTTGTCTTTGAAGAACGTACCTTCCGGTACAATCAAGGGAGACAAAGATGAAGCCAAGGTCGATACCGGATTACACTGGAGATTTGTGCGGGAGAATTGGGATAATGAAACTGAAATTAAGTTATAGTGTTGAACCGTCTTTTCATATAACATAAGAATCTTACTTAAATTAAACCAACATCACCTATATATAATTAAACCAAAAAGTATTCATGAAATATTTCTCATTGGACATCACCCAACTCCGAAGACGATGAGCTCATGTCACCGAACAGCTCATTTCTGATGTTCATGATCCAAGGATCGTTGAGCAATTCAATGGCACTCTGTCTCTTATTAGGGTCATGTTCCAAACACTTACTCAAGAACAGGAGTCCCTGTTCACTCAATTGATCAGGATGAGGGAATTGAGGCAAATGTCCAGCAGCAATGTGATACATGATGGCCCATTCGTTATCCAAATTGGCCCATGGTCTTCTACCAGTGGCCATTTCCAAGACACAGCATCCCAAAGACCAAATATCGACTGATCCATGTCTTCCAGCAGATGATCCTGTAATCACCTCCGGCGACATATACATTGGAGTTCCCGTCATACTATTCAACTTCTTACTACTGTTTCGTGCTTCTTTAGTTCTTCCACCAGTAGCAATCACCTTGGCAGCACCAAAATCGACAAACTTGATGATACCCATGTGATCCAACAAGATGTTCTCGGGTTTGACATCCCGATGTACAATACCGGATTGATGCAAATAGGCCAAACCTTCCAACATTTGTAAGGTATAAACTTGGATCACCTGTTCATCTTCAATTCTACCATGTTCCAACAAACTTGCCAAAGAGCCTCCTTCACAGAATTCCATGAAAATGTACACCTTGTCACGATGAACTTCAACACCAAAGTATTGTACAATATTTGGATGAGACAACATCTCCAATACCGTCATCTCTTCCTTGATTGCTGGGACGACATTCTTGATGGATTTACTGTCTTGGAATCTGATCTCCTTAACAGCCATCACTCCACCAGTATCCAAATTGATCGAAGCATAGACACTACCAAAAGTTCCTCCACCAATGAATCTTCCCTTTTGCCATTTGATAGACATCGAAGAGAATGACGAAGCCAAGAAGGTCAAGAATTGGTTCTCAGTATCGGTATCGTCCAATACACGACCCACCGTTTGATGTTGCGATTGAATTTGATATCTGGTAGCTTCCAACTCAGCAATGTTCTTCATGATATCATCTCTCAAAGCAGCAATGACATCCTCGTCCTTCTCATACAAGTCCAAGTTCTTTTGTTTCTGTAACGACCAGTTCAACAATCTCTTCTTCTCCCTTTCGGTGGATCTGGCACCCATGATATCAAAGTGTGAGATCAAAAGAGCCATACAGCCTCCAACCTTGGATTTCAAGATGTAAAATTGGTCATCAGTGATTGCCAAAATATTCAACCCGTTGGTGATGTCCATAGCAAACTCAAGGGCAAGAACACACCACCTAAAAGTCTTCTGGTCAGTTGGATTACAATCATCAACAATGAAGGAAACCCATTCAATTGCCAATTGAATCAACTTGACAATGATATCCGACTTTCTGTAATGCTCAAACATTCGAAGAGCATGTTTACCCGAGTCCTTCACATAGATAAAGACATCATTGACCAATGCTTGACAATCTCCAACACCTTTACATTGATTTCGACAAATAGGAACAAAATCAACCATATTAAGGACCATTCTGAAAAAGGATCTGTTGATCTTCAACAACTCATGGTTGACCTTTGGCAAAGAACATCTCTTCTCCAACAGTAAACCAATGGTATCGTCAACGCATTCCAAGAAAATCTCCGTTGACCGTATCAAGTTCTTCACCGAACCTCCCTCTGTTATCATAAGAAGTTTTCCCGGTTTGATATCAATGATAGGGATAGGTTCCAAGTCCATGTTAAACACCCTACCATCCCATACCATTGGCTTCATTGGACATGTAGCCAAGATGTAATCTGTGTCCTCGTTAAGTGAATCTTCGCTGTCCTCTTCGTGATCATCTTCCTCATCTTCACTATGCTCGACCTCACCAGACACCTCGTCGTCAGTGTCATTGGACTCTCCATAAAGTTTCAAAACCTTCAAATGTTTCTTACTGGCCGAACTCTTGTCCGTTCCCAATTGTGACCCATTCAAAAGTTTCTTGATCGTCTGTGGCTTGTTATACAAACTCAGACTGGCAATAAGATACACACCTTTCTTCTCGATGTTATCCGTATAGATCAAGAAATGACCCGTCTCTCTCAAGTTGGCCAAGAACTGTTTCATTGTCTTGTTGTTCTTCAAGTTGAAAAGGACAGCATTTTGAAAGTTTTGGTTCAACAAGTTGACAAATCTGATCAATTTTCTTCTCATTGCTCCGAAGTTCTCCATAGCGGAACTGTACCATCTTATGATTTCCGTCTTGGTGAAAACAGGTGGACCTTGGAATTGGGTCTGAATATATGCAGACAACCGAGTGATCAACCTAGATGTGATAGTAGTAAAACTCTCCAGAATTAACGATCCTCCATTGTCGATGTAAAGTCCAATATTTTGCAAAAATTCCCACTCACGTTCCAAATCCTCCGGTTCTCTGAAAGTACGGAAAGTACGAGCTGACCTCGAACCGTCCAATAACTTCCGGTTAAGCAAATTACAATAATATGTCACAACAGTCAAGATACTCTCGTCGAAAGAGGGATCGGCAAAGTCCTTCAAGTTCCAGTTGTCTTCGGGGAAACAATACAGCAAGTAGTCGACCTTAATATTGAGTGCCAACCGTAAATATGTCTTGAAATCCTCCATCATCTGGTCGATTAACATCATAGTTGGGTTCTTCAACTTCTTGGCGTATCGCAAACGAAGATTGAGTAATTCTTTGATCAACACCGAAGGAAAGTTGGCTAATTTCATCAAAGAATCAAGATACGAAGGAAGGTTCAACGTTTCAAAGACGTCTTTGAAATTGAGATAGGATTCTTTAGACTTGTTCACCCAGGGCCCAAGAGCAAAGATTCTTCTTTCAAAGACATAATTCACATCTTTCTCCTTCAATATCCGTTCGACAAAACTTCTGTCATCATTAAAGAACTTGTCGTCTCTTCTTAATGCCGATTCCGTAGCAACACTCTCTGGCGTAGGAGTATTACTACGTAAAATGTCCATATCATCGTTCCCTATCCATTGTTTAAGAACGTCTGATTCGTGCCCAATAGCTTCCACTATCGATTTCCAGGAATTCAACGAAGCTATCCTATTTTCAAACTCTGGAGACATGCAAACCGGTTTATCATTGCACAATTCACTATGAGTCCTCCACAATTCCTCGATACGTTCAAACTTGTCCAAGATCTCGGTGACTTGTTTCAAGGCAATCTTCTCCTTCATCTTCTCTTGACTCACCAAACTGGTGCCCGTATCAGCCATCTCCCCCATCTCCGAGTAGTCGATCTTGAAATTGAGGATCTCATTGATCGTTTCGTCTGCCAGCGACCGTGAATACATGATCAATCTCTTCTGTTCCTCTTCCGTTCTACCGTAAATCTTGGACCGGATCCCGATCCACAAATTCTCCTTATAAGTGGCATGCAAATAACTTTCCTTCTCCGAATCCTGGGTAGGAACAGTGATCTTGGTCTTTTCCTGTTTGACCACATCTCCCGTCAACACGGACCTCAACATGGCTTGCCATTCTAGTCTTTCCGACACAAAGGGATTATCAACAGTGGCCAAGTTGTTCACTGGTGCTATATTGCTCAAGATGTTCGGATTGATGAGCATATCGTTACCCCTTGCCACAAGACTTTCATTGCTCTTGGCCAAGTCGTCTTCCTCTGTAATGACATCATTGACTCTCAAATTGTTCAATCTCGAGTCACGCTTAGAGATTCTTCCGAACAAATTGAATGGGTTCTTGGAATCGTCTCCCTCGTCTGCATCATCATCGAGGTTTTCATCATCCGTTGTTTGATCGTCTTCTTCATCTCCTTGTGCAGTAATACCTTTCGTATAATAATCGTCGATCAATTGGATCAAATTGTTGGCCTTGTTTCTCTCTTGCATCTTCCGTAAATACATCTTCTCGTATTGTAAATGCTTGTCCGATGCCTTGACGTTATTTTGAAGTGTACTGGTGTGTTTAGAAGGTCTTCCATTGTTCAGAGAAGTGGTGGTGATGGACTGTACCGACGGTTGACCGCTCTTGTTGACCGATTTCGATCTCATTCTTCTTATGCTTCCCGAAGGAGCTCTCGATACAGCTGGTTGAGTCCCATTCGTTGTGATCATAGGTAATTGTGGTGGTACGCCGTTAGTCTGGATTGGCGTCCTTGGAGAGGACCCCGACGAGGAGTTCGACAGAGATCTGACAGGAGAATTCGTTCTCGTACGATTCAAATTGAGTCCCGACATTGCATTGCTCTTCGTGTGATTGTCCATTTCCAGATTATTGCCATGATATTTGCCCTCAATAGTGACATGACTGGCGGAAGTGGTAGACATGGGAGAAGACAATTTCAGTAGGATCTGTTGTCTCGTTTGATTGCCCGTATTACTAGAAGATCTCCTCAACCCATTAGGAGCGCCGAAGGGAGGATTGATCTTCAACAGATTTATTTCCTCCTCCGTGACTCCTTGATTATCTCCTGGCTTCATTAATCTGGTGTATAAAGGGTTATGGACCTATGAAGAAGTATTTTTTTTCTTAAAAAAAAGAAGCTAGAGATCTTAATAATAGCACAAGATAGTTGTTAATGACACGAGAGTTTTCAGAGGGTAAGTAGTTACTAGAAGAGAAGTAAGAACATACTAACCAATAAGGGACATCTCTTGATTTGGATCAATGTTTAGAACAGTTATATCTGGGGAAATTGTTGAATGAACATGTACTAAAGCACCTTTGCTTCAAGTTCAAAGAGTTGCTTGTTAAGGACAGTAATATAGTACACATTCAGACACCCGTGACTGTGGTGGGAGATATTCATGGGCAATTTTATGATTTATTGGAGATATTTAAGATTGGCGGGTTCCCACCTGATACAAATTACCTCTTCCTTGGAGATTATGTGGATCGAGGGTCTCATAGTGTAGAGACCATCAGTTTATTGATCCTGTTGAAATTGAAGTATCCGAATAGAATAACGCTCATTAGAGGCAATCATGAATCACGACAAATCACGACCAATTATGGATTCTATACCGAATGTTTGAGTAAGTATGGATCCTCTTCCCCAGTATGGCAATATTTCACCGATGTCTTTGATTATTTGGTGTTACTGTGTATTATCGACAACTCCATATTTTGTATTCATGGAGGACTTTCACCCAACATTCAAACGATCGACTCGATTCTCATCATTGACAGATTCAAAGAAATCCCCCACGATGGTCCAATGGCTGATTTGGTGTGGAGTGACCCTGATATAGAATTACTCAATTTCCAGATCAGTTCGAGAGGAGCAGGTTATCAATTCGGCGTCAATATCGTGAACAAATTCTTATCCATCAATGGCTTCACCAAAATCTTAAGGGCGCATCAGTTATGTAATGAGGGGTTCCAGCTCTTTTGGGGCGGCAAAGTCACCACGGTGTGGTCTCTGCCTAATTATTGTTACAGATGTGGTAATAAACTGAGTATAATGGAAGTGTTCAACTCTTCCAATGACGAAGATAGTTACCTTTTCAATGTCTTTGATGCTTCCCCGGAAAGTGATAAAGAGTTCCGGCGGTTGAATCCGGAATTGAACGGCATCTCTTCCGACGAAGAGTTCTTCGAACAAACGACTCTCATGGCGGAACCAAAACAATTGAACAAAAAGGCGCCTTACATAGATTACTTTTTATGATTCAGCTGTAATATAATTCGAGATTCATCCCGTCGTGGATCTCATAATCTTCCAATGTAATGTGGTTCTTGTAAATCGTGTACCCTTTCTTCAATATGATCTTGTCGTAGGACGTTCCTATCTGAAGAGACAAGATCTTCTTGAAGTCCTCGATGGTGTCGGTGGGCAAACACTTGACCCGAATCTTTTTACCTAATCTGGTTGGTTAGTATGGAGTGGGTGGGCTGAGATGGTTGCACTTACCTGTCGTTGCATAATACTTCGATCATAGTGAAATGGAGTAGTGGTCTTCAGGTCTGCTCTGTTTTTCGCTCTCTGTTTTTCTCTCTGTTCTTCTTCTCCCTGTTTTTCTTCTCTTTATTTTTCCTCTCTCTTTCTCTCTTTCTCTCCCTCTTCCTCCATACTCTCCATTTTCTTTTTTTGCTTTCCATTGTGCCCCGCTAACTTTCACATGCTAAAAAAACCAGATGACATATGCAGGAAAATATATAAAGCCCGCCGAAGCCATGATGCCCCCCACAAACAACACCCATGTCTGATAAACTTCGCCAATATATACGCCTAGCTGAGACGTTCAATGAGCGTGTCTTGGCCAAACTACTTCCCATGGGGGTGAATAAACGGCAGGTGGTGAAATCCCGCTATTTCGTCTTATTTCTCCTCACCTTTTTCAGTTCCACCTCCATCGGCGTTATTTACAACATCCAGAAACTGGCTAAAGCGCTTAAAAACCGCAACAATCTCGTGGTGAAACGCACGAAATCCTCCTTGAAGCTCGATAACGGCTCAAGACAAATCTACGTCCCCTATAAAGAGAACAAAACCATCAAAGTCACCATCCCTTCAGTCAACAGCGTCAAATACCAAGCCGATATGTTACAATTCAAACAAGTTCTCTCCAATTTAGAAGAACAAAGCGGAGTTTTAAGCTCCTCCTTCGTCCAGAAATTGTATTTGATCTGGCGTTTAATCTTGATTCCAAAGGTCTTCCATGTCAATACGGCGTTATTATTATTACAGATCTTCTTCTTAATCAGTCGAACATATCTTTCCCTTTTGGTCACCAAATTAGATGGTACCATAGTGAAAGATTTGATCGGCTTGAACGGGAAGAAGTTCAGTCGTGATTTGGTCTATTGGTTCTTATTACTGTTCCCTCTGTCCTTCACCAATGCCTCTATTAAATACTTGACCAACAGATTGGCCTTGAATTTCAGAACGGGCTTGATCAGATATATCCATGACTTGTACTTGGATAAGATGATGGTTTATTACAAGATCCAGTTCAAGGACTTGAACAATTTGGATCAATATATTACCGAGGATGTGAAACGGTTTGCAATGAACTTGACCTCGATCTTCAGTAGTATTGGAAAACCGTTTATGGATTTGATCTTCTTCAGTGTTTATTTGAGAGACAATTTAGGAACCTTTGGTATCATAGGAATCTTCATCAACTACTTTATCACCGGATATTTCCTCAAAACCAAGTCTCCTAATTTCAGTAAACTCATGAAACAAAAGACCCATTTGGAAGGTATTTTCTACAATTACAACTTGAGTTTGATCAACAATTGTGAAGAAATCTCTTTCTATAAAGGTATTAGATTGGAGAAGCAAAAGATCCTTTCGATCTTCGGGAAGTTGATGGACCAATTGAACAAAGAGTACTACATCAAATTCCAATACCATTTCCATGAAGATTACATCTTGAAGTATACCTGGTCTGCTTTAGGGTATCTCTTTGCAGCTATTCCAATTTTCTTCAACCAAAGTGAGAAGACAAAGAGCACTGAAAATAGGAATATGAAGCAATTCATCATCAATAAACGGTTGATGTTGTCCTTGCTGGATGCCGGTAGTAGGTTGATGTTCTCCATCAAAGATTTATCCAGATTATCTGGTTACACCGATAGGATCTTCACCTTACTTGTCGGACTTCATGAGGCGCATCCTAGAGATTTTGCCTACGGTTTGAAGAATCCAGAGGAAATAAGAGGTATTATGCAATCGCATTATCAAGGTTTGAGATTCGAAGATGTTCCAGTTATTATCCCACCAGATACCAAGCTTTTGGGTGAATTGAACTTTGCCTTGAGTGAGGGATCCAATTTGTTGATCTTGGGAAAGAATGGTATTGGAAAGACTTCTATTATGCGGGTTCTTGCTGGACTTTGGCCCGTATTCCAAGGGTTGATCTCAAGACCTGCCGATAGTGATGTCATCTTTGTCAGTCAAAGACCGTATTTCTTGAATGTGGGAAATTTGAGAGATCAGATCATCTATCCTTTGAACTATTCACAAATGTTAGAAAAGGGATACACAGACAAGGATTTGGTGGACATTTTGGAGGAAGTGGGATTGGGATACCTTTTGAAGAGATTCAATAATGACTTTGATTACAGTCCAAGTGGAGAAGATAGTGCTGGAAACAATCCGTGGTTCAACTTGTTGTCTGGAGGGGAACGGCAAAAGATGGTGATTGCAAGAGTGTTGTTCCATAAGAAGAAGTATGTGATATTGGACGAATCGACGAATGCGATTTCGTTTGACCTGGAGGATTATTTGTATGAGCTTTTGATCAAGAAGAAGTTCACGGTTATTACGTTATCACATAGACCATTGTTGGTGAAGTATCATGACTATGTGTTAGAATTGAAGGAGAACGATCAATTTGAATTCAATTATGTGAAGAGCAGTTATAACCGGTCCTCGAATAACAGTGCCGTTTACTTGAATTCTATTACTAGAGAGATCGAAAGCTTGAAAGCCAAGTTAGAGGAGAAACGGGGATTGGAAAGAAGGCAAGAAGAATTACAAATGCTTTTGGAAGACCCGGTAGCGGTGGATTTACGTCAAAAGTCAGAATCGTATCATGATGGAGATGACGATCTGGCAAGTTCTGAGGAAGATGATCAGATCGAAATCAATACCAGAAGGTTCAGGGAAAAGATCGATACAGATGAAATAGATGTGTCTATAAATGACTAAGCAATGAATTTATATAATTTTAAGATGTCTTGGTTAACCTCGATCTCCTCTGGAGTGTAGTATTGTAGCAAGTGATGATCGGTAGTCAAGTCTTGTAAAGAGGCTGTGGTCAGAGCCAAGTAGTTGAGTTCTCCGGCATTGTGGAAGGGGTCTCTGTTCAACTTCTTATCCTTCAACGGAGATTTAATACCACAAGGGTCAATTTCAAAAGGCTTGACTGCGAACTTGAGCTCTCCAGCAAAGAAGTCGTTATCTCCGGTGTTCAGATCACTAACAACAGGATCAAATCCAATATATTCGACATTGTCGAGCTTCAAAAACTTGGCATGGTTTTCGATGAATCTATGTCTCTTGAATTCCATACCAATGATGACAATTTTCGAAGGTTTTGTGCCGTAGATCTGGTGGAATCTCATCACACTAAATAACAAATTCTCCATAGAGTCTCTGGCGAAATTCTCTAAATGAATTCTAGATTTATTGTGGTCTTTGACAATAGCAAGCAGTTTACCGAGGTAATAATACGATTGAGCCTCAGTGACAGGTCCAGTATCCAGTTTCGTAGCACCTCCAGATATGAATAAGGCTGATTTTTCATCTGCATTCAAGTATTTAATACTCTCTTGTAAGTGCTTCATAAAGACAAGTTGATCTTGAGAAACGAGTTGGAAACTCAGCAAAGACCACTCGTCAGGGTCGACCCCAGCATTCGAGGTGTCATAAGGTTCATAGAATTTCCAAATTGAGTGACATGGAAGAAGAATAAGAGTCGTTGGTGTCATTTAGTACCGCTAGTTTGGTTAGATAATCACGTTTTACTTTTCAAAGGATTATTTTTTTTTCATAATATGCAACTATTTGAAATCTTTGTAAGTCCACTTTTCAGTGATCTTAGGAGAGTACTTCTTCTTCTTGTAGACCATCTTTCTTGCCTCCACCTTACCACTGTTTTGAAGTTTCAGCATTTGGTCGTAGAACAAGTTACCTTCCGGTCTCAAGGCTCTTAAAGAGTCTGTCAATTCGTCAGATAATTTCACCTCCAATTGCGACTCGACATTATCATACTTAAACAACTTGGTCTTCTTTCTCTTCTTTTCCTTTGGTCCCTCTCTTGCCAGAATTTCCTCCTCGATCTTTGGTAACAGTTCAATTTGTTTAATTTGGGTCTTGATGGCCTTCAATTGCTCCTCCAATTCTCTCATTTCCTTAACTCTTCTCTCCTTATTTCTTTGTGCTCTTGTCTTAATCTTGGCTTCTACTGGTTTATTCACAGACAAAGAATTGGTCTCCAGTGGAACAGTCTCCTCTTCCTCCTCTTCTTCCTCGTCATCGTCATCATCAGACGAAGAAAGTTCTCCCTTGTCATCGAAGTTCTCAATCAAATACTTGACTCTTTCTCTCTCCAGTTCCAATGCCTTTCTCAGATCGTCCTTCTCCTTCTCCGAGGTGAACTCCAATTGGATCAACTCCTCCCAACTCTCATGAGAAGGATTATAAGATTTACCTGAATGTGCTAATACTTGGGTGGATTTCAAATGGATAGGAGCCTCCTTCAAAGTCAGTGGAAGGTTCTTGGCCTTGGTGACACTCACCACACTGTGCTTCTTATAGAACTCTGGAACCTTCTCTTCTTCTTGCGACTCTCCCCAAATATCATGGGCCTTACCTTTAACAATACCATGCTTCTCAACCGTGGTCTTACTAGAAGTCTCACCTTGTACTCTTCCAGCCAATTTCATCAAACGATGTACTTCCTTCTTAGAAACACCTTGAATCTTCTTGTTATTTCTCTCCACCTTCAACAGAGGCAGCTTGGATCTTTGATGCAAAATCTCAGTGGACTTCAACACCTTCAGCTCCTTCTCATACTTCTCCCTCACCTTGTCATCTCCAGTAGTATCAACTGTGAATAAAGTCTCCAGATCAAGCTCATCTACATTGTCCGTTCCCAATAAACGCAAATCTTCTCTCTTTTGTTCTAATCCCTCCTCCACATCTTCAATATCAATGTTCTTTCTCCATGCTCTCTTCCCCTTACGTGAAGATTGCAGTCTCTGTTGTGGTCTATTCACCTCCATCTTGCTACTGTATATCACTGATAATAAAAAAAAATGTGAAAAAAAAAAAAAATTTTATCATCTCATCGCACAAATGAGGAAATTTCCCCTTTGGGAAGTTCTAGTGGGTAGTCGAGTGTTTGATCGAGTATCAATTCTCTGATTTGATAGATTCAATGACATTGAGTACTTCTTTGATCAATGTCAATGCCTGATCGGGATCGAATTGACCACTCAAGCTGGCGTAAGATGGATGGCCGTACTTCTTAGTTAGCACCATTGAAAGACGTTTAGTGAGATCCAATTCTTGTTCAACGCTGTTGTTAAGAACGGTTTGAAATACTTCTGATGTCCGTGGCTGTGGTAAGTTAGTATTGCTGGTGTCAAGACGTTACTCAGTGCATAGGATAATGCCTTGGGTAGTTGTACTTACGTTGAGGATCGAGTAGATGTAAGCGCCTAACAGTTCTGACGACCCGTTCTTGCTTATAAAGCATGTGATCGGCGATTTCTTATTTGTCCAGTTCTTTGGATAAGACAACATCAAATCAAATTCGTCTCCAAACAAAGGTTGTACTCTTCTAGTTATCGTCTCCATCTCGTGTTAATGATTGTCGTACAATTCCAACCAATTTTTCTTCTTTTGAGGGAAGGAAAAAAAAATCCATGAAAAAAGTTTGGAAGAAAGCGTAACTTCAACTAAGGTAATAGCATAGACATATCACGATGATTAGAGGAATACCTAGAAGCATATTTGGGGTCAGATTCAATTCCACACTTCCACCACTTGAAGTGAAGAACACCATTCCAAGCAAAATCACTGTTTTCCCAAAGTTAGAAGAGATCTCTCTGGAACAAGTGTTTGGTACTGTTCCATTTGGAGGAGCCAACAAGCTGTATTTTGTCAAGAGATCTTCTTTCGGACACTTACCAGTATACAAGACTTACAAATCCAAAGCTGCCTATACAGAAATAAGGAAGATCTCGGGGAATCTGATTCAATTAAGAGCCGATTTGATCGAACTGCTCCCTGAAATCCCACCTAAGAACTTCAAATTGATCCAACAAAGCAACAAAATCCTCTTGAAGGGTGACCATGTCGAAACGGTAACTCAACTTTTGGCCTCCAAGTTCTAGTTATCCTTGTATATATAATATAGTAATGCCAAGTGCTCTCTACTAAGGAGAGATAAAGAAAAAAAATTTTCCAAAAAGCTCATCTCGATCTGGAGTCAGCAAGACGGGTCCACTCGGAAAACCATGTCTATATTGTTGGTTGATTCGTATGATTCGTTCACTTTCAACCTCAAGAGTCTTATAGAGACCTCTACCGGTGCCCAAGTGGTGACAATTCATAATGACGCATTCAAAATAGAGCACAAATCCGAGCTCGATGACTTCCTCTCGAAATTCGATGCGGTGATCATCGGTCCCGGTCCGGGCCATCCACAGAAGCCCACTGATATTGGTATCATTCCTCACATACTCACCAGATCAGACTTGCCTATTTTGGGTATTTGTTTGGGGTTCCAATGTCTTTGTGATGTTCATGGAGGGGAAATCAAGTACTTGGAAGAGGTTGTTCATGGGCAGATATATCAGGTTACAGTGACTCAACCCGACGAAATTTTTGGTGAATTGCGGTCCTTTGATAGTGTCAGATATCATTCCATTTATGCAGAAGTGGGTCTGGCGCTGTCGGACCTCGTACCGTTGGCTTATACTGGGGATATCTTAATGGCTGTTAAACATAAAGAATACCCACATTATGGAGTTCAATATCATCCAGAATCGGTTTGCTCGGAGCAAGGCTCAAGTCTTGTTGGGAACTTTTGGAAAATTGCCCAAAGACACGTCAGACCAAGAGCTGCCATTGATACTTTAAGAGATGAGCATATTATTAATCCTGTTCCTCTTTTTGAAAAGACCGTATTGCCGCAAAGGGAAGTGGACTTTGTATCACTTGAGTTGCCGGTGAGTGCCGTGGATATCTGTGAGCATTTACAGAGTGATTTCTTGTTGTTGAATAGTGCCTCACTTCCAGGTGAATGGAGTATTATTGGACTTCCTATTCAAGGATATTCAGATGTGATTACTCATTCTACGGAAAAGCCAAAAGAAGTAAAGATCTCCAAATGGAAATCCCAAGAAGAGGTTTCCATAGGTCTCAAAAACAACATTTGGTCCTTTGTTGCTGACTATGTCAAAGACAAAAGATTTGACGTGGTCGGAGAAGCTCTGGAGTTTCCATTTGTAGGAGGACTTGTAGGGCTATTCTCTTATGAAGAAGGATCTTATGTGCAACCAGAGACTCTTCCTAGCATTACATCGGAACCCATCCCAGATACAAAGCTCTGCTTTGTTGAGAGGTTCATTTTGCATAATTTAAACACTAACAGATATTACCTGGTTAGCATAGTGAAGGATGATAAGGAGTGGATAAACGAGATGGTAAAGACTTTAAAGACGGTGGCACCGTTCAACCTGGTTGAGACCTCTGTCAAGTCCTTGTTAGAGGCCGATGAAATCGTTGGTGTTGAGTTACCTTGCAGAGAGAAGTATCTGGAGAAATTTGGCAAGTGTCAAAGCTATTTAAAGCAAGGAGACAGTTACGAACTCTGTCTTACTGCAGCTACCAAATTAACACTTCCCGCCAGAATATCCTCTTGGGACATTTACAAGATCTTGACTCATCGTAATCCTTCTCCTTATTCTTGTTATTTATCCTTCGATGATTGTGAGTTACTCTCCTCTTCTCCAGAAAGATTCTTATCTTGGTGTCCTGAGATTTGCCAACTTCGACCAATCAAAGGAACAGTCAAGAAGAATCTGGAGATGACCTTCGAGAAACTGACGGCTTTATTAAAGACTCCAAAGGAGATGGGAGAGAACTTGATGATCGTCGATTTGATCAGACACGATTTGCATGCCTTCTTGGAGAAGGTGGATGTCACACAATTAATGTCTGTGGAAGAATACAAGACCGTCTATCAATTGGTCTCCGTCATTACCGGATCTTTCCAAGACTCCAAGTATTCTGGGTTGGACATTTTGTCTTCGTCATTACCACCCGGATCAATGACTGGGGCTCCTAAGAAGAGATCGGTTGAGATTTTACAGCATTTAGAAGGAGCAAGAAGAGGTATTTATAGTGGAGTTTGTGGTTATTATTCTTTGAATGATAAGAGTGATTGGTCCGTAGTGATCAGAAGTTGTTATAGATATACCAAGGATGTCCAGAATTGTGATAAGATGAACGTTTGGAGAATCGGAGCTGGGGGAGCTATCACCATTTTGAGTAACTGCGAAGACGAATGGGAAGAAATGAAGTTGAAGTTACAGAGTGCATTACAGGCATTTTTATAGTTTCAAAATTATATTAATAATCAATTCAATTCGGAGATGTCATTCTCGTTGGCCTTCAAGCCCATAACGTTCAAGAATAAGTTCAAGTTGGCAAGTAATTTGTTGGCAGAGTCAAAGTTATTCACAGCAATATCTTCCTTTGCTCTTCTTTGGACACCAAAGATCTCGTCTCTGATCTCGTCAACGATGATTCTTTGATGGTTCAATTTACCAGCCAAGGCCAAAGAGGCCAAGAATTGCCATATGTAAGAGTCATCTTCCGTGGAGGCAGGAGTGCTAGTGGCAGAAGACAAGGTTGGTGGGAATACCTCGGTCAATTTGCCCTCCAATTGTTGGAACAAATTGTCATAAAGATTGGACCAGATAGTCAAATCATCCAGATTAAGACTCGTTCCAAATTCTTGTTTAAGCAATTCCAATCTTGAGATGGAGATGGTAATAATAGATAATCCGATCTTGGTGGTGGCCAAGAAACTCAAGTTGGTTTGGGTCAAAATACCGATAAGCAAGTTCAAGACCTCGCTGAACTTGGCTTCCGATAAGAACAAGACAATGTTCTTCAATACGTTGAGTTGGAAGAACTCCATCTTCTTGGTAATCTCAGCTGGGACAGCAGAGTTATCGTAACTCTTGTAGGAAGACTTCAAAATGACGTCAATTTTTTGCAAGTTTTTGAAGATGAGTTCTATCGTCTTCAATTTCTCGTCATAGTCCAAAAATCTGAAGAATCTTTGGAACACCTTGATACCCTTTTCGTAGTTAAAGATATAGACAAAGGCATTATCACTGGAGTCCTTCTCATCGAAAATACACGAACGTAATTCCGTAGTGTCGATTGGTTGTCCTTCTCTCTCAAGAGATTCCAATCTCAAGGTGACACCAAAGATCTTCTCGATCAAATACAAATGAAACTTTCTCGAAGATTTGCTGACATTCAATTCAGCAGGTGGTTGTGGAAGATCGGCATTGATTTCAATGTCTCCTTCTTTGGCTTGAATGACCAAAGTGGTTCTTGGTCTTCTCATGTTACCGTAACTGACGGTACCCAAAGCACCTTCCTTAGTCAAGATGCTTTGCTTTGGACCTCTCTCCTTGACAGCAGATACAGCCTTCGAAACTTGTTGTTGCATTCTATGCAAAGCAACATCGGCTCTTCTGTACTTTCCTCCCAATCTGTGACCGGATTGTTCCAAGTAATTTTGGGCAATCGAGTTCATACCGTCGATGTGGTTGGTTCCTTGGTTCTTGATAACCTTGAAAACTTGGTAATAAAAGTCTTCGTTGTATGGGTCATCGGTAATAATTTGACCCAATTGCACTCTCGTCACAAAGTCCTTGTCTCTTGGATTCATGAATCCAGAATACTTGGTAATACGAGCAACCTTCTCTTGACGACGCATCAATCTTTCACGCTCCTCAGGACTCAAGTCTGGATTGTTAGGGTTGTATTGATTACGTTGAGTGTTCTGTTGACGTGGTCTTTGCTTGATATGTCTTGGTTGATCATCAGAACGAACTCCGTGAACTGGAGCAGAATCGGAGCCCAATACTGGGAAGTTGACATCTTGCTTGTGAACCTGTCTTTCTGGAGCTTGAGATGGTACTGCAGGAACAGGAGCAGTATTGGAAACTACTGGGGCTTCATTAACTGGCTCCGGTACAGAAACTGGTGCCTCTTGTACAGCAACTGGTGCCTGTTGAGGCAGCTGTTGTTGTGGTGGTTGTTGCTGCTGTGGTGGTACCTGTTGTTGTTGTTGTTGTTGTTGCTGTTGATCTTGTTGTGGTGGTTGAGGAGGTTGCATTGGCATACCTTGAAATTGAGGCATACCCATTGGATTTGGAGGGAATGGGAACTGATTATTGTACATCATTTGAGGAGGAGGAGGGAACCCTGGTGGAACCATAAAGTTAGGGAATCCACCTGGAGGTGGAGGAAACATTTGAGGTGGCATCATTTGAGGTTGATGTTGTTGTTGTTGTTGAGGATCTCCCAACAATTGAGCCTCGATTTCTTCCAAAGATAAGATTCTACGTTCCTGTTGTGGCGCCAGATGTTGTTGCTGTTGATGCAGTTGTTGATCGCCAGACCCCCAAAGGGAAGCCATTGGTTGCAAAAGATCATCGACCGGTGGTTGTTGAATCAGTTGGGCGTAACTGATGGCAGGTTTCGAAGGTTTTGGCAGTGGCGTCGGTTCAGCCTCCCCAGTACCAAAGTCAAAGTCCTTACCAACGTACACATCATCACCAAAGGTATCGGCATTGAAGGCATCATCCTCTTCAAGAGGATGATCCCCTAACCCTTCATAGGTGTCTTCGAAATTATACGTCTCCAATTCCTTAGATTTGGGTCCCGTAGGATCGAATCCAAAGAACGACATTTACCTTTCTGTAATCTAACCAGAGTAAGTTAAAACTTTCGTCGAGAAAAAAAAAATACAAGAAAAAAGGTTGAACAAAAAAGTTGGAGGTTTTTTTGGGTCATATTACACTACTAATCTAGGTTCTCAATTCGAATCTTCTACCAGAGACGGTTCTTCTTTCCTTGGTACCTGAGCCGTCGACAGCGACCTCATCGTCGTTGTCTCTTCTTGCTCTATTCAAGACCTTCGTGAAGCCGCTAACTCTGAGTCTCATTCTTTGGTGCAAGTAACATTTGGCGATTTTGATGTGGTAATGGAAGTAGGATCTGAACAATTGGATGTGGGTGATGGTGTTCCATCTGACTTGTGGGGTCAAGTGACGAGGGAACAACACGAAAGTGATGTAGGACAATTCCTCTCCCAGGGCCGTAGTTGCAAGTTGTGGGGTCAAATGACGGATTTCTAAAGGAGGTTCCTTATGAGAGTTGATCACTTGAGGAGCCTTTTGAACCGATCTCTTTCTGGCATCACTGAACTCTTGTAAGAAGATCTTGGACAACACCTTATCTGTCTCATCAGTGAATATCGTGGAAAAGATCACCGTGACTCTATCATTGGATGGCTTAATATAGAAACATTCTTGATCACGGTAATGAATAGTCAACACCTCTTCTTTATTGTTATCCGAGGTGATGTTATCTTCTCCATACAAATTGTTCGGATCAGGCGGAGACAATTTGGACAATTCGTCGTATCTTTCAAAAGTCTTTAAGAAAGGCAGAGCAAAGGCGTTTCTCTTCAACAAACTCAAATTGTCAATCAGTTCCAATTTGGCTTCTTCGGTATCGAATTGTACGGTCTCCAAGTCAACGTACAAGGAATAATCCCAACCAGGTTCAGGAGTGTCCAATACGGTGAAAGTTGGATATTTCGTCAATAACAATTCCTTAGCACCATACTTAACCAAGTCAGGCCAACACTTGACATTCATAGAGAACAAGATTTTGGTCTTGGACTCGGGAGTGGAAATGTGATACGTGGTGAAATCAAAGTCCGTAATAATACGATCCAAGTTAACCGGTTGATAGTCACTCAGGAACGCATTGGTAAACGTCTCCCGAATCAATGGATTCTCGGATTCTAATTGTAACATACTACTAGCCGTTGTTAGGTGTGTGTTGGTGTTAATTAAGTCTTTTTTTTTACTCACTTTATTTTAGAGAAGGAAAAAGGAAGGAAGGAGGGAAAGCAGGAAGGAGGGAAGGTAAGAAGGAAGGTAAGAAGAAAGGTGGTGGGTAGTATGTTTGTACGGTGATAGTGGTAATTAAACAGTACTAGTCTTATTATATACAGATTATGACTTCGTTGGTTTCTTAGCACCATACTTCGATCTCAGGGTTGTTCTATTAGCGACACCGGCCAAATCCAAGGCTCCTCTAACACAGTGGTATTTAATACCCGGCAAATCTTGCACTCTTCCTCCTCTGACATAGATCACACTATGTTCTTGTGCGTTATGGCCCTCTCCCGGGATATAAGCACTAATAACGTGACCGTTAGTTAATCTGACTCTGCACACTTTACGTTGAGCAGAGTTCGGTTTCTTTGGTTTCATGATCATCACTCTCAAAATGACTCCCTTTCTAATAGGACAGTTCTCCAAATGCGGCGTCTTGTTCGGTCTCTCTGGTCTCTTGATCTTTCCCCCACCTCTCTTTATCTGATTTAATGTGGCATTTCTTTGTTGTTGGATATTGAGATTCAATCTGTTGGTAGACTGAATTAATGATGTAATCGACACGTTGTTGGTGCCTAATCTGCTGGGAGTCTTTATCACGGGACTCACAAGGGATTTGTACATAAATCGTAACATGGTCACTGGTCTATGTTACTCTTGAATGTTGAAGACTTTTTCATTTTTTTTTTCAACTCAATAAAAAAGCAGAAGTCTCTCTTTTTTTTCCTTTCCACTACATTTTTCCTTTTTTCCTTAACCACTCTTAAACTTCCACTTATTTTGAGAGAGAAAAAAAAACGAAAAGTGGAGTATCATCACAGTCCAACCATGCTCTCAGCCATCAGAAGACTTCAATTGGTCGCCAGACCACAGCCAGTAATGAGAATTCTGAAGATTCCAAGAGTCTCTCCCTTACTTAGTACCCGGTTCTACTCTTCCGCCCCCTCCTTGAACAAAGAGATCATTACAGAGAGAGTCCTTGAAATATTAGAAGATTACGATCGTGTTAAAGACGGAGCCAAGATCTCGGCCAGTGCCAATTTTGCCAAAGATCTCGGTTTGGATTCTTTGGACCAAGTCGAGATTCTCATGGAGATCGAAAACGAGTTCTCCATCATCATTCCAGATCACGATGCCGATAACCTCAAGAGTGTCAATCTGACCATCGATTACATTCTGAGTCAACCAGACGCTTGTTAGGACGAGTCTATTATTTATTGTTATTTATTTATTCTTCTTTTCGCCATTGTAAACCTGGGACTCCAAAGTCTTAAGGCATTGTTCGTAGATGTTCTTTTCAAACTCTTCCAAATCAAGCAGGAATCCCGGCTCTTTGTCTTGTTCAACCTCGGTCTTCTTTCTTATAACATTGATCTTATGCACGACCAGAGTCTCGTTTCTGGTGATGATTGGATTGAAGAGACATGTCTTACTCAAGAACTTCCATTCTCCCAACCCAAAGACAAAATTGACTCCGTAACCGAACTTATTGGCTCTTGCCGTTCTACCAATTCTATGGATATATTCTCTCGTAGATAATGGCAAGTCGTAGTTCAACACCGTCTGGATGTTATTCAAGTCGATACCACGACTCATCAAATCCGT
Organism: Nakazawaea siamensis; assembly: GCA_030569775.1. Classification (NCBI taxonomy): domain Eukaryota; kingdom Fungi; phylum Ascomycota; class Pichiomycetes; order Alaninales; family Pachysolenaceae; genus Nakazawaea; species Nakazawaea siamensis. Next base: position 445,303 of record JAJMLT010000007.1, read on the forward strand.
CGAGATCAAAATATCGATCTCGTCATTGGCAAATTGCTTGATAATCTTGAGTCGATCTTGGTTCTTGAGTGTACTATTAATACAAGAGACTCTCAACTTCAAGCCAAATCTCTCCACCAACATCTTCAACAACAGATCCAATCTCGAACACGTCTCGTTGGACTTGGTAAAGACCAACATTCTCCGGTCAAATTTAAAAGCCAGCCCTTCGTCGTCCACATTCGAATAATCCGTCAAAAACTTGAACAAAATCAACGGCTTGTAAAAACTCAATCCCGAATTGAAACGTATATAACACTCCTTGATCTTCGGAGGTAACAGATACAACTCATTCACCAACTTATCTTGGTTGTTGACAATGATCAATCTTGGTTGGTCCAATTTCAAGTGCGATAACTTCTCCGAATTGGTAGTCAACGTAGCACTAAAAATCATCTTGGTACATTTAAGAGCCCACTTATCCGCACTGAAAGCCTGCTGTTGCTCGAGCTTCCCCACCACCAAATCACACCAATTTTGGAAACTCTGATTCAACAACCTATCCGCTTCATCAATGACCAAAAACCTCAAACTGGTCAAGTCCAAATGGTCTAAATGTTCCACCAATCTACCCGGAGTGGAAATGATTATATCCGGCTTGACACTGTTATATCTGTCCTCTTCTTCCTTCACACTGACATCTCCACGGAATGTGACAATACTAAGATCAATCCCTTTGGTCAACTGAGCCAAAGTGGCTCTCACTTGCTGGATCAAAGGTTTAGTGGGGACCAATATGATACATCTCAATCTGGGCACTACTCTACTGCTGAGGGCTTGTACTATAGGAATGGAATATGCTAACGTTTTACCTGAACCAGTCGATGCATTCACAAGGATATCCTTTTGGAATCGTGGTGAAAGCTCGTTGGTTTGTATGTCTTTAAGAAGAGTCTCGATGACACTTACTTGGACACTGAATGCAGTAGTGAAATTGAAATGAGTAGCCAAATTCTGTACAATTCTGGCATCTATGGATGGTGAAAACTCCGTGAACGGTTTCGTGAGATCCGTTTGATAGTAAATCGGCTTTGCCAACCAATCCAAATTGGCATTTACTCCAGCGGAAAGACGCTCATTCCTAGGTAACTTGGGTTGAGGTAATGGCAGAACATCGTTCAAGACCGTCTCGTCCTCTGGCTCGGAGTCGGATTCATGAGAAATCTGTCTCTTAAGAGATTTTTGGAACCGCTTCAAAACAGCGCCATGCTTCGTCTCGTCAACTTCCATAGACGTCATGGGCATCTCTCTATGTAAAGAATTTTTATAGAAGATTTTATTTTTTTTTGTCAATGAAAAATTTAACCTTCAATACCAACGATGAAGCCAACATTGGGGTTACTCAAAAGATCCGTATGGAAGGGTAAGTGCTGACACGATAACTATAATAGAATCCTACTAACTCTCTTAGGTCCATACGTCGTGCCTTTACCAATATCACATGCTTTGAAGACTGGAACACCCATTAGAACCAATGCCAGATCTTGTACAATATTACCACAGTTTGTAGGAGTCAAGTTTCAAATTCACAACGGAAAGGACTACGTTCAAGTGGTGATCACCGAAGATATGATCGGATCCAAGTTGGGAGAATTTGCTCATACCAGAAAACGTTGGAGATTCGGTGGAAAACAGAGGTGAATTTCTTGTACATAGCTTTATATCATTCTATTTCCTCTAATGTCTCTCATTATTTTGGCTTCACGTAATTTACCAGTCCTGTCTATCATGGGCCAGTTCCCCCATCCGTTCAACCTCACCACAGTACAAGTGGCATTATCACTTCCTCCTATGGACTCGATGAATTTGACCACCTCGGAGGCCCCCTCGTGTGGGGTCCCACGTAACAGTCCCTTATTATTGGCAGTACTCATGACAATATCCACGATTTCTTGGTCCGAGAGATAATTGGACACTCCATCGGTGACTAGCACCAAGAAAGACTCGTCTCCCCCGAAATCCCGGACGTGGTTGAGTAATCTGCTGCCGGCATGCTGCCTCTTATAACTAGCAAGTTTCTTGGAGTCTCCTACTAAAAACTCAAAGAATTCAGGCTCCAGTGAGATCCCCTTATCCTTTCCCTGGATATCTCCAAAGGCCCTAGTATTGGCAAAGTTGATGAACCTCTCTTCTCCAAAGGAATCGGTCATAAAGAAGTCCGAGGCGTACTTCGTCAACCGACGGGTCTCCAACGGATTAGAAGGATGATGGTCGACTGTGAGTCCATGGGCAACTCCTTCTTTGTCACAGATAATCGCCCGCGTATCTCCACAATGAGCAATGAGTAATTTGGAAAGAGTCCCGCTCTGATAAAAGAAAGCCTCTTGTTCATTGACTTGAGAAGTGTTAGACATCTCCGTGCTTGGAGTGGTGTTTTGGTTCGGGTCGATCGTGTAGAGGAACAATGACGTCAGAGTCGAGCCTGAATGGTTCTGTTCATTCAGTTCTCTCGTAAGGAAATGGTAGTCCGTCTCTAGGAAACTGAGGAAGATCTTGAGTTTGAAGAGATTCTCCGGGTCGAGGTCGTCCATTGCCGTCGGGTCCAGATCTTCTGGGATCTCCAAGATCTTGTTGATCTTCTGGTCCTTACGACGATACCATCTGCGCCAATACCCACCAATATCTTTCACGTATTTCCTTAGAAGCGAGTCAATATCCTTCATGTCGAGGCGGTAATTTTCGATGCTCTCAGATAAGGCCTCAGACAAATATTGAGCACACTTCTCCCCGCCATGTCCATCGAAAACATTGAAATTGAACACCTTAGTATATAAAGAAGGAACTCCTTGTGTCACCGTGGGACTCTGATAAAGTTTATTCTCACTAAGATCCATCTCTAGTACCGATACACTATATCTATCCTCATTGTATAACCGATTGACACGACTGCTAAAGTAACCGTAATTGGACGGAACCTTGAGTAAGTTCACTCGATATCGATAATTGGAATCCTTCACGGGTACAGAAAGGTACTGTGACACCCCACGACGGAATATCAACCTACTTATACCAGCCATCAACCCTCTCTTTATATCTGTCTATCTCTTCTTTTTTTACCCCCCCTCGAAATTTCTAGCAAAAAAAAAAATAAAAAAAAACTGAGCCAAATCAATTATAATTAGGTAATAAGAGAGAGCATTTAAAACGGGTTGCATTTGAGAGACCAATTGATCATGACCAGTACCGTTCCTGCCATATATGCGTTTCCCGAGTTCACGGGACTTGCTGAATCTGTTGCGGATCATGTGATTGCTGCGCAAAACATGACTTTATATGATGATGCTAATAAGCAACCGAAGCCGCTTGTATCGAGTAAATCGAGTAGTAATCTTGTGAGTGGAAAGGATGACAAGAAATTGAGACAACAACAATTGAAGAAGGAGCGTGAATTGTTATCGAGGAGGTTTCGTATTGCCATTAGTGGGGGTTCTTTGATCAGTGTGTTACATGAGGGGTTGCTCAAGAGGAGTCTGGAGATCGAATGGGGCAGATGGGATGTGTATTTTGCCGACGAGAGATTAGTGCCTTTTGAATCTTCGGAATCCAATTACGGATTACTGAAACGTCAATTGTTCGACTTGATTCCGGAAGACCAGCCGAAACCAACCATTTATCATATAGATGAGACACTTATAAATGATGCCCAAGAATGTGCCGATCAATACGAGAAATCTCTTATAAGAGGCTTTGCCCTGAAGGATTCGGTGAAATTACCAATGTTCGACTTGTTACTTCTAGGTTGTGCTCCAGATGGTCATATTGCTTCTCTTTTCCCGGGACAAGCCACCTTAAGAGAAGAATACGCCTGGGTCGCCCCGGTGGAAAACGCTCCAATGGGACCTTCCACAAGAATTACCTTGACCATCCCAGTCATATGTCATGCTCATAGAGTCACATTTGTCGTGGAAGGTGCCACAAAACTGCCAATGGTGAAGACCATCATGGAAAGACCCGATAAGGGATTACCTAGTAGTATCGTAAATGAAGGAGCTGCTGGAAGAGTCATCTGGTTCGTCGATAACGACGCATTACAAGACGTGGATGTTACGAAGAAGCAATATAAATTTTTAGTCGAGAAGTCGTCATAGTCTATATAGTTAAGTGAGCTTGGTAGTACATAATCATCACATAACTCGTCACATTACTTTAAAAAAGAGAGAGAGAGAAAAAAAAAAGAGGAAGAGATAAAGTAGAGGACCAAAGCAAACAAGTCGATGAAATGTGGTGGGTATTATTGATCTTGAGTATAGCTCTGGTGAATAATTCTGTGCTGATCATCAACACTTTCATTCGAGTAATTGATTATCCTATTTATTTCACCTCAATTCTCACGCTTTCCATCTTTTTACCCTTATCCATTGTTGTGTTATTACCTGTTGATCTTATCTCATCGTTGAGTGGAGAGCACTCTATTTTCTATGTGAAGGACTCGGTATTGTTGGTGTTATGGAAGGTGAACTATTGGTTGACCTTTTTATTGACGTGGCTTGTCTTGCCCTTCTTACAGAGTTGGTATGACAATGGCCAGTTCAATACGCGCCAAAGGTTTAAGGCCAGTTTGAAAGAGGTGTTGAAGTTCCAGCTGCTCTTATTGGTGGCGGGTCTCTTTGGTCTTATATATATCATTGGCTCTATCGGGTTCAATGTCTCTCTGATCAAGTCCTTGGTCATCACCATCAGTCATATCTACGCCTTGGTTTTGCTGTTATGGATGATGTCTCACAGTTTGATCTCGATCCCAAAGAACATGTACGTGAACAGCTCCGCTACGCAAGAGCAATTGAATGATTACTATATGAAATTACCCAAACTCAACGAAGAGTTGGGCGATATCAGATTCAGTCTTAAAGAGAACTGTGGTAAGATCATGAAATTGAATGACTTGAAAGATTACAATGTGGAGTTCAGAGATTGGATCATTAGTTTGGTGGACCAAGTACCTCAAGAATACTCCGATCCCTTATGGTATAGAGGAGATCCTATTGTCAATGAACAGTTGAATAACAAGTTTATGACGCAAATCACGAAAGATTTCAATTACAGTTTCTATCGGTACAGTTCGGTCAAGTCTCAATATGATCACTTGATGGACAAGATCTTCGATTTGGAAGATATCTTGAGTGCCGAGATGACTGGAGAGTTGAATTTCCGGTTCAAATCGAGCAAATTGTCGGCAAGACATACCTTTGTACTCCACAAATGGATCTTGCCCACCTTGAACAAATTGTTGGCCTTACTTCTCGCCCTTCTCTCTGTCATCATCATCGAGTCCGAGATCTTGCATTCCACTCGGTTCTCCATTATCAACTTGATCTTCCGGGAGAATAACTTGAGTCTTCTGGTCGTTGAGAATTTCACCGTCTTAACCGTGTTATTGACTTACATGTTAGTTGCCTCTTTGAACTCCCTCTCCAATATCCGGGTCTTCAACTTATACCATCTCTCGGGTCACCAAGCATCCGACCCTGTATCTGTCACATTCTTCATCACTTACGCAGCCAGATTGACCATCCCATTGTCTTATAACTTCACTATGTTATTGAATAACTCCAACAATTCCTTCCATCGGTTCATCCAACCTTCGTTGACGTTGATTCCCATCGGTAATATTGTCAACGATTGGCTTCCGAGAATGATCTTGATCCCCATTTTGCTCTCCTTCTTCAATGTGTACGAAAGAGTCATAGGCTTTGTCTCGTCCAAGTTCGACTTCGAGTTCTACAGTTACCTTGAAGACCTCGAATTCGAGAACGGCGACAATGTCGAGAACTTGGACGTTCTGAAGCGTAACACTTTGATCTTACTGGGACAGAAATTGGCCCGTCAAGAGGCTCAGAAGATTACGAGTGGCGCTCTTTATAGAGAGAACTCCAATTTAAGACATTTCAATATAAGGACGAGAACAAGAGACACGACTCAAACAAGAATTAGTTCAGATACAACATTCACAGAAAACAGTTTCGTACAAGACGACCTAGAAGAAGAATCCGTGCTAAAAAAGATCGGCAACTGGTTCCGAGGAAAGACGCAAAGAGATGATTTAGTGATATAGTTTTTTTACGTGCTAAAAAATATTATTTTAAACTCCTCGGTTTAGATCGGACTGGTCCCAAACTTTTTTTTTTTGGTCTTTTTAGCACCGAAAAAATAAGAAATATAAGAAAAAAAAAAAGGGAGGGCATCAAATATTTTCCTTATCACTAGATAGAGAGAGATAGATAGATAGATGAGTGACGGGAACAAGAGAGAGGAGCTGCAATTATTGCAGTTTACTGAGCCTGCGGTTGATATTTTGGGAGATCGGGATGTTGCTAAGCGGATGTTTATTGAGGACTCTCGTCGGTATTTTGATCGGGCCTTAAATTCGGTGCCTGTACCTAACAGCAAGGAGCCTGGATATTCTTCTGTCTATGTCAACAGTTTGTGTCTGGAATTGAGTGATTATAAGGTGGTCAAAACGGTCTTACCGTTCATTGACACGACCGACATCTTTTTCGAGTACTGTGCCAAGATTCATCCCGACAGTAACTGTTTGGGTACACGTCTTTATCGGGACGGCAAGTACGATGATTTTTTCACCTACGAAACTTTTGCCCAAGTTAATGATCATAGAAAAGTGCTTGGAAGTGGTATCTTGACCTTTTTGGCGGAGAACGAATTCTACTCAAAGAGAGGTGCCATCTCCAACGATTTCATCTTGACCCTTTACTCGAAGAACAGAATCGAATGGACCTTGACCGACTTGGCCTGTCAAAATTTCCTGATCCCAACGACTCTGTTGTACGACACTTTGGGCTCTGATTCCTCTCGCTTCATCTTGAACAAAACCCAAAGTCCCTTGGTGGTCTGTTCCAAAGACCAGCTCGTCAAACTTTTGCTGATCAAGAGCCAATTACCCGATTTGGTAGGTATCATTTCGATGGACACTTTAGACGAAGCAGGAGATGCCGACTTGGTGCAAAAATTCTATGCAGCTGGAGTGAAGTTGACCGACTTGGTAACTGTCGAGGCATTGGGTAAGAACCATGTCTTGCCTAAGATTTCACCTAAAGCCGAGGATACTTATACCATCTCTTTCACCTCCGGAACTACTGGTAATCCTAAGGGAGTTGTTCTCTCCCATAGAGCTGTTGTCTCTTATGTTGCCTTCAATGCCGTCCAATGTATCAATCCTAGTACTTTGAGACTGTTTGCGGCATTACCTTTGGCCCACGTCTTTGAAAGACTGGTCATGTTCGTCTACTTCACCAGTGGTATCAGTGTTGCCTTCCCTAGTAAAGACGACACTGTCTTGACCTTGATCGACAACTTGAAGATTTGTAAGCCTGGAGTTTCCATCATGGTGCCTAGACTTGCCGAGAAGATTGCACAGGTCTTGAGAGCCAGAATCGAGTCCAGTGTCCTCCTTAGAAGCGTCATGAACCGTAGAGTCGCCAACTTTGTACTGTCCAACGGTAAACTGGTTCCTAATCTGCTCGAAAGATTCTTCATCTCCAAATTCCGTGCTGCCATCGGATTCGATAACATGGACTGGATCTGTATCGGGTCAGCTCCTATGAACAAGAACAGTGCTACTTTCTTAGCCCTGATCTTGGACATCGGTTTCAGTATGGGTTATGGTGCTACTGAAGTATGTGGAGGTTGTCATATCAGTAATCCTTATTCATATGAACTCAACCACAACGGAGCCGTGGCCATTTCCATGCAAATGAAGTTGAAGAGTTTGCCTGAACTCGATTACATGGCCGAAGATGCCAATGGTAACGATTTGGAACAACCTTGTGGTGAATTGTTATTGAGAGGATCCCAATTGTTCTCTGGTTATTACAAGGACCCGGAACTTACTCTGGACCTGGTGGAAAATGGCTGGTACAGAACTGGAGACGTTTGTAAGCTTACCAAAGAAGGACGTTTGATGGTCGTTGATCGTGTCAAGAACTTCTTCAAGTTGGCTCAAGGAGAGTTCGTGGTCCCTGAAAAGGTTGAATCTGTCTACCGTTCCAGTTGTTCCTTCATCAACCAAATTTTCGTCACTGGTGAAACCACCGAAACGAGAGTAGTTCTGATCTTGGGTATTGAACCAGTTTTCCTTGAAAGCCTCATCACTAAGCACCATGGCTCCTTCACTCCAGATAACTTGATCGAATTGGCCAACACTCCTCCTGTCAAATCCCTGATCATCAGCCAAATGAACTCGGGAGAAAGATTGAAGGAATTGAGTGGATTCGAAAGAGTCCAAAACGTCTACATCGAAATCGAACCTTTCAAAGTGGAAGATAACATCTTGACTCCAACGTTGAAGGTCAAGAGACCTGCTGCCAAGAAGAAGTTCCAACCTATCATCACTCAATTATATAAAGAAGGTGCCTTACTGCCGAACCTTTAATAGATTATAGATTGTTATAAAGCGTGAAAATTCTTAACATTACCAAGTGAGACAGTCGCCTCAGAAGGTGGCGTCCTTGCAAATAACGTCCTACAGTCTTGTTATTTCTACATCATTCTCCGTATGTACGTGAAATCCCATTAGTATGGCTATACAGCCCTATATATATTATTTGTTTTCGTTAAAGCTCACCCTTCAGGTTCTTTGCATCGATCATTTGGTTTTGCAAGTTGAAGGTGTCGGCTCTTACGTTAGCGTCTCTGATGACGGCGACTCTCATGGTGGCCAACAAGTTGTGAGCAGCGTTGGAGTGGGCGTAGACACCACCGTTGAAGGCAACGGTAGCATCTTTACCGATGGCAGTCTTGATCAAGGCAGATCCACCTGGATGCTCGGTAAGGAATCCCTCAACGTTATGCACAATACCAGAGATGATACACAATCCCTTCTCGGTCTTGGCTCTGTCGAAGAAGTCTTGCTTGTCCCAGACTGGCAAGTCGGACAATGGAGTACCCCAGTTCAACTTGTTTCTCATCGAGTCCAACTTCTTTTGTTGTTGTTGAACCAAGCCTTGTTCGATGGCGTTTTGAGAGAATCTCTTCAAGTCGTAAGCCATACCAAGTTTGGACAAACAGTAGATGACGATCTTGGTTGGGTCATATTGGTACCATTTCAAGGCGTTTCTGTAATCACTTGGGAACTCGTGATGGAAGTTATGGTAACCCTCACCGAAGGTGACAAAGGCAGTCAAGACGTGATCTCTTGGAGTTCTTCTGTCATCGAAAGGTTGAACACCGATCCAATGAGCCAAGGAGTTGACACAGAAAGTGGCTTGTTGAGTGAAGGTGGTCTTAATGATACCTCCGTAGATGAAACCTCCCCACCAGTCACCCCAACCTAAACCAGCAATGACAGTTGGTAAGACAAAGGCAGTCAAAGTCATAAAGATTAAATAATGTCTGTGTTGGACTCTGACAACCCAATCGTCGATCAAGTCAGAGATATCGGCTCTAGCCTTGAACTTGGCATTTGGCTTCAACAACATCCAACCCATATGAGAGAACCAGAAACCTCTTCTGGCATCATGAGGATCTCTTACAGTATCGGTATATCTGTGATGAATTCTGTGGGTATGACTCCACCATTTGATGGAACCTTCGATGGCACTAGCACCGAAGAAGGCAAAGAATAACTTAGGTGGAAGTCTGGCAGAATAAGCCTTGTGAGCCCATAATCTATGATAACCAGCAGTGATAGAAATACCAGCACAAACATAAAGAGCAATCGACATCACCAGAGTCTTCCATAATAAGGGGGTTCTAAAGGCACTAAATAAACCAAAGAACGGAATCAGAACGACCAAAATGAAGTTCAACCAGTTGATTTGCTCCATTAATGGCTTGTTCTTCTCCTTCAACAAAGCCAGCTTCTTGGCCTTGTCCTTCTCAACCAATAATTGAAGAGAATCCTTGGCCATCTGATCAGCTGTGACATCGGTAAGATTCTTGGTACCCATCAACTTACCCCCGATACCGGCGGCTACAATTCTCTTCTTGACCGATCCGGCAGCAATGACATTGGCAGCGGTAACATCGACACTTTCCAATCCTGAATCTGACATTCTTGTTGCTTGCTAATGTATCACTTCTTCCCTACGCGGATTCCTACCAGATTATATATGAAAAAAAGGCAAAAAAGAAATAAGGGCACAAAAAAGAAAAAATTTGCTTGTTAAACTAGAGATAATAAAAAAAAAAGACCCACAAACTTCTATCTTGTCTAATTACTCTATAATTTTTGTTTTTTGTTGGGTATATCTGATTTGTTCCAATGTACACGACCGAATTCCACATACTACACCCCCCCTTAATTAAAAGTGGGATGATTTCCTAATTCAGTTCAACATTCTGAAATGAGGGATCGGATCATTGAATTGCTTCAATCCTCACTCTAATTTAAAAAACCTTGCTTAGGTACCAACACGTCATGTTTAATCGGATGATTCCAATTTGTTAGGATCTTGATTTTGTTGGCTTTGACTCATCTCATCTTACGATCTAGATGGGCCTGCCCCTAAAAATAAAGAAAAGAAAAAAAAACAATCGAAATCTCTAGAACTTCCTAATTAGTAAATTTCCTATCAAGTAAAACTGACCTGAAGGAAGACTCGTAGAACAGTCGTCTACAATGTACCATTTTTGTGTCTTGTTCTTTTTTTTTTCAACTTGAGGGAAAAAAATACATGTGACCATCTTGGGAATTGGGGAATAAATTGCCACTAACAACTGCTGAGAGAGTAGAATATAGGACAACAATCAATCCAGAATTGGAGTTTAAGATTCATTAGTATCAATTTGTAATTGACCTTCATTGATTTTTAATCTCTCATTTGAGCCGCTCAGCCCCTTGATGTCTAACAAACAGAACTACCCCGGATCACCTTTCAGGTCTCCAGCGTCTCCTTCGTTGAGGTCTCGTCAGACCTCAATTGTGGAGATGTTATCTACACCACCTCCATTGGAGAACAATAGTGACGTTGCCAGTCTACATTTGACCGACTCCAATCAGTCCGTTAACCCGGTCCCGGGCGGGTCTTTGAGTCCCACCAGTCCTTCCTTTATACATGCGACATCAGCCTCTCTGCTACATAGAAACCCATCGTTGGCTTCTCAGAGTTCCAGTATTAGTGTTGTTCATGATTGGCAAGATATTCCATTGTCGGAATTGGTAGAACAGAATAAATTGATCTTCATTCCAGATAGTATCAGTGTTGAAAAGCTGTTTGAGACCTTAATCAAAAACAACTTGACCTCATTGCCAGTGGAGAGTCACACCAATGATTTGAATTGTTTGACTTTTGACTACACCGATTTGAATAGTCACTTGTTGTTGGTGTTGAACAAGTTGAAGATCGACTTACAAGACATCGATTACCAACCAAAGGAGGAAATCCCTCAACTCATCTTAAAACTGCAAAAGGGAGAACCAATTCCTGTCAAATTTGTCATCAGATTATCCATCAAAAACCCATTTATTAAACTCTCGGAACAAGAGACCTTGGCCAAAGTCGTCGAGATCCTCGGAACCGGAGTTCATAGAGTAGCAATCACCAACAATGAACAGATCACCGCTATCTTATCGCAAAGAAGATTGATCAAGTTCCTTTGGGACAATGCCAGAAGATTTCCATCGTTAGATTCCTTATTCCAGTCCTCAATTCATGACTTGAACATCGGCCAAACCAACGTCGTCTCGGTCTTTGGAGATCAACTGTTGATCGAAGCTCTTGCCCAAATGCACGACTTGAAAATCTCCTCTGTCCTGGTCATCGACAGAAATCATAACTTACTCGGAAACATCTCCGTCACCGATGTCAAGCATGTCACTTCTTCTTCAAAGACCGATCTTCTATACAAATCGTGTTTGCATTTTATTTCTGTTATTTTGAATTCGAGAGGTTTGGAGAACGGTAAGGATAGCTTCCCTATCTTCCATGTCACTCCAAACTCCTCATTGGGAAGAACCATTGCCAAATTGGTCGCTACTCAACTGCATAGATTATGGATCGTCAGACCTTCCGGTTCCACGGAAAGTTCTCTGTCCTCTTCTGTTGTCTCCACTCCTGGTACAACGCAAGTTCCTAGTTACTTGATTGATAAGGACTCTGCAAGACCAGGAAAGTTGATCGGAGTCATTAGTTTGACCGATATCTTATCCTTGTTCCTGAAACGGTTGGGTAAGAATGCAGACCCAGGCTCTGCAAGAAGACAAAGACGTCGTAGTTCTTCCTCTTCTAGTAGATCTGTGGTCTCGCTGTCTAGTTTGGAGCAATTGAGAAAGAGTAGTGCCACAAGCAATCATCCACTTGAATTCAGATAACCCAATCTACGCTATTTATATAATTCCGACAAAAATGAGCTTCATCTTATTTATATGAATATTGTACACTAATTTACATGTAGCTAGCGAAAGGGTTTCCTAGCTGGTATGCTTGATCTAGGGAATTGTAATTGCGGTGGAGCCTGAACGGGTAACAGTTTATTACGTTTGGCTGATGATTGTGATAAGTCAGGTGTTTTCCGTTTGAGCATGTTTTCCTTGTCATCGAAGCTGATTCCACGTCTTGCTGGACTGGCAGAGCGTGAACTCAACCTGGACGAAGATCTTGAGATGGACTTTGGTCTGGAATCCAATCTTCTGGAAGGGGTGAACACTCTGGAAGGAGAAGTTCTAGCCGAAGCTGGTCTGGAGATTTGTGAGTCCAACAACTTCTCATTGTTGTCTAAAGCATCGAGAAGCAGAGATACTTTGTTCAGTTGGGCAAACGACACTTGAGACTCTTCCCTGCGTACATGGGAAGAGACAGAGTTGGCAGTGGAGGCCAATTGGTCAGTTACATCCAAGATCCGTTTCAGAGTAACTGCATCCTCATTGGCAATGGATTCCACTTGCTCTTTGATCTTCTTCAAATGAGATCCAATCAGTGTATCCGACTTCATTTCACTAATAAAAGTCTCCACCTTCTTTCTCTCATCCTGAAGAATCAATGTACTGTCTCTCGTTGCATTCTTCAAGTAGTCAATCTTATCAGCGATCAGGTCACTATTCTCATCGAGTCTAGCACTGACCTTATGACTCAACAGATTCCCCTCGTCGATCAGATGTTCACTTTCCTTGATCCAGTCAAACTTCTTCCCCGAAAGTAAGTCCCTTTCCGAGTCGATGATTTGTTGTCTGAGATCTGTTATTTGTTGTGGAATCCGCAGAGAGGTCTTGCTATAATGAGACTCAAACAACAACAGAAGTTGATTCATAAATTCCTTCTTGTTATTTTCATTCTGTTCGTTGATGGCTTCAATGTGTCTATTCAAAAGCTCGTCATGGTTGTTAAACAAATGCCTCGAAAGATATTCATCAAAGTTCAGATTCGTCTGCAGAATACGCTTCAAATTCATCTCATAGTTCTCCACTTCAGCCTTTGTAGCTCCATTCAACTTTGCCAGATTCTTCTTCAAATCATCAAAGAACTCTGGCAACTTGGATGTCAATGATTGTGTGGCATTTTCACAAATCTCCAAAGCCGATTGTTGGAACTGTTCCATCATCTGTGTCACCTTATTCTGAACGGCATTCAACTGATTGTTAACTTGAGACGTATCCTTTTGATCCATGACCCTTGCTGCCTCTTTCAACGATGTCATATGTTCTTCCAACGATGTCTTGAGTTGCGCCTTCATGAAAGTGATCGTACTTCTCTGCTTTTCTTCCACCTCTTTCACTCCTGAATCAAAGATGTTGATCAATTCCTTGTACTTCTTTGTCGAATCGTACATCATTCTCTCACTATTCTGTTGCTTCTGCACTTTGCTGCTCAAAATATTATTCACCTGTTGGAGATCCTTCAACTTTTCCGTCACTTCAGCCAGCTCCGCCAACCTCGTACTCAAATCTTTCTTCAAGTTCTTGTTCTGTGCCTGTACTGCTTCCACCTTCCTGTTCAATTCCTCCACCACTGTTTTATAATGCAAATTGTCCTTCTTCAACTGGTCGTAGTTATCCTTATCCAATACAACTCCGTCTTTACTCCACGACAGTAACAAATCTCTTCTCAACTTGGCCACTTCATCGACAAGATCCTTCACCACAACATGTCGAAGCATCATATTCCCCACCTGTGGCATATTCATGACACTCTTCAGCTTACTTGCATACTCCAAAGTCTTCATGGTCTCATCAATGTCCAACAGAGAAGGGGAAATATTCAGTATCAATACCGTCTTGGTCTCTCCTCCTATCGAATCCTTAAGAAGTCTGGTCAACTTGGAATCTCTATAAGGTGGTAAATTGTTATCCACCAAGGCATTGATCACCTTCCCCAAAGAAAGTAAACTCTTATTAATGGAACCTGCCTCTTTGGCTTGTAACTCTGTTGCTCCTGACCTACTAATATTCTCTGACCCAGCCAAATCCACCAAATTCATCTTCGAGAACCGATATGAATCGTCCCCATTCTTCTTATAGAGACTTATGCTGAATATTGTATGTGACCGACTCGAATTCTTGTTCATGTTCGTAGAAGAGGTCTTTCTATCTATTAATCCCTTTCGAAGGATGTGAAGTGCATCTTCCGCATCTCTCACACAAACCTCTTCCAAATCTTTAATGAAAACGGCACTTCTATCAGGCCGCCCATGCACAGTCTTGATCTGTTCCTCATATATCTTCAACTCTCTCCTCGACTTGACATTGAAAAGATCCTTCAAGGTCTCATTATAAATCTCCACCAAGGAACATTTGACGACAAAATCCTGCGATTCCAAGTTCTTGAATAACTCAAATAACACCCTCGGTATTATCCCCGCCTCCGCGGCAAAGCTATCACTATCCAAATTATCTTGTCCACACATCGTATATGTCTTCCCCGTCCCCGTCTGTCCATAAGCAAATATAGTACAATTGAACCCCTTGAGAAACTCCTCAAACAACGGGGACGCCACACTATTAAATACCAATTCTTGATCCGCCCCAGGCCCAAACACCTGATCCACTGTAAACGTCTTGCACGCGTTCCCCCCAGTATCTATACTAACCTCTTTGGACCCGCTCTTGGTGGGCACATCAACGACAACTTCACTCTTGAGTCGTATCTCTTTCTCATTCCGTCCACGACATCTAACAACAACATTGATAGCTTCCGCCCGAATGTCGTTCACCGATGTCACTCCTCTATTCATGTCCTTCTTCTTTCTATATAATGTTTACAAATAAAGAAGAGCGAAAAAAAAATAAACACCAAAAAAAGTCATCAGCAAATTACGAACTTTTTATATACCTACCTAGCAATTGATGACGTTCCAATCGCCTAGCCTATCCAAGATTTGTTCTACTTCTCTTCTACTCTTTCCTAATTCCGTTGAGATTGCGTCGAAATGTTGTACTTTCTTCAATGCTTTGGCCGTTTGGGTTTCTTCTGCCTTCAATTGTCTCGTTCTTCCATAAGAAGAGACGTCGAAGTTGTCTTCATTTTCTCCGTCCACCGTATTATCCACTGTCTGTTCCTCCGTCAGGGTCTCTCTCGTCTTATGATCCAGTTGAATATTATCGCTCACCGGGAAGGAATGCACTCTATAAATAATACCCCGCAATACCCCAAACGAGATCAATCGACGGATATCGATGTATCTCAATTGGTCACTATGTTCTATGGCCCAGTCTTTCAAGGATTGTCCATGATGCAATGACCTGTAAAGTTCGAATAGCTTGCTTCTTGAAGGAACAATGATCTTGTTCTTGAGATTGGACGGAGTTGTCGAGTAACTCACCTTGGTCTTTTCAGGATCAGGTTCGTTACTGAAGACATTGTTGAGCAGTCTTTCTTGCACCACATAAGCTTGACATTGGGTCAGTAAAGTTGGATCCTCCAAGAAGAGTCCGATATCTGAGGTTGGCAGATACGTGTTGCCAAATTGGAAGATATCCAACATCACTATACACTTATAATGCATCAAATGTTGGATACATTGTTTGGTAAGCAAGAAGTCCAGATCTGCGAGCTTCGAGATCTTCTTGACCGAGTTGATTCCGTCGATGTATGGGAGGATTTTGATCATTGTGGGATCCCAATTCAAGTCCACCAAAGAGTTCAATTTGACTGTCTGTATCGGCACATCAAATGCACTTATTTCAGGTGGTGGTGGAAACATGGGGAATAATTTGATATCAATGGAATTGGCACTGTCAATGGGGATCTGACATTCCGAGTAATTATTCAAATCTTGGAAGATTTGTTGTATTAAGCTCTCAATGGAGGTCAATTCTATGGAGGTATTCTTAGCTCCTGGAGCCATGGCATCTTGTTCTCGTCCCAATTTCTCGTATTCACTGATCTCTTGTAAATAATCCTGAGCTTCCGATTGTTGAGCCGTTGTCTCTTGTTGAGATGAGCCGTCTTTGAAGAAGATCTCACTATCTTCTTGTTCTATTTTCTTAGTAAGTAAATTGGATTGTTCTTCCAATGTCCGGAACAACCTTCCGATCCGCCTTATATGATCTTCATAGGGAATCGTATCACTGTCATAGGGGAACACAAAACAGAAATTGAAGTTGAAACTGTTCCTCGCATATTGAGATCCATAGATATTGACAGGATACCCCACTACTCGGTAATTCCCCGTCTTGAACGTGATTAACCGGTTACAAAACTGCGGCTTGGGAATGATGTAATTCTTGATGGAATCGAAATCTATCAACGGCTCACTCAATGTAGACGAGTCGGGCCGCGGAGGTGGCACTATAGACCCGGAAGGAATCTGGTGTAGCACTTTGGTCCCTTCAGTGGGATGGAATACCGCATAAAATATGGCAGAAACAGAAACGAATCCAGCTACTAAGTTAGTAAAAATACCTCAATTTATCATACCGCCATCACTTACATTCTTCCATACTATCTCTGTCTTTCTCCCTTCTCTCTCTTCTCTATACCTCTATAGAAAAAATCGCTCCATACTATCTTAGTTACCCGGCCTAACCGCCTGAGCAAAAAAGTTGTTTTTTTGTTTTTTTTTTATTTTTTTATTTTTTTGTAAACAAAAGTTTAAGAACTTAAACATTTAAACAACTCATTACAAAACAATGTCTGGAAAAGTTCACGGAGGTAAAGGTAAATCGGGGGCCAAAGATGGTGGAATTAGATCTCAATCATCGTCCGCCAAGGCTGGATTACAATTTCCAGTCGGAAGAATCAAGAGATTCTTGAAGAAGAACGCTCAAAACAAAGTCAGAGTCGGTGCCAAATCCGCTATATACTTAGCTGCTGTCTTGGAATATTTGACTGCCGAAGTCTTGGAATTGGCTGGTAACGCTGCCAAGGACTTGAAGTTGAAGAGAATCACCCCAAGACACTTGCAATTGGCCATCAGAGGTGATGAAGAATTGGACTCCTTGATCAAGGCCACTATCGCTTACGGTGGTGTCTTGCCTCACATCAACAAGGCTTTGTTGTTGAAGGTCGAGAAGAAGAAGAAATAAACCCATCCCCTCTTCAATTTAGTTTTAATTTGTGTTGTACATTAGTGTCCTTTTATATTATATAATGATCCAAAGTCTCCCTTTTGATCTTATCTCATTTCATTCGTTAACTCGGTTGTTATTTCTAGTTCGTTGCATTAAGTCATCAAAGACACTTAACAGTGTCCCCACAAGTCGTGGTCGTAATCCTCGTCTTTGTGTTGGTGTTGTTTGTTCTCCCTCCTCTGCTCTTGTTATCGGTATCATAGTCACCTGTCTTGATCCCTCCGCCTTCACGATATTCATTCTTCCCTTTGTTCTTCTATTGAACCAAACCTCATATTCAGTAGTCGCAGCATTGGTTGGGTCCTGTTGTGGTAATGGCTCTAATGGTAATAAGACCCAATCGGGCGGGGTAATGATGGAATTGGATGGTAATGTAAATGGTCTCATCTCTTCCATCTGTTGTGATGTACCGGGACTCCCATTATCCTCCCTCTCTCCTTGTGGCACTGCCGCTGCTGCATTTCCTGCAGCCATCTGCGTAAAAGGATGACGTCTTCCAAATAACCTATTCAATACCCCTCCTCTAGGTATCAAAGGACGTGGTGCCAGATCTTGTAATGGTATTGGTAATTGATCTCTAATCACTCCACTGTTGGTAGGCAGAGCCCCAGTATTAGTAAATACCGGAGATCTGCACATCGGACAACTCTCCGATCTCTCCATCCAACTCTTGAGACATCCCAAATGGATCACGTGACCACAGTTCAACTTCTTCGGATACATTCTTGAGCCCTTCGTTGCTTGGAGATCCATTATATCTCTACAGATGATACAGGTGTCATCTCTATCCAAGTCTGCTTGAGTTGCGTCTTGTAATTTTTGGTCCAATTCACGAGCGGCTCTTCTATATCTGATGAAGTCGCCTATTTGTACAACCAATCTTGACACTGACATGTACAATTCTCTCATTACCGTCAATGGCATTCTGTAAGGACCAATCAAGATGAAAAAGTTCAAGAAGATGGCCAAGACTTGAATTACCGAGATGAAGATCTCGAATAATTTGAGGAAGGTCGATTTTGGTTCCCATACGTCTTCCGAGTCGTTTCTTTGTAAGTACCACATCTCGGTCAAATTGAGGATCAGTTTCCCGAATTCTTCAAATACGCTGAAGAAGAGCATTGCGAAGTCGAAACCGAAGATCACATAAACGTCTGGGGATTGACTGAAGGAGTTTTCCAAACAACTCATCACCATTTTGAAGTCAAGAACGAGGAAGACCACGAGAGCGAAACAGATTCTGGTCAAGACAATCTCGCGGATCGTTTCTTTGGATTGGAAGAGGTATTGGATTCTGTCGATTAAGATCCAATGGAACACTTTCAGGAACAAAAGCGTGAGCACCATAAAACCCATAAGGAGATTATTCTGGTTACGGAACATTGCAATTTCCACTAACAAATTCATCATTGCTATCCAAGCACGTTCATAAAGATGTTCCCGTTCGATTAAACGCAATTCGCCAAAGAGAATCACTTGAAGAACTTTGCCCGCCATTATAAGCGATATCACAAAGAAATTACAAAGAACCATCACATGAACGCCATGGGAAAGAGAGATCAACAGACAGTAAAAATTGGGACTCTCTTGTAACACGTTGGCAATTGACATCAGCAAAAATATCGCCGATGCCGCCGAATACACCAGAAAGTTCCTTTGAGCCGCAACGGTATCCATGGTCTGATCTAATTTATTAGCTTCTGTGTTGTACAGATCTTTTTTTCTCTCATAAAAGCTCGTTTTTTGCCCCTTTATTTTGGTGTAAAGCTGAGGGAAAAATGTTTAGGATTGTAGGTTTAAGTAAAGCTTCTAGAATCGGTACAGTTACCAAAGTAGCAGGTAGAAGTGTCGGGACTTTTGATTTAGTGATGAGTATTCTGTTGAAGTTGACCTCGTTGGCGATACGAACGGTGGCCAAACCTATAGGGGTGAGTATTGTTTGGTATGTCACACTGTCCTGTCATACTAACTAGTAGAATATCATCAAATTACAGCTGAAGGAGCATCCCACGTTCAGGAAAGGTTGTGTGGCATTGGCTCAATCCCTTCACCAAATAGACACCAAGTTGAAGATCCAGCTTTTGGGACAGAAGAACCTCAAAGTGAGACCTTTGAATGAGAACAAAGCCATCGAGAACGGAGCTAACATCATCTCGGAAGGGTTCATCTTCTCCGTTGCCGGAGCGTTGATCTTCTACGAGTCATACAGACAAAGAATGAAGGAATTGAGTAGACGGGAAGCTGTAGCCGACGATATCTCCATGTTACAAGAGGAGATCGAGTTTTTGAAGAACAACCTTAGTCAATACGTCAAAGTATCGGATTACAAGCCAAGTAAAGAATACCATCCTGCCGTGCTCAAGTTGGACAATGCCATGAAATCGACTCCGGTCCAAGAACAACCACAACAAGATAACAAGATCATGATCAACTTGGTGTTACGTAAGTTGAACGACGAAGAATCAACGTGGTTCAAAGAGAACGATAAACTTACAGTGAAACAAAAGACCTTGTTTGAAGAGAAGGACAACTCTAAAACCATGCTTTTAGAAGTGGAAAGAATCGTGAATTAATTAGTCTTGTATATAATTTAGATCGTCATTTGATGTTATCTCGACTGGAGGGAAATGTAAATCTTGGTCTTCCTCCTCAGGTCTGAATCCACCGAAGTAAACCTCGGCATTGTCGACTCCCAACTTGGACAAACTTGTCTTGATATCCTTGAGGATCTTGTCATGTATGAGTATGTCGAATTTCCTATGACATGTAGTGTAATTTCTAAGTGCTTGTACTAAAAGTTCGGCTCGTTCTTTGTTACTCTTTTCCGTCTCGTATTCTGCTTCGAGTTGATAACATAAGCCCAAGTAATAATGGAACATTCCATCATTGGCGAATGGCCGTTGTAAAATCAATTCTTCTAGAAGATCCCTACAACTGTAGAAATCGAATTTGAGTAAAGAACACCAAACCAAGGCTCGGAAGTACATTGGAGTATTGGTACGTGATCCTGACCGATACATAGCTGGAAGGGCACGATATGACATCACAGCTGCAACACCGAAGAAGTTCCGAAGCCAATTAACGAATCTGTCTGGTTTGCTGCTGTTGGTGGAGTTCAAGATGGACCGGAGTTTGGCCTCATTCAGTTCCTCAAGATCGATGATGAGTTTGGGTATAGGAGCATCTTTGGAAAGACCCGCCAAGATTCTCAGTCGACTTGGGTCTATATGGAGATTCAGCAGTTGAGTACGTTCTAGAAGTCTCTCTTCGTCCAATCTCTCCAATATCTCAAGCCCAATCGGCCACAACCCTCTCAAATCGACATTATCCATTCGCACCAATAAGGCGAAACAGTTCTGGGCAGTCTTCCATTGATGTCGCAACATCGATACATGCAAAATCTGAGTCAATATCTTGACATTTTGCCGTCTAAATGACACTCTATCCACCTCCAGCCCTTCCTGTCTCTTCGCGTTAATTATGATCGTCTTCCAGGGCGCTAACTCGAGTCCCTTCTTCGTGATCTCCACCTTCGTCATCAAGAACCCCGACGCCTTCAGCGGAGCAATTCCAGATTCCTCCGCGTTCTCTTCGTCTAATTTCCGCTTATTGGACCGCGTCGTTCCGACCTCCGCGCTAGGATCCCAGATCTCAAAATTGTCAGCGGGAAAATGCCTCCGATTGAGTAAGTACATCTCCTTCTCCTGCTCCGTCTCGAACTGGTGCTGTTCAGCACGTCGTTCCTGCTCCACCTCCTGAATCTCCTTCATAATATGTCGCCTCTCAACTCGCTCATGAAGGTAACCCGAATCATACGAATCCTCAAACATCCTCCAGACTCAGATCTAAACTGAGCTGAGCTTCAAATTTTTTTTCTAACGAAGCCCTTTTCGTAATTTGCTATACAAACAAAAAAAGAGATGAGGACGGATAAGGGGAGTTTAGAGCCGTGAGGCAGTAAAGGGTCTAAGGGAAGGGACTAGGAGATAAGACGTATCAGATGTAAGATGCCAGCTCTAGTGAACAATTACAATTCTACGTCATAGCAAGACAAATTTCTCTCCTAAATTTCACTTCTTCCTTCTTTGACGATCCACATTCAGAGCCAAAATGGACGACAGCTTCGGCCAACTTTGATAAGATAAGAAAAAAAAAAGTGTTATATAAGTTATAAAACCCCTCCACCTTTTAACTAGTGTACGGCACCAAATACAAAATGGCAATTGAATTGTACGACGAGGAGAAAAGCGAGCTCCGCCCAACCAAGAGACAATGGACCTTGCCTAAGGCTATCTTTGCAGCTTTGGGGTCTGTTCTGGTTTTGTCAATGATGGCTGGCTATCATTTGACTAGTAACTACAGTCAAGAAATTGACATCGAATCTGTTTGTCCTATTTACAGTAAGAGAGCTCCAGTGAGTTATTATAAGGACAATTCCACCATTGAGTACATCATGAAGGATGAGGACTTCAAGGCTGGCTCCCTTGCCAAGTTTTCGAATGCCATCAAGGTGGAGACTTGTGTCTACGACAACGCTCCAGAGCCAGCTGATGACCCGGCTTACTGGGCCAAATTCAAGCCTTTCCACAAGTATTTGGAAGACACCTTCCCAACCATTTACGAGACCATGGAAGTAGACATTGTCAATGAGTACGGGTTGATCTATACTTGGAAGGGAACCAACGACACCTTGAAGCCAGTCTTATTGACTGCTCATCAAGACACCGTCCCAGTACAAGAAGAGACTCTTGGTGACTGGACTTATCCTCCATGGGAAGGTCATTTTGATGGTGAATTGATCTTCGGTCGTGGTGTTTGTGATTGTAAGAACTTGTTAATCGGTTTGATGGAGACGATGGAACTTCTTATCTCCGAGAAGTTCGAGCCAAAGAGAACCATTGTTATGGCCTTTGGTGCCGACGAGGAAATCGGAGGTAAAATCATGGCTTCCAAGATGGGTGTCTTCCTTGAAGAGAAGTTCGGTAAGGATTCTTTCTATGCTATTCTTGACGAAGGTTCTGGTTCCTTGGAGAAATTCGAGGACATCTTTATTGCCGCTCCAGCTACTGCTGAAAAGGGTGCTACCGATATCGTCTTTGAACTTTATACCCCAGGTGGACACTCTTCTGTCCCACCAGATCATACTTCCATCGGTATGATGTCCGATTTGATCACCTTATTGGAAGCTAATCCCTTCGAACCTTTCCTCTCCACAGCCAATCCTGCCTTGGAATACATGCAATGTATTGCCAAGTACTCCGAAGCCTTGGAGCCAACGGTTAAGAAGAGCATCTTGAATGCCGGTATCGACAAAATTGCCAACTCCAAGGCCATTGAGTACTTCCAGTCGATCAAGAGTTTGAGATACTTGATCAGAACTTCTCAAGCCTCCGATATCATTCAAGGTGGAGCCAAGTCCAATGCGTTGCCTGAACATGTAGCTGTCACTATTAACCATAGAGTCAGTTTCGAGAGTTCCACCCAAGAGACTTACGACAGATCCCTTGGATTCGTCAAGCAAATTGCCGAGAAATACGATTTGGGTATCATCTTGGACGACGGTACCGAATACGTCAAGCCAACTGCTAACGGTTACTTCAAAATGACCTTCCAAGGTAGAACCGAGCCAACCAGAGTATCTCCAACTTCGTCAGACGTCTGGAAATTATACAGTGGTGCTTTAAGACATTTATACGAAGACATTGTCTTCGAAGGTGCCTTGGATTTCCCAGTCATTGTCGCTCCAAACGTACCAACTGGTAACACCGACACCAGACACTACTTGAATTTGTCTACCAACATTTACAGATCCGTCCCAGGTTATTCCAGTCTCGCCGTCGACAGCCACGCTCACTCTGTCGACGAACAATTACAATTCGATAGTCATTTACATGTCATCGCCTTCTATTACGAATACTTGAAGGTGATCCTGGATGAGTTCACAGATTAAGTAAGTTAAATATAGACCAGACCTTCTTTCTTTTTTTTTGTTATGCTCATCGAGGACGGAAGTAAACAAAGGATAATATTTTTTTTTTAAGTTCCGAGATGAGCCGGTAGTAGTATTAAGATACAGATGGAGGACCCGTATTGGCAGCTTGAAGGAAAAAAAGACAACTGAAACGATGGAGATCTGCATCTCTTGCAGCCGGAGCGTGTTTTTGCTCTATAATTTGTTAGCGACAAAGCCTCTTTTGATGTCTACTCAAGTACTTTTTTCCATGCATAAACGCTTGAAAATTCCGTCTTGACTCTTGTAAACTAAGCCCAATATATATCACCCTGAATTTAGCAAACTACTTCAGTTGTAACTCTCACAACTCTAAATGAAGGCGAGTCTTTTAAGTCCTATTCTTTTGGCCTCCTTGGTCTCTGCTTGGTCTCCCACCGACTCGTACGCCCCAGGTAATATTACCTGTCCCTCTACCAACACTTCCTTTGTTCGTCCCGCCGATTCCCTTTCAGATGATGAGAAGGAATGGATAGAAGCTAGACATGCAATTACGGATGAGTACTTGATCCAATTTTTGGACCATGCCAACTTGACCGATTTCGATGCCGAGGAATATATCGGCTCCTTGAACTCCTCCATCACTATCGGTGTTGCCTTCTCTGGTGGTGGTTATAGAGCCATGTTGAACGGTGCAGGTCAATTGGCTGCCTTGGATAACAGAACAGACGGTGCTTGGGAACACGGTTTGGGTGGTTTGATCCAGGCAACCACTTACATCACCGGTCTCTCCGGTGGTAATTGGCTTATGGGTACGGTCGTATATAACAACTGGACCTCGATCCAAGATATCTTGGATCAAGACGTCATTTGGGATTTGGAAGATAACATCTTCAACCCAGGAGGTTGGAATTTGGTCGAGACTGCTGAATATTGGGATGACATCACCGACGATTTGGATGCCAAGAGACTGGCCGGTTATAACATCACCTTAACCGACCCATGGTCTAGACTGTTGTCGCATCAATTCTTCACCAATTATTCCGATTCTGGAGCTGCTTTAACTGTCTCCACGTTGAGAGATGCCGATGTCTTCAAGAACCACGAGATGCCCTTCCCTATCCACGTTGCTGACGGAAGAACCCCAGGTACCACCATCATCTCGTTCAACTCCACCGTCTTTGAAATCACTCCTTTCGAGTTGGGTTCCTGGGACCCTTCTTTGTACGCATTCACCGACGTCAAATATCTCGGTACAGAAGTCTCTGGAGGCTACCCAACTTCTGACCAATGTATTGGAGGTTTCGATAATGCTGGTTTTATTATGGGAACCTCTTCCACCTTGTTCAACCAATTTTTATTGCAATTGAACTCGACCACGATTTCTGGTTTGTTGTATGATATTGTCGAGTATTTCTTACAAGATTTGAGTGAGGATTACGATGACATTGCTGTCTACAGACCTAACCCGTTCTATGACGTCGATTACGCTGAAATCGACTCCATCACCACCTCCGACACCTTATACCTCGTCGACGGTGGAGAAGATTACCAAAACGTTCCTTTGTATCCTTTACTTCAACCTGAGAGAGAAGTCGATATCATTATTGCCTTCGATAACTCTGCCGATACCGACGAATACTGGCCAAATGGAACATCCCTTGTTTACACCTACGAAAGACAATTCGGTACCCAAGGTAACAAAACGGTCTTCCCTTACGTTCCAGATGTCAACAGTTTCATCAACTTGAACTTGACTGCCAGACCTCTGTTCTTTGGTTGTAACGGATCCAATTTGACCAGTCTTTCCGGCTCGGACGATTTGATCCCTCCTTTAGTAGTTTACATGGCCAACCGTCCATTCAGCTACTGGTCCAATACATCTACTTACAAGATGTCCTACGAAGACGAAGAAAAAAGGGGCGTCATCACCAACGGATTCGAAGTAGCCACCAGATTAAATATGACTCTCGACTCCGAATGGAGAAAATGTCTCGCTTGTGCTATTATTAGAAGATCCGAAGAAAGAGAAGGCATCGAACAAAGTGACGAGTGTCTGGCTTGTTTCGATGAATACTGTTGGGATGGTAGTTTAGATACAGACACCGATGTAGGAGTCAATTTCACGGAAACAGGTACCACGAACGGTGCAGAGGATACCAATAACACCAGTGGTGCTTCGTCATTGTCATTGACCTCAAAATCATCCCAAGATACCTACAAAATGTTGGCATTGTTAATGCTTGGTACTTATATAGCTTTCTGTTAGTGAATAAAAAAGTGCTTTCTATGAAAAAAAAAAAAAGACGGTTGAAATTTTTTCGGGTCTTCAGTAAACGATGAGCAGTGAGAAGACGACTGAAGAGTTGAAGAATCTCTTACAATCTTACAAAGATGGACTTAGTCATTGGCAAAGTCAGATAAAGGTGAACAACAGTAGTTTCAATATCAAGTCAGCCAAGGTGGAGAGACCGATAGAGGAGTTGGCCAAGTTGGCTCAGTTACTCCATGCCAATACTACCAAGATGGGTATTATCTTTGTCAAGCCTTTGAAGGATGTAAATGCCGCTTATAAGCAGGTGGAAGATCTTAGTGGAAGTTCGGTATTGTTGATCAGTATTTGTTCTCAATTGAATGAGATGGAGGAGATGAGTGAGTTGTATGTGGATGAGATCTTGTATGTGGTGAAGGATTTGTTGTCTGCACTCGAGACCTTTATTACGGAGTTGATCAAGGATGAAGATGATAAGAGATTGGTCAGTGTGGGGAAGATTTGGGACGTTATTGGTCAGGTGATGAATTTGACGAAAATTGGCAAATTGGGGGTGTTTAAGATGAAGTTGAAAGATTCAACGTCGATGATCAACGATGGACTTTCCGAGTTGGAAGAGTGGATCGAGGATCCTTCGCAGGATGATCCTTTTGGATTTAGTGATGATGAGGAAGAGGAACTGTCAAGTGAGGCTGAAGAGGAAGATTTGACTGTGGTGATAGAGGAAGCTAAGAAATATCTGGGTAAAATCAAGTTGATCAAATTATTACTCAGTTCACTCGTCAAGAGTATTCCAAATAGTGTCAAGGATTCCGATTTGGATCACATTTATCAAAGCACCAAACAATTGAACGAAATCGTCGACGAGATCATTTACAAGACCATATTCGAGCACAATTTACAGGAGGGTAAGTTTTGGTTCCGCAAGGCCGTCAAGGAAAGTGACGAGCTCGTAGACCTCTTAAAGAGAATTAATAAGACTAATGATCAACGGATCAAATGGCTGGATACATGGCTGCTCAAATTTAAAGAGATATAATTATACATAATGCATCAGTAAGTTTTTCATTCACCAATCACCGTCGTCGTCTTCGTCGTCACTATTGGCAACCTTGCCCTTTCTTTGAGCCAAAGCAGCACTTAAGGCATCAGCTAAAGAAGCCGGTTGTCCTGGCACACCGCCTCCACTGGAGGCTGGAGGAGCAGAGACAGGCTCTCCCTTGGCTTCTTGTAATAATGCAGATGGTTTATCTAATTGTGATTTGTCCACCTTCTTCAACGAGCCAATACCAGCTCCTCTAATGGAAGCCAACAACGCATCTCTTCCAGGATCTCCAGTGGCCTCGACCAAAGCTGGCAGAGCTGGCAGAGCACCAGCAGCCATCGGTGGTGGTGGAGGCAGTGGAGGAGGAGGAGCAGAACCTGCTGCAGGAAGTGGTGGCAGTGGTGGAGGCAGGGAAATACCATTGCTCAGTGGGAGAGGAGGCAGAGGTGGTGGTGCTGATGATGGGAAGGAAGTGGCTGGTGGAAGGGGAGGCAGTGGTGGGGCGGAAGTGGCCAGGGGAAGTGGCGGAGCGGCTGGAGGGGCAGCAGGAGCTGCGGCTGGAATAGCCGTTCTTTGAGGAGGAGCAGGGAAGGACAGAGCAGGTAAGGCTGGCAGAGGTGGCAGCAGCAGCAGCGGCAGAACTGTCTGCAGAACTGGAGCCAGTTGTGGGATTGGCATTGGAGCTCTTTGTGGAGTAGCCGGAGCCGGAACTCCCAGTCTTGAAGGTGGAGGAGGAGGAACATTACCTCTTCTAGGAGGTGGTGGTGGAGGAGCCGAAGCTCTTGCAGGAGGTTGAGGCACGGCTCTTGGAGGCAGTGCAGGAGGGGTGACACCCAGTCTAGGAGGAGGAGCTGGAGGAGGAGCACCGCCTCTCGATGGTGGTGGAGGTGGTACACTACCCCTTGGAGGAGGCAGAGGAACAGGTCTAGCCTGAGATGCAGGAACCGGCATCGACGTTCTCAGAGGGGCAGGAGGTACTGCATGATGAGATGGGGCTGGTAATGCTGATGGAGGAGGGACTCTAAATGTTCTTTGTGGCAGTAGAGAAGCCGAAGAAGGTGATGGAGCATCTGATTGTGGAGCCGGCGTCGAATTTCTGGTGGTTTCGAAGCTCTCTGGTGGAGAATAGTCGTACGAATCTTCTTGTGATACCATCGACGGGGCTCCACTAGCAGCAGCACCAGCAGTTGGAGGAGGAGGTGGAGCTGCCTTCTTCCTTGTCTTTGGAGCAGATGGTGTTGCGATGTGTTCCGGCTCCTTATGCTTGTATGAATACTTTCTTGGGATTGGAGGTTCCAACCCGACCAATGGACCACCTTGTTTCAGTATATAATCCTTGATGAATTCTCTATTATCGGCGATCATTTCCTCCGATATTCCTGCTTGCGCCAATTCTTTATAAAGCGATCTCCATTCTGGAGGAGGCTCGTCGTCGTAGAACAAGGGACCTTTCAGTCTTCTGACTCTTTGGTCCGAGTCAATGACACCACCCCTTGGTCCCGGGGCCAGTGGCTCCAGCTTGATCGTCTTCTTCAACAGAATGGCGTTCTTGTTATTGTTCGTCTGTTTCGAGCCATGTTTCGAGCGATGTTTCACCTTATTCAAGAAGTGCGAAGCCTCCTTCTGATCCTCAAATAACAAACCGGCATAACATTCGTCCAATTCGAAGGAGTGGAAAAAGGTCCGGTCTTGATTATACTCGAAATCAACATACAACTCTTGATCCCATAAGACCCCACGATTGCCAATGACGTCAACCAACTTCAAGAAGAAGGTATGACCAACAAGATCATCACATAACACTATGGCCCCAGATAACCCAGTAAACGTCCAGGACTCTTTATCGGGATACAGAATGTACAATCGTGCAATAGTAGCATCTATGATCTTATTGGAGGCCTTGGGAATGACCCTTTTGATCTTTTCCTTGTCCGCACTGGTCAATGCTACCATGTCGTAAACGCTCTTATGGAGTTTTGTAGTTGTTCAAAAGAAAAGGAAAAAGAGGGAGAGAAAAAGAGAGAGAGACATAACGAGAGAGAGAGAAAAAGTCAGAGAAAGCCAAAGCTAAAGCCAGAAAAAAAGCCAAACCAAAAAATTAAGCCAATTTAATACTCAACAGTACAATATGTCAGGACGTCAAGGAGGTAAACTGAAGCGTAAGTAACCCCACCCAACCTCAAATACACCCCACCGAACTCATACTAACTCACGTAGCACTCAAGCTGCCAAAGAAGAAGCAACAAGATTACGATGACGAAGACTTAGCCTTCAAGGCCAAGCAAAAGGCTGACCTGGCCGCTTTGAAAGCTTTACAACAAAAGGCCCTGGGTAAAGGTCCTTTAGTTGGTGGAGGTATCAAGAAGAGTGGTAAGAAATAGTGTAGTTTTATTCCTATATAATTTAAAGTCGTGCACTACCTGAAATATCCTCCTCCTTCCTCAGAGCCAACTTTTTTTTTTTCTTCTTCTCTATTGCTGAAGAATTAACAAAAAAGAAAAAAACAACACCTTTTCAAATTATAGGATTAGTATGAGTAGTACATTATTGACCAAGTATAAGATTGTATTTTTGGGTGATCAGGGAGTCGGAAAGACGTCTTTGATTACTCGGTTCATGTATGATACGTTTGATTCACATTATGCCGCCACCATTGGGATAGATTTCTTGTCCAAGACGATGTATTTGGATGATAAGACGGTTCGATTACAGTTGTGGGACACGGCGGGACAGGAACGGTTCCGGTCGTTGATTCCCTCTTACATTAGAGATTCCAACGTAGCTATAGTGGTGTACGATATCGCCAATAAGGAAAGTTTCGAAAGTGTCCAGAAATGGTGCGACGACGTCAAAAATGAACGTGGATCAAATGTGATAATATGCATCGTCGGTAACAAAAGTGACTTGGTAGATAAAAGATTGATATCGGTGGAGGAAGGAGAACTGTTACTGAAGAAAATTGACGGCGCCAAGATCTTCATCGAGACTAGTACGAAGAACGGCTATAACGTGAAGAACCTCTTCAAGAAAATAGCAAAGTTACTACCGGATTTAAATAACAATGATGATAATGATGAAGACACAGAGACCAATGCTAATCAAAGTGAAATGATTGATATCGCCATCGATAATTCAAAGACAGAATCAAAGACGGGTTGTTGTTAAATAGTTTCTTTAATGGTGACTAACTATTTCTGTAGCATTTTTTTCTTTTGTATGACGATTGATCCCGGGCCGTTTGTACTATCGGCTAAAAGTTAATTTTTTTCCTTTATCTAATCTTAATTATATATAGTGAGGTAATTATCCCTGTCTGTAGTTGCTGTTGTAGGTGAAAATATGGATGAAAAAAGAGGATTGAATCGTAAGAGATTCAATTGGAGATATCCCTTGATTGTGGGAGCTCTTTTTGGAGTTTCTTTACTTGGACATCGGTCAATTGATGTTCCTACTGTTATCACTAAAGACTTATTAAGTGAGGCTTATTTGAAGCTGCTTGACACGAACTTTGCCGGCAATTGGTCGCAGAAATACACTTCGGAGCCACATCTCCCAGGTACCAATTATGGACTTGTCGAATGGACCGCCGAGAAATTCGAGGAATACGGCTTGGTCAGTGAAATTGATGCCTATGATATCTATGTGTCTTATCCTAAGGACCACACTTTGAAATTGTTAGACGACGAAGACTCTTTAATTTACGAGGCTCCATTGAAGGAGGATCCAATTAAAGAGGATTCCACCTCAGTTGGAGACGACTTGATCCCAACGTTCTTGGTCTACGGTGCCAATGGTAACGTCACGGCCGAGTACGTGTATTGTAACTACGGTTCCAAGTGGGACTTTGAAAAATTGCTGGACGCCGGTGTTAACGTCACTGGTAAGATCGCCATCATGCGTTACGGAGAGATTTTCCGTGGATTGAAAGTGAAGTTCGCCCAAGAAGCTGGTGCCATTGGTGCCTTACTTTACAGTGACCCAGGAGATGATAATGGTATCACTCCAGCTAACGGTTACAAAACCTACCCTGAAGGACCTCTGCGTAATCCTTCCTCTGTCCAACGTGGTAGTGTTCAATTCTTGAGTGTTGGTGTCGGAGACCCAACTACCCCGGGTTATGCTTCTAAACCGGGACTGGAGAGAAAAGACCCAAGTTGGATGACTCCTCAAATCCCGGTCTTGCCTATCAGTTACAGAGAAGTCAAACCAATCTTGGCTAAATTGGACGGTTATGGTCCAAAGGCTAAAGATGTCGGTGGTGAAGGATGGGTAGGTGAATTAGATAACTTCACCTACTCCATCGGTCCTAACCCAGACTTCAAGTTGGAGTTGTTCTCCGACCAAATTTTCAACATCACTCCTTTGTGGAACGTTTATGGTACTCTTGAAGGTAAGAACCCAGATGAAGTGATTATGATCGGTAACCATCGTGATCTGTGGATCAAGGGAGGTGCTGGAGACCCTAACTCTGGTAGTGCCGTCATTTTGGAGATCCTGCGTGGATTGAACGAATTGACTAAATTGGGTTGGAAGCCAGAGAGAACCATCATTTTCGCTTCTTGGGATGGAGAAGAATACGGATTGTTGGGATCCACCGAGTTCGGAGAATACTATTCTAAGAAACTTCAAAAGAAGGTGGTTCTGTATTTGAACTTGGACGTTCTGTGTACCGGGTCCAATTTGGGACTTCAAGGTAGTCCGTTATTACATGCTTTGATCAATGAAAAATTGAAGTTGTTACCTTATCCAAAGGGAGGAACTTTATTTGATCATTACGCTGAAATCAGAAATGGTGAGATTGGAGATTTGGGTTCTGGTTCCGATTTCACCATCTTCTTGGACCATTTAGGTATCCCAGCTACCGATATGGGATTTGGTCCAAGTGAAACCGACCCGATTTATCAATACCACTCCAATTACGATTCCTTCTATTGGATGTCCACTTTTGCCGATCCTGGTTTCGTCTATCATAACTTGATGGCCAAGCTTCTCGGTACCGTCTTGATCGATTTGCTGGACCACAAATTGATCCAATTCAAAACCCTGGATTACGCTCTGAAATTGGAACAATACTTCAACAATTCCATGAGCCAGGTTCCAGACGAATGGTTCGAGGCTGAGCAAGAGGAATTCGATATCGAATTAAAGGAGTCTACTTTGGTCAAACTGGCAACTTTCGGTTACTATGGAGATGAGGCTTCTTCTTTAAGTAAGGTGTCGTTTAAGAAATTGGTAGGCTTGGTTTACCAGGAAATCAAGGATTTCCAGGAAATAGGGGCTTCCTTTGACGTCACCGTTGAGGAATTACAAAAACAATGGGATGACCAAGAAAACCTCGGCTGGTGGGGTAAACTCAAATTGAAATTAGCCGTTGCTAAGTGTAACGCTAAATTGAAATACTTGGAAAGAAATTTCTTAAACGAGAGGGGTTTAACAGGACGTACCTGGTTCAAACATATAATTTACGCCAGTGGTAGATTCACCGGTTACGAAGGTCAACAATTCCCGGGTTTAATCGAACTGATCGAAGATAAACTTAAAGGTGATACCATCGAATGGTTGGGTATTATTCTCGGCTCTTTGAAAAGAATTAATCATTCCTTATGAGAAAAGAAAAAAAAGAAGCAGCACCCGGAGTTATATTTTTTGTACCTTAATTCCCCTTTTTTTTTGTTTCAACCACTGTAATTTTTATTTTTCTCCTTACTAACTACCCAAAATGATCGACAATCCGTGTCCCGCTCGGGAATGTAATACAGAAAACCTGTTTCCTTGCAGTTTTGCCCCGAAACTGTTTTTTTTTTCTTTCTCCTTAAGTTTATCTTCATACATTAAAAAAAAAAACCCAACTTCTTAACGACGATAAACTGCGAGAGGTGCATCAAAATTTCGCCGTGGTCCGGTAGATTGGTAAAATAGAACCTAAAATGATAAAAAACCCAGTTGTAAGTTTGCACTCCATGTCTTTTTCTTTTTTTTTTTGGTCCAACAAGCAAAGAACGAAGAAAGATCTTCAGCCTTGTCAGACTAAAGGGAGAGAGAGAGAGAGAGAGAAAGAAGTAAGTGGGTCTTCCAAGTGAGTGGAATGGGAGGAAAATTTTTTTAAGAAATTGCACTTCGTATGGATCTTAGAGCTTCTCGAACAAGGAATTATACATAGTGCAGTTACCTTACTGACCAGCAGTTTGCAGATGATTATGTGTGTTAAGCCTCTGTAATACACTTGAAATCATGCCCCTTTCAAGCATAGGAGTAAGAAAAAAAAGAAACCAAAAAATTATAACAATAGAGAAGGGCAGGAAGATAAAGCTTTTTGGGCAGTAAAAAGTATGGTCTGATATTACTGTAGCATCGTTTTTCCAGGTCACTACCTGGAGGTTCTGTTTCAAATATACGACAATTATTCGGATCCCGTCCCTATCTATTATATAAATCTAGGAACAATACCCTGTTTTTTCCTGCTCCCTCTTTATGTAAAAAAAGCACAAAAGGCTAAATTATTATTTGTTACTGTTCCTTTCGTAAAAAGAGAGGAAAAAAAAAAAAGAAAGAAGAAAGGTTTACAGGGGAAAATTATTACAAAAAAAATAATAATAATAAAATAAGGAGTTGAAAGGAGACAGACACACACAGGAGTTTAAAAAAAAAACAAAAAATAACAAAATTTAAAAATACTTTTTTTTTTTTCTTTCCTTGTTCATTCCTTTCAGTCAACGAAAGTTGTTTCAAAGAGAGAGAGAGCGAGAGAGCGTTCATTAAGAATATTGAGATAGGACGATGAGTAGAATGATGGAAGAGACAGCAATTAGTACGAATATGGGGATGATTGATGCTGATGTGACGCAGGGGAAGAAGAAGAAGAGTAAAGGGCGGGCATTCCAATGTACGGGGTTCCCACCTTGTTCCATGTCTTTTACCAGGTCGGAACATTTGGCTAGACATATCAGATCGCATACTGGGGAGAAGCCCTTCAAGTGTCAACATTGTCAGAAGAATTTTTCGCGGTTGGACAATTTGAGACAGCATCGTCAAACGGTACACGCCTACGAGAATTTCATCTTGACGTATCCAAATGAGAAATTGATGATAAGAGTGCGGAATGACGAGTTTAATGAGGTGAAAAAGAATTTGGGGATCGACGACAATAATCTCATTAGAGTTTCGCCTCCTTATAAGGAGGAAGATGTCAATGTTCTGCATCAACTTAATGATTTACGTCATCTGTCTTCTCCTAATCCAATAACTCCAGTGACTCAGCAATCACAAATGAATGGAGGTCATTCTCATTCACTTCCAACGGGGAGCTCACTTCTTTCTCCACCAAACTCCACTTCCCCACATAATCAACCCCCACAACTGCAACAATCGCAGACTCCT
Source organism: Nakazawaea siamensis (assembly GCA_030569775.1). NCBI lineage: Eukaryota > Fungi > Ascomycota > Pichiomycetes > Alaninales > Pachysolenaceae > Nakazawaea > Nakazawaea siamensis. The sequence continues at coordinate 479,444 of JAJMLT010000007.1, forward strand.
TTACCACCTCCAAGATCCAATTCAAGTTCATTATTAAGACCGTTACAATTCAGACCGGATAATCATCAAAGACCAAGACCTATTGTGGTTCCAGACAGTGATACGGAATCCAAATCTCTGCAAACGTCCCTGTATCTTTCAACCCCACTCAGTGGTAGATCCTTACTGTCTCCACTCTCACCATATCATCATTTGAATTTCATCAATAACCAATCGCAAATGCCACAACAATTGACCCCAAATAACCTGCATTTTGTTAGTCCATATCAAGCAAACTTCCCTCCAATCCGTGCCCAACATGACCATAAGAAATTACCTCTGATCAAGTTCAGAGACGTCTCCTCAACAAGTAGCACCCCGGTCAGTTCGCGTTATCCACCAAACGGATTACAACTCCAAAAGACTTACTCGAGTCCTAATACACAGACCCAGCCGTTGGTACAACGGGAAAACAAGATGAGAGTGAGTCATTTGATGAATAACGAAGAACAGAAATCCGGTGCTGGTCAACAGGAACTGCCTTCTCCTCAAAGTCCAAATGGAGGTATGAGATTGCCATCTTTCAAAGAATTGTCTTTCAAATAGTGTATGTGTATTTAATGTTAGCAAGCTATGTCTACTGTAAGAGCCAAGGCCAACGGCTTGGGCTTTGGCTTTGGCTTTGATCTGACTAAGGTTCAGTCAGCCTTCAGTTCGGCTCTACGTCGGCTTTACATCGGCTTCGGTTCGGCAGTGCGGCTCTTAGGTGGCTTGGTGCGGCTCCGCTGCACTGCACTGCACTTCTGCTGGTCCTACTACACTATTACTACTGCTCTTACTACTCTTACTACTACTCTTACTTCTACTACTTCTACTAGTACCACTACCACTACTATTACTACTGCTATTACTACTACTTCCAGCACTTCTTCTTCTTTTGTCCTTCATTGCTCCACTTCCGTTGGGATCTACATCACTCTAGTTAAACTGGGTGGAATAAAGTTCATCGAATTTTCCGAACGTAGATCATTTCAAAATTTTGCACCAATTTTTCACCTGCGGCTTTTTATCTACTGTAATTTTTTCTCTTTTGATGTACTTTTATGTACGTCTAGCACTTAGATTTGCAGATGGAGAATTCAGGTGGAGGACAATTTTTTTTCTTCTTTTTGGGTCTTATCTTGAGGTAGCAATCTTTTATAGACCCAGAAAAAAAGTATGGAGTAATGACAGACAAAACAGGCGAGCTTTTTTTCTTTTCTGGATTAAGAAAATGATCATTCAATAAGTACCAAGTATCGAATTTCACCACTATATGACACTATACACTTTGAAAAGATGAACTATAACAATAGCTCTACCGTTATGAATGGAAATGGCGGTCAATCTCAATACGATTTTAAGAACGAACGGAGTCTGCAGGTGTATTCTCAGGTGTCCAATGGGAGCAGTGGCTCAGAAGGTGGAGGAGCAGTTGGAGTGGGATCGGGGGTTTTCCAGAGTCCTCTCAACAATTTTTCAACGTTGAGAAGTACGACTTCGTCGACCTCGAATTACTCGACTCCTCATATGGGGAACGTCGAGCTTTCGAGTAACATTGTGTCGTCGTATTCGTCGTCTTATTCTAGACAACGATTCTTGAACTCCAAGGGTTTTGACATGGAAGATGACTTGGAATTTTGTCCGGAGATCGTCTCCCCATTACAAAACCACCTGAAATTCAACCCTTATACCTCCCTGACCTTCTCTCCTATTTCGCCACCGCATAGCACTGTCGAAACCGTTCATAGTCCAAACAGCTCTTTTGCATCCACCAGTGTCAAGAAGACCCCAGTCCAGGAAAGAAACCAGACTGCTTCCCCGCGGGTCCACACTCCACGGATTAAGAAACCTTTGGAGATCATCAACCCACATACAGGCTCCAAAGTCAGCTCTCCAGGTATTAGAGATAGTTAGAAACTGGCTTTTCTATAAAGACTTTGTGTTGATCACATTGTAATGATATGTATGTTATCTGTATTAAGTGTAGGTGTAGGATGTAGGGATGTAGGATGTAGGGATGTAGGGATCTAGGGAGACAGAGAGTGGGAAGGAATGAAGGACCAACAGAGAGTCCTTTCAACTCTCATTTAAAGAAAAAAGAGTCCAAAATTTTTCTCTTCGTTAAGATCATGGATGAAGAATTAGCTGCTATCAGGGCTGCCCGTCTCCAGGAATTACAACGTAATGGGGCTGGGGGTTCATCTGACCAACAAGGAGAAGGATCCAAGCCTGCACAGAACCCTTTGCTTGCTCAAATACTTGAGCCTTCTGCTAGAGAAAGATTGAGTAGAGTTGGAATGGTGAAACCAGAGAGAGCTCAACTGGTGGAGAATTACATCACCAAGCTCGCCCAGATGGGACAAATAAGACACAAGATGAATGAAGAGGAGATCGTTAGCATATTAGACGGGATCAGTCGTGACGAGAAGAACAATTCCCAGACCAAGATCATCTTTAGTAGGAAACAAGTGGTCACCGAAGACGAAGAAGATGAAGACGACTTTTTCGATTAAATACAACATATAAATAAGGAAACTCTTTTTTAGACCTGGATGATTCCGTCCTTGACACAGCTGTTCAAGATACTGATGATAGACAAGTACGAAGCTTGCGAGATATCCTCGTGGATTCCCACTCCCCATTTGTTAGGCTTACCTTGGATCTCGTATTCGATGTAAGTGGCAGCCTTGGAGTTGGAATCTTTACCCAAGGAATGTTCGTGAAACTTGGCGATACTGAACTTGATTCCGAAGAAGGAGGAAACAGCAGCGGTCATACTGGAAAGAGGTCCGTTACCGACTCCCTCCAAGACATGTTCCTTACCGTTGATCAGAAGCTTGACTTGTACCTTTCTCATTTCGTCGTCGAGACTGGTCAAATTGTAATTCTTCAAGACAATAGGAGAGTCGACAATGAAGCTGTCATGGAACAAACCAATGATCTCGTCACTGACCAATTCTCTACCTTTTTCTTCAGTGGCAGCTTGAACTCTTTTACTGAATTCCACTTGTAAACCTCTAGGTAAATCCAACTCCAAATTACGTAAGATGATCCACGAAGCACCACCTTTACCTGATTGCGAGTTGACTCTAATGATGGCCTCGTAGGTTCTACCGATATCAGCAGGATCAATAGGTAAGTAAGGTAATTGCCATTTGGAAGTCGGGTCGGCCTTGACTTTGTCCTCGTACATCTTGAATCCTTTCTTGATGGCATCTTGATGAGAGCCACTGAAGGCACAAACCACCAATTGACCACCATAAGGAGCTCTTGGGTGGACGGGGATCTTGTTACAACGCTCGACAATGTCCACCACCGAGTTGATATCACTGAAATCCAACTCGGGAGAAACACCTTGAGTGTACAAATTCAAGGCCAAAGTGACCAAATCGACATTCCCGGTTCTCTCTCCATTTCCAAATAAACAACCTTCCACTCTATCGGCACCTCCCATTTGGGCCAACTCCAGCAGCAGTACTGCACAACCTCTATCGTTGTGGGGATGTAAGGAAACACAGATCTTCTCACGTTCAGTGACATTGGTACAGAAATACTCGATCTGATCAGCATACACATTAGGAGTAGACATCTCCACTGTGGCTGGTAAATTGAAGATGATCGGCTTTTCCTCCGATGGTCCCCATGCAGCCTTTACCAGTTCACAGACTTTGATGACGTAATCTGGGTCGGTATCACTGAAAGTTTCTGGACTGAACTCAAAGTCCCAATCGGTGGCCAGTTGACTTGGATCGTCTTTAGTTAAAGAACGTACCAATTCAGTCGATTTGACGGCCAAGGCTAAACTTTCCTCTTGCGACATACCAAAGATGACGTTTCTGAAACAATCAGAGGTGGCTAAGTAGATATGGACGGTGGCTTTTTTGGCTCCATGAAGAGCCTCCACAGTTCTCTTGATCAATTCAGCTCTACAAGGAGATAAGACTTGGATAGAAACGTCATCAGGGGCGTTCAGTACAGCCCAACGAGTGAAATCGAAATCGATTTGTGAAGCACTTGGAAAGGCTACTTCGATCTCTTTAAAGCCAATCTCTACTAACTTAAGGAAATACTCCTTCTTCTGCTCCACTGACATAGGGTCCGGTAATGATTGATTACCATCCCTTAAGTCCGTCGATAACCACCTCGGTGGCTTGTCAATAGTCTTCGATGGCCACTGACGATTCGGTAAATGGAGAGGTTGGAACTTGTTGTACTTCTTACTAGGCTCTTTTAACATCACCATGATTCTAGTATGAGTCGATGAGTCTTTTAGTTAGAAATATGGAGAAAGAAAAAAACTTAATATTTTGAGTCACCACCCTGAAAAATTAATGAAGCATTATTATTATTATGGTCAGTCTTTACTGGAAGAGAGGAAAAAAAATGAAGGATGAATTTAAAAAGTATGACTGATGGTATAGTTGACTAACATGTGACGATGATGTACAGTAAAAAAAAATATGAGCACCTGTAATAAGGTGAGGATCTGTAGTGAGCACCTGTATAGCCCAATTAGGACGCTTGCACCCTGCCCTTCCCTGCCCTTAACCTTTGAATGCCATTGTACTCATTAAGCGGAAGCCGCAAGGAGTTTCCCTTTTCGGTGGTACAAGCGATTCCAGTGGGATTTTTTTCACCGCTTAGAACGATGCGGTAAGCGGTAAATAATATTTTTTTTTTCATGCGTCTCCAAACTTAGATAAGATGGAATTATATAAGATTCGAGAGAGAGCCAAATTTGGAGCTGTTTTTCTTTAGTTACAGATATAGCAAATATGAGTGCTCCACATCCTTTTGACTCTATCACTGAGAGTGAATTCAAGCTTGCTGTCAAGTTGATCAAAGATGCTTACAATGAGAAGCCTCATTTCATCACCGTTGACAGATTGGATCCTCCTAAGAAAGATACTATTAAGTACTTGGAGGCTGAGAAGGCCGGAAGTCAATTACCATTCATTCCAAGAGTAGTTTATGCTTATTACTATACTCAGAATGGTAAGGCTTTCCACAAGGCTTTGGTTAACGTTAGTCATGGTCATATCATTGTTAAGGAACAATTACCAAAGGGGGTAATTGGTCCTTTATTACCGGATGACATGGGAGAAATTGAGGAAGTTTGTTTGAAGCATCCTGCCATTTTGGCTGAAATCGAGAAGTTGCAATTACCACCAGGGGTTCATGTCAGAAATGACCCATGGATGTACGGTACTGACGACTCCAACGATGAGAGACCTTTGATCCAATGTTACATGTACTTACGTTACGACCACGAGGAGTCCAACCATTACTCCTTGCCATTGAAGTTTTCTCCTGTCTTTGAGTCCTTCACCAACAAGTTGGTCAGAATCGACTACTTGCCAGGTGGTGCCGATGAGACCATCACTGCTACCATGCCATGGAAGCCAGTTCCTGCCGTTGAATACCACCCAGACTTGAACGGTGAACCAGTCAGAAAGGACTTGAAGCCTTTGATTGTGCAACAACCAGAAGGTCCTTCCTTCTCCATCAAGGGTTCCTTGGTAGAGTGGCAAGACTGGAGATTCAGAGTCTCCTCCAACTGTAGAGAAGGTTTCGCCATTTATGACGTTACCTTCAAGGGAAGATCCGTTGCTTACAGAATCTCTCTTTCCGAGATGACCGTTCCTTACGGTGACCCAAGAGCCCCATACCACAGAAAGCAAGCTTTCGATTTGGGTGACTGTGGTTTCGGTACCACTGGTAACAGTTTGAACTTGGGATGTGACTGTTTGGGTGTCATCAAGTACTTGGACACCCTTAGAACCAACGCTGAAGGTGAACCAATCTTGAACACCAACACCGTCTGTTTGCACGAACAAGATTACGGTATCTTATACAAGCACGTCAACTACAGAACCAACGAAGCTGTCGTTGCCAGAAGAAGAGAATTCGTCGTTCAAACCATTGCTACCGTTGCCAACTACGAGTACATCGTTAACATCATCTTCGACCAAGTCGGAGCCATTCAAATCCAAGTCAGAGCCACTGGTATCTTATCTACCATGCCAATTGATGACGATGTCACTGTTAACTACGGTACCAACATCGGTCCAAACGTTATGGCTGCTTACCACCAACATTTGTTGGCTTTCAGAATCGACCCAGCTGTCGATGGTCACAAGAACACTGTTGTCTACGACGATGTCTTACCAATGGAGGAGAACACCTCTTTAAACCCTAACAACGTTGGTTTCTACACCAAGAGAACTGTTCTTGAAAAGGCTGGTTCCGTTGAACAATCTCCATTCACCAACAGAGCTTACAAGGTGATCAACGAGAACGTCATCAACAAGGTCACCAAGAAGCCAGTTGCTTATAAGATCGAGATGCCAGCCAGACAAATGATCTTGGCCTCTCCTCAATCTTGGAACGTCAAGAGAGCCACCTACGCTACCAAGCAATTGTGGGTCACCAAGTACAGAGACAACGAGTTGTATGCTGCTGGTGAATTCACCAACCAATCTTTGGAAGACACTGGTGTCGGTAAATGGGCTAACGGAGTCGACAACGTCAGAAACGAGGACGTTGTCATCTGGGCCACCTTGGGTTTCACCCACGTTCCAAGACTGGAAGATTTCCCAGTCATGCCGGTAGAAATTCACCACATCAACATTGTACCATTCGGATTCTTCGAGAAGAACCCAGCCTTGAGTTTACCACAAGCCAACAACAAATTCAACCAATCCAAGTACTTCGAAGAGTTCTCTTCTGCTTCCACAAGTACTACTGAACCAGCTTCTTGTTGCAAGAAGTTGTAATCGGACCTTTATTACATATTCCTGATAAATAACAAATGTTAAACCTTTTTATGATACATCAACTGTAAATCTGAAACAATTTTTTGTCAAATTTCGTATCAAGGGAAATGATATAAAAGGAGACCATAATCTTGCTTGTTCTTGTTCTATAGTTTGTAGCTATGAGCTTAATGACCCGGACGTCTTCGAGGAATCTGTCTAAACGTCATAGTTGTCCACCTGGGACGTTAAATTTATTTAGTTTGGATGTTGTTTCAGAAAAGATTCAACCCCAAGTCTTGGAAAGGTCAATGGTGACTTTGACTGGACCTACATCGGCTCCAATTGCTGGTCAGATTGTCAAGAGAAAGATGTCAAGTATGAATAAATTGAACCAGATGAGTCGGTTGAAAGAGTCTTCGAGGAATATTTTGTCTCAGAATAGATGGACCAGTTTCTTGAAGGCGAAAGGTCCAGAAAAGTACTTTGAAGAGAATCCGGGGTTGCTGGAGTGCATTCCAAGGAACCATTTCCAACGGGCAAGTGTTGCATATCATGCTACTTCTGGTAAGGGCTTGGATTTTTTGGAGAAATGTAAATATAAAGTACCACAACTGCCCGTGGAGAAATTTGTCAACTCGAAACTTGAGGCAATGATCAAGACTTGGGAGAGTGGGTTATTTGGTGACAATCCAAGCAGAGAACTTGTGAGAGCGCGGTTGGTGAGCGAATGGAATGGGTTGAGTGTTAGGGAGAGATTGAATTTTAATTCTGGTAGTTTGGAAGTTAGAGAATCGGAGGGGGATAATGGGGCGGAAATGTTCTTCTTGGCAGTGAAGGTAGAAGATATCATTGAAAGGGAGCCTAAGATTGACCTGGAAAAGCTCGACCAGAAGATTTTGGAGTTGGCTTTTTATTGGGGGTATTTACCGAGATTTATTCAAATGCATTATACGGAGAGATTTGATCTTGTCAGTGAGGAGTTAGCCGAGGCAGAGTTGGAGGATTTGGAAGAGTGTGAATGGGAGGACGTGGATGAGGAATGGGAATTGCATGTGGGAGAAATGGTGGAGATCGATAAAAGGGATGTAAGAGTGAAGGAGATTAGGAAGGCACAGAAATCATTTAAAAGGGAATGGAAATCCATGAGAGAACCGGAAAAATTGGTCAGATTCAACGATTTCGTGGATAATAATAGAGAATTAGTACTTCAATACGAATACATGAGAAGAGATGGGTTCGAATTTTTAGGATAATCCTCATATAATGACAATCGATATTTTGCTGTGCGGCTGAATTTATCTTTTCGGCAAAAGGAAAACAAAAGGGAACTAAACAAAAAAAAGAGTCAAGGGAAAAAAGGAAGGGTTGAAGATTTGAATAAACAAAAAAAAAAAGTTGCAAATAAGAGCGTCTAAATAGGAGGCGATAGATAGTGCACGGATTTGGCGGGGCATTTTCACATAGCGTTGGTGAGGGATAACATCGACGCGGATTTATGGTCGTATAAGGGAAGACAATGAACAATAGAGGGACCAGGAGAGAGAATAACATCACGCAATTGACACAACCTTTGACTACTCAGTACCGCTATTACAACCCAATGGACAAGAAATTACTGCATTTGATTGTGGCCGAGCATGAATACTTACAATTCATTAAGATACTTGCCACGTCTCGGCGGTTAGCGGACCGGATTCAAGCTCTTGATACTAGTGATTTGGGTGTTGATGAAGGACAACTGCATCTGACTGATTATCAGGATCTACTTCGGAGTTTTAGTAGTGACACTACGGAACAGACCAAGACTGAAAATATGACGGAGGATGATGAGCAGGAGGGTGTTGAAATGATGGCGCAGAAGCTTAGTGATGACATTGATTGTCTCTTGGAAGATTTGGATCTTCATGATTATTCGAGTGATGAAGAGATTCGTGAACAAGAGCGCACCTTCGAGCAGATTCTCAACGATTTCGAATCGACAAGAGATGACGATACACCTCAAATCGGGGAACAAAAACTGATAGATACACGGCAAGTATTACCAGATGCGATAAGCAAAGAGAGCAGTTCTAAGTTGATTCATAATCCACAGGAATTCTTGAATAAGATGTCGAAACTTTGGAAAGTGATACCGGAGAGAATGACAAAGTCGACGGATATTAACAAGGATCAATTCCATGATATCTTTGTTCAATGGAAGGAGAGTCATAGTAAGAGAAAACCACCGATGACAAAGAGAGATTCGGATCTGACGTTGGAGAAGAAGCTTAAGATGGATCCAGATATGGAAGTACTGAAGGAGGATGTTACACCAGAATTGGTGGAGGTGAAAGTGTCGGTACTATTGTGTTCCGATCCAACATCACCATTTGACATTTTCTACAATGACAAAATAAAGACCATAGTGGAGAGAGATTTTAATGTGAAGAAGAAACTGCTTCGACTGGAGATTTTGAAATTGTGGGAACAGGTGAGTGTATTGGAGAAGCTGAAGTATTCGTCGTTACTGATTGAGACACAATCTATGAAGCTGCAATTGATCCCAAGTCCTTCTAGAAGGACTGTTAGTTATAATGGGTCGGCTTGTACGTCTAAGATGAACAGTCCTCAGAGAAGTGTCAGTTATATGCCTACACCACCACTTTCGGCAAGTACCGAGGGTAGTGGTAGTCCATTGAGAAGACATAAACCGGAGCCGTTGAACTTCAGCCAACTGACTAAATTGTCCTACGAATCAGTACCACCATTGCATAAAAAGAAGAGTTGGGGAACCGACGATGATTGGTTGTGAAAAAAGACCTTTGTGTATTAATAAATTATTGATGATGTCATGCTAAACTAAGAACCCTATGAAGCACAGGTCCAAGATGCGGTCCAGGTTGATCCAGGGGTGGTACTTGTTAAATAAGGAGGTGCCGTCTTTACCGGCACACGATTTAAGGATGTCGATACCTCCCGGGTGGAAGTCGAGGTACGGTGTGAGGTTGTATACTTTACGGTTGATGACGATCCAGTAGTCTTCCAAGGTGTTGTGTTGTTTGAGTTGATCTTTGGTGATTTTGGAAGGGTATACGCGGGGGATTTTGGATCTTTTGGTGGATTCCCAATCCAAGGCGGAATGTCCAGGTTTGAGAACAACCTTCTGACGGGTGGAATTGTTGGACATTTGACGGCCAGCAGGAGTGGGCACATTGAGTCGAGGGATAGTGGGGGTGGATCTGGGTGTGGGGAGACGTGAATTTAGGTATCCTCGTGTTATTAGGGGAGGTTTCTGGTCTTTGGGATCCATGATATGGGATATATAAAATATAAGATGTAAAGAAGAAGTAGAAGATTTTTTTGTTAAGGGAAAATTAAAGTGAGGAAGAGGTGAGAAAAAAGGGGATAGAAAGAGAGCAATGTAAGAAAAGAATGTAGGAAGGTAAGGCCGGTCCAAGCCGGGTTTATTTAAATTTAAAGAGATCTTATACCAGATAAGCCCAGTTCTTATCAGAGGGGAACAACCACAATAAAGAACTGCGCCTGTTGTTGTTCAAGTGCATAACGGAGAAGTAACGGTATTCCTTTTTCTTCCCCAGAAAAAGTTTCAAGGAAGAGGCAAAAAAGAAAGAAAAAGTGACAAGAGACAGATAAAAAAAGAAGCGAATCCTATGGATTTTATTTGGCGGTATTGGAGTTCATTAACACCACGTCAACAGAATCGGTATCTTACATACGGGTGTCTTGGAATTACTGTACTATATATAATAGCGCCATCGTTACGATTGAGATCACGTGAGGAGATGTTTTCGAGACAGAGACCTGACAAATATACTACGGGGTTCATTAATATGGACATTGATTGTTTTGCCAATTCGACCGTTCAAGCCTTACTGGCCCTCCCCGGGCTCAATGAGTATCTCAATGAGCTTTATACGAAACTCTATCATAACCCGGAAGTGACGAGTCGATACGAGTTGCCACAATTGCCCTTACATCTGGCATTGATAGATGTGCTTTCCGACTTACAAAGGATCATCTTCAAGTCGAAGACGTTGAGTGTGTGGACGTTTTTGAATGCCTTGGAGAAGATTTTCAAGGCCAAGATCTCGAAGAGCCAACACGATGCCCATGAACTTTTACAGTTGATCCTTGAGACGTTGAATAATGAGAACTTGCTATTGTACAAATACAAGTTAAAGGCCGGGATGGAGCTCGAGATCCCGACTCTTCCGTTCAAGAGTTTGCTCTTGAACCAATTACAATGTACTCTGTGTGGAGGGAGCTCGAGTTTGAACTATAATCCGATGATGATCTTGACTTTGCCAGTGCCACAGGAGGATTCGATAGAATTGAATAATTTGATCTCGAAGAATGAGAAGGAATTTATAGAGGGTTATTCATGTATGAGGTGTCGAATCAAGGCAATTATGAATTTGGAGAGCCAGAAACCGGTCCTTGAGAAGGGTGAAGTTCTGAGACTCCAGCTGCTCTTGGATGATGAGTCATTTATGATCAATGATGATTTACCGAGTGAATTGGAGCAATTGGTGGAGTCGTATGAGTCTCCTACCGGATTTGACTTGAAATCGGTGAAGACCACTATTACTAAGAAGAACGATATTCTGAAACCACCCAAAATTTTGCCCATCCATTTATCGAGGTCGATCTTCTCGGGACTGCAAGAATTACGTAATTCTTGTCAGGTGCAATTTCCAGAGGAGTTGTACATTGAGACGGATGTGCAATTGGGGGAGAAGTTGAGTCAATTGGAGAATGACAAGTATATGAACGAGCAAGATTTGGAACCCATTGAGGAGGAAGAGTCGTTGCTGCTGAATTCACTGAAACCCTCTTTGTTAGGAGATTTTGAAGAAAAGCACGAAGATCTGTTTTATGAAGATGTGGGACAGAATTCGGATGTAGATGAAGATAATCCGAGTTCGGATGAACTGTCGGAGAACGAAAATGCGATCGAGGATGACGATGACGAGGACGAGGAGGAGGAGGCTGGGTCTCCGATATTTAAGAAGGGATTTGAAGATTCCACCCCACCAACGTCTACGACGACTTCGGCTACGATGCCACAACATCCGAGAACGGAGAATGTGACGGAATCGTTGGATCCGTTGGTAGGGAAAGCCACTGTGAAGCATAGATATAGGTTGAAATCTATGATCAGACATGTGGGGACACATCAAACAGGACATTACGAATGTTATAGACACAAGCCGATAATTTATAAGGTTGCTTCGGATCAGTATGATGTGAAGTTTCCCTTCTTGGTGGACACGGAGACGGTGGAACATGACCTTGACAACGGCAGTCAAGCTGGAGGAAGTGAGAGTTTACCTAGTGAGACCGACCAAGAGATGAGAAGGTCTAGATCGTCTTCGATGAGACTGTCGATAAGTCGGGTGTCCAGACAAGGATCTATACAACCATTACTGCTGGCACCTGAAGAATCGGTGGGGTTGTCTAGATCTTCTTCAGTGAAGAAATCCGGTCGGTTCGGTAGAAGACTTTCGTCCTTCTTGAGTCCGGGGCTGGATTCGATTGAGCCGGCAGTTGATTTACCTACAAAGAGAAAGAGATTGGGAAGTTTTGTGAAATATCCATTTTGGAAGATCTCGGATTCGAAAGTGGTGGAGGTGAAAATGGCAGACGTGTTGAGCGATAATAAGGCTGTTTATATGTTGTTCTATGAATTGGTACAATAACTATGTAAGTGTAATTAATGTGTGTGAAAAAAAAGCTTTTATAGAGTCCGTGAGATGGGAAAGTTTTGGTGTAAGACGTGTTCGATAGTAAGTAAACCAAGGACAAGGTGGATGTAGTGATACTAACGATTAGTTTGTCGACGAAAGCCGACTTGAGAGGTTGAAACATGAGAATTCGGCCCGGCATCAAAAGGCCATCAAGGCTCAGATAAGGGCTTTACATAATACGAATAAAGACTTGAAGGAACAGGACAAAGTGGCGAGAGATGAGTTGAATAGAATTAATAAGGAATTGGGGATGGGCTTTAAGGTGGGGAAGAAGATAAAGCCAGCTTCAAAGGTTTCAAAACCGACGGCAAAGCCAGTCGAGGCCAAGGATGACGTACCACAGATAGGAGAATGGAAGACTGTAAGCGAAGTCACCACTACAGACACTACAAACAACAGCATTGCAATTAAAAAGCACCAACCACAGACAATGAGTGAGAAAGAGATCAACGACTGGGATTTTAAAGGTAAGAAGAAGATTCACTTAGAGGACGACCTAGATGACATCCCCAAGATCACCTTCAAGAAGAAAAAGCAATAAATATATTGGTATAAATCGTAACTCATAATTTTTCAGATCAATTCCACTGGCACGTATATGACGGCCTTTTTCTTGTTATACCCGAATCCTCCCACTTCTTCCAGTTCTTCAAGTTCAATTTCCAAGCGGAAACAATAGATTCTGGCCACAAGACATGATTGGAAACTAGGCACCAACGTTTCTTTGATTTGGTTGAGATCCAAGTCCAAGATGACCGACAACTTGTTTCTGAAAGTGAACCTCGTCTCAGTCCCGGACTTCAGTTGAACCACCTCCCAATTTTTGTTGATCAACCGGAAACTTTTCAACTCAAATGGCTCTTCAAGGTTGACCTTGTTGAATCTTAAGGTGGTTAAGGAATTCAACAGTTTGACCAATGGGGCACTAATATGGACCTTATCGTCTTCCGCAGATCTCTTCGCATTGAGTACTTCGAGTTCCTTCGAAAGCTTGATAAGACGCGTTTTGTAATTCTTCAACTCAGGAATCACTCCTATATTGTTATGTCTTGCAAAACTAAAGAGTTTCCTCGAGGAATCTGAGAAGTTGTCGGTATTGTTCAAATCAACCGATTCGTTGGTTCCATTCAAGAACAGATCAGCTGTTAATTTTATCGGGATCGGATGTCTCGAGTCCACGGTGATCAGACAAAGCGACGTCTGCACATTTTTGATTTTGGGTGGTTTCTGGAAATTGTCAATGACGGAATGACCTCTAAAGGAAGAGAACTCCAAGTCCACATCGATGATCTTATAAGTTGGTTCGTCAATGTTCTGAGCCTCGTTTTGTGATCTGATGATGGAAATGTTATTACTGAGAGGGTTGGTCAATTTCTCGTATTCCAATTGTTGTTTCATTTGCAACTTCTTCTTCTCGGCAAGCATATTCCAAATGGTCTTGACCTTTTCCAATTTGAAACTCAAAGGAGTTCTATATGTCAAGTCAAAGTCCAATGGACCACACGTCATTCTAAGGAACGAAGATTTGGAGTAATGTTCGATGAAACATTTGTTCAATCTTTCCAAAATGAACAATGTTGGGTTGTTTTTGTTCATCGACCCGACTTCTGTCATGATAGCTTGTTGAGCTGTCTTGTTAAGGAAATTGACGATCGTGCTACTTGAGAACGAGCCATCTTTCTTCAATTGCAGACCCAAATACTTCTTCAGAGCCGAATTAATCTCGTTCACTTTATGGTCCATTTGACGTTTCTCGAAATTGAACAAAAGATCATGCCCTTCCAATTTGCTCGTCATATGTGACAACTCCAATTGTTTCTCCTTCGTAATTCTTGCTTGAACTTTCCGTAATGGTTTTTCTTCTTCCGAGGAAGACACCTCCTTGTTCAACTTATCACTTTCAAGGATATGCTCCAATCTCGAGATCTCCTTCTCGAAACGCACTCTCAAGTTTTCTAAAGAGTAATAATCTATTTTCTGTTCGTGGAACATTTCTTTTGGTTGCACTTCGGCCTCGTAATGTGGGATGACACGTAATTGATGTTTGACGTCATTGATGATGGTGAAACTAGTGGCCTTTTTCGTGGACCCGGTACCGATCAAGACCGAACTAACACCATAAGTGATGGCAAGCCCATTTGGACAAAGATCGTTGGTGAAGATCCCGTCTCCTCCCTTCATATACATCGAATCGTCAATACTCAGCGAAGCCGTATTGTTATGAATGGCCTGCAAATCATGACAAACGTAACCTCGATCTGGGATATTTCCGAGCCATCCAGAGGCATCTTTACTGATTCCGAGACTGGGTGGTAATTTTAAGTGGTCTGGAACCTCGCTTTCACAGGTGGTATCTAACAAATTGTCGGGTATGACAAACTTGAACGGGATTTTGTACGATTCCCCCGGAACCAAAACCTTATCAGGTGGTAATCCAGTCCAATATCCGTCTTTATCCGTCGCAAGAGAACTTTCCAAGTCGATCATCTTGAGAAACATGTGACGATACTTACTACCAATGGTCCTAACAACTGTCACTTCTCCATAGAGAAAGGTAAAGAACATCTCAAAGGGAAGTCTCTTAGAACTGTTATTCACTATCGTGACAAATCCAGTCACTTCCTCTCCTTGCTTGTATTCCCTTATAAGTCCATCTTCCGTCATTTGGGCCGAATCCGGATTCGTCTTGGCGACGTGAATTTTCATCTTGATGAACTTGTTTTGTAAATGAGGAAGAAGATTCAAATTATGGAGGATCGATTCCTTTTCGGAGTCGAAATTGAGATCACGATAGAATTGTTCTTCTTGGTGTTGAGAGCTGGTCGTTGAATGACGAGAATCGCGCCGCCTACGGGAACGTGTTCTTCGACTTATACTATCCTGAGATATCGTGGATAAGGTATCGGAATCTGCGGGTATCACGGGAGAAGGAGGAGGTGGAGGGAAATCGGGCACCACATCCTCCACAAGGGATCGATTGATGTAAAATTGATGCATTTGAAAGGAGGGTAAGATATGACCCTCCTCGGCGAGGGCGATACGGGGTTCTGGCGCCGTCACCGAAGGGGTAAGACTCGCTCGCACCGGCACCTCCGGTTTGGACGTATTCAATTTGGAAAACACTCGCATTACTCAGATACTCCTAATTAAGTACCCTTCTACTTATAACGCAAGCCTACTCTGTAAAGGTTCTTCAAAGAGAACTCAGCCTTTCGCCTTTTTGAGGATTTTATATAGCAAAAAAATTACAATAAAAAAAAATTCTCCAGGCGAAAAAAAAAAAAAAAAAATGATTTCCCTTTAATTAAGGGAGTGCATTTACGCAGGTTACAGTGGGAAGCAATTCCGAGAACGAATAAGAGATCTTATTCTGGTAAGCTAGAACAATGTTGTAGTTCAAACCCCGTAATTATCTGCATGTTCACTTAAGTCATGACCGATAAATCCAAAGTGGGATTAAAAACTGAGTCGTAATTACCTTCATCTTATCTTTAGACCCTGACGTCAACTGCCAATCAATGCCTCAACAGTGATTCACCTGGGTGAAAAATCTATGCAAATAGACTTCCTAAAGGAGTAGGTACTGAAGTGAGTTTTTTCTGAAGTAAGTTCTTCTGAAGTGAGTTTTTTCTTATGTCTTAGACTTCCTAAAGCGGTAGATTCTTCAAATAGATTTTGCTTAGGTTTGAAAAAATTCGAGACTTTTCTTAAAAGAGATCGATCTTGGTATAACGATGAGGATGAATGTATTGGGGATACTCGTTACGTTTTATTTGATGGCTGTTATTCGAGGGGACATTGGAGGGCGCATTGCGGAGATCGAGCAGTTATTTTCGGTCGAGGGTCCCACAATGAGGGTATTACAAGAGTATGATGGGGTTATCTTGGAGGTGCAACGGATGGAGGTGGAAGACCAGCTGATTCTTTCGAACTTGTTTTATAAGAAAGGGTTGATTGAGCTTGCTCTTGATAAGGAGACTCAACTGATGAGCACCTTTGAGAGGTGTAAGGAGTGGAGTAAGGCGTGTCTGACGAAGTTGGATGATCTTTATCTTAAGCTGGGTAAATTTGACAAGTTGGGCTCGAGTCTGCAAGCAGAGAAGGTGCGGATGTTGTTGGACAATTCGAAGGTCAATTTCGAGAAGAAACAGTATGTGGAATGTATTTCGGAGTTAGGAGAAGCCCTTGAGATTTCTCCTTCTTTCACGGAATTGAGAGAATTGAGGATCGCTTGTGTGGAATCTTGTCGGGAATTGGAGTTCGAGCAAAGACTTAGATTGCTTTCGGAGGATTTGGGAGAGTTGGTCAAGATTGGTCAATATGCAGTTCAGGTGGAGGAGGGGGGATTTTTGGATAAATATTGGAGGAAGAGTGACGTGGAGCCGAAGAAATTGGGGAATTTTATCAAGCTTTTTCAAGTGAGTTTGTTTGGGGAAGAATTCGACAAATCACAGAAATATTTGCAGCGGTGTTTGCGAATCGATAATGACTATAGTGATTGTCAGGTTTATTCGAAATTTTACGTGAAATTCGGCGATTTCTGGAAGTTGTTCGAGAAGGCCTCGTATTATCTTTCGCACGTTTATACGGAAGCTGGTGAGGCTGATATTGAAAGTTACGAGTTGGAAGATACGGAATGGGCTAAGATCGGTCAATTCCTCTTTGATCCACTGGAAAGAGTCAAGTTCGTCGGCAAGACTCTGAAACATTTCGAGGGTTTGATGACCAATTACGACATCTTGGTCAACGAACTTGACACCTTCCAACAACCACTCACGGGGAAGAAATTGAGCTTGGATATGACGTCAATTCCCTTCATGAATGACTTGATTCGCATAGCAATACAACTGGCTCCAGAGACAAGTCTGAAGTTCTGTCAACACCTTCCAGACTTCTTCCCTTGTAAAGTGATCAGTATTGATAAATTGCTCCTGAAGAAGACGAGGAAGGATTATATGACTGCATTGAAGATGCTCAATTCGGAGAATGACCGCATAAAGAAGACGAGGCTCTGGAATTCGAGACATAAGAAGATTACAGCCAAGTATCCAAACGACCAACAACAACAACATAGAAATTACCAACATTCCTACGAACAACAACAATTCTTCAACCAACGACAACGTCAAAGACAACAACATCAACAACAGCAACAACAAAGACGATACCAACAACAAGCACCACCAAGTCAATTTCCTGATGTAGATTACTATAAAGTCTTAGGAGTCAGTCAAGATGCTGAGGAATCTCAGATCAAGAGGCTGTATCGTGAGAAGGTGAAGATTCACCACCCGGACAAGAATAAAGATAGTGAGCTTACGAAGGAGCAATTGGAGCTGAAGATGTCGGAGATTAACAATGCATATGAAGTGTTATCGGACTCTGAGAAGAGGAAGGAGTACGATGCACATAGAAGGGGTGGAAGTGGAGGAGGTGCTGGGGGAAGGGGATTCCGTCAACAAGGATTTAGACAAGGAGGACAATCCTTCCAATTTGGAGGCAATGGAGGAGATCCATTCCAGCAGTTCTTCCAATCTGGATTCAAAGCTAAGAGATCTAAAAGAAATGTATAATTATAAAGTGCTTACATAAATCTTGGACCGATGTAATCTCTAAAGTGCTTACATAGCCAATCTTGGACCACGGTACTTGTATTCCTTTGGTTGGGTATTGGTTTCTGCGACTTTGTAATCGCCGAAGCCTTCTAAGGATTTAGCGTAGGTGGCTACGGAATGGGCGATCAACTTGGTGTTGACTTCCCACAGTTCGTAGTTCAAGTTGGTCAAGTCGTCACACAGCATGTGGTAACACCAATCGAACAGTTCACCTTCCTTACCACCAAACATCAGGGCCTCTTTAGAGGACTTAATGACTTCGGCACCGGTAGCGATTCCTCCTCCGGCAATGTTGGCATCGATGAAGGCGACGTAATCGGATCTACCGTCGAATGGAATCAAGGTGTAGTTCAAGCCATGACTGACGTAGTAGTCAATGTACAAGTTCTTCAACTCTTCCGAGCCAACTGGGTTGTCTACATTGTTGGCATCGTAAACTTGATAGGCAAAGTTAGGAGACAGCATCATGTCGTAGTCCATGAACAATCTAATCTTGGCTCTCTCTTCTTCAGGCAAGACATCCACGTAATGTTGAGAACCCAACAAACCTTCTTCTTCAGCGGACCAGAAGGCGAAACGGACCGAGTTGTTCAAGGAGAAATGAGTCAATTGTTTGGCAACTTCCAAGAGAGATAAAGTACCAGAACCGTCGTCGTTCAAACCTGGACCGTCAGCAACACTGTCCGTGTGAGAACCCAACATGACGACATTGTCTTGATCACCGTGTCTGGATTGAGCAATGACGTTGGTGGTCTTGATCAGGTTCACTTCCGAGTCAATGTAGAGAGAGGTGAGTAATTTGTCTCCCATCAGTAAACGGTAAGCATAGTAGTCACCGTCTTCCTTGGACAAACTCAACGATGGGATGGTATCTTTGGAAGGTTCCAAAGTACCTACGACGATACCTGGTTCATTGTTGTAAATGATCAGAGCGGCGGCACCGGCTTCATGAGCCAGTTTGGATTTTTGACCAAAGCTACATTCACCTCTTTTGATAAGGGCAATATTACCTTTGACTGCGGCCGGGAAGGTGGCGGAATCACATCCGGTACCGTTAATAAGAATCATATCAGTGGTAAGAACACCTTCCGTTGGAGGAGTCAAGTACATTGGCCACAGATTCTTTGGTTTGTGACCGTCAACCAATAAGGAATAATCATGGATTTTACCTTGGATGGCTTCGAAGTCTTGGGTGGAAACTTTGTAAAAGTGTTGTAACTTGTTAAGTTCGTGCAAGATGTAATGAACAGTGGCCCAATGACCACCACTACCAATGACACGAGTTGGGTGCTCGTACTCGGAGAAGGAAGCATTGGCGATTTGGTACAATTTTTCCGCTCTTATCTGAAGGTTCTCCGGAGTGATGAGAGATTGAAGGGCTTCGGAATCAACGAGAGGACGGGATTGGGCTTCGAGTAAGGGAACCTGCTCAAAGATAGGACTGGATTCAACATTGAAAAGGCAACATGCCCAAGTAAGAACGAGTGTACTGATCTTCATAGTTGTAGTGAGATGACTCAAGTTGTCTGTTTTATTTTTTTCCTAATGGAGCCACAGCTTAAACGGCTAAGGAAGCGTAGGTTAGTGTGTATGTTAGCACGTATGCTAGTACTTAGTATGTAAGTAAGTACGAGAGTTTATTACATTCTATATAAGTTGTGGTCAGTTGTATATCAACTCCACCGAACTTCTCATGCCGTCCATTTCTGGACTGACAAATCTGAAATCCTTAAAACAAGTACCATACCAATTATAAAGGTACAGATTTACCATTCCGTAGATGAAGAGTCCTGACAGTTGGAAGGCGATGAATTCTGACCCGTCTTTGTTGAAGGAACCTTCCGTGATAATAAATAAGAACAGAGAATAGAAGGCAAAGTTGTAGAAGTCGTGTTTCTTGTAATCGTCCAACAATTGACTATTCAACTTGGTCTGCTTCTCCGTGAATTCCAAGAATTCATGCGTTGGTTGGTACTTGTCGATACCCAGGGTTGTCTTGTAATTGAAGGCATGTTCTTTGACTGCCACGATCCCACTGAAGAAACATAAAATGGGGGTCCAGTTGATGAGCGATAACAGAACCAGTTCCACATGGAAGCCGAATTCCTGGAATTTGCGGTTCAAAGTGATCAACATAGAGACAGAAAGAATCACGTAAGCCAATACCATGAGATTTCTGGACTTCCAGATCCGGTTGAAGTAGGTGGAGTGGAATATATGAAATAAAAAATGTATGTACATCGATAAGTAGCCCAAAAAAAGACCCAGATAAACGGGGCTCGGGAGTTGCACGAGATGGAGGGGAAGTAAGATGGTGAGCATCCCAGAAAGGGACGTTATCACGTACATTTTCGTGTAAATCTGGAATTCCCTGATGGGGATCTTGTATCCAGTATTACTCACAATAAACCTTAATTTGGGAATCTGAACAAACAAAAACCTCACCAATAAAAGGGCAAGAATAGTAGACAGAGGCGTAAGTAATTTTAATAGCACTGATATCATGACCCTCCTCTGTTGAAGTATATAGATAACTTCTTCACATTTAAAGAAAAATTAATCCGGTACCTGTCTTAAGATGCAGGATGTAAAAAAAAGTTTTTCCAGTTTACGTCATATTTCCGGATTTGAGAGGTTCTTTCACAGGAAAGGGATTTGATTTTTTTTTTTTTTCTTCATGTACGAAGAAACCCGCCGGGCCGTTTTTTTTTTTTGCTTTTAGTACCCGACTATAAGTTTGAGCCCGGGGGAAAGAGGACTACTCAAAATAGAATGTAATCTGGGGTAAAAAGGGAGAGGCAATGAAATCGTGAATAATCGGGTGAAATAGGGATATGCGTAGGTCTTAAAAAGGAGATTTTGGTGGGGGTGAGAGCAAAAAAAAATTGGTACTCCACTTTGAGCAAGATAATAGGGGATTGGATAAGGAAGGATTTAGATAACGTTATTACGTTAAGTATGGGCACTGAGTCGCAATGCCTGTAA
This sequence comes from Nakazawaea siamensis, assembly GCA_030569775.1. Lineage (NCBI taxonomy): Eukaryota > Fungi > Ascomycota > Pichiomycetes > Alaninales > Pachysolenaceae > Nakazawaea > Nakazawaea siamensis. The sequence continues at coordinate 500,570 of JAJMLT010000007.1, forward strand.
AGGCGGAAAAAATTTTTTTTTTTCTCTTAGTGAGTCATGTACAAAAGATGACCAATTTAAGGGTGTTGAGATGATGGGGTGTCGAATTGGGCTGAGATCTGAGACAATTGAGAGGTGTATGTAATTTTTACGTGTTGTAGTGTAGATTCGTGTCTTAGATCGACCTTGGTTAGTAAAGTTTAATCGAATGATGACCCGGAACTTGGAGCAATGAGTCTCTTCTCCGGGCAACCGATGTGGCTAAGTAAAAAAAAGAGAGAGAGAGAGAAAATGATAGTGTAGATAGTAATAAGGGGAGGAAGGACAGTATATTGGGGTTAATTGAGATACTGAGTAAAAATAAATTGGGCTGGTAAGTGATGTAGACCTCAGGAATGACCCAGACCACTTTTCAGATCCCTTGGAGTGACCACCTTATCTTTAAGACAACCTCTTTAGTTCATGTCTTAGCCACATTATGCACCATCAGTGATTTCATTTTTCGTTCACACGCCACATTTTTCAACTATCCCGGCCCATCTTTCAAAAATTTTTTTCCTATAAAAATTGAGCACTTTGCCCTGAGCTAAGTAGAAAGACGCAGATTGCAACTATGGCTGACATTGAAGAGTTTGAGCACAATCCGCTCAATGATGTCAGACAACAATCATCCTTACTTGGATCGATGAACAAAATCCTCGTAGCCAACAGAGGAGAGATTCCGATTAGAATCTTCCGTACCGCCCATGAGTTGAGTATGCAAACGGTGGCTATTTATTCTCATGAGGATCGGTTATCGATGCATCGTTTAAAAGCCGATGAGGCTTACGTCATTGGAAAGCGCGGTCAATATTCTCCTGTTCAACTGTATTTGCTGATCGATGAAATCATCAGTATTGCCAAGCAACATGGAGTTAACATGATCCATCCCGGTTATGGTTTCCTTTCTGAGAACTCCGAGTTTGCTCGGAAGGTCGAGGAGGCTGGAATCAAGTGGATTGGTCCATCTCATGACGTCATTGACTCTGTTGGTGACAAGGTGAGTGCCAGAACGTTGGCTATTGAGAACAAGGTTCCAGTAGTTCCTGGTACTCCTGGACCAATTGAGTCTGTTGAGGAGGCCAAACTGTTTGTTGAAGAATATGGATTCCCAGTCATTATTAAGGCTGCCTTTGGTGGTGGTGGAAGAGGTATGAGAGTCGTTAGAGAAGGTGATGATATTGCCGATCTGTTTACCAGAGCCACCTCTGAGGCTAGAACTGCCTTTGGTAACGGTACCTGTTTCATTGAGAGATTCTTGGACAAGCCAAAACATATCGAGGTTCAATTGTTGGCCGATGGTTATGGTAACGTCATCCATCTTTTCGAGAGAGATTGTTCCGTCCAAAGAAGACATCAAAAGGTGGTGGAAATTGCTCCTCTGAAGACTTTACCAATCGAGGTGAGAGATGCCATTTTGAGCGATGCCGTCAAGTTGGCCCGTGCTGCTAATTATAGAAATGCCGGTACTGCTGAGTTCTTGGTTGATGAGCAAAACAGACATTATTTCATCGAGATCAACCCTAGAATCCAAGTGGAACACACCATCACTGAGGAGATCACCGGAGTCGATATCGTGCTGCTGCAAATTCAAATTGCTGCTGGTCTGTCTTTGGAACAATTGGGTTTGTTACAGGACAAGATCACCACCAGAGGATTTGCCATTCAATGTCGTATCACCACCGAGGATCCTCTGAAGAGTTTCCAACCAGATACCGGTAAGATTGAAGTTTATAGATCTGCTGGAGGTAATGGAGTTAGATTGGATGGAGGTAACGGATTTGCCGGAGCCATTATTTCGCCTCATTATGATTCCATGTTGGTCAAGTGTTCTTGTTCGGGTTCTACTTATGAGATTGCCAGAAGAAAGATGATCAGATCCTTGGTTGAATTTAGAATCAGAGGTGTTAAGACCAACATCCCATTCTTACTTTCCCTTTTGACCAACCCAGTATTTATTGAAGGTGATTGTTGGACCACTTTCATCGACGATACTCCTTCATTATTCCAAATGATGGCTACGAAGAACAGAGCTCAAAAGTTGTTGGCCTATTTGGGAGATTTGGCTGTCAATGGATCCTCTATCAAGGGACAAGTTGGATTACCTAAATTGGACAAGGAGGCTTTGATCCCACCTATTCACGATCCAAAGACCGGTGAGCAAATCGATGTCACCACAGCTCCACCAAAGGGTTGGAGAGACGTTTTAATTGCCGAGGGACCAGAACTGTTCCTGAAGAAGGTTAGATCTTTCGATGGTACTTTGGTCATGGACACCACTTGGAGAGATGCTCATCAATCTTTGTTGGCCACGAGAGTGAGAACGATTGATTTGTTGAACATTGCTCCAACTACTGCTCATGCCTTGAGTGGTGCTTTTGCCTTGGAATGTTGGGGTGGTGCCACTTTCGATGTCTCCATGAGATTCTTACACGAGGACCCATGGCAAAGATTGAGAAAGATGAGAAAGTTGGTTCCAAACATCCCATTCCAAATGTTGTTGAGAGGAGCCAACGGTGTTGCTTACTCTTCCTTACCAGACAATGCCATTGACCACTTTGTCAAGCAAGCCAAGGACAACGGTGTCGATATCTTCAGAGTGTTCGATGCCTTGAACGACTTGGAACAATTGGCTGTTGGTGTCAATGCCGTCAAGAAGGCCGGTGGTGTCGTTGAAGCCACTGTCTGTTACTCTGGTGACATGTTACAACCGGGTAAGAAGTACAACTTGGACTACTACATGGAAGTAGTGGGTAAGATTGTCGAGATGGGAACCCACATCTTGGGTATTAAGGATATGGCTGGTACTTTGAAACCATCTGCTGCTCGTAAGTTGATTGGTTCGATTAGAGCCAAGTATCCAGACTTGCCAATCCATGTCCACACTCACGATTCTGCCGGTACTGGTGTTGCTTCTATGTCTGAGTGTGCTCGTGCTGGAGCCGATGTCGTCGATGTTGCCTCTAATTCGATGTCTGGTTTAACTTCTCAACCTTCTATCAGTGCCTTATTGGCCTCTTTGGAAGGTGATATCGAGACTGGTGTCTCTGCTTCTTTGGTTAAGGAGGTCGACACCTATTGGGCCGAGATGAGATTGTTGTACTCTTGTTTCGCCGCCGACTTGAACGGACCAGATCCAGAGGTTTACGAGCACGAGATCCCAGGTGGTCAATTGACCAACTTGTTATTCCAAGCCCAACAAGTTGGATTGGGAGAGAAGTGGTTGGAGACCAAGAAGACCTACGAACAAGCCAACAAGTTGTTGGGAGACATCGTCAAGGTTACCCCAACCAGTAAGGTTGTCGGTGACTTGGCTCAATTCATGGTTTCTAACAAGTTGACCTCCGAGGATGTCGAGAGATTGGCTTCTGAATTGGACTTCCCAGATTCTGTGTTGGACTTCTTCGAAGGTTTGATGGGTACTCCATACGGAGGATTCCCAGAACCATTGAGAACTAATGTCTTACATGGTAAGAGAAGAAAGTTGAACAAGAGACCAGGATTGGAATTGGCTCCATTTGACTTGGCTCTGATCAAGGAAGACTTGACTGCCAGATTCGACAAGGTCACTGAGACCGACGTTGCCTCTTACAACATGTATCCAAAGGTGTTCGAGGCTTTCAAGAAGATGCAACAGCAATACGGAGACTTGTCTATTTTGCCAACCAGATACTTCTTGGCTCCACCTAAGTTGAACGAGGAAATGACCGTTGAATTGGAGAAGGGTAAGGTTTTGATTGTCAAGTGTATGGCCGTTGGAGACTTATCAGCCAATGGTACCAGAGAGGTTTACTTCGAGTTGAACGGAGAAATGAGAAAGGTCACCGTTGAAGACAAGAAGGCTGCTGTTGAGACTGTCACCAGACCAAAGGCCGATGCTCATAATCCTAACGAGGTCGGAGCTCCAATGGCTGGTGTTGTAGTAGAAGTCAGAGTCAAGAGTGGCACCGAAGTCAAGAAGGGAGACCCATTGTGTGTCTTGTCTGCTATGAAGATGGAGATGGTCATCTCCGCTCCAGTAGCCGGTAAGGTGGGAGAGGTTGTTATTAAGGAAGGTGATTCAGTAGATGCTGCTGATTTGATCTGTAAGATCACTAAATAGGTATCTATTTATATATTGTCAATATGCTTTTAGTTAAAAGGAGTAGGCTAGTCGTCTCGGTAAGAGAAAGTTCGTAATATGCTCTTCCTTCCTGCACGCTTTTCCTATAAAAAAAAAAGGAAGGCAAGCATTACAGGTCTTCTCTAGGACAATTGCGGTTGGTGTAAGAGGGTACAGCGCTAGCGATTGAGATGAATTGGAAGCAACATGGGATTCTCTTGAGTGTTTTGATGGGGGTTGTGGTGAGTCAGGCGCTGATTGCGGCGTCACTGGAGGTCAGTGAGAGGGTTATTGGCGGTGGCTTGGAGGAGCAAGATACATGTCCTCCATGTTTCAATTGTAATCTTGCCAATTTCGAGTGTAAGCAGTTCTCGATGTGTAACAAGTACACTGGACTTTGTGAGTGTCGGGAGGGATTTGGAGGCAATGATTGTTCCGAGCCTCTTTGTGGAGCCTTGAGTGATGGACAGAATGGACGGCCAATAAGAGGAGACAATGAGACCTGTCAATGTAAAGAAGGCTGGGGCGGGATCAATTGTAACATGTGTTTGAGTGACTCTGTGTGTGATGCGATGTTACCCGGTGATTTGAAGGGCACTTGTTATGATCAGGGGATTGTAGTGCACGAATTCCATCAGATGTGTGATGTCACCAATAAGAAGATTGTGGAGATTTTGGCGGGTAAGAAACCGCAGGTGACTTTTAGTTGTAACAAGACCTCGGAGATGTGTAATTTCCAATTCTGGGTCGACCAAAAGGAGAGTTTTTACTGTGATTTGGACTCGTGTCAATTCGAGTTCGACTTGAAGAGCAATAAGACTCATTATAGATGTGACCAAGTGCTGTGTAAGTGTTTGCCAGATAGAATGCTTTGTGGGGAGAGTGGCTCGATAGACATTTCGGATTTCTTGACGGAGACGATCAAGGGGCCGGGTGACTTCTCCTGTGATTTACTGGACAAGAACTGTAAGTTCAGTGAGCCAAGTATGAACGATTTGATCATGTCTGTGTTCGGAGATCCCTCGATTTTCTTACATTGTGATAGTGGAGAGTGTATTCATTATACGGAGATTCCTGGTTACACATTACCAGGGAAGGAAGGGATGTCGATGAGACAGATCTTTGTTCTTTGTTCGGCTCTGGTTGGAGTCGTTGGACTCTTGGTTTTGGGTGTTTGGAGTATGAAGAATTCTCCGTTGTTCGACAGTGGTATTGCTTTGGATACGAGTGAGGATGTCGATCCTGATACGGCTTTACTGGATCACACACCAGCTATTTTCTCGTTCCAGAACGTCAGTTATAGTGTGAAGGGAAAGAAGATCTTGAAGAATGCCTTTGGGTCAGTGGGACCGGGAGAATGTTTGGCTATTATGGGAGGATCGGGAGCTGGTAAGACAACGTTGTTGGATATCTTGGCTTGGAAGAACAAGAGTGGATTGAAGGAGAGTAACTTGTATGTGAATGGAGAAGAGATTAAGAGCAGTCACGATATCAACAGATATAAGAAGATCATTGGATTTGTTGATCAGGAAGATTACTTGATTCCGACGTTGACGGTTTACGAGACTGTGTTGAACAGTGCCTTACTTAGATTACCAACGACGATGTCCTTTGCACTGAAGAAGTTGAAGGTGTATGAAATTTTGACAGAACTTCGGATTTATCATATTAGAGACAAAGTGATTGGGTCCGATTTCGAGAGAGGTATATCAGGAGGTGAAAAGAGACGTGTGGCCATTGCCTGTGAATTAGTGACATCTCCTTCTATTCTCTTCTTGGACGAGCCAACATCGGGTCTTGATGCCTTCAATGCTAAGAACGTCATCGACTCCTTGATCAGATTGTCCCATGATTACCAGAGAACGATCATATTCACCATTCACCAGCCTCGTAGTAATATCGTGGCCATGTTCGACAAGTTGATCTTGTTGAGTGAAGGAGAAACGGTCTATTCCGGTAGTATGCTTGCCTGTGGAGAATTCTTCGCCTCAAAGGGTTTCAAGTGTCCTCAAGGTTATAACATTGCTGATTATCTTATCGACGTCACATCAGCAGATCCTAAAGATTTAACTTTGGAAGGTGAAGAAGAATCGTTTGATATTCATCTGGCTTCCTCGACGGAAGACACAACAAGAGAATGGGAACATTATGCCCTTCATAGAGATGAGTACGTCGGAGCCAATGCCAAACCTAAACCTATATCGACGATCCAGAACATCTTCAAGGAATCCATTCAGGCAGAACAATTGATAGGAGAGATCAAATCTTTGAATGAGAGATTCAACGATCCAAATGACGATTACTTGGTATCCATATTACAAGCCAAGCCAAACTATAAGAAGGCCAACTTCTTTGGACAACTCTCGATTCTTTCTTCCAGAACGTTCAAGAACTTATACAGGAACCCAAAGCTCTTGCTGACACAGTACATTCTTTCCATCTTCATTGGATTGTTCTGTGGATATTTGTACTACGATGTGGCCAATGATATCAGTGGATTCCAGAACAGATTGGGATTGTTCTTCTTCCTCTTGACCTTCTTGGGGTTCTCCACCTTGACTGGGTTACATTCCCTTTCGGAGGAGAGAATTGTCTTCATCAGAGAAAGATCCAACAACTATTACAACACTTTCAGTTACTACTGCAGTAAGATTCTTTGTGATGTTTTACCATTGAGATTGTTACCACCGGTGTTCCTCTCGGTGATTATTTATCCTTTAGTGGGATTGAACATGGAGGGTAACACGTTCTGGAAATGTGTCTTGATCTTGGTCTTGTTCAACTTGGCAGCCAGTGTGGAGATCTTGATCATTGGTATTTTGGTGAAAGAACCAGGGAATGCTACACTTCTCGGGGTGTTGGTGATGTTATTCAGTTTATTATTTGCTGGGTTATTTATCAACCAGGAGACAATTCCGGTGCAGATCGAATGGATCCAAAAACTCTCCGTTTTCCATTACGGTTACGAATCTCTTATTGTCAACGAAGCAAGAACCTTGACCTTGAAAGAGAGAAAGTACGGTCTCGATATCGAGATTCCAGGCCCGGTCATCTTAAGTACCTTTGGCTTCGACGTGGGACTGTATTGGTTTGACGTTTACTGGTTGATTGGTATGTTCGGTCTGTTCTTGGTGTTGGGTTTCATCGGATTGCATTACTTTGTCTATGAAAGGAGATAAATTATTTACCACGGATTCTCTTCCAACTCTCCCCACGTCTTGTGGGCCAAACTCGAAGGCATCGTCATCTGTTTAAAGATTTGGTCTCCTTGAAAAAATTCCGAGCTCGTTGTTCCTTGCTCGACATCTTGCTCTTCTTCTTGTTCTTCATCTGATTCTTCATTGGTCAGCTCTTTCAAAGCTTGATCATAGATTTCATCAATACTGTCCACCACTTCAATTGGTAAGAATGGCTGGAATTGTCTTGAGAACAAGTCGTTGTGGCCTTGGAAATGTCCACCATACTTATGAAGCAATTGAGGTAAATTGGGAAGAACAAGTGGGAAGATGATGTCGGTGTTCAAAAACAAATGCTCTTGCTTATCAGCTGTTGTATAATACAAGTTTTTAGCAGTAGAATACTTTTTAGACTCAACAAGGACTTTCAATTGTTGACTGAATTGCTTGGGCAATTTTGGTTCCTCCACCTCGTACTTATAACCCTTGATGGTCTTGTAGATCTGGGCAGAGTTCAACATGACAAAGTTGGAAAGTGTATGGTTAAAAGCATCTTCGTTCTTTAAAGTGGTCATCACTTGTAACCATTGTAAGAGTTCTACTGCCGGTAACAAATGGTGCTTCCCGATCTTGTAGATGGAGCTCAAGTAGAACTTGAGGTCTTCCGGGTTGGTGACATCGTCTCCAAACCGGGCCACGTTGGAAAGTTTGACTGAACCTCCAGTGAGTTTATCAGGGAAGGTCTTATCATCCAGATCGATCGGATCAGGTTTGAAGTCGATAGACCGAAGCCAATCTTCCACCACCGACAAATTCAATCTGATTTGCATCAGTCTCGTTCTGGATTGATATGACTTGTTGGCAATGACTCTATCGAAAACACTACAACCTATCCAATAGAACACTGCCGAGAGAGTCTGCTGTTTGTAAAGATCATTGACGTTGTGTAAGTCGAGGACATACACCAACAGACCCAAGGTTTGGTTCACTTTGATTGGAGAAGGTTTCATCTGTTCCTTCGGTGGAGGAGGATATAACATGTCCAAGATCTCATCGTACGTTGTCTTGGTGTTGAGATAACGTCTCTTGAAGAAACGCCAGTCTTTCTGGAAGGCCACGTTCTTGGAGTCGGGTAAACTCGTATAGTCTAAGATACAAGAGTCGAGTAAAGGGTCAAGTCTATTGTTGATGGAGAAGGCCAATTGACCCATGATCAGTTGTGTCGTGTTGATGATATCCTGGAGGATCTTTGGGTATTTCTCGTAGAAATTGCATGCAGAGTCTCGGTAGAGATAGTAGTAGAGGAAGTTCAACACGGAGAGCCAATAACTTAACATGACGATATCTCCCTGCGCATTGGCCAATGATGGCACTCCACTCTTGGTGTTGGTGGTGGATCTGACTCTGGTCAAGAACAAGTCGAGGAAGTTGGTACAGAGATCGGGAGAATGGAGTTTGTTCTCGGCGTACCGAAGACATTGGAACACAACGGCAGCCGGAAGAGTCGTTCTATGTTGGTACTTGTCAAAGAGACTAAAGACATAGTCCAAGAGAAGACCCAAGTTCTGGTCGTGGAATTGAATGTACTGTTTGGCAAGCACCTGATTGAAGTCGAAGGGCTGGTCAAAGTTGCTCGAACTGAACAAATCATCGCTGAACCCATTGGCTGATTGGTAGATCAGATCGTCTTCCAAGGACACGTTGGCCGTTTGGCCGGAAATTCCAGCTACTTGTAATTTGATTGTCAGGTCAAGATCATCGGTGGGAGGTTGGTAAGAGGTGGTGGGTTCCAAAGAGCCGATCTCCACGACGTTTTTGATGTTATGTCTTTCGTAAAATGCCTCCATTTCAGAGCCTGGAAGAGCCAAATCAAGGGCGTTTTTGCCACCTTTTTCAGCTCTAATCAAAGGATCAGCACCATTTCTAAGTAAAACTGTCAGTATTGGCTCATAATTAAGATACGTAGCCCACATAATAGGAGTCCAAGTGAAGAGTCTTTCCGGTTCATTACAATCGACATTGAACGTCGTCATCAAATCAACGACATCCAATTTGTTGAAACAAATGGCATAGATCAATGGAGTCATCCCACTTTGGTCGTGTAAAGCCAAAATCAGCTCGTCATTGTCAAGTACTTGTTTGATCAACAGATTGTCCCCTTCAGCGGCGGCTAGACAAATCTTGACCAAAACGTCGGAATTGGCACCTAAAACTGTCAACGCCTTCTTGGCCGCCATCACCTGAGAAAAATTGACATCCGTCTTGAACGCTACAGCCAGTGCAGTCTTCAAATTGTTCCACAGATCCATGGTATAGCGCTTATAGTGAGAAGTATTTATTAGAGGCTTTTTCACTAAGAAAAATCTATAAAATTGGGCTCGAGTACACTACTTTTATGATCTCGATCTGTTCAACGAGAGTCTCAACTTGACTAAAAGACAGATTGTTTCGTTGGTTTTCGCTTGAAGATTGAATTTTTTGGCTTGTGAGACGACATAACCGTTGATGAAATCGATTTCGGTCGTGCGTAAGTTCAAACAATCCTGTCTCATTGAGGAGGAATTTTTCAGGTTAACTACCGTGCCGAGATCTAAAATGTAGTCCACCAACCTGTCTTCTTGTAAGGTTTTGTGGGCTTCGGAAGAGTTCAGGAGATCCGGAAGGGTCTTAAAAAGGATTTCGAGACATTCATGGACCACTTCCCGGAACAAAGGCTTACTTTCCGAAAGGGGGTTCAACTCTCCATTGACACAGTCTACAATCGAGGTAATGGCATTTATACAGGCATTGACCATGAGTTTCTCCACCTGAATGACTAAAAGCTCCAGGTACGAGTACTGAGTGGTCTTGAGGACCTTTGGCTTGAGAAGTTCCTCGACCAAGGGAGCCTTAGACGGAGTTCTTTCCGAGGGAGCGAGAGCCAATTTAAGGTCCGCATACCCGGCATGGGTGAAGTGGAACTCCGAGGTTTTGAAGCCACCATGGTTAGTGACTCCTTGGTAGATGTAAGGTCTAGTGGTTGGTGAGGGCCAGATCTCCTGTTGGAGAATCTCAAGGACTCCCATACCGTTTTGGATGAATAATACTTCTGTTTGAGGAGTGATTAAATCCAAGTATTCGGCTAAAGCTTCCTTGGTTTGATACGTCTTTGTGGTGACAATCAACTTCTCAATTGGAATACCAGCTTTTTGTAAACGTGAGGGACAACTAGCTTTCAAAGTAGCCGACCCTGTGGTACCATCTGGTGCATGGTACATAGTGATCTGAGAGCCAGAGGTCTCAAATAGAGTCGCTTTGTCTTCATTACGGAATAACAAGACAATGTCGTACGTAGGATGAATCAACGAAAGTTGGTAAGCCACTAAGGACCCGACAAACCCGGGACCAAGAACGTATATCGGTGACTCGGTCATTGAGAGTGGGCAGTGAAAAGTTGGACTTTTTTTTTCTAATCGCCGATAGGCCGATGGGCTGATGGTCGAGGGAGAGAAGTGAGTGGAAGTTATTGGAGCAGCATGTCGAAAAGGAGTTGTCCCAAGTGGTCCTGAATATAGTCAGTTACTTTACCTTTTATTATGACCTACATTTTCTCTTCCCTCTTTATATAAATCCCTTTTGTGTAAACTACTTCATTTCTTAGTAACATGTTTTGGTTAAAGTCTTTTCAGAAGAAAGTGGATCAGTACCATCTGACGACGATGCCCACTCGAGTATTGTTATTCTTGGCCTCAATCACCTTGTTCACGTTATTCAATCTTCTCATTTCGTCCACCGATAGTAAATTAAATACGAGTATTCTTTTCGAAGGTTATCATGTCGGTCCGAGAGTAGCCCCCTTTTTCAAAAGAATGGGCTCGGTTCATATGACGGATATCACCAACAGTTCTTCCACTTATGATGGTCCTTTATTTGACCTTGATAGTAGGTTGAACCCGGTCTTTTTAGAACATGGAGAACTTAATGTCAAATGTGACTACCAATCAAACATGAATCTTCTTTGTAGCTATGTCGGGGTTATTAAGGAACCGAAGTATTACATCCGCGAAGTGACCTTCAACAACTCGATCCCAGATGTCTTACCCTTCAAAATGAGCTTGTTCAGTAGGTATATCCCATCAAAGGAATACCAGCCTTCCGATACCTTATCAAGATTGGCTCTGTATTTCTTTATTTTTGAGAACTCACCAACAATGATTCATAGATACGAATCTTTGCATGATATCGGAGAGACTCCTGAGTTCCAGAATATCCGGCTCCGGTTGGCCTCAGTTTACCAATCGGTGATCACCTGGAGTTATCTCTCGAACTCGACGTTCTGGTTTTTCACCTCATTCTACTCCTTCATCCACTTGATGATCTTGGTGACAAAATTCTGTGTAACTGCTGGTATCCAACAGTCGTCCTCACCCAGCCAAACTTTCTTATCCAGGCTCCAGAACTTTAGTATCTTTCAACTGTTACTGACATTTGTGTTCTACGTCATTCACAGATTTGTCGTGTTGTTGTACACCATTGCTCAATCCTTTGCCTTTGTTTCAGTTAGTCAAGGAATCACATTGAATGCCACCAAGACCAGGAACGGGGCTTTCTCTTTTGTGGCCCAATTCTGTTTCATGGTGCTGTTATTGTGGATCTTGACGTTGGTTCATCATGTTACGTTCAGAGATGATTTGGTGAGTCTTATAGCACAAAAGAGATCAGAGGAAAGTGAGACAGAAGACAAGACTCATATTACAGAAGAAATTCCTCTGTAGCTTTCATTGCTCCCTCTACGTTACACCCATGCAGGTAACACCCCCTTTATATAACCCCCTTTAACCCCCTTTTAAGTAAGAAAAAAAAAGTTTTGAATTTTTCATCCAACTCAGATGACTTTTGATAAGAAGAAGGTAGTGATCATTGGGGCCGGGATAGCTGGTTTGAAAGCAGCTCTGGACTTAAATGATGCTGGACTCGATGTTGTTATCTTAGAAGCCCAAAATAGAGCCGGAGGTCGGCTCCATTCCGTCGACTTTGCCGGTGCCAAAATCGATCTCGGAGCTTCGTGGTTCCACGATACTTTGACCAATGAATTGTTCGACCAGGTCTTGGAGAAGGATTATGATATTTATTACGACGATGCTGAACCTATTTATATCACGGAGGAGGAGAATGTCGATCTTTCTGCCGCTAAAATCCACCAGGTGACCAACGAAATGATCAAGTTTATCGAGTTGGAATTCTTCGAGAAGTTGGATCAGAAGGATATTTCGCTCAAGGCAAAGGTGGTCGATTATTTATATAAACGTAGAAAGCTTCTTACCGATGAGCAGATTATGTACAGTCCTCAGGTGTTGAGGTATTTGGAGCTCTGGCATGGAGTCGGCTGGCAGGCAATGAGTAGTAAGTATGCGATGGTGGATAACGTGGGTCGGAACTGTCTTATGGTGGAAGGGTATTCGACGATAGTAAGGGAGATGGTGGAGTCCCTACCTGCTTCTAGTATATTGTATGAGTCACCGGTGGATCATATTGACCGGAAAGCGAAGATGGTCACGACCAAATCGGGTCAATCGTATGGTTACGATTACTGTATAGTGACAGTTCCTCAGAGCATTATTGACGGTGGACTCAGATGGACTCCAGCGTTGCCGGAGAGAATTCAAGAGCCATTGAAACACATGCATTTCGGATCCTTGGGCAAATTTGTCTTCTTATTCGAGTCCGTCTTTTGGAAAGAGGATTGTGATCGGTTCGTACTGTTAGCAAGCCCTGATAAGGAAGTATTAAAGCAACTCCGAGATGACGTCAAGCCTCAGATTGCCGACTTTGAACCTGAAGAAGACACCCTTCCACAGACATGGCAATTCCCCGTGCTTATCTTGAACCTCTATAAGAGTCACAAAATCCCTGCTTTACTTGCATTCACTCAAGGAGAATTGACTCGACAGTTGGAGAAACAACCCGACCGGGCCTTTGGATTTCTCAAACCTGTCTTTGATAAGCTTTCAAGCGAAGGAGCTCCTCAACCTAAAGAGATCCTCGCTAGTGATTGGACACAGAATCCGTACTTCCGTGGATCGTATGCCGCTTGTTATCCCGGGGACGATCCTACCGACTTGATTGTCCAGCTTTCCCAGGGGCTTGGAGAGGTGAGGTTTGCTGGAGAACATACTATATTAGATGGGGCTGGAGCTGTTCATGGTGCTTGGATGTCCGGGAGAAGGGAAGCTGAATATATTAAGGAGGAACTTGGTCTTTAGGGTCTTCCAATCGGCCTCTAGAGGGTTTTCCAATCTTCCGGTTCTTGTTTCAGTACCAATTGCACTGGTGGCACTTCATAATTGACCATTTCATTATCAAAGATTCCGTGCTTGAAACAGTTCGCACAGTTACAATTCCCCGTCAGACATTTACAATCCTCGAACATCTCCATGAGTTCCTGCGTTTCCATATCGTTAAATAATAATTGAGTGATTTGCAGTTTTGTCTGTTCCGGATCGTATTTCGGAGTTAGTTCCTCTGTAGGGTTGATAAAGTCCGGTGGAGGACTGGCGACTCTGACCTGGTCAGAGAGTCGTATTCCGTTGAGAATGAGATGTTTAGGACAATTGTAACAAGTACAATCCAATGGTGGACATTGGCAGTCTTCCATCGAATCATAAGAAGCTTCTGGAGTCGGTTCTGTGAAATACAGATCGTAAAGAACCGGCTCCATGTTCGGTTCTTCTTTCATCGGTTTCACGATATATTGGGCTTTGCGCAGTTTGGAAGGGGTCTTCGGTTTACAGGAACAACTTTTTGTATGGGATTGTGGTTGGAGAGGGAGGGGAGAATCGACTGGAGCGACTAAATTGAAGGAACCTTTACTGACACTGTATAAGGTTTTCTTTGACAGTTTAAGGGTGATGACAGGTTGATGTTCTGCGGCTAGACTCTTGGGATAGGTATCTGGGAGGGGAGTTGTTGGACGACTTGAACGGGAACAACACGATTTGGGCGGAGAGGCTTCTGAGCCATCGGCGGCTACTACAGTGACTCTATGATTGGGGCCGAGGTTTGGGCGGCCACGTGAGCGGACCTGGACTAGGGGACGCTTTGTGTGTTGGCAAGTAGACGACCGATGACCGCGGATACATTGGACACAGGCGTATTTCTCACCTTCGACGAGAATCATGGTGGTGGTGAAGAGGTAAAATATTTGCTCGTTAGCAAAAAATGAAGGAAGAAAAGGGAAAGAGAATTAACTAGGAGAAAATTATGGAGAGAAAAAGAGAGAAAGAGAATTAACTAGGAGAAAATTATGGAGAGAAAAAGAGAGCTTAACTATGGAGAGAAATAGAGAGAAAGAGAGAAAGAGAGACAGTGAGAAAAAGAGAACTAAATATGGAGAGAAGATTAGTATGGAAGAAAAAGAGAATTAACTATGGAGAGAAAATTACTGACTGTATGAGCTAACTATGGAAAAAGATTACCATACTAAAATACTTACCGCTCTTTTTCCCTTTTCCTCGATCGCCTAAAAAAATCCACTCATACGAGCTAAACTACACCTATTAATACCCTACCTAATACCATTATGGCCCCCGCACAACGTCGATTACTCAAAGAATATCAAGAGCTCATTAAGGACGCTCCTGACGGGATCTTGGCTGGTCCCGTGTCCGAAGATAACATGTTCTTATGGGAGTGTCTTCTAGAAGGTCCTCCTGACACGTACTATGAGAATGGGGTGTTCTCTGCCAAATTGAGTTTCCCGCAAGATTACCCCTTGAGTCCGCCAGTGTTGAAGTTCGATCCTCCCATTTTACATCCGAATATTTACGCCGACGGAACGGTATGTATTTCTATTTTACATCCACCGGGAGATGATCCGTTGAGATACGAAAGAGCAGAAGAAAGATGGTCGCCAGTACAAAGCGTGGAGAAGATCTTACTTAGTGTGATGAGCATGTTGCTGGAACCCAACATCGAGAGCGGAGCCAACATCGACCTGTGTAAGTTGTGGAGAGATGACAGAGACAAGTACGAGAAGTTGGTCAGACTGCAAGTAAGGAGATCGGTGGGACTTGAGTAGATAAGCATGTGATGATATGAATGTAGTACTGTAGGATTGTAGTTTAGTGTAGAGTCTCTAGTTTAGTCTAGTGTAGGGCTGTACTGTAGTGTAGTACAGTGTAGTGTAGCTTACTGCATCTTCTGCGCTTCTCCGGGAACCGAAAGAATTTTTCACTCCCGAATTTCTCCAACCTCAACCCAACCAACATGTCTGAAGCAGTTGACGAACCGGTGATCACATGTAAGTCCAGACCACACCTTCTTTCCAACCCTACTAACTCCTTAGCACTCCAAGTCACCATTGAATTGCCCACTGGGAGGGACCCCGTCGTAGTCGAGCTCGACTTGTCTACCACTGTCTCCACCATCAAAGAGCTCATCACCTCGTTCAATCATTGTAGGGATCTTACGAGTTTCTCTTTGACGTATGATTCGTTCAAGTTGGAAGATGACCTTACTCTTGAAGACCTCGTTGGTCGTCATGAACTCATCCAAGTAGAATCTCTCACTCTTCATTATAAAGATGAACCTTATACTGAGACCTCTGCTAGAGCTCATCTTGTCAAGGTGAGAGAATTGTTGGGAATGACCACCTCCATTCCCGACACTATTGAAGGCTTGAACGCTGGAGCTGCCAAATTCCATGCCTTGGACTTGGACCCGGTCCGTGTCGAGCCCCTGCTGGAGGAGCTCACTCTGGAAGAGAAGTCGAAGATCGCTAAAGTGGTCGACCAAATCTTGGATCTGACCCCGGTCAAGTATGAAGAAGGGCTTAGTTGTGACATTATCAAGCCGGCTCTTCATTCCTTGGCCCTTTCTGTGTGGAATCCTCCAACCTCCCGTCAAATGATGAGGGGAGATTTGCTCTACTTACAAGCCCAAACTTTGGAAGGAGTCACCTTCCAAATCACGGGTCATGTGACTGGATTTTATGTGAACAACAGTTCTCTGACCAAGTTTGACTCTTCGGTTAAACTGACTAAGCTGTTGAAATCGCACTCTTTGTACCAACTTTTGACCCAATTGTCACCTGAATTGCTGAAACAAATTCACAAGACCTCGGCTCAATTCAGTGGATTACAACCGGAATTCTTCTTGCCTGTTGGTAACACGTTCCTTTCGATTCCTTGGATGACCTCTGCTCAAGATTCGAAGCAACCTGACTTGGCCCAGACGCAACTCAATTACTTATTGGGTGGTCCAGACGGAGCTGATTTGGTTAGGGATTGGAACGAGGAGTACCAAAGTATCCGTCAATTACCGAAGGAATCCTTCACTGAACGTCTTGCCAGGGAGAGATTGTTGAACAGGACCAGTTTCGAGTTCACCGGGACTGCTGTTAAGACGGCCTTGGCCATTTTCCGTGGCGAGTTGGAACCAATGAACCCGGAACTGGATTCGAGTTTGCACGTTTATTTGCGTAACGGCATTTTCTACTCCTTCGGAGTCGATGCCACGGAACTGTTCGTTCTGTCGGGAGGTAACGAAGCTTCCAGAGTGACTAGTGGTAAGGATCTTGCTGCCTTGAGGTTGATGAACAAATTGGACACGCAAGAGGTTTGTCATATTTTGACCACGATTGTCGATTTCGGGGGTAAGAGAATTGTCTGTCAGGCTCCGGTACCGGGGATTTTCGCCGATGACGGAGATTCCAAGGTTTGTTACGGCTTGAACGGTTCGGAGTTGGAGGCTGATCCTAGCTTTAAGGAGAAGTTTAGTCCGATCGGAGAGGCCTTTGGCTTAAAACCTCACTCTGTTCAGGGTAAGGAGGTGGTTACTTCGGTCCACACCAAGGGATTGAAGGGTACTGACGGTAGGGATTACGTCATTGACTTGTATCGTATCACACCTTTGGATATCGAGTTTATCGAGAAGCATTGGGACCCGGAAAGTGACAAGTCGTATCCTCATAAGGAGGCCACCTTGAGACAGGAGGCTTTGGAACAATGGAGACAAAGACAAGAGGGGGAGGAGAGAATTCTTTTGAACCCGGATTGTTTCAGCTCGGAGACCTCGAAGGAGGACGAGAGTCAAGTCAGAGAGGTCTCCAAGTTCGTCACCGAGGTGTTGATCAAGGAGTTTATCGATGATATCGTGGACTCGACGTCGATCGTCCCGATCGAGGGTAAGCATTTGGTCACCTTGATGCACTCGCATGGTATTAATGTGAGATATTTGGGTTATTTGGCGGAATGTGTCCTCGAGAGGAAGCTGGAGTTGGAGAAGGAGCCAAAGACTGAAGCTGAGGTTGAATCTAAGGAAGCTGAGGCCAAGACCGAAGATAAGACTGACTCTGAGGAGACTGACAAGACTGACGAGACTGAGGAAACCTCTGCCAACTTCACTCCGTCCATCTTTGCCCTTTCCACCCTCTACCAAATCATTCTCAATGAGATGATTGCCCGTGGAGCCAAGCACGTCTTACGTGACTTCACCTCGACCCTTCCCTTATCTCTCCTTCCGGCTTGTATTTCTCACTTCCACAACTGTTTGTTAGGATCCGAGGCCAAGCCGGTCGCTGACATTGACGACCACGTCAAGCACATCTATACTGATGTCGACTTGTCCTTTGCCTATTTGACTCCCGAAGAGGTCCGTTCCTTGATCGAGAGTGAGGTCTTGATCAGATACAGATACACCTTGAGTGAAGATTGGAATTCTGAGCTCAGAATCTTGTCCTTCCTCAGAGCCATGTCTCAACAGTTCGGTATTCAATGGGCCAAACGTGATTACAACAATCTCGTCTTCACCCCAGAGGACATTGTTACCATCAACCCGATCGTCAAGGACTCCATTTTCCAATCCACTTTCCTCAATGAAATTTGGGAGACTGGCCGGGCCAAAATCGAGTCTGAGGAGGAACGTGAGACTGGGTTGGCTTTGTTGGAACAAACTGTTCAATTGTACGAACAAGTCTACGGTAATATCCATCCTCAGGTCGGTAAGGCTTACTCTGTCTTGGGTCAGACTTATTACGACCTTGGCTTCAACGACAAGGCTTGTGATATCTCGAGAAAACTGGCCTTGATCTTGGAAAGAACTTTTGGTACCGATGCCTTCGACACCATCTTGCTGTTACTCAACGTTGCCTTCTTCGAGAATGCCAACGATAACGTAGCCAATGCCTTGAAGATCTACGACCGTATCTTGCGTGACTGGCAAGTCGTCCATGGTAAAGACCATCCTTCCTTCGTAACCACCTTGACCAACATTGCCTCTCTCTTGCAATCCAAGAAACTCTTCAAGGAAGCCGCCTCCGTTTGTCAAGCTGCTGCTACTCTCAGTGCTAGTTATAACGGTAACGAATCCTTGACTGCGATGTTGACCTACCAATTGGCCCAATACCATTTGATGGCCAATGACATCGAAGAGGCTCAAAAGGAGTTCACCAAGTCGTATGAAGCCTTCAACAACATCGTTGGAGAGGAGGACAAGATGACTAAGGAATCCAAGAAATGGCTCGACTCTTTGAAGTTGTTGAAGGAAAGACGTGAGTTGAATCTGAAACAACAACTGTCGTTGAAGAAGACCATTAAACCTGTAACTCCACCAAAGTCAGCTTCCAAATCCAAATCGAAGAAGAAGTCCAAGTCGAAGACTTCCACCACTCCAGACGTTTCTAATTGGTCGGCCGAGGAAATCGCTGCCTTTGTCGAGGGTAAGAAGAAGTAAAGTATTCCTTGTACATAAAACTATATAATTTGTCTCAAAATTGATCGTCGTCTTCTTCGATATCTCCAAATTGCCAACATCCAATGTGTTGTCTCTTGGCCTCCAGTTGGAGTTGGAGGAGTTCCTTGTATTCCAGGTCCAAAGCTTTCTCGAAAGCAGTCACCTTGGAATCTACAATGGCAAGACCGTTACGTACGAGTTCCTTATTGATGGAGTCGTTCTTGTCTCCTCCCTTTTGGACGGCAGTGAAGTCGACCAACTTGACGTCGTACTCGATGCCACTAGCCGGGTTCTTTCTATATTCAATGGCCACCAATTCCGAGGTCTCGGGAGTCAAATCATAGATCATATCAAGGGCTTGGCCAAGGTAATCTTGCGGTTGAGAAGGAGCAAGATGAATCAAGGCAAGTTTAGCCGAATGGGCTTGAGCAGGATACGAGACAAACTGTTGAGGTAACAGTTTGATCGAGGAGGAGTCTACAGTTTCGGTGATACCGTAATCGATGTGTTGAACCTCGATTTCTCCCTTGACGTTGGAGAGAACCTTGGCTCTGTAGAACAAGCCCGATTGGGAGTCCTTGGCAGCTACGAGGTTACCTGTTTTGATCAAAGGAGGAGTTCCACCGGTCAAGGCCAGTCTCATGGAGTCTTGGAAGGTTTTGAAATCTTGTTTGTCGTCCAAAATCCTCAAGTAAAGAACACCTTCGTCAGAGACATAGGTGACTTTGACGCTGTGGTACTTTGGAGAGATAACGAGGTCTTGGACCTTTTGGGTCACTTCCAGGACTGGTTCGTAATCCTTCCAAATACCGATTTTACTAGATTGAGCCTCCGATTCAGCCTCGGCAAGTTCTCTTTCAAACCCGGTTTGACCTAAAGAATAAGAATGGGTCTTGGCCAATCCTTGACTCAAAAGAGCCAATTGCAAAGGATGACTCTGACCAGAGAGAATCAAATTACCAACAAAGGCACCCGTGTTGTCGATATTATAGATCGAGAAGTGGACGTCTCTTTGGGTGACTTTTCTCTTGACATAGTTAAGAGCTTCAGTGGTGTCACTTATATGAGCTAACCCTCCTAATACTAAAGTCAACTTCGTCGACTCCCTTGGGATCCAAATACGGAATCTGTTATAATTAAGAACAGCTTCTACAGTACCAGAGATCGAGCCCTTGTTCTTGAAACTGTGCAAAAGAGAAGAAGCTCTCGTCTTGTTCTCCGAGGCCTCGATAATTTTACCCTGTTCTGGAACCTTACCATGGATTCCCTTCTTGGCCTTGATGGCAGTTTGTTCCAACTCTACATACAAATCCCATTGAGGAGATCTGTCGGTGTCGTCTCTACGATGTCTAATGGCTGTGGCATACCCGGACTCGATGATCTGACAACTCAAGGAATTGTCATTGGACAAGAGAAGATCAACCATAGGTCTCTCCTCCATCCCATTGGACAGAGCCCGAATGGCATCCACTTTAACTCCAACCTTCTTACCAATGACCTTCTTACGTGTAAAGTCACGTGCCAGGTCGACGAAAGCGGAAGTGGCCAGATCTCCTTGTCTTGGGCCTCTGACGGAGGTCAAAGACACAGTAACTTCTTTGTCGTTGGCAAGTAACAAGCGAACAGTATCACCCGAGAGAACACGAATTACGGTGGCATTCAATTTGGCACCTGGAACGAGCTCATCGGAGGAGGCGGAAGGAGTGGAAGTATTAACTTTAGCAGCCATCCATTGTCCCTTCGATTGAGCCTTTGCTTCAGCCTCAAGTTGTCTCAAGACACTCATACCAGCCGCACCAACTACTGACGATTGTCTGTCGTCCACTTCGGCTAAACCTTCCTTCAAAAGTCTCTCTGAAAGGTTACCCGACTTCGAGTCGATCTTGACGATCGGGACTCCGTTGGACAATTGCCCAAGCACCGACACCGAGACGAGACGGTTCAACTCGAACAATTCGATGAAGTACTTGGCTTGTTCACTGTACACATCCCCCGCCAGAGTACGCACTCCGGCCAAATGGACCAACAGAGAAACGTGTTTCGACTTATGGATGATCACACGGAGTTTCAACCGGTCTCCTGAAAGAACCCTCTCCACTACAGCCTTCAAAGGCGACTCCTTCGACTTTTGAATCTCCTTCTCACTGAAGGAATCTTCAACTTCGATCGGCTTGACTTTTTCCGCCCATAATCCGACCTGATCGGCCTTGGCTTTGGCTTCCAACTCCTTGAGTTCTTCTTCTCTATCCCTCAGTTTAGCACAGCCATTCTTGACGATTTCCTCGGCCAAACTAGTGAAGATCGGACTCGAGATATCCACAAACTCCCTGCCACTTGGAGCGACATTCAACACATGAACAGTCACTACTTTACCAACCATCAAATTCCTCAAATACTCCCTCGATTCAAAGGCATAAAGCTCCTCATTACGAGGGGCTTGAATACGCCCAATTGAGACGATCTTCTCCTCTGGTGAGGTCTTCCCTTTGTGGTTGGGATTCACAAGGACAATGGAATCCCCAGAAAGTACTGCTTTTACTCTACCTTGATACTTCTTGGACATGGCTGATCTGTGAGTTTTTCACTTCTTCGAAGAAAAAGTATGCAAGAAGATTTTCCTAAGAAGATTCTCACTCAACTTTTCCCACTCTAGTTTTCCCCCTCAGTTTTTCCTATACAGCTTTTTCTATCCAGCTTTTACTTTGCAATTTCCCACGCAGTTCCTTTTTTTCCTATACAGCTACACCGTTAGCCCCTTTACCCACTCTAAAACACTCACCCACGTCCACGATTCTTCCGGCTTTTCTTCCACCTTTTTCAACACCTCCCCCTGTTTACCCTCCAACCGTTGTTGCAAAGAATTGTATTGGGTCAACCGGTCGGTCAAGTCGGGTTTTTCACTATTAAAACCATCGAGACTCTCAATCACCTTCTTCAACTTGAACTCTTGTAATTGACGCAAATTCTCCTGCACGTCAGTCACTTTATTACTCAAAAGACGCACCTCGTAGGTCAATCGGGAGTTCAACAACTCGATATCCTTCAATCTCAAATCTAAATACTCCTTTTTAGCCATCACCTTCCTACTTAATTCTTGTACCGTTTTATGATCGATCTGTTGCCTATGTCGACGTAATCCAAAAATCGGGTCCTCCACCTCGACCTGGCTCTCCAAGTCGGCGATAACCAGATTGGTCTTTTGTTCAGTGTCCCTGAATTGTCTCAAATCCAATTGCACTTTAAGATAATCAGAGACGAGTCGATTTACTGAAGGGGTAAAAGGATACCCCCAATTACAATTCTCCACCAAACTAAAGCTCCCACTCCGTCTAATGGCAGGCCGACGACAATGCCCGAGTCTGGTAAGGGTGATATTCAACTCCTGATCAGTGCAAGGGAACGAATTACGACGATTAAGAACCCTCTCGAAAGTCTTTTCGTTGTCCAAGACCGACCAATCGGGATACGATTGAGGTTGCGGCTCGGGCGACGATTCGTGCACTTCTGCGGTCGTGCTTGATGAGCTCTGGTTGAAGGAATGATCTACATGTTGGTGACGATATTGTTTAGCCAATTGGTGTCTTATCGAGGCAGCCAATGTCGGCTCTTCCACTGGCTTACCCTTACCTTTCCAAAGATAGAGCATTCTACGACCTTGGAGAAAGGGGAGCAATTTCTCGAGATCCGTGGTGAGACTCTCACTTAAGAGTTCCGCCCCGGAAGAAGATGCTTCTAAAGAGGAATTGAGATACGTCCGGCCGGAACTGATATCACTGACCGTGTTCTTCAACAATTTTTTCACCTTGTTAAAATCGTTCTTAAATTGCTGAGAATTGATCTTGTGATTGGACATCACCATCAACGAATGGATGGTTGCCTGGTCCAAAAAATACGAGTAATCGTCATAACCACTGACAGTGATTGTGGAATTGGTTGGTTTTTGTGCGTATTTCTGGAATTGGCCAAAAGCCACTCTGAATCGTTCTACACTAAGAGGATCTTTAGGAACGTCTATACTACTCTGATTCAAGATCTCGAGTCTCATCTTGAGATTAAGAGTAAGAGAGATGATGGCACAACAATCTACCGGGCTGAAATGGTCTTGACTGGAGGGCCGAGTGAAGTACGACGATCCAATAAGTCTCCACCAATTATGAACCGATTCCTCCGTCTTATTACAAAGAATACCGTCACAGAAATTGGCTGGGAAGAGATTGTAATAATAGAGAAAGTTTTGCACGATGAGCACGACTTCATTCACCGCATACTCGATCTCCACATCCGGGTCTGTTTTGTACAATTGACGGAACTTGTCCTGGACCGACTTGGAAGGATACGTCAAGGTGAGGACGGACCGGCCTCCACAACCCATTTTACGCAAATTGAGATTGGTGATGAAGAGTTTCCACACTTCTCTGACGTCACCTTTCTCTGCCTCGACCAAACTCAAGTGACTGGGCACCTGTGAAAGGGAGGTCACGAAGATGATTCCGTCATCGGTCTCCATAGGTTTACAATTGAGCGAATCCACGAGCTCTCGTATATAAGAGACGAGGTTCTGCGGCCAGAGACTCTCATCTTTCGTCAAGATCGTCACCCGGAGGGCATTAATGGTGTCCGTGGAACTGCCCGTGTAGGTCGTTATCACTGTGCTGAGCTTCCGCTCACAAAGCCATTGCTCAACAAGATAAAGCTCGAAGCCACTTAGCGTGGCTTGTTCCACTATTATCATATCGGAGGTGAACTCATACTTGATGGAATTGATCAGCTCGTAGTCGGGGAAGAGAAATGAAGTGATGTCCATACGTAAAAACCTCACTGGTTGTAGTTCTCCTAAGTTCTAAGTTCTAAGTTCTCCCTCTATTTTTCTCTCTATAAATCTTTCTATATAAATCTGTCTATTTTTCTCTCTATAAATCTCTCCCTATAAATTCCTCTCTATAAATTTCTCTCTATAAATTTCTCTCTATAAATCTGTCTATATAAATCTGTCTCTCTTTTTCTCTCTCTATTTTTCTCTCTATCTAAATCGCTGTCTATTTCTCTCTCTCTTTTTCTCTCTCTATTTTTCTCTCTATATAAATCTCTCTCTCTTTTTCTCTCTATTTATGTCTCTCTCTTTCTCTCTTTCTCTCTTTCTCTCTCTCTCTTTTTCCCTCCCTTCCCTCTCTTCCCTCCCTCTCTCTCTTTTTCCCTCCTTTCCCTGCCCTCTCTTCCCTCCCTCTCTTTTTCCTTCTCTCTTCCCTCCCTTTTTTACTTAAACAAAAAAAACACCTCACACCTAACCAAATCACCTTATCACTCAAACACCATGTCACACCCCACTTCAGAAGCCATCTTCCGTACGTAAAAACCCCCCAATTGCCTACCGCCCTTACTCCTCATACTAACTCCCCCCTCAGGTTCGGCCGATATGTCCTTGGTCCAGTTGTATATCGACTCGGAAATTAGTAGGGATTGTGCCGCCGTCTTAGGTGAACTTGGCCTTGTCCATTTCCGTGACGTAAGTATAACAAAGAACTCCCCACCAAACTCCTACTAACCTCCAGCTCAACGCCCTGGTCAACTCCTTCCAACGGTCCTTCGTCAAGGAGATCCGTAACTTGGACAACGTGGAACGTCAATTGAGGTACCTTGAATCGGTAATCGCCAAACATCGGTCGCTGGAATTGCTCGATGTCTCCCAAGCAATCCTTTACTCCCCCTCCTCTCTCACGCCTCCGACGTCTTCCGAGATCGAAACGATGATTTCCGACGTTCTGGCCACCGAAGCAAGAATCCACAATTTGGACGCAAATTACGAAAATTTCAACGTCAAACTCTCAAATCTCATGGAAAATAGAGACGTGCTATTGGCCTGTTCGGGTTTCTTTAACAAAACGTCGAATTTGGAAGATCCTCGTAACGTGGAACGTGGTGGTCTTAACGATCTCAGACTCTCCTTGGACAGCGATGAATTGTTATTGGAACAAGAAAACTTGGAAAGTGGCTTTGGTGCCGATCTCACCCCACAACTGATCCCAAGACTCCCGTCAATGAGTTTGGTCGCTGGTTCTATTAACAGAGAGAAGTACTCGTTGTTGGAACAGATCTTATGGAGAACCTTGAGAGGTAATTTGTTCATTACTCATTTACCCTTGGAAGGTGAATATATGAACGCCAAGACGAAGAAAGAGGAGTTGAAAGATGCCTTTATAGTGTTTACCCACGGTCAGGCCTTGATCAACAAGACAAAGAAGATTGTCGAGTCATTGGAGGGAGCAATTTATCAAGTAGATGAAGATGACGACATCTTCCAAGAGACCTTGACGGCACTCAATGTGAAGATCTCGGATCTCGAGGAGGTGATTAAGAACACCGATATGGCATTGAACGTGGAACTTTCGGCAATAGGTACGAAGTTGCCTGATTGGAAGATCACGACGAAGAAGGAGAAGCTGATATACATCACATTAAACAAATTCAATTACGACCAGAGTCGTCATGGTATGATTGCAGAAGGATGGGTGCCTTCTGTCGAGTTGGTGACTGTGAAGAATGCCCTTAGAGACGTTACAGAGAGATCGGGGACGAGTATTAGTAGTGTCGTCAACGAATTACAGACCAATAGAACACCACCGACGTATCACAAGACGAATAAGTTCACCGCAGCTTTCCAACTGTTGGTGGATGCGTATGGAATCTGTACGTATCAAGAGGTGAATCCCGGGTTGGCGACGATCGTGACGTTCCCCTTTATGTTTGCCATTATGTTTGGAGATATAGGACATGGGTTTGTCGTTGCCTTGGCTGCGTTGAGTTTGATTTTGAACGAGCTGAAGATCGGCAGGATGAAGAGAGACGAGATCTTCGATATGGTTTATTCGGGAAGATATTTGATCTTGTTGATGGGGGTTTTCTCTATCTATACCGGGTTGTTGTACAACGATATCTTTAGTAGATCGTTGACGTTATTCAAGAGTGGATGGAGTTGGCCGAGTGATTTCGAGGCTGGAGATTCGTTGACTCTGAGTTCGAACGGTAAGGTGTATCCGTTCGGGTTGGACTGGAATTGGCATGGAACGGATAACAATTTGTTGTTCACGAACTCGTACAAGATGAAGTTGAGTATATTGATGGGGTTCATTCACATGTCGTATTCGTTCCTGTTTTCGTTGGTGAATTACCGGTATTTCAAGTCGAGAGTGGACATCATCGGGAACTTCATTCCGGGTTTACTCTTCATGCAGAGCATTTTTGGGTACTTGTCGCTTACGATCGTTTACAAGTGGAGTGTCGATTGGATCGGAGAGAACAGACAACCTCCAGGGTTGTTGAATATGTTGATCAATATGTTCTTATCCCCCGGACAAGTGGAGGAGAAGTTGTATCCTGGGCAGAGTTTTATCCAGGTGGTGCTTGTGATCATTGCCTTGGTATGTGTTCCGTGGTTATTACTCTACAAGCCATTGACGTTGAGAAGACAGAACCAGAGTTCGGTGGCTTTGGGATACAATGGATTGGCCCATGAAGAACTGACTCTGAGATTGAGTGATGTCCATGAGAGTAGATTGAGTGACGATCAGTTTATGATTGAGGATTACGACGAGGAGCTGGAGGAGTTCGAGTTCGGAGAGGTGATGATTCATCAGGTGATTCACACGATCGAGTTTTGTTTGAATTGTGTTTCTCATACTGCGTCTTACTTGAGATTATGGGCTTTGTCCTTGGCCCATAATCAGTTGTCGTCGGTTTTGTGGAACATGACCATCTCCAATGCCTTTGGAATGACGGGACCTTTTGGAGTCTTTATGACGGTGGTGTTATTTGGGATGTGGTTCTCTTTGACCGTTTGTATTTTGGTCATGATGGAGGGAACCTCACTGATGTTACATTCGTTAAGATTACATTGGGTAGAGAGTATGAGTAAATTTTTCGAGGGTGAAGGTTACCCTTACGAACCGTTCTCCTTCAAGACGTTGATAGAACAAGAGGCAGAATAGATAAGAGATAATGTTATGTAAGAAAAATATCGGCCCGAGTGTCTTAAAATTTTTCACTGTCACTAGAGTTGCCTTTTTTGACAGGGCAAGTAGCAGGCTTAGAGAGGGACAGGTACGAAGGGAGGGGCAGGGACGAGGACTGAGACAGGTACGAAAGGTTGAGAAAGACACAGACACAGACAAAGATAAGGACTGATAAGGGTCCTTTTTACGAGTGCAATGTCTTAGAGATAAGTCTGTTGTCTCAATAGTATGATTTTCTTTCGGGCCGACCAATCGGCGACGTCGATCTTCTATTCAGGCAACTGATAGCCATTAGTCATTAATGCCCTTTTTTTTCTGTCTTTCTTTTTTCGTGCCCCTTAATCAGTACTGATAAGCAAGCAGCAGATTGGAGTAAACGGCTTTTCTGATATGCAAGTGTTTCTTTTCAGATAAGCAACTGTAGCAAGTATATAAAGATGTGAGGAGAAGTGGGTGCATGAAGCGGATCACAGCATGACTTCGGAGAGTAGTAATCTGAAGATGTCGGAGAACGCCGAGAAAGGGCAAGAGATAAGGTATTCTGTTGATCGTTCAGAGGAAGGGTCAGTGGAGACCTACAGAAAGCAGCCCACCACCTGGTGGGGCAAGATGATTAGTTATATCGAGATTGAGCACCCGGGCGAATTGACCGATGCCCAATTGTTCTTGTATAACTACGATTTGAAGCCAGTCGAGTCCAAGAGACGTACTTGGTCCGGGATCAATTACATCTTCTTTTGGATTGCCGATGCCTTCAACATCAACACTTTCCAAATTGCCGCCACCAGTGTCGGCACCTTGACTGTTTTTGAAGCCTGGGGTGCCGTTTGGATCGGATATTCGCTCACTGCGTGCTTCGTCGTTCTCAGTGCCAGAATAGGAAGTTATTACCACATTTCCTTCCCCGTCACGAGCAGAGCCTCCTTCGGGATCTTTGGCTCCTTGTTCCCCGTCATCCAACGTATCTTCTTGGCCATCATCTGGTATGCTGTTCAATCGTACATTCTGGGTGATGCCATTCTGTTGGTGTTGAAATGTATTTGTGGTTATAACGTTGATAAGAGAGTTCCTAATCACATCACCTCAGCTAATCTCACCACCTGGGATTTCCTCTGTTTCTTCTTGTTCTGGTTGTTTTCCTTACCATTCCTTTGGTTCCCACCTCAACAAATTAGACACTTATTTACCGTAAAAGCCTATGTCGTTCCCTTTGCCGGTTTTGGATTCCTTATTTGGGTCCTTGTTAAAGCTGGAGGTGCCGGGGATTTGGTTCATGAAACGACGAAAAACCATGATCTGACTTGGTCATGGGCCTTCGTAGTGGCCATTATGAACTCGATGGCCAATTTCGCTACTTTAATCGTGAATGCTCCCGATTTCTCTCGGTACGCCAAAACCCCCTCTGCTGCTCTGTTACCGCAATTGCTCACCATTCCAATTGCCTTCAGTATCACCTCGTTGATTGGAATCTTGGTCTCTTCCGCCTCTGCTAAATTGACCCCGGACGGCTCCTTGTTGTGGAGTCCATTGGACATTTTAGATCTCTTGATCTCCAACAATTCCTCCGGAGCTAGAGCCGGATGTTTCTTCATCTCGGTAGGTTTCCTTCTTGCTCAATTGGGTGTCAATATCGCCGCCAATCTGATCTCGGCCCTGACCGACTTGACCCTGATCTTGCCCCGGTTCATCAACATGAGAAGAGGCGCTTATATTTGTGCCTCTCTTGCCCTTTGTATCACTCCTTGGAACATGATGGCTTCCTCCAGTAAATTCTTAACTTCTCTCTCGGCCTTTGCCGTCTTCCTTTCGTCGATTGCCGGTATTATCGCTTCCGACTACTACTTCATCAGAAGAGGGAAATTGGAATTGTACGACTTATATACGGGAAATCCAGCTGGACTTTACCATTATTGGTACGGTATCAATTGGAGAGCTATTGTTTCGTATTTCGCTGGGATTTTACCTAACATGGTAGGATTTGTCGGGGCTACCGAGACCCATACCGTGCCTATTGGAGCTACTAGATTATACGACTTGAACTTCTTCGTCGGCTTCTTAGTGGCCTTCATCATCTACGCCTTACTCGTCTACTTCTTCCCGATCCCGGGCCGGCCAATCGAAAAATTCTTCGTCAAGGCCTGGTACGAAGAATATCAGGACGTCGAAGACTTCGTTATCGACCACCAAACTACGATCACTCACGAAAAGAGCTTGTCAGGGTCGGCCTAGTTATAGATTTTAGCTTGAGATGTATTTAGTTCTTATCTGCCTTAATTCCGTAGGAGTCTCCCTTATAAAAAAGCTCTTTTTTCCCCCCGCCTCCCCAAGAAAAAAAGTATTGCCGGGCTTAAAAGTTTTCAATGAAAGTTTCATTAGAGTCCATTATCAACTACAACAGCTCCCACGTTTATCCCTCCAAGTTGACAGCCGTCGTTGTCGGTGGCACTGCCGGGATCGGGGAACTGTTTACGTACAAATTTGCTCAATACGTCAAATCTCCCACCATTTATATTGTCGGCCGAAACGAGTCGGCCCTGAAAAAAATCATCACCAACCTTAATCGGATTAATCGAACCGCAGATGCGCATTACGAATTTATTCAACTGGATATCAGTTCAATTAAAGCCAGTTACGAGGTGAGTCAGCAGATCAAGAGGAGAACGAGTGAGATCGGTGTTTTGGTCTTGAGTGCGGGGTTAATTGGGGACGGCCGGAGACATGAGACGGCCGAGGGGCTAGACGTAAAGATGGCTACGCATTATTATGGCCGGTGGCAGATCGCCGCGGAATTAATGCCGTTACTCGACAAGAATTCTGCTGCCGGTGCCCCTACCATGGTGATGAGTGTCTTGAGTCCAGAGGTTAATAAGATCAAGTATTGGGACGATCTAGAATTGAAATCCCATTGGAGTAGTGCTAATTGTAGAGATCACGCCTGTACTATGAACACTTATGCGTGTTCTAGATTTGCTCGGCTTTATCCGAACATTGCCTTTGTACACCAATATCCCGGAGTAGTCAATACTGACATTGCCAAGTCCCTCCATTGGGCCTTGAAACCCTTACTGGCCGGGTTGTTGAAGGTCATCGGAACTGACCCGGCACAAATCCTGGAAAGAATTACCTATTTGGGGGTTACTAAGAACGATTACCTACCAAAGGGGGAACCGTGGTTGTTGGACGACAAGTTACAGACCATGGATAACGGGGTGTTGGACAGGGAGACCGAGACCAAGTTATGGAACCACACCGAGAATTTATTTAAGAGATATATATGATTAATTAAGGATGTTCAAATTGATTGAAGTAGATCACGGAAGGGTCTGGAGGGAAGGTGGTGGACGTGGATGGGGGTGCCGGCACGGAGGGATCGAAATTGTTGGGTGGCATGGAAAAAGTCCCGGGCAGGTCGGGGTAATCGGCCTGGCTGAAGTGATCCCAGTCGGGGTAATTGCCGACGATGTCGTTGAAGAATTCGGGGGTGTTGATGAAGGCCGAGGCCATGGCTGTGCGGGGTTGCGACGAAACAGGTCCTGTCGAAGCCAGGGCCGGCAGCAGCTGTTGCTGTTGAGTTTCCTGCTGCAGCTGCAGCTGCAGTCCCTTCCCCTCCGTCCTTATATCCACCTTCCTCTCTTCATCCGTATGAGGACTCTTCTTTGGCTGTGGATATCCCACCAAAGATGCCAATGGCTTCCTGTAGATCGGTACAGCACCCGAGTTTATAAGACACCCGTCAAGAGTGATCAATTTCAGGAAATACGACCTTGCCAGATGGTTACCCGAGTTGGCCATGAAGAGCATAATTTCTACTCCGTTATTAAGTAACTGTGGAGACGGCTTGATGCCGGCTCCGTTCACCACCAACAAGATAAGTAAAGCCGAGAAACAGTACTGACAATCCCAGTAGTCGTACGTTTGTAAGAGATGGTCGTCTCTTAAAGTAGTAAGAATCGCTAAGAGAGAATACGAAGAGGAGATCAGACGTTCGCTAATGATCCGCGTCTCGTGCGTCTCGTGGATCATCCCACGGAAGAACGAAAGGGTGATCGGCCGAATGGCAAAGATGAGCACCGAATAGTACATAAGCAGAATGTTCTGGTCATCTCTGATGTCGTCATTAGAAGGAGCCACTTCTCCCCTTATCCTGGCCTCTACTCTTGCAAGGATTGGGTTGAGCTCGGCTCTGATCTTATCAAACTCCAGAATGATCGCTACCGTCTTACTAAGTTTGTCTCTAAGTAACTCCTGAGGAGAAATCTCGGCAAATGATTGGTTGTAACACCGAGTGTTCCCCGTATAAATGTCCTTTACAATTTTTTGTATGTATCGAACAATCAAGACCTGGGCATGGAGATGCGACACTTGGAATTGGTCGTGCAAATCAACAACATTCTCCGTGGGCAATTCGACATCGGTGTCCTCATAACTGAGCTCCAACGGAAGATGAAGTCTAGCACTACACATCAGTGACATCGAATAAACCGTCCACCAAAGTCTCTTGGTCTTTTCCTTGTTCTCTTTAAGAGAAGTGGAGAAATTCTTACGATGGAACCCCACCAGGATCGACAACTTGGTGGCCAACCCATAATACAGAAACAGAGACGTTGTCCGATTAAGTAATTGTTGGTAAAAGGCAATCAAAAGACATGTCTGGATCTCCATAATCGAATAATTCTCATGGTTGTACCGAAACAATTCAATCAGAAGTGTAAAGAATTTCAAGCCGGCTATCCCCGAATTGACTCGATCCCCATGCTTCGAGATGAAGTCCGGGTCATACGAGAGCTTGGCAAACACCAACAGTTCTCCAATCAGTAAGGTGATGAGCAATTTACAAAGAAATTTGGACAGTTGTGCACTCAAGTTCTCGTATACTTGGTCGATCTCTTCAATGAAGGATGGACGGTCGTAGAGATAATAGATACGACCGAGACGTTTGTATACGATTTCGAACAATTCCATACAATAGTCCTTTTCCGGGAGGGTGATATACCCGTGATGAGGATAATCGAAGTAATTGTCACTAAGATAATGCTTCGAATTCTCGTGCACGTTCTTGACCGTCGGATTTAAGGAGTCAAGATAGGAGAAATCTCCGAGACAACTCTGGATGGCATAGTCGAAATTGAGCATTTTATGATTCCCATCCTCGATCTGGTCCCGGGGTTTTGGGTTGATCAAAATTTTACTCGTTTGTTTCTTCTCCACTAAATGAGGATGGAAGAAATGTTTGTTGAAATTGTGCGGGTTCCCAAAGAGCGGGTTCGGGAATATCGGGTATTGTTGTCTCAAGAAAGAGGCATAGGGTTGATTAGAAGTGGAATCCACTTCTTCCTCCGAGACGACAAAGTCCAAATTCTCCATCTCGTCCTCTTTTTTTACTACAAGAGTCTCCTCCGCTTGAGAACAGTCGACAATCTTCACTTTGGACGATGACGCCACTTTTTCGAGGTTCGTCTCCAAATATTTGATCCTATCATGTAACTTGATGATCTGACTCTCTAAAAGCACGATCTTCCGATCCTTAAATTGGTACTGACATGACTTGTTGGCCATCTGACAGGTCTTACAAACCGGCTTAGCCCCATCACATTTGGTCTTCTGTGTACGACACCTAACACACGCAAGGTGAGACCTCCCAAGTACTCGTATAGGTACAGTACTTATCGACTCGGAAAGTTTGATCCGAACCTCCTCATCTGACATTTTTCAACTCCGTTCTGCTCCTACACTCAACAGTATTATTACTCTCTTCTCTTACTAAAGATAGAAGATCTTGCACTATCTTTTTTTCTCTATAGAAAAAAAGAAAGAAAAAAAAAATGCTCTTTAAAAATTTAACCACATACAAATTTGTACCAAATTCCGCGCGCGGATATAAGTATTACATATTACCGATCTGACTAGTGTGAAAAATAAAACTAACGTTGTGGGGAATTGCTCGAATAGGCAGTCAAAATCAGAGTCGGCCTTGTCTTTGGAGTACCAATGAGAGGACGTGTTTAGCTACGCCGACACTGGTTTCAAACCCCATTCCACCTAATCCGTACAGATGGATCACTTTTGGATGGAGGGGGTCTCTTTCTACTCTACTGCCACCTTTTCTAGCAGGACGGAATCCGACATTGATTTTATCGATCTGCAAATTGAGTGCTGGGAAAAATCGTTTCCCGTTTTCAAGGAGTTTTTCAGTTTCCTGGTTTAACGGGTTTTTTTCCCTCAAATCAGGTCTCTTGGTCCCTCCCAAGATAACCCCACCCCCCGGTCTCGGAATGGTGAAACACCATTCCCCATTCTCCAATTGAATGGTAATACTCGAATCCATGTATTTTTCACAGGCAGGCAACAACAAAGTCTGCCCACGTATCGTATAACAAAGCGGATCTCGACCTCCGTCGTACTGTAATCCCGTTCCTGAGCAATTTATCAATATTTCGACGTTATCGAAGTCGATAAAGATTTGTTTCAAGGAGGACAAGGATTGTCTTACAAAAGAGACTCTACCTGAGTTTTGTAAGAGCAGCATGAGGTATGCGAGGTAGGTTGGGGGGTTGAGGACCCAAGTCGTGTATTGGACACCAAAAGATGTATCGGGCAATAATTGGGTTTCGGGCAAGATTTCAAAGTTAGATAAGCCGATTGTGTAAGAAGAGGGGAGAGATTTGAGGAGAGGGGAGGGGGATTGGAAGAATTCTTGGGCTTTGACGAATTTGATGGAGGATTCTGGGTTGGTGTGGGCGATTTTGGCGAATTCCAGTTGGGTTTCTCTGGTGTAGGCCAGTTCACGACGGTCCGAGTCGGTTTGGCTGGGGAAGGGCCTGAAATGGGCTCCTGCCCTGGTGGAGGTGTATTCGGTGGAGGGGTTTAAATCGGTACCGAATTCTTTGGCAACGATGGTTATGTGGTGGTTGGTGTTTTGGAGAAGTTGTTGGGCCGTGGTGAGGCCAATAATACCGGCTCCTACAATGACTATCATTGGGCAAGAAAGTAAGGAGGCAGAGAAGGCAGGAAAAAATGGTGGGAAAAACT
Organism: Nakazawaea siamensis; assembly: GCA_030569775.1. Taxonomy (NCBI): domain Eukaryota; kingdom Fungi; phylum Ascomycota; class Pichiomycetes; order Alaninales; family Pachysolenaceae; genus Nakazawaea; species Nakazawaea siamensis. The sequence goes on from JAJMLT010000007.1 coordinate 534,610, forward strand.
TAAGCTGGGGCAGAAAGAAAGGGCAGAAAGAAAGCTTGGGCAGGAAAAAGACGGTGAAAAGCACTGGCAAAAGAAAAGATAAGGTGATACAAGCTTTAGGGAAAAAGAAAAGGATAGTACAGAGTGAGTAGTAGAGTGATGTAACCTAAATAGGGTGAAATATTATAAGCTTTAAAAGGGCAGAAGTTGGTGAAAATTAGGTGAAAATTATTTTAGTTAAGTGAGTGAATTAGGTGAACAATAAAGCTGAGGGGCAGAAAATAGCCGGGGCAAAAAATAGCCGAGGCAGGAAAGGGGAGAGGGAAGAAAGGAAGGAGGAGGGAGGAAAGAGGAAAGAGGAAAGAGGGAGAGAGGAGAAGGTGGCTGAGTAGCAGGTTAAGGTGAGTGACTGGCTAGGCGGCCCTGGCTAGGCTGTCGCCTAGCGAGCGTCCCGATTAGGAAAAACGTTGACGTGCAATTTAGTATCTCGTGCACCCCTAGCCTCGGGCAGGGTCTGGGGCAATTCCGGGTAATTTGCCCTTTTTTTGTGACGGGCGGAGCAAGTTATCAAATAGCAAGCAATTTTAACGTCTAGAATTTCAAGTTACTAGCAATATGGTTCCATTTTTAGTACATTACGCCAAAATAGGTAGCAGAAACTTTAAAATCTGCTATATAAATAGCGACGTCGCTTCCCCCCTTTCCACTTTTCAAATTCGTCTATAGAAGAATAGAATAATGCAATTTACCAAAGTTTTGACTCTTTTGACTGTCGGTGCCTTCACCGTCCAAGCTGCTACCAACTCCACTGGAGCCTCCAACTCTTCTTCTTCTTCGAGTTCCACTGAGTCCTCTTCTGGTGCCATGGGTATTTCCAACAAGGCTGGTTCTGCCGGTGTTGCTGCCATGATCGCTGCCGGTGCTGTTGCCTTATTGGCCTAAAATCGATCGTTGACTATAATTGTATGATTGTATACCTTTTTATTGTTTCTTAATATTATACCATTTTCTCTTCTTAAGCTGATGTAGTGACGCGTTTTAGTGGGGAAGGCAGTAAAAAAAGAGAGAGAAAAAGAAAAAGAGAGAAGAGAGAAAAAAAGACAGAGAAAGACAGACACAGAGAACAGCGAGCAAAAAACACAAAGACTAAGGAAGAAAGAGGAAAAGAAAGACTGAAAAAAATGTATGAGACAAAAAAGAAGGCTAAAAGGCGAGGAAAGGGCAGAGAGAGAGAGAAAAAGAGAGAGAAAACAGAAAGACAGAAAAATAAAGGGCACGCCTAGTTAGCCACACCACTAAGTGAACACTTGAACACCACCATGTCCAAAGCCGACCCCGAAGAACTCCTCTTCTTCAACTACCACGAATACTCTGTCTCCGAATACACCAAACTCGGCGACTCTGCCCCCCAATCACATCCCCAACCTCTCGTCATCACCCATTTCCCCAGCCCCTATTCTGCCCAAAAAAGGGTCGTGCGAATTCCCCGAATTTTCACCTCCTCCACCGACGACGCTGTACCCCAATTTTCGACCCAATTACCTGGACTAGAGCCACTGGCGATACAGGCACATACTGAAGAGCTGCTTTTTACTCCCTCTGGCTCCGTTAATGGCCATCTTTACGGCCTTTCCTCAACCTCTCCCCTTTCGGCTTACCTAAGCCAGGCCGAGTTCGAAGCCATTGTCACCGAAATTAATACCCAATTAGGACTCATATGGTCCGTCTCGTCATGGTCAAACACTCTTTGGCTGCTCGTAGACTCTCTCGGCTTAGCTTTGCCTTCCCTTTTGGGTATCAATAAATGGCTCCCTACCTCGGATAAGTCTCGCTACAAAGATCTACAACACTACATCAATGATCTAAATGAATCAGGTATCTGTCATCAACGTTCTATCACTTTAGTCGATCCACGTAAATCGTCCTTTCTATCCCTCGATTTTGAAATTCCTCCCCCAAAAAATGGCGGGTAAGTAGTGTATTTCATGCTAATTAGTCCGTTTCGGGACAAAAAAAATGTCGAACTGAAAAAAAAGACAAAGCTAGCCCCTTTAGAAGGATAGACACCAATACAATGAAGGTCTTCAGGGGTATCAAATAGCAAGCGAGGTTGTATGGATGTGTTATTGTAAGTTGTATGATGTAATGAAGATGTAACGGTATACAATTCCTAAAAAGGTAAAGATTTTAACAAAGCTTTGTAAATGAAGTTATACCAAAAAGGGTTAAAGAAGTACACGTTGAGGTAATATAGATCAGATGAGGAGTTGATTCAGACATAGTTTACCTCAATTGGGAGTAGAACACGATGTAATCGGTGGCCAATTTATTATTCAGCCTCTTATTACATGCATAATCTTATGCATCGAAGCCCAGAGAAAAAACCTTATTTGGAAAATGCTGGTTCTAGGGGGTTACCAAATTGAAACATTGTAGACATAAACACTTGAGACACCACACCAGCCATCTATGAACCGAAGTCGTTATAAATAATAGGGCGAATGTCTTAAACTCTAATTGCTTCTTATCTGAATCGTACGTTTATCACCACAACAACAACAGTCAAAACTCCAACTGTATTCACTCTTTGAAAACCCCCCACATTCGTTTAATTATCACATCACATTCGCTTAACCTCGCTTTAGAAATTATTATTATACCCTCAAGATGAACTCCATTTTCAAGTTTATCTTCTTAATGCTGGCTATGACTCAAGCCATGCCTGTTGTTGTTACGAGATATCATACTGCTTCGAACCATGAAACTACCACCTTGACTAGAACTACCGGTACTACTACTGTTACTCAACCTTTGGTTGAAATCTTCATCTCCAATGGTGTCACTTATACCTTTACTTTGACCACCACTGGTACTATCGATGCTGCTTCTGCTACTCAAACGGTTGTTCTTACTGATGGTACGACTAGTACTCTTGCTGCTGAGACGAGCACTTCTACTAGCTCCACTAGCTCTACTTCTAGTACCAGCTCCACTAGCTCCACTGTTACTGTTGCTACTACCACTGCACCAACTATTACCAGCACCACTTCCAGCTCTTCGAGCTCTGACTGGACTTCCACCACTGAAACCATCACCTTGACTACTACTGTCACTTTGGACGATGGTTCCGAATCTACTTCCACCGAGACCTCGACTCTGACCGAAGCGAGTAATCCCTCAACTGAAGTAACAAGTTCCACCAGCTCGACTAGCTCGACCTCTACCAGCTCTACCAGCTCAACTAGCTCAACTAGCTCAACTTCTACTACCTCTACCAAGGCTACTACAAGTTCTACTAGCTCGACTTCTACTACGAGCTCCACTAGTTCCACCTCTACGAAGGCAACTACTAGCTCTACTTCTACCAAGGCTACTACTAGCTCCAGCTCCACTACCAGCTCCAGCTCCAGTTCCACTTCTGCTTACATTTCCACCCCACCAAGTACCATCGTGTACAGTCCTTACAACGACGATGGCTCTTGTAAAGACAGTGACGATGTCACTTCCGACTTGGAGCTCATTGCCTCCAAAGGTATCAGTGTTGTTAGAATTTACGGTACCGACTGTAACTCGATCAACACCGTTGAACCAGCTGCTGTCGACTTGGGCTTGAAGGTCAACCAAGGTTTCTGGATTGACAGTGACGGAGTCGATTCCATTGATGATGGAGTCAGTGATTTGATCGACTGGGCCAGTGAGAACGGTTGGGACGTCTTTGACTTCATCACCATCGGTAACGAGGCCATCCAATCGGAATACTGTACCGTCTCCGAATTGATCTCCAAGATCAGCTCCGTCAAGTCCAAGTTGCAAGATGCCGGTTACACTGGTAAGGTCACCACTGCTGAACCACCAGTGATCTTTGAAAACAACCCTACTTTATGTACCGACTCTGACATTGACTTTGTCGGTATCAATTCCCATTCTTACTTCGACGTTAACAGTTCCGCCGACGAGGCCGGAACTTTTGTTCTGGGACAAATCGAAATAGTCCAAGGTATCTGTGGAGACTTGGACGTTGTCGTAACAGAAACAGGTTACCCAAGTGCCGGAGACACCAACGGAAAGAACGTTCCTTCCGTGGAAAACCAAAAACTCGCCATAAAGTCCTTGTTGGACGTGGTGGGCCAAGACATCACCATCTTGTCCACATATAACGACTTGTGGAAATCGGCCGGTGATTACGGTATCGAACAATCCTTCGGTGTCATCCAATTATTCTAAACTTGTGTATTATAGTTCTAATTCTGCTTTCTATAGGTCATATGTAGGTAGCTAAGAGCCGTCAGGCTCTTAGCTTACCGTGGCTCAGCGTAATTCTCCTGGCAGCTTACCCAGCTCAGCCAACTCTCCCTAGACCTCCCTAACTGCATAAGCTCTCTAGCCCCCTTAGCCCCTCTTCCCCCTTCAGTCTCTCTCACCTGTGCCCTACCCTAAATTCTGATCAGGTTGGAGCCAACCCTTATTCCCTCTATCCCTGACCCCTCCAAACCCTCTATAGTTGTCTCTTACTGTCTATAGCTATCCCTGTTTCCCTACGTCTAGATTCCACTATCCCTTCCCAAAACGGCAATTCCTTTTTAGTCAATTTTGTCGGTCAGAAAGCCGAAAAAAAAACATCGCTCCTCCCGAGTATTAAACACTAGTCATGACGACAAGACCCACGATAGCCTCTCTTATACACAAAGAGGACCATGAAATACCAGTTCTACTGAAGAGAAGAAAGGTAGAGCTGGAAAATGACCCCAGCGAAGTCAAGGGCCTCGGCCAAGCCGAGGCCCTGCCTGTCCCTGCCAAGTCCCTCCAAAACCAACATTCCGGCCACCTCCTAGAACAACTCGACGAAGATATCCAAAGTATCAACCTCATCAAATCTCAACTCCGTCAACTGTATCAAGACCTCGACTCCAAAAAACAACTCACCCAACAACTAGAAAGGGAACTCCGCATCAAAGAAATTTCTCGGTCACGTGACGAACGAGCCTCGAAAACTCTGAAAAAGAGTGAGTCACGTGACTTTTTACCCTCGGAAAATAGTGTTATGGAGAACATTGATGTTAAAAGATATCGACAATACGAGTTACTGAAGGAGAAGGTTAGTAAATTTTATAAGGAGCAACATGAGAAGCAGACAGTGCAATACAATTTGCAACTGCGGATCAACTTCAAGACGAAGGTGCGGGACCGGATGAGTATTTGGGGGCTGTTGGAGAAGTTGAACAAGTTAATTGATGAGAGTGACCCGGATACCGAGTTATCGCAGATCGACCACCTGATTCAGACAGCTGAGCTGATACGGAAGGATGGTAAGCCACGGTGGTTCCAACTTGTGGGGCTCATCCACGATTTGGGGAAGTTACTTTACTTCTACGATTCCGTGGGGCAATGGGATGTCGTGGGGGACACCTTTCCCGTGGGGTGTCGATTCAGTGAGAAGATCATATTCTACGACTATTTCCGCGGGAATGTCGATTGGAAGAACCCTTTGTACCGGAGTAAATTCGGCATTTATAGTGAGAGTTGTGGCTTGGAGAATGTGCTCATTTCTTGGGGCCACGACGAGTATTTTTATAACATTTGTAAGAACAGTTCCACTCTCCCGCTGGAACTGTTGCTGATGATCCGGTATCATAGTTGTTATCCGATCCACACTGAGGGAGAGTACCAGTATTTGATGACTCTGCACGACCAGAAAATGATCCAACTGGTGCGGCTGTTCAACCCGTACGATTTGTACTCCAAAACGGACAAGAAGTACGATATCGACCTGTTGAAACCGTATTATCAGGAGCTTATCGACGAGTACTTCCCGGTGAAGGTGGTGGATTTTTAGGGCTGCTTAGTGAGGCCCTGGGGTGCGGCTGTGTTGGGGGTGAGGTTTTCGCCTGCGGCGGGCTTTTTTTGGTGGTCGCCCTTCGGGCGAGGCTGACTGGGGCTTAGGGAGGGGCCCGGTGGATCCTGTAGGCTTAGATTGTGCTGGTGTCGTCTTTGGCTGCGCCTGCGGCGGGCCTTTTTCTGCTCGGCCTTCGGCCGAAGGTGGCATCGGCTGAAGAGCTTTAAAGTGAACCCCACTCTCCAGCCGAAGGCTGGGCCGAAAAAGGCCCGCCGCAGGCGAGTACCGGTCCCCAGGGATCTTGCAGTGCAGTGGCTCTGTCGGGCTGTAAGCCTCTCCTACAGCCGTCCTACAGCCGTCCCGTGACACCCCTCCTACGCTATTTTACACCCCCTATATAATAACTTATTCTTAACTTATTACACCCTATACACTCACCCCTGTCTCCTTCCCGACCACGTCACATTCGCCCCCACCAATTCCAGCATCTGCACCAAATGAAGATCCATCTTCCATCGGAGATTTCTTCTCAATTCTCTGAAATGTGAGAGGTCACGTGACGTGAATCGGAGTTCGGTTCCCGAATAGATAAAGAACTTTCTTATCTCTGCCAAAAGGTCGTGGGCATTTGATAAGATCGTATTATGTTGGTCTCTGAATTTCGACTTGAAAATGCGATCTGATTCTTCAAATTCTTCGACCATTGCTTTGTAAGCCTGGTTTGTTTTAGAGATGAAGTCTATTTTTTTCCTTTCGAATGGGCGGAAGACGGTCCAACCGGGTTCGGTGGGGGTTCCACCCGCAGATTGGGCGGAGTTACGAGAAGCCACTTTACCTTTCAACAAGGTAAGATACGAGCCCGTCAACTCGGCCTGGGTTTTCTTATGCAATTCCAAATATGCCGTCGAGAGTTCCAAATACCTGCCCTCGTAATCGCGGATAAAATGCTCCCTCACAAAAGTCGTCGTTGCTAACAGATACAGTTGCACATCGGCCGGATCCACGGCGCTCGCTGGCGGCGGAGACGCCGGAAAGAGCCCGTCCAAAGACGGATCGGACCTTATATTGCCCTCAGAATCGAGGTTGAGCATGAAATATCGCTCGAGTTGCATCAACCGTTGCTCTATGGTGTCCATTGTTGCCCTGGTTTTACTATATGGACTGGGCCAGGCTATTTTTTTTCCGTAAGAAAAAAAAAGATAACCAAAGGAAGGACTCCCGCCTAGTTGTTGTCTCTAGTTGGGGAAGTTCCACCTAAACCCCGCCAAAGCTCCTTTGTGAGTGTAAAAAAAAAAAAAAAAATATTTCACTCCTTACTAACCATGAGTACTATTGAGAAGACCCGGGTTAAGGCCGAGGAACTTGAGGTGATAGAGGCTCAAATTGCCAAGAGATTCAAGAGAAATCCCTTGATATGGACACCTTCTCGAAGTAGGGGCATATTAGGGGGCAAGAAGAGGGGGCAGAAGGAGACACTTCTTAGTCAACATGAGGTCAAAATGATGGTGGAGCAGTATGGGAAGGTGGCTCGGGAGGTGGCTGAGGAGTTTGACTTAGGGGTTGAGAGGAGTCTGGAGGTGATGATGACCGAGTTTGAGCGACAATTGGAGGATCTCCGGCAATTTCATCTGAGATATCCGGAGAAGAGGCAGGAGTTGGGGGCAATATATGGGCAAAAATCGGCGGACCAAGGATTGGTTAGTGATTTTGCCCTGGATCTCTCTTTGAATCGACTCTTTTCCGCGGAGGAAAGACTCGGCAAGTGTCTTGATCTCGTCGAATTGCATCAAAAATGGCTCAATTTGCCCGGCAATGACTCGAAATTGCCCTATTTGGACTATCTCAGTCAACTCGGCACCCCCAACTTGCCCCTGGACCGCTTTACGGCGCAGAATTTGCTCTACTCAAAGGACTTGGCCACGTATTTGAAGTCCTTCCTCGTCAAATCTGCCCCTCTCGAAAGGGCAGAAAAGTCGATTGCAAAAATAGAAGGGGCATCTGCCCCGACAGAAGAAGAAATAAAGCATATCTACAACCTTCATTACCAGCCCTTGCTGAATGACCAAGTCAAATGTCTCATTTGTGATCGTGACTTTGCCAAATTCGTCACCTTCAAAAACCATTTGAGGGGCAAAAAACACATGACCAAATTAGGCAATTTTCCCGATTTGGAAGTCAAAATCGTCGAATTGGACCCGACAGAAATCGGGCAATTATTGACCTACGAATACCAGATCAAAGAATTGGTACAATTGATGGACAAGACAATACAACTGACCAAGATCAATGTAGAGAGAAAGAGATTGATGACCAGTTGGGAAAGGGAGTTAGAAGAACAGGAAGAGGAAGAAGAAGAAGAAGAGGAGGAGGAAGAGGAGGAAGGGCAAGGGCAAGGGGCAAATTCCAATCCTTTAAACTTGCCCTTAGGGGCAGACGGGAAACCCATTCCGTATTGGTTATTCAAGCTCAATGGGTTAAGAAGTGAGTTCAAATGTGAGATATGTGGTAATAGTGTATATCAAGGGCGGAAGAATTACGTTGCGCATTTCGGGGAATTGAAGCATTTGAACGGGTTGAAGTTGTTGGGGGTGGATACTTCGCAATTGGGGGTGTATAAGGGCATAGACAAGATCGAGGAGGTGATGGAATTGAGGGGCAAATTAGAGAAAGAAAGGGCAAATGACGAAGTGGAGGAGATGGAGGATGACGAGGGTAATGTAATGAGTAGGAGAGATTATGAGGATTTGAAGAAACAGGGTCTTATATAGGTAATGATGTATGTGATTGGTGTAGGGCATATTCGGGTCGAGGGGGGCAAAAATAGGGGCACAAAATCTCTGTTAAAAAAAATGACCGAAAAGTCTGGGGAAGATAAGATAAGACGATTAATACTCCACGATGAAGGACGGGATTGAGGTCGAATTTGACGGTAAAAAAGCAAAATTGTGAGTAAAACACCCTCATAGAACCCCAAATCATTACTAACTTCCTCCAGTCATTACATTTGGTTGCGTGACCATTGTCATTGTTCCGGTTGTTATCACCCATTAACTAAGCAACGGTTGTACGACACGGCCGACATTCCCTTGGACATTGGGGTCACAAAGACACAAATCTCCGAGGATATGTTGACTATTGATTGGGATCATCAGTCTCATCATAGTGAATTCCCCCTTGAATGGCTCAAGGCTCACTCTTACAATCCGGTATTAATTCCTAAAAACAGTGCCGTTATCGGCTCCGATATCGGGCAAATTTTGTGGGATGTGCCTCGAATTGAGAGGCAATTACCCACTATTTCCTTCGACGAGGTGATGGCAACCGATGCTGGCGTGGCCAAATGGGTCAAACTCATCTGGCAATACGGTTTTTGTCTCGTCGATGACGTCCCTGTAGACCCGGTAGTAACTCAAAGTCTCGTAGAAAAGATCGCCTTTATCCGTCCTACTCATTACGGAGGCTTCTGGGATTTCACCTCGGATCTCACGGTGAATGACACGGCCTACACGGATCTCCCAATCCCCCTCCATACGGATGGGACCTATTTTACGGAGGCTCCCGGACTCCAACTTTTCCATCTCTTGAAACACACGGGAATTGGAGGAGACACGACTCTTTGTGACTCCTTCCAAGCCGCCCGGGAGCTCAAGCTGAAGGACCCGAAACTGTACGAAACCCTCTCGACGGTGCCAATCTCGGCCCATTCGGCAGGAGAAGACTCGGTCTGTATCACCCCCGTTTCGCCTCGGCCTATCTTTATCCACGATTACCAGGGAAACTTGATACAATGTAGATACAATACCAGTGATCGGTCCACCTTGGACGTGCAATTGGCCGACCCGGAAAGAGACGTCCCGGAGTTCTATCGGCTGTTGAAAGTATGGAACGAAATTATCACTAGCGATAAAAACGAGTATTGGCACCCGTTAAAGCCGGGCCAATGTTTGATCTTCGATAACTGGAGAGTCTTCCATTCGCGTAGAACGAAGTTCACGGGCGAAAGAAGAATGTGTGGGGCTTATATCGCAAGAGACGATTTTGTTAGTAAAGTGAAAGTGGCTAATGTAAAGAGGCTGGTAATTGAGGAAAGTTTATAAGTAGGTGTAAGGAGGTGTAGCTAAGGGAGGTGTATAGCTAAGTGAAGTGCTGAAGGTGGTGTAGGGTGATGTAGGTTAGGGCTAGGCCGTGCCCGGCAGTAGTGCTGTAGTTGTAAGTGTGTTAATACCCTCAGCCACCTCAGCCACAGGGTCTCACCAGCCATTTTTCTTTCTGCTCAGCCACTGTCAAGGACTAACTAGTGTTACCAGCCACAAAGAGACAAAAGACACTTAACTCACTTAAGTCACTTGAGTCACTTGAGTTACATCAGAGTATATTAGCAATGTCTCAGTAACCAAGTGGGTTGGACTGAGCTGGTATTTGGCTTCAATGCCATCTCAATGCTCAGCCTGGCACGCTTCGCATGCCAGGCTGGTAGGCTGATGGTCGTGCACTTTAGTCTAATTTTCGTCTCGATAAAAAATGTAACTTGCTTCCGCCTAACATTGCTTAACCACCATGGACAGCGAACAGAAGAGCCTTGCTGGTGCCGGCAAAACCAACATGACTGTTGAAACTGAGACTGTCGAGACCAGTGGGAGTCATGTTTTGCCCCTCACCGAGGGTCCCCAGGCCAGTCGGCCCACGCCTCGGCTGGGTCCTCGATTGGCCGATGACGGAGATAAGGAGGAAGAAACGTTTCTATACGAGGACCAGGCGGTTCATGATTCGCTCAGTAAAGTGCGAAAACCTCGTTTTACCCAACGGGCGGGCTCCTTCCATAGTAATCTCGAAAACGAACCGGGAGAATCGATAAGTGTCATCGGTGGAAGCTCGGGCGGAACCTTTCGCCGGGGCTCCGTCCATGGCTCCGTCCAAGGCTCCGCCCAAAATTCCGCCCAAAATTCAGCCCCCGATTTCGCCCTCAAAATGGACGAAGAAGAATTCGACGACCTCGATTCCTCAACCTACGACATCAGATCTCAATCCTCCTACATCAAACCTTCCTCCCCAATTAACACCCGAACCAAAAACTCCCTCAATTCGTCAAAGAGAATCCTGTCTCAGACCCTGCCCTTGCCCTTGCCCTTGGCTCTAGGGCAGGGGCAGGGGCAGGGGCAGGGGCATAGTCCGAGCCTGACACTTCCGGTGCCCAAATTACGAACCATCACCTCGAAACTCTTCGATTCCACCGGGACACAACCACGACGGTATTCTGGTCTCCCACATGATATCGATTTCGAGGACTTTGACGACGACGAATGGGATTTACCTATAAATTATACCGAGGAGCCATGGGCAGATCGGCCCGATCGGGACGAATTGATACGCCCTGCACGACTTCGACGTAAACAAAAAACTGCTTACTTTGAATCTCCACACGACTTTCCGACGACAAAGGCTCTTCGTATACGACAACTACGTAACTTCTGTTACAGTTTCTTGCTCATAGTGAGTCTTCTCTTCTTCGGGTTCGTGTCGGGGTTCCTCTTGGCCTCCACCAAGGACCTCCAGGCGGTCAAATTGGTGGATATCACCGACATTCTCCTTTCAGAGGAGGAGTTGGTCTTCAATCTCGTAGTTTCTGCTTATAATCCCGGTCTTCTCGCGATCCAGATCGACTCGGTCGATCTCGAAGTCTTTGCGAAAAGTTCGCATGTCCATGACCAAACGGATTCTCCCGATAAACTCTTTGAAACTGTCCTATTGGGCAGTATCGAGTCTCTAAATCTGCCCCTCGTATTCGAAGGGGGCTTCTTTACTCGCCAGCGAAATTTGGCCTTCACTGAAGTCAAACTCGTCGACCCAGCCTCGAATGAAGTGACTTATCCAAAGACAGATTTAGCCCCTTTTTTTTCCTTGACTCCGCCTAAATCTCCACCCGACTCCCCGCCTAACTCCCCGCCTACTCCGCCCACTGCCCCGCCTACTCCGCCAGGACCATCCAAATGGCACAACATAAGCCAACACCCTTTCGAATTAACCATTCGAGGAGTACTCAATTACAACCTCCCGATCCTCAAGGAAACCAAAACAGCCACCGTCAGCCGCTCCGTCAAGGTCCAGCCGAATAACCTCACTTAATACCGACCCCAAATTCTGGACCTTTTTTTGACATCTGCACGACCTTTGCACTACTGCACATCTTCTCCAAAACGGAGAAGATGCGCATTTTTTTAATAATCAATTATTTGTTTTTTTCTAAATAAGCTTTCGTTCTTTGCAAATATTATTTAATTATTTCCGAGTCTAAACTTTAATCGGTGTAAACAAAAAAGGAGCGGATCCTGTAACATCGTCAGGCCAGCTTCCTGGCCATCTTACGAGACCATGTGAGACACCTGCACAATCACAATAAGATACAAACCGGATCTGGTTATGTCCAGTCTTGTAATAGGTATTGCCGATCTCTAAACAAACGTGCATGTGATCTGCAAGAGCTAGTGGGCTTTTTTGGGCTTAGATGCACGACTGTGGTCTCAAAGGGGAATGGATGGTATGGGGAATGTAAACAAAGTAGCCAGTGGCAGTGGCCGCTAGGCCACTGCCATAGTAAGTGTGGTAACTGTAGTCCTGGTAGAGCTTCGGCCTACCTTCTACCAGCCTTTATCCTGCCTCTAGCTGCCTCTGGCCGCCTCTAGCCCGGCCTATCCTAGTAAACCAAGCCTAACTTACCTGCCTACCTGCCTACCTGCCTTCCTGCCTACCTGCCTCCACCCCAGCTTCCACTAAAACAAATACTCCTTACTATTATACATTATCTATTTCATTAACCTTGATCACGATTTTGTTCTTATTGACGGCATCTTGCAAATCCTTATTCGACCTCAAGGGTTTAAAAAACCCACTCTTGACGTCCTTGTAACTCAAGACATAATCAAAGATCTGAATCTTACTCGAGATCGAAAGTTTCAAGATCGTCAAATTGCTGTCTCGAAGCATCTTCATCGCTATAATGTCCTTGCCATTGTTATAGATCACTTTGACCCGCACGTAATCTTCGTTTGTATAGGCTGGTAATACTGGGCTTCGTTGTCTTCTTTCCGAGATGAAGTCCAATTTGGGTTTGTTATTATGGAATAAAGGTGATGTAGGTGAACAGTCGAGGTCGGAAGTGGTTGGTTTCTCTTTCTTTGGTGTCGTGTTGGTGGAAGTTTGAGGGGTAAAATTACAATGTGGTTCGGTATTAGGAGAATTGATTGGTGATGGTTCAGCTGATTCCAAAAGTTGGATCTTGATGGTATCAATAGTAGGAGCCAGAAATTCAGCAGCTGATAATATTGGTGGAGTCACAGCTGCTGCAGTAGCATTCTTCTTCCCGATCGGATCTATCAATTTATTGATTTCCTCCGTCTTCATAGTTAAGTACTCCTCCTCCTTCATTTCGATATCTCCGTCACGAACTTCCAAGAATTGTTGGAAGATCTGTAACAGTTGTGACTCGTCGTTGAAGAAATCCCGCAATTTCTGGACGTACAAGTTCAAATCGTGACATCTTTGTAACAACACTTCCGGATCGGGTCTTGGGATGGGTCCGGGTAATTTAGGCAAGCCGTTTTTAGACCCTTTGGAACAAAGATTGGCATGAAGAGAATAGAAATCTTGATAATACCGACAAAGACATCTCGTTTGACCATTGACCGTGGTGACGTCAGTTCTATACCAATATCTTCCCTTATGACTTGAAACAGTTTTGACTGAAACAGCTCTGATACTTGTCTTATCGATGAAGCCCGTTTCTTCCAGAGAGGAAAGAGACAGAGGGGAGGAACCAAGAGATGTGTTAGAGACGTCCGAGTTCGATCTCGACTTGTCTTCTTCTTCAAAATCCGAACCATTCAACCAATCTTGGTCCAATTTTTTAGTGCTTGTTTCGACAAAAGCACAATAAGCACTTGGAACTAAACCTGGTCCGCCCAAACGACCGATCGGCTTAACAAGTAACCAACCATTACCTTGACGAGAAATCAATTTCACCGGCTCATTCGAGGAAACCGTGAGCTCTTTAGAGTTGTGGGCTTGGAAATCATACTTGATCACTAAGACCGTATCTGAGGAAACAGAGGGAGATGTGACTTCGTCAAAAGTGATAGGAGACGATATCTTCAAATTGGCCCTCCTCTTGTTGAAAAATTTAGACATTCCTAGAGTTTTTACTCAACTTGATACCTTCAAGACGATACCTGTGGTATTATATATTTGTTTACTGGAAAAGGTGTCATGCATAGTCTATGCATATCAAATAATATTTATGCATCTAAAAAGAGGAAATTTTTTTTTTACTGACAAAAGAAGAACCAAAGGGGAGATCCTTTAATACTTGGCTTGTAGGCTGGAACTCTGGCTCCCTTCAGGATCGTCCCTTGAAGGGGGATATCAAAGATCGTCGTTTCCTGGAGTTCGTATTACTTCTCTTAGCTTCGACACATACTCGTTTCCTACGTTCCCCCGCCTCGGAATTAACTTCTGCACTTAATCAATTTTAGTGGTACTGCATAAGGGACGACAGAGACACACAAATTCACCTAAATAGAGACGAGTGGAACACTCAGTCTGACCACACCTGGTTCATAAGAGCACTCATGTCGCCGTAAGTAGTTACTCGATCTACTTCTTTACGATCCGGAGGGGGTAAAAGGGAGAGGGTATAAAATATATTTTTATAGTCACTTAATAGTAAGTCACCTTCACTGGTACGGTCAGTGGTACGTTCACTGGTACGTTCAGTAATTCACTACCACCACCCAAGTTGAGGCTGGACCCTTGATCTAGACCCTCTTAACCTCGGGTACTTCTCGTAAATTGAATTTGAAACTTTATTGTTCGTAAAGTGCTGGACGAAAAAGGAAGGAGAAAAAGAAAGGGAGAGACGTAAAGAGATAGAAAAAGAGAGAAAAGGGAAGGAGAGAAAGAAAAGGGAAGGAGAGAAAGAAAAGGGAAGGAGAGAAAGAGAAAAGGGAAAAAGTCGCCTTATCTTCGCCTTAGCCGGCCTTAGTCTTACATTTGTCTTAGTCTTACATTTCCTAGTTAAATCTTAGTTAAGTACTGCCTTACTTAAGAATGTGAGAACAGACTCCCATCAATAGAGTGCCAGTCGAGTGCCACGAGTGTTTTTGTCCCGATCGAGGAGTCTGGCGATGAGACGTATGTGCTTGTGCGCTCAAGGGACAGCTTGAAGAGCAGGAGAGACATTGGCTTAGAAGAGACAGTAAGAGAGACATTAGCTTAGAAGAGACAATTTTTCTTAAGCGAGACAGACGCTCAGTTTTTCTTAGTAGGAGAGACATTTTTTGTCTTAGTTAAGTTACTCACTTTTTCTCTTACTTAGATACTGTCTCTTTTTCCTTAAGTTAGTGCCTCTTTCCTTACTTAAGTTACTTTTTTCTCTTCAGCCATTGCTCTTTTTTTCTCTTCAGCTATTGCTCTCTTTTTCTCTCTCTCTTTTTCTCTCTCTCTTTTTCTCTCTCTTACTCTCTCTCTCTCTCTCTCTTTCTTTTTCTCTGCCTTTCTACTTTTACTGTGTATTTTCTTTCTCTTTCTTTTTCTCTGTCTTTCTACTTTTACTGTGTATTTTCTCTCTCTTTTTCTCTGCCTTTTTCTTTTTCTCTGTCTTTTTCTTTTACTGTGTATTTTCCTTTCATATATTGCTCCATTTCTCCAAATTTTTCTCCTTCATCACCACACCATGCTTCCAATACGATTACGTACCATCACTCCCCTCAGATCGCTTTCCCGCTCTCTCTTCATCCAAACCCAAACCACACCCAATGAGAGCGCGCTCAAATTCATGCCATCCATGCCCATCCTCCAGGCGGAACAGACCATGGAGTTCCTTTCAGGCAGAGAACTGTACAAGTCCCCCCTCGCCGTCAAGTTGTTCGGTGTGGACGGCGTTAAAAGCGTCATGCTCGGCTCGGATTTCATCACAATAGAAAAAAAACTGGCCGGCCCCCAATGGAACCTCCTCAAACCGGAAATCTTCGCCATCCTCACGGAGTTTCTAACCTCCGGTCAACCCATCGTTGGTGAAGGTTACGAAATCCAACCGGACACCGCCATCGACGAAGACGACGACGAAATCGTCTCCATGGTAAAAGAATTAATCTTCACCCGGATCCGTCCGCTGATCCAGGACGACGGTGGCGACATCGAATTCGTCAGATTCGACGAAGACTCGGGAACCGTGTTTTTACGGTTGAGGGGCGCTTGCAGATCCTGCGACTCCTCCTCAATCACCTTGAAAAACGGAATCGAATCAATGTTAAAACATTATATAGAAGAAGTGGAAAATGTCGAACAAATCGACGAACCAGACGAAGACGAAGATCCCCTCCTGCTGATCAAACTGCTGAAGAAACAGCAGCAACAACAGGAAGAAGATCTCGTCCCGCCAATGATATAATGATTACATAATGAAAAACTTTATTTGTCCTTTTCCTGTTGTGAGGGGTCTTCAGACCAATCGGGCAATACCGGGATTGGGTAGTAGTAATAAGGGTAGATGGAGGGGTAAGCGGGGTATTTGAAATGATTTTGGGTGTAATGATGGACGACTCCGTTGGACAGGACACGATTGTCTTTACGTTGGGCAAAAGACACATGGAGGATATGATTATCGTCGATCAGGAAATTGGCCATCAGCATTAATGCCGTTGACAGTTGTTGAGGGGTTTTATAACAGACGAATCCATAACCTTTACTATGAATTCCATCTGAAGTGATGACTTTGGCAGAGACAATTTCCCCATAGGGGGCAAATAATTGACTCAACGCGTCATCGTTATATTCGAGGGGCAAATTTTTGATGTAAAGATTCGAATCTTGATAATTTGGCCCTGCAATGGGGAAAAATGTGGGCTGCCCCATAGAGGTCATCGACCCTCCTCCTGGAGTTATTTTTTCTTGTCTGTTGTTGTCTCTTTTTTGTGCCCTTCTTACAGTCAAATTATGCCCTGCGCGGATTTCGTGCCCTTGCAACAGTTGTTGCCCCTTAATCAGGTCTTGATGCGAGCTAAAATTGACGAAACCGAAGCCTGATTTGCCGTTTTCGGGCAAGAATACCGACTCCACCTTACCGTATTGACCGAACAATTCGGCCAATTCCGCTTCCGAGACATCTTCCGGGATGTCTTTCACATACAAATTGGTATAATTGACCCTTTCCAACTCCATCTTCTCCAATCGTTCCCGTTTGGAGATGTGCCGATTCACATAGAATTGGTGGTCCTCAATTATATGGTCGTTCATTTTCGCGATCAGCAAATCCAGTGCCGATTTGGTGGTGTAATTTACAAAGCCATAATTTTTGCTCAAATTTTGCTCGTCGTACACGACCTTACATACGGTAAGGTCACCGAAAGGGGCAAATAATCGTCTTAGTACTTCAGGCGTGATGGGGTCGATATGAGGGGTGGGTTGAGGATTCCACCGTACATAGAGATTTCCGGGGTGGGACACGGTATTGTAGAGTAAATCCAGTCTCGTTTCGTCCAACTGCTGGACTGCGTGAAGGCACGGATCACTCAATAGGTGATCATCAAATTGGGCCTGGATTGTGGGGGGCAGCTCCGATTGCACGATATTGTGGGCCGAATATTGGGCGAGGAGAGAAATGACTTGATCTAAATGACTGGCCGTGGTCTGAATACTGATTTGGCTACTGATTTGGAGGGCCTGCGCCTGCGCTTCGCCGTCTGTGTCAACCATCCTCGACTATGTCAGCCTATAATTAGTGTCACTCTTTTAATAAAAAAAAATAAATATTGCTTGCCCTGAAGGGCATGGACCCTGGCATAATACGCAGTGGCTGTGACGCAGTGACTGTGACGCAGTCACAGGCACGGAGTCACAGGCACGGAGTCATGCATTGTACACTATAACTACTATCTTCTTCTCCTTCCTCTCTTCCTCTCTTCCTTCTCTCTCTTGTCTTACCTGTCTTCTACCTGTCCTGTTTTCCCTTCCTTCCTTTAACCTTTCCTGCCCTATTGTCTGCGCATCATTGCTCCGTCTTGTGACGCCCCATGATTGCCCATGACTTCATGACTTCATGACTTCATGACCCCATTCTGATAACCCCGCTCTTCTCTATATATAAACCACACCCTTCCTAGTGTGCCCCTGACATGATACAGATGAAAAAAATCATGCATGCAATTGGGGGTTATTCCTTATTACTACTTGTGTTGTGTAACTATGTAGGAGCTTATCCTATCAAACAATGGAGGAGGTCTTTGATCGGAGAACTCTCTGAAGGGTCGTATATCAAGACCCAATTCTCTCAAACCTTTGAAGAACAACCGTATGTTGCCAATGGATTTATCGGAGCCCGGATTCCGGGACTTGGCTTTGGCTTTATGGAGAGTAACGAGTCGAATGGATATCCGATTTTTGACAAGAGATTCACGGGAGCCTTTATAGCTGGGTTTTTTGGGCAGGAGGAGCAGAAATACGTGGACGGAGTCCCGGCTTGGACACTGAATGATGAAGAGAGTTATATCAGTGTCATTCCACAATGGACGGAGTTGCTGTTCCGGATGACGTTGGATGGGGTGGAGTATGAGTTGGATGGGGAGAGTTTGAGTAATTATAGTCAGAGTCTTGACCGGAATGGAGTTGTTGTGACGTCGTATGTTTGGCAAGATATAGTGGAGATCAAAGTGAGTGTTCTTCTGCATCGGCAATTAGAGACGTTGGGACTCGTTAAAGTGGAGTTGGTGAGTGTTGACGATGTAGAGATGGAGATTGAACATTACCTTGACTTCAATTCGAGTAGAAGGTGTGTTTTGGGAGAGGTGGATGTTACTGATGGAAATGACATTTACATGACATTTGAGCCGGTGGGGGTCGATGATGTGGAGGGGGTGGTCATTGCTGGCTTGAGAAGTGATTCAATGGACTTGGAGTTGGAGAATGTCATTAAAGAGGGGCAGATTTCGCAGTCCTTCAGACTTGAATTACAACTGGGTAAAGTTTATGACATCATTAAATATGTCGGTATTAGTTCGAGTGATCATGATGAGAATTACTTTGACACTGCTAAAGCCAGTGTTGAGACTGTAGAAGGATGGCTGGATCTTTGGGAGAGTCATACAAGAGCCTGGGAAGAGATTTGGGGTGGAAGTAAAATAGAGATTGAGGAGAGTGATTTCTTAAGTCAGTCTCTGATCATGTCTTTGTACCATTTATTGGCCAACACGAGAGCATCGTCAGTTAATATGACATCGTTACTTGGAGTTGGTGGATTGAGTAGTGATTCTTATGGTGGTATGCAGTTTTGGGATGCCGATTTATGGATGATCCCGGCAATGATCCCCTTTGCTCCCAAGATAGCTCTGCTGGTTTCCCAATACCGGGTTTACATGCATCGACAAGCCATTAAGAATGCTCAGGAAGGTGGGTATGATGGTCTGGTTTATCCTTGGACCAGTGGTCGGTATGGAAATTGTACTGGGACGGGTCCTTGTTTCGATTATGAATACCATATAAATGTAGATATTGGTTACTCTATTTGGAAATTGTTCTTAGCAGGAGCTTTGGATGATGCCTATGTGAAGGAGGAAGCGTTTCCGGTGATGAGGGATATCTCGACGTTCTTTGTCGAATACGTCAAGTGGAATGAAACGTTACAGAGATACACCACCAAAAACATGACTGATCCGGACGAGTATCTGAACCAGATCAACAATGGGGCTTTCACCAATGTCGGGATCTCTCAGATGCTCAAATGGACGAGATTGTTGGCCCAACATTATGGGGAAGACGTGGATGACCGGTGGGAAGAGGTGAGTCAAAAGATGTATCTTCCTCAGTCTGATTATGGAGTAACTTTGGAGTTTGACACTATGAACTCCTCTGTAGAGGTAAAACAAGCCGATGTAGTGATGATTGGGTATTTGGACGATGAAGATGGAGCCTTTGAGAACAACTTCAATTACTCCGTCCTGGATCAATTGAACGATATGTTTTATTATGCCCAACATCAATCACTGCTGGGACCGGCAATGACCTGGCCGGTGTTTAGTATAGTGAGTGGGAAGATTAGTGCGGTAGGATGTTCTCAAATGAGTTATTTGCTCAAGAGTGTGGAGCCCTTCATGAGGTTGCCTTTTTATCAGATGAGTGAACAAAGTAATGATGATTACGATTTGAATGGGGGAACGTATCCACTGTTTCCCTTCTTGACGGGACATGGAGGAGTCTTACAAAGTGTGACTTATGGATTGACTGGATTGAAGTATAGTTATGATTTGGAGGGGCATGTGATCCAACCGAAGCTCATTTTCGACCCGGTAAAGTTGTCTTTGGAAAAGGGGGTAATTGTAGAAAATTTCCAATTTCAAGGGGTTTCTCTAGATGTGAGAGTTGATTGGACCGGGGCCCAGCTTAAGCATACTGGTAATCGTAATACTTCAGTGTTGGTGGAGGTTCCAAGTCGGAATTCCGATCTGGGGAAGTACTTATTGGAAAGTGGGGGATGTCTTAATATTGCCGTTTATGAGACGTCAGCCAATTTTGGTGGGTCTTTGACGGAATGTAAGGCAACAGTAGTAAATTCTAGTGAGTCTGTGTATGGAGACGTCCTTGAAAGTGCATTTGACGGTGATAATTCCACTAATTGGCAATATCAAGGAAATGGTACCGGATTCATTATTGTCGATCTTGGGTCAGAAATTACAATTAGAGGCGGAATAATCATTTGGGGTGAACATGTAGCGGAAAGTATCGATCTCTGGACGGTTAGTGACCATCCAGAAGCACTTTTACGGGATTTCGAGGTGGATATTACAAGTCCTTTCAGTATAAAGACTGATTCTCAAATTAAACATAACAACAACGAGAACTATACAACGTTTGATATCACATCCAAGACTCCTTCAAGATACTACAGATTGGTTTTGATCGGATCTTACTCCGATTCCAACCCACAAATCGCCGAATTCAACTTATTCTGACCTCCCTTACATCGGTACATCACCTTGTTTTTTTTGAGTGTCTTTTTTTGTTCTTCACATCATAACACCACTAGACAATGAGCCAAGGAAGAGGCAAGAGTTATGAATTTTATAGTTGTTATTTACTCCGAAGTAGTGTGAAACCTCGCTCTTTCTACATAGGGTCGACCCCCGACCCGGTACGACGTCTTCGACAGCACAACGGAGAGCTCACTCAAGGAGCGTATCGTACTAAGAAGACCGGGTCGCGGCCCTGGCGAACCGCCGTGCTCGTCCACGGGTTTCCTAATAAGGTAAGTGCCCTTATGTTCGAGCATCTGTGGCAACATCCGTACCAGACGCGACACATTTTGCCCTCCGATCGGATCAGTAAGGGCAAGAGCTCCAGTTATTCGTTACGTCATCGAGTGGGCAATTTACAATTGTTATTGAAGTCGTGTTTTTTCTCCAAATTCGGTTTGGAGGTGCTGATCTTTGACGAGGAGATTTACCAGGAATGGGAGGGTAATCGGTTTAAGGTTGGGCTGGAGGTACGGCCAGTTTTTTGGCAGATTACAGAAATTGAAGGGCAAATTAGTGACATGGGGCACAATTTGGGGCAAATCAAAAATTTTATGACCCACTTAAAAGGGCAAGAACAAGATTTAGTCTCCAAATTGAAGGAAGAACTAGTGAAGAAGGAGAACTACAAGTGTCATAAATGTTGCCTAGACATCGACATTGAATCCTCCCATTTCCATATCTGTGAAAATTGCTACATTTTATCCCACCTTTCCTGCCTCAATGATACCCCCAATTTGATCCCTCCTTCTGTAATTTGCCCCAATTGTAACTCCCATATTAAATGGAGTCGTGTAATCAGAACCAATTCTCGGTTAAATAATTGGTTGATGCAATGAGAAAGGGGCAATGGGGCAAATAATTAACAACAACAAAAAAAAATAAGCCCCATCAGTTCCTAATTAGGACAAAGAGGGGAGGATTATAGGGAGAAGAATAGAGCTTAAGAAAAGGGCTTACCACCCAGGCTTTGACGTAGAACAGAAGAGGCAATTAGTAAACCCTGTTTAGATCCAAATAGGCGATTTCCACGAACCGAGACACAAAACTAAGCCTAAGCCTCGAGGGTGCTAAGCGCTTCGCTGCTAAAAAAGGGCAGAAGTTTATTTATAGTGCATTTTTTTTGAAGTAGATAAGATGAAATTGGTGATAAGAAAGAGTACAGAAGGGCAAGGAGGGAGGGGATGGTAAGATGTGGAGGGAGGTAAGGGATGGGAGTAGAAGATGAAATATTGACTGTGATAGAGTTACTGCACAAACTTAGCTAAGTTTTACCAACAATAACAATCGACAGTATCGTAAACATCTGTGCCCATTTCACGTTTCATAATTAATTTGCCCTTTTTATTTTTTGTTTAAAAAAAAATTCCACCGCATCTTTTGTATTGCTTATATAAAAGAGAGTAGATAAGACCTTGGAGGTTGGAGAAGAGAGATCGAGGAAAAGTAGCATAAATTTGACGTCATCAGAAAGTTCAGGACCACATTATTATATTCATTCGTTTTTTTCACCTGGTTTTCTCATCAAATGGCATACTAAATGTCCTCAACAAACTTAGAGCCGATAGACAAGAAGAAATCCGGCACCTCGGCCCACGCCCGGCTCCTAAAAAAGCTCGAGCATGCCCTAGTCAAATTCGAGTCGAAACCCAATGGCATCAGTAAGACGAATCTTCTAAGGCTCACCTTACTTCCGACACTCAGATCGAATAGAGAAGTAGAACGTCCCACAATTCTCCTCAAATGGTGGCTGAGCTTACTCAAGCTGTTGAAGTCCACATCGCTGCCCATTTCACCCTCGGATAGATCCGTCCATTTGGAATGCATTTCCCGGCTCATTCTGCTTCGAAGACTCTTCACATCGTCATTTGCCCAATATCAGGTACTTCTAACAGAAACCTTGGATTACGCCATTTCCCGACTCCAGCTCAAAGATGTCACTCTAAGTACTTCCCTGTTCGTGGGGAAGGTTTTCGCATACTCATATTGGTACTTACCAGAAGTACTGAAACTGCTATTGTTCTTATTAGGAGTGAAACAAATCTCGGTTGAGATAGTAACCAGGGGCACAACAAAGGGGCAGGGGCACATTAAAGGGGCACAAAAAAATAGTTGGTTGCTTCCGTTAGTGGGATACAAGGGTAAGAAGAACGTTCCTCGTTCAGAAAAGAAATGGCTCAATCTGATGATGGCTCCAATGAAACCAGTAAATGGAATTCTGGATCCAAAGGGTATTTGGGTGAAAAGATGGAATTCCATGGACTCCGACGTATTTTGTTCCTTTATCAGACATTATCTACTGATAACACTGAAAGAGGCAGAAGAAGGGGCAGGGGCAGGGGCAAATAATAATAATATTATGGAGAGTCCAGGATATTATATTGTGATGCTGCATTGTTATGAGATATTGGAGGATTCGATACGGCTGAAATGTAAGAAGACACCTAAGAATGTTCTGAAGGATGTGAATATTTCGCTGGTTGTTGTTTCCGATCCGAAATTGAGTCAGATTTCGCCTAATGTGAAGAAATTATTAGCGACGATGAGGGATTTCTTACATAATCTGAGCGGGGAAACCGAGACGATAATTGCCCCTAGTGTTGTGCGAAGTGTTGATCACATGTTACAACGGTACCTGCTTCAAATTAGTGCATATGACCTGGAAATGAGTGGATGTGTGTTGGACGTTGTTCTGGAGTTCATGCTCAATTTAGGGGCACAACGGTTACTGGAGCTGTTTGATTGGTATTTCTGGATCAGTCTGCTTCAGAATATGATGTCAACGATGAATATCACATGCGAATTGAAGCTGATTTCGTTGTTATTTAACGTTTGGGAATTATTACCGACCAGTAATTTTGTGCCCCTCAATTTACCCAAATGGGTAATGAACGGGCAAGAGAGTGTCAGATGGAATGTGAGCAATTGGTTGATCAGTTTGAATATATTTGACCGATATTTCTGTCATTGGCAACCTTTGATTCGACTGTATTATCAACGGTTGGTTTGTTGGAGATTGGTTGGTTTCCCTGGTTTGGAATTGGGTGAACAAGACGATGGTATTAGGAGAATAGTGGAGGGCAGATTGAGGGCTGTCGAACAAAGTTTGAGAGGGGCACGGGAAAAATTGCCCGCCAATTTTGCCCTCGACTTGGAAATCCTGCCCTCGTCTCCGATGCTGAGGAGAAAAATCGTGATTCTGCCCATCAATAGGGCAGATTCGGATTTCTTTATCCAAGACGATCTTTTGACCTTGCCCATGAACCGTCGTATTCATCTGTATGAGATTTTCGATGACGCGATTTATTCGTCCAATTCACTCACTACGGAACTGCCCAAGCTGAAATCGTTGGTTCTGGCCTCGTCAGCGACATCCAATAACTCTATTGTCGGATCTGCCCTCAAATTCTTAAGACGCAGAGTCGTCGAAAGGGCAGATTCCGAGAAGGCAGAATTGCCCCCTCGGAAATCTGCCTCTCTGACCAAATTGAGCCCTAGTGCAAAGACCTTTTCGTCGCTTTCGCTTTCCTCACGGTCATCTTCGCCTAGTTTGATGTCCTTATCCAATTCATCACCACCGTCGAGTTCCATCTCGGACATCTCCGACTTGGATTCGTTCGATGATAGCGATACTTGGAGCGAAAAGGAGGGCGAGAGAGGGGCAACTTTATTGCCCCCAGAATTGGACAAAAGACTGCCCGAGGTGAAAAGGGCAAACCATAAATTTGCCCTTGTTTATGAGGGACAAACGACGCCGAATTTGCCCGTCAATCTCGAGCCTCGCTTACCTAATTTTCACCATCTTCAAACTCAGCAAGATTATTATTGCCCTTCGGATGATGAGGATGAGGAATTTGTCTTCATGAGACACGACCTTCAGTTCCGCAAGTACGAATTTGCCCATTCCAATGTGTCCTACTTGGGGCGCAGTCTCAGCGAATGGAACATCATAGTGGAGGAAATGGAGAGGTTCGTGGATAATTACGTGAAGAACGGAGGCGATATCATGGACACAATGAAGGTGGTGCCGTTGTTGGAGCTGGAATATCCAAATAACGGGTTTAAGAATGTATGAAGCGGGCAGGGGCAGGAAGGGCAGGAAAGCGGCAGGGCAGGGGCAGATAAGTGCACAAGATAAGGATAGAAGGAGTCGTATAGGGCAGGCATACAAGGGCAGACCTACAGACCTACAGACTTACAGACTTACAAGACAGACCTAATCAAGACCCTAATCAAGACCCTAGTCAAGACCTGAGAACCCTAGACAAGCCACAAGCCTTCGGCTTGTGTGTACTTATTGACACGTATAATTAATGACAGTTTTTCAATTAAAAAAAAAGTTCAAGAAATAAAAACATCCTTAGAAGAGCGATGACAGACGTGAAGCGCAAGGTCGAAGCAGGCTTAGAGAGTGAGTCCAAGAGGGCCAAGGTGCTTGATACTCTTAGTGAGGATGGTCCTTTGACGCAGGAGGATGTAGTTTATTTCCAGAAGGAGCTGATATGGCGGCAGATGAAGCGGTATAAGCGCCGTTACGAGCTTGCTCAGCGCGAGCTCCAGGCGCTGAAATCGTCCCTTCAAAGAGACGTGGAAGTTGTCCTGGTGGTCCAGAAACTCGTAGATGCCGGTGAATCGGTCCCCTCTTCTCTGTTGGCAGAGGTACTACAATCCGGTCACGTGACCCAATTGAAGGATACTTTGAGAGAGAGGAATGAGAGTTTGGAGGCTGAGGTTGAGCGGTTGAAGGGGGAATGTGAGAAATTGGAGGTTACTTTGATGAGGGGGCAATCCAAGACTTTACAACGACTTAAGGGGGATCTGGTGGAGGAGGAAGAGGAAGATGTTAAGGAGGAGATTAAGAAGGAGTCTTTGGAGGAGGGAGCTGTGGTGGTGGCTGATGAGAGTTTAGTGGCTGAGTTGAAGGAGGTGAAGGAGATGAATCTGGAGTTGGTACTGAAGTTGAATTTGGAGGTTGGCAAGCTGAGTGGGTTGAGTAAGGAGATCAGCAAATTACAGATGCGGCTTCTGCATTTGGGCGGAGACGATTTGGAGCTGAGTCGGGAGTATGTTGAGGTTCGGGAGGCTCGGGAGAAGTTGGGTGGAGAGGTGGAGGAGTTACGGTTGAAGGTGAAGGAGTATTTTGGGAAGATTCTGGAGATGGAGTTGGAGAGGGGGAAGGTTGAGGAGAGAGTGCGGGGAGAGATGGGAGAGGAACGGAGTGAATTGGTGGAGAAATTGGAAAGACTGGAGCAGGATTTGGTACGGATCAGACTGAGTAGAGATGATTTGATTAGTAAGAATACGGTACTTAAACTGGAGAAGGGATTTAAACAGGTGATTGACGAGATGAAGGAGGTGATTGAAATACAAAAGAAACGGATAGCAGAGTTGGTGAAGAGTCGTGAAGAGGAGAGAGAGAGAATGGTTGGAGGTGGAGGTGGAGATGATTTAGAGAAGGTTAGGAAGGAGAATTTGTTATTGGTTGAGGAATTGAAAGAGGTTGAGGTTGCATTTAAGGAGGTGAGTGAGTTAGAGCAACGTAAGTTGAGTGAGAGTGTGGAGAACAGTTCGTTGGTGAATAAGTTGAATGTGGAGAAACTGAAACTGGACCAGAAGTATTTTGCTACGATGAGAGTGAATGATTCGTTGACTCTGGAGAACAAGTTGAGTAAAGTGACGATTGGTAAGCAACAAGAGTTGATTGGGAATATGAAGGAGGTGGAGAAGAAGTTGGTGATGAAGGTGGAGATTTTGGAGACCAAGTTGAAGGATTTGAAGTTTTTGGAGAACAATTTACTGAATGAGAATCAGCAATTTAAGAAACGGTCGTTCGAGTTTTATAAGAAGGTTGATTTGTTACAAGAGGAGAACAAGAAGTTGAAGCAAAGTGTGGAGGAGTTGGTGGAACTGAGAGAACTGGAGTTGGTATTGAGGAAGCAAAGAGAGGTCGATGTTAGTAAATTGAATTCCAGAGTGATGACATTGGAGAATCTTGTGGCTAAATATAAACTGGGAGCTCCAGTTCAGGAAGATGAAGAACTGATAAATCTGTTAAGACTGATGGTGAAATGTTCAGTTTGTTCCAAGAATTGGAAAGATACCGTGATCAAGGTATGTGGACATGTGTTTTGTAATGAATGTGCCCAGGAAAGATTACTGCTGAGATTGAGAAGATGTCCTAGTTGTAATAAGGGATTTAGTGCGAATGACTTGATGGGTATTCATTTGTAGTGTATAGGTAGTGTAATATAGAGTGATGAGAGTGTAGGAAGGCAAGCAGGGAAGCAGGGAAGCAGGCAGGCTACCACAACGACTGACCAGCAGTGCTGGGAAGCAGGCAGGGAAGTGAGACTGTGGCAGCAGCAGCAGCAGCTGCTGCTGCTGTAGTAAGAGGAGTAGTAAGAGGAGTAGTAAGAGGAGTAGTAAGAGGAGTAGTAAGAGGAGTAGTATGAGGAGTAGCAGGAGGAGTAGTAGGAGGAGTAGTAGGAGGAGTAGTAGGAGAAGGAGAAGGCCGAGGGTAGCAGAGCCACAGCCAGAGACAGGGGATGGTTTAAGTAAGAGTAAGAGTAAGAGACTGACTCGGGGAGGACAGACTCGCTGGAGTAGTTGCCAGAGTAGTTGCCGGAGTAGTTGCCAGAGTAGTTGCCTGTGCAGTGGCTAGTGAATTGACTGGCTCTGCACGACTTGACTAGTCACAGCCCCTGTTTAAGCCGCACCATACCACCGATGACCATCGGAGCCTTTGGCTTAGTTAGCTTGCCTCGGTTGTTGCCTTGATCTTGTCTTAAGCCTTAAGCCTTAAGCCTTAAGCCGTCCGGCGTACATAATTGCATCTCGGTTTACCCCGTCTTACTCGGGATCCAGAGTGACTGATCCCGATCTTACATAAGCAATTATATAGAAGTGCCTTAAGGCCTTTGTAAGGCCGTTGTTCGGCCTTACCTAAGTTTTACCACAATCTGTATGAGGTCACTGCACACACATTGATATGTAGTTATTAAACCTATAAAAAGTGTTGCCTTTTTAGGGCCGACATTGACGTAATCCAATGCCTTCCTTTCGGACCGAAAAATGAAAAAATTTTCGCCGTAGGAGATCGCCGAAATTTTTCTCTCCGTGCGATAAGAAAGTCGTGGATAGATAACGAAAA
Organism: Nakazawaea siamensis; assembly: GCA_030569775.1. NCBI lineage: Eukaryota > Fungi > Ascomycota > Pichiomycetes > Alaninales > Pachysolenaceae > Nakazawaea > Nakazawaea siamensis. The sequence continues at coordinate 562,625 of JAJMLT010000007.1, forward strand.
AAAAGAGGTTTGGTGAAATAAAAAGCGCACGATATCTCGGTGAATTTTTGTTAGTCGAATAGAACAAATTATGAGTACCATTGGATGGACTGTTAAGGATTGGGTTAAGTTCCACCAACAGAGTACTCCTGAGGAGTCTTACAAGACTTTATTGAGTCTTATTCAGAGTCAAGAAGAGGGAGATCTGGCCTGGATCAGTCTTTGTACTGAGGAGCAGCTTTCTCATCAATGGAAGATTCTTCAATCGAAGGGAGGTTCGGATTTGCCCTTATATGGAGTTCCAATTGGAGTGAAGGATAATATCGATGTTTTAGGGTTTGCCACTACGGCACTGTGTCCTAGTTTCTCCTTTCAACCGAAGGAAGATAGTACCGTAGTTAAGCTTCTTAAATCAGCTGGTGCTATCATTATTGGTAAGACCAACTTGGATCAGTTTCTGACCGGGTTGGTGGGAGTCAGATCTCCCTATGGAATTGCCAAGAACTCCTTCGATGCCAAATATGTGCCGGGAGGATCTTCGGCCGGGTCGGCTTCTTTAGTGGGAAGAGGAATTGTTCCGATCGCTTTAGGGACGGACACTGCTGGTTCCGGGAGAGTTCCTGCCGGGTTGAACAATTTGATTGGGTTGAAGCCTACCAAGGGTGTTTTTTCCTGTTCCGGAGTTGTTCCTCTGTGTAAATCTTTGGATTGTGTTTCGATCTTTTCCTTGGACTTATCGGATGCTCAATTGGTCTTTGAGGTGATGCTGAAAGAAGACGGTGATAACGACGAATATTCCAGACCAATGCCTGCTAATCCCTTACTCAAATATTCTCTGAAACCAAAGGTTGGTGTGCCATTGGACCTGGACTTTTTCGGAGATAAGGAGAACGAAGCTCTTTATAAGGAAGCAGTACTTAACTTCCAAAAGAGTGGAATTGAGGTCGAGACTCTCGATTTCAGTCCTCTTCTTGATTTGGCTAAATGTCTTTATGAAGGGGCTTGGGTTTCGGAACGTTATCTGGCTTGTAGAGAGTTTTATCTGACGTCACCTCCAGTAGAAGACTTGGATCCTACTGTGACTGCTATTGTCAAGGGAGGTCTGAAATTCGATGCTGCCACGGCTTTTGAATACGAATATAAGAGACAAGGGATCTTGCAAAAGGTCCGTAAACTTCTTAAGGGAATTGACGTTCTTTTGGTTCCAACATCTCCTTTGACTCCTTTGATTAGTGAAGTACAAAAGGAACCTGTTTTAGTCAACTCCAGACAGGGAACTTGGACTAATTTCGTCAACTTGGCCGACATGTCTGCTCTTCTGATCCCTTCGGGATTCAGAAAATCCGACGGAATGCCTTTTGGTGTCACTTTGATCGGAGATAAGTTCGAGGATTTCGCTCTTTTGGAATTGGCCAACAGATTTTTGAAGGTTCAATTCCCAGAAGGAAGAAAGTTGGGTGCCACTTCAAAAGAAGCTGGTGTCGGTGATGAAGTATCTCTGCCAAAACCTTCGACGGAAACTATCAAGTTGGCCGTTGTCGGTGCTCATTTATCGGGAATGCTGCTCAATTGGCAACTCGAAAAAGTCAATGCCACTTTCTTACAAAAGACAAAGACAAGTGCCAATTACAGATTGTATGCCTTACCTGTCACTGGTCCAGTAGCTAAACCAGGTCTTAGAAGAGTCGCCGAGAACGGAACAAAGATCGAAGTCGAAGTTTATTCCGTCCCAACCGAACTTTTCGGAACCTTCATCGCTATGGTTCCATCTCCATTGGGTATTGGTTCCGTCGAATTGGAGAGTGGAGAAGTAGTCAAATCTTTTATTTGTGAAGAGTCCGGATACACTGAGAAGGGTACCAAGGACATCACCGAGTTCGGGGGCTGGAGATCGTACATTGCTTCCACTGCTCAACTGAAGAAACCCTTTGAAACCGTATTGGTTCTGAATCGTGGTGAAATCGCTGTCAGAATCATGAAAACTCTTAAGAAACTCGGTATTAAATCGGTGGCTGTTTATTCGGACCCGGATAAATACGCTGCTCATACTTTAATGGCCGACATCGCTATCCCTTTGAATGGTGTTTCTCTGCTGGAAACTTATTTGAGTATCGATAAGATCGTGCATGCATGTAAGGAGTCAGGGGCACAACTGGTTATTCCAGGTTATGGATTTTTATCTGAGAATGCCGATTTTTCGGATAGACTTGGTCAAGAGGGGATTGTCTTTGTTGGACCAAGTGGAGATCTGATTAGAAAATTGGGATTGAAACATTCTGCTAGAGAAATTGCCGAGAAGGCCGGAGTACCTTTAGTTCCGGGATCTGGTTTAATTGCCGATCTGCAAGAAGCAAAAGCCGTTGCTGCTAAATTGGAATATCCTATTATGGTTAAATCGACAGCTGGAGGAGGAGGAATCGGATTACAAAAGGTTGACAGTGAACTGGATATTGAAAAGGTGTTTGAGACCGTTCAACATCAAGGTAAGGCTTACTTTGGTGATTCCGGTGTCTTCCTCGAGAGATTCGTCGAGAACTCTCGTCACGTGGAAATTCAAATGTTCGGTGACGGTTACGGTAAAGCCATTGCTTTGGGAGAACGTGACTGTTCCTTACAAAGAAGAAACCAAAAGATCATCGAAGAAACTCCTCTGCCTAATTTACCCGAACTGACCAGAATCAAAATGAGAAAACTGGCCGAACAATTGGGTCTGTCTATGAATTATAAATGTGCCGGTACTGTCGAGTTCATTTATGATGCCAAGAGAGACGAATTCTATTTCCTCGAAGTCAATGCCAGATTGCAAGTCGAACATCCAATCACGGAGATGGTCACTGGACTTGATCTTGTCGAATGGATGCTTCTCATCGCTGCCGACACTCCTCCAGACTTCTCACAACCTATCAAGGTTACTGGTGCTTCTATGGAAGCCCGGTTGTATGCCGAAAACCCGGTCAAGGATTTCATGCCTTCTCCAGGTCAATTGGCCGAAGTCAAGTTCCCTGAATGGGCCAGAGTCGATACTTGGGTCCAAAAGGGTACGGTAGTCAGTGCCGAGTATGATCCGACTTTACTGAAGATCATTGTTCATGGTAAGGACAGACTGGATCTGTTGGTCAAGTTGAGACAACTGTTGGACGAGACAGTAGTCTATGGTTGTATCACCAACGTTGATTACTTGAGATCCATTGCCAACAGTGACATCTTCGAGAACGTCAAATTCCACACCAAGATCTTGGACTCGTACGATTACAAACCACATCTGTTCGAGATCACCTCACCAGGTGCTTACACCACCGTTCAAGATTATCCGGGTCGTACCAAACTCTGGAGAATCGGTGTTCCTCCTTCTGGTCCTATGGACGATTATGCCTTTAGAATGGCCAATAGAAGTGTAGGTAACCATTTCAAAGCTCCAGCTATTGAAATCACCTTGAATGGTCCTTCTCTTTTGTTCCATCATGAGACGGTCATTTCCGTCACTGGTGGTGAAGCTCCAGTCACTGTGAATGGTCAAGAAGTTTCTATGTGGACTCCTATTGAAATTAAACGTGGAGACAAATTGGCCATTGGTAAATTGAAATCGGGTTGTAGAGCTTATTTGGCTATTAGAGGAGGTATTGATGTGACCGAGTATTTGGGTTCCAGATCCACTTTCGCTTTGGGTAATTTGGGTGGTTACAATGGTCGTGTTCTTAAATTGGGTGACGTCTTATTCTTGGGTCAACCTCATTTGAGTAGTTGTACACTTCCTGAACCGGTAAGTGCTCCTGTCTCTATTCCTCAATCTTTGGTTCCTTCTTATCTGACCAAGGAATGGAAAGTGGCTGTCACTTGTGGACCTCATGGATCACCAGATTTCTTCAAGCCAGAATACGTAGGAACCTTCTTCGAGGAGAAATGGAAGGTTCATTACAATTCCAACAGATTCGGTGTTCGTTTGATCGGACCTAAACCTAAATGGGCCAGACCTGATGGAGGAGAAGCTGGTTTACATCCTTCCAATGCTCATGATTACGTCTATTCCCTTGGTGCTATCAATTTCACGGGAGATGATCCAGTCATCTTGACCTGTGATGGTCCTTCCTTGGGTGGTTTCGTATGTCATGCGGTAGTAGCTCATCTGGAAATGTGGAAGATCGGTCAAGTCAAACCAGGAGATTTGATTCAATTCGTTCCTATTTCTTACGATTCTGCTAGATCGTTGAAATCTTGTCAAGATTCCAACGTCGAGTCCTTGGAAGGTTCCTTACCTCAATTCCAAGCCTTGGCTAGTCCAGAAGATCCAGTCTTGTACAGATTTGCCGCCTCCGCTTCTTCTCCAGGAGTCACTTATCGTCAAGCCGGAGATCGTTACATCCTCGTAGAATATGGAGAAAACGTCATGGACTTGAATTTGTCGTACAGAGTACACAAATTGATCGAAATGGTGGACCTCCACAAGACCGTTGGTATCGTTGAGATGTCACAAGGTGTTCGTTCCGTCCTTGTTGAATTCGACGGTTATAAGGTCAGTCAACAACAAGTCTTGGATACTCTTATTGCTTATGAGAAGGAAATTCCAGTCGTTAACAAATGGACCGTTCCTTCCAGAGTCATCAGATTACCAATGCTGTTCGAGGACAAGAAAACTTTGGATGCCGTGCAACGTTATCAAGAAACCATTCGTTCCACTGCTCCTTGGTTACCTAACAATGTCGACTTCATTGCCAAGGTGAACAACGTAGAGAGATCTACTGTCAAGGACATGCTTTACAATGCTCGTTTCTTGGTCTTGGGTTTGGGAGATGTCTTCTTGGGAGCTCCTTGTGCTGTTCCTTTGGATCCTCGTCATAGATTCTTGGGTACCAAGTACAATCCTTCTAGAACATTTACTCCTAACGGTACCGTTGGTATTGGAGGAATGTACATGTGTATTTATACCATGGAATCTCCAGGAGGTTATCAATTGGTCGGTAGAACGATTCCTATTTGGGACAAGTTGGCTCTTGGAGCTCATAGTGAGAAGTTCAACAAGGGTCAACCATGGTTGTTGAGTCCATTTGACCAAGTTGATTTCTATCCAGTAAGTGAGGAAGAATTGGATAAATTTTCCGAACAACTGCTGCATGGACATTTCGAGGTTCAAATGACCGACTCGGTATTTGATCATACCAAGTACTTGGAATGGATTCAAGCCAACAGCAGTTCCATTGCCGAATTCCAAGCCAAGCAAGGAGGAGATCAATTGGAGGAATTCAATAGATTGATCCAAATTGCCAATGAGGAATTGGAACAAAGTGGTGGACTGGAAGAAGCTCTGAAGGAGGAATGGCCAGAGGAACTGGAGATGGTTTATTCGGAATATTCCGGTAGATTCTGGAAACCTTTGGTCCAAGCAGGAGACGAAGTTAAGGAAGGACAAGGTTTGATTGTAGTAGAACTGATGAAGACCGAGATGGTGGTTAATGCTACGAAGAACGGTAAAGTGTTGAAGGTCATCCATAAGAATGGTGATATGGTGGAAGCCGGAGATTTGGTCGTGGTTTTGGTGTAAGCCGGTGATTAGTTTAGGTTTAAAGTTGTTCGGTTCGCTGCATTATGCACACTTTTATGCAGGCCGATTTTTCCGGACTCGATTTGTTTATAATTTATGCAATATTTGTTTACATTTTTCGCACCTTCGCTGAGCTTTAAAAAAAAAGTCGCTCGCATTTGGTACCAGTCACATTCTCTTATCAAACATGGAGGTAGTTAATAATGAGAATGTGAATGTGGTGGAGATGAAACCGGCTTCGACGAGGTCTTCTCGTCGTAATGGTCTTTATCTCACCACCAAGGAACTTAACGAGTACAAGTCGAAGTATGGAGCTCAATTGTCTTTGAATGACATCATAAATACGACAACACCTGTCTCAAGCACAGGTCCCGCCTCAGGTGCGGCCACGACCGATTTCACCATCCATAAAGACAGTCCTGACGAAGACGAACTTCGCTCAATTCTGTCCAATTCCACCATCAACAAACGTTCGTCGATTCCTTATGTAAGCAACCGATATTCGTCGTCGTCGTATAATGGATCTACCAGTGTTCGTAATTCGCAGAGATATTCGGTACTTACCACGTCGACGGATAGTGAGGACGAGGATGCAGATCAGGATTTTAACCGGTGTTTCTTTAATAATCCGAACGGGAGAGTGAGGAATATTACGAGGATCTCGATACATTCGAATAGTTCGGGGGAGTCCTTGGGGTTGGGAGCGAAGCCGGGGTTGGTGGGACTTGATAGCCCTGAAGCTGAGTCGCAGACTCAGCTGAAGGCTAACCATGGCCTGGCAGTCCAGGCGGCCCCGGCGGAAGGCCGGGGCGTGGCCCTGCTTGAGCTTAGCCCAGCCATAGGCGGTCTTGATCATGGTCCAACCCTTAGCCTGACCCTTGACCTTGACACAGTCAAGCCTGAAGTTAGACCTGAAGTAAGACATGACCTTAGACCAAGTCTCAGCCCAAGTCCTGCCCAGCCAGCTGCGCTGGCTCTGGCTCTGGCTGAACCTGTAGCCCAATTACCAGCCCCAGCTAACGCTGGTGCTGGCTCTGGGCCTGGTAGTCGCCGCCGCTCCAACCGCACCTCCCTCATCTCGGCCAACTCCGACCGCTCTTCCAAACGCCTTTCCATGCTCAGTGTCCGACGCGAGGCCCCACCCAAAGTCGCTCTGTACAAACCCTCAGCCCTGATCGAACGCAAGGCTTCCCAAGCCACTTTACAACCCGTGTCACAACCTTCATCCAGCCGGATTCACCGTCTCATGCATTCCGTCAGTATCCGTTCGGGCTTGTTCAAGATGCGCGACCAACAACTGCTGCTGCTGCTGCCCCCAGAGGAGAAGAAGGTGCAAATGAAACGGTCCTTCTTCTCGATCCGCTCGGGCTTGAACCGGTCCGTCTCAACGTTGGACATCAGTGCTCCAATGGAAGGAAGGCATTGATGTTAAGTCTACGTCATTGTATAATTACTTAGTCTTACTACATATTCTACTAGTCTTATTTAAGTACCCTTGCCAGGGCCACGACTCCGTCCATTACCAGATTAATAGCGAAACACCATACCGTAATTCCCACCGAATCTTTCGGTGCCGACGGAAATCTGAGGAACCACAGAATGTACGATGGGAACACTTCTGGTGGGAGATGATAAATCGGTGTCGATCTGTGCCAGAAGGAGAAGAGAAGAATCGGCAGTCGTAACACGATATAAAGAAGTGAATTAATACTCAGGGTGAATTGCAGACGAAGAGTGGCGATTTGCGCGGCTAAAGCGTCCATTTTTTTCTTGTCATCATCCAACTTGCGATTGAGTTTAGTCCATTTGGCGTAATGATCTTGAGCACTGATCTTTTGCTGTTCCTTATAAGTGTCGAGGTACTCCTTTTGTACTGCCAGATGCAGTTTGATGGTGGCATTGGGACTGACTCGGACATATAATGTCCAAAGGAACGTCGTAATGATGTCCTGACCAATGATATTGACAAGGTTTTGCCCTATGGTGATGACGAGGGTGGTGAGAAGGAGGTTCATAGCCAATTGGGAGAGTAAGTAAAGAGAGAAAAGATGAAAAGAATAGAAATTGGGATTTGTACACGACTAGGCAGTACTTTTTTTCTTACTTCTCTTACTTCTCTCACTTTTTTCTTACTTCTCTTACTTCTCTCACTTTTTTTCTTACTTTTAATTCTGCCACCTTTTTCCTTACTTTTCTCACTATTTTTTCTCACTTTTCTCACTATTTTTTCTCACTTCTTTTACTTTTTCTTACTTCTCTGACTCTTTTTTTTACTTTTCCTTACTTTTTCTCACTTCTCTTAATTCTGCTACCTTTTTTCTTACTTTTCCCTACTTTTTCTCACTTCTCTCACTCTTTTTCTTACTTTTCCCTACTTTTTCTCACTTTCTACTTTTTCTCACTTCTCTCACTCTTTTTCTTACTTTTCCCTCTTTTTCTCTCTTTTCTTACTTCTTTCTCACTTTCTACTTTTTCTTCTTTCTTCCTTCCTCCTTCTTACCTCTACTTAACTATGAGCCATCTATCTGAGATGTCATCTGAGGAGATCGATTCATGGATCAGCAATTTTTGTGGTCGGTTCGGTCATGACTATTATGTCGAAGTAGCGCAGGAGTTCATCGAGGACGAGTTCAACCTCACGGGCCTTAGCGCCATCGTGCCCTTCTACAGGGAACTGTTGGACATGATCCTCGATTTCGAGCCCGAGAAGCCGATCAACATCTCGAATTTGCCCCTCGTGGAACACAGTGCAGAGCTTTTGTATGGATTGATCCACAGTCGTTACATATTGACACGGCAAGGCTTGCAACTGATGGCAGAGAAGTACGAAAATAAGAAGTTCGGCGTTTGTTCCCGGTATTTGTGTGATGGCATGCATCTTATCCCAATCAGTAGGTACGACCAACCAGGAATAGAGACGATCCGTTTGTATTGTCCCTGTTGTTGTGACATCTACTTGCCTAATTCGTCCCGTTATCTCAATATAGACGGAGCCTATTTCGGTACCAGTTTCGCAGGCTTGTTCATCAAAATGTACCCCGAAATTGAAAGACAATGCGGTTTGCGCGCCAAGGAGTTGTACGAGTTGAAGTTGTTCGGATTTAAATTGCATCTGACTTCACTGGCTGGGCCGAGAATGAAGTGGTTGAGACTGAAACCACAGACGGAGGCTGAGGTGAAGGAGTACGAGGAATGTGAGTTCGGTATCCCAACAGATGAGGAGTTGGAGTCGGACGAAGAAATGGCCAGTGACGGCACTGAGGGAAGTCTGATGAGTATTGTATAGTAGTAATGGTACGTGTGATAGAAATGTAGGGGCAGCGGGAGGCAGTGGGAGGCAGCTGGCAAGGCCAGGCGGAGATGGGAGGGAAAAAGAGAAAGCCAGGCAGGAAGCCAGGGCGGAAGCTGAGTCCAGGCGGAGTGAAAAAAAAACTTAAGTAAAATCTTAACTAGCTCACTAAAGCCTGGGTATGTTTTCACCTTCGACCCTCATTACCAGCTCGCCCATTTATGCTGTTGATCGCAATTGTGGCTACTGCCACGGTCAAAAGACGTCACATGGTCTCCAATCGTACACCGACCGTTGTTCCAGACCCTGCTCCGTTACCATGGGGATGAGTCTCGAAAATGTCACTCTTCGCGATTATGAAGTCTTATGTAATAAAGGGTTCAGGAGGAGTGGCACTTTTCTTTACAAGCCCGACATTTTACGCAACTGTTGCCGGTTGTATACGATCCGTACGAACGAGTCGATGTTCAAACCTGACAAAGACCAACGTAAGCTGGTGAATCGGTTTTTCCGCCATTTGCAATACATTCCCTCCCAACAGAAAGGCCAACGCGACCTTTGTCAAGAATTACTCGATTTGGACCGCACAATTGACCCGGAAGTGTTCTGTACCAAGCTTGACTCGCCCTTATTCACCCGTGAAAAATTCGATCTTTACAAGAAATATCAAATGGCAGTCCATCATGACGAGCCCCATGAGGTGACCGAGAAGGGATTTCGTCGGTTTTTATGCGATAATCCCTTTAAAGGTGCTGCCAATGAGGGGGAGGAGGGCCATGTACATGAATTGTATTACTTCAAGAGACAATTGATCCTGATCCTGGTGCTCGATATCTTGCCAGAGGGGGTGTCTTCGGTGTATTTTATATGGGATCCCGATTTCAAAGACCTTTCGTTGGGAAAAATATCGGCTTTGAGAGAATTGGGCTTGACCAAGAGATTAGGTAAGCAATGGTATTACATGGGATATTATGTACCGGATTGTGAGAAGATGGTTTATAAGAAGAAGTTTGGAGGGGAGGTGGTTGATTTCAGTGATTATCGGTATTATTCGGTGGCAGAATTGGAGCGTGCCGGTTATTTACCGAAGAAAAGGGAGGAGGATGAAAAATTGTTTATTTTAGGGGGTGTCGATTTGAAAGAGGAGAAATTTATCGGATCGGATCTGACACTTTTTGACAGGGGAAACCTTTTGAATCAGGAAAATGTTCTGGAAAAATTGTATGGATACGAAAAAAGCTGGCAAGAGCTCAATAAGGAAGAACTTCGACAGTTTCCTAATATGGTACCTGGATTGATTTCTATACGACAGATGAAGGAACAATTTAAGGAGAGGATGAAAGAGATAAAGGTAATAATATACGATCCATACGATACGATTAGTGAATATAAATATGGCGCGAATCAAGATTACGATGATGCCGTATGGAATTTGACCAGATTGTTGGGCTTTGAGTTGATCAACAATTGTGTCATTGTGGTGTATTGATAGTCATCCCGATATTTCCAAATTGCCGTTTCGGGTACTTTTGACTCATTTTTTTTTTCCCCACAAAAGTGGATCACCAGTTTTTTTCTTTCTTTTTCCATTCGTTGCGTTGCGTGTGCCAAAACGCCTGCGTGTGAGGTTAATGACCCTCACAGGAAGTGTGGCTTATGGCGGTAATATAAATAGGGGAGAAAAGACGAGTTTTGAGCTGTTCCTTACTTTATTACAACATGACCAGAACACACAAATGGGATGGAGAATCCCACCACGAACAACATTACTTCACTCGCAACCATGCATATGCCCATTCACCCAATGAGGTGAAGAAAAACGGGGCAGGCAAGTCCAATTGGGGGCGCGCCGGCGTGGAGCTAGAGGACTTGATCAACGAGAACGAAGTCCCGCCGATCTTCAATAAAGAGCGGCGCGGCTCGAACCATTCCTCGCATGAGGAAAAGATCCATTGGATCCAAAAGGAAAGTTTCGCCCGATTGGGCGAAGACGACGACGAATGATATAGATACGTATAGCATGATATGATTGATGATAGAGTGTAGGACGGGCCGGCTCCGGCCCGGCTTCTCCAGCGGGGCCCGCCAACCGAGGCTACCAGCCGAAGACGTAGTCCAATCCCCCTGGATATTGCTTCGCCTGCGGCGGGCTTTTTTGGTGGTCGGCCTTCGGCCGAGTCTATCCACTTCTCTCAATCACCTCCTACATCACGCTCCTCTTCAATTGACTATACACTGCCTTACTACATACTACTGCATCCCTACCCTTACTCCATCTTTACTGCCAAAAATAGTTTCCTCCTTGCAGAATCGACTAAGAAAAAATCCCTCCCTTAACCTTCAACGAAGAACGCTCGGCCTGAATTCTACTAAGAAAAAAATCCTTAGGGTCTCTCCAACTCTGCCTGGCTCTGGCTCTGCCTAAGGTTTTTTTTTTTTTTTTTTTTTATTTTCTCGATCTCTTTAACAGCTTTAAGTTAAGAGAGGAAGACAGTAAGACAGTACCAGAGTCCCGTCATGTCTGCCTTAGAATTATTTCCATGTCCCTCTGATGCCGCTGAATCGCGGATTTGGATCGATGGGTGTTTTGATTTCGCGCACCACGGCCACGCCGGGGCGATGCTCCAAGCGCGCCGTTTAGGCAAAGAGCTCTACGTGGGAGTCCATTCCGATGAGGAGATCTTACGTAATAAGGGCCCCACTGTGATGCGTCTTGATGAGCGGATCATCGCTGTGGAAGGTTGCAAATGGTGTACGCAATCGGTGGCTGATGCTCCTTACACTACTGAGCCACTGGTGATGGACCAATATGGTTGTAAATACGTCGTCCATGGAGATGACATCACCACCAACGCGGACGGGGAAGATTGTTATAAAGTGGTGAAGGATCTTGGGCGGTTCATTGTGGTGAAGCGGACGCCGAACATTTCGACGACGGATCTCGTTGGCCGCATGTTGTTGGCTCAGAAGGTGCATCATATCAGTTCGATTACTGAGAGTGATTTGAAAGTCGGGTCCAGTCATCCGCTCTTTACAGAGGATCTGAAACAACGATTCAAAGAGTACGCTTCGGATGAGACTGGACGCAAGGAAGGGTCGTTGGTGTTGGTCCATACAAGTGAGGGAGAATTACATCAATATGTCAAACTGTCCAGTGAGATTATTGGCAAGTTTAACCGAGGTATTTATTACATCGATGGAGGGTTTGATTTGTTCAATCCGGGACATATTGAGCTGTTGAAGAAGTTGAAGGGGAAGCTGGAAGAGAGAGGATTTGGAGTGCTTGTAGGAGTGAATGACGATCAGGAAATCAATCGGTATAAGGGATTGAATTATCCGATAATGAACATTTGGGAGAGGTCGTTATGTGTATTACAGAGTAAATATGTGGATGGGATCATATTGGGACTGCCGTACATTTTGAGTCGTCAATTTGTGGGGAAAATCGAGGGATTTGAAAGTTTTAAAGTGGAGAAGATTTTCTATGGACCGATCACGCTGGAAAGGGAGAAGATTTTCGGGCAGGTGAGTGAATTGTGTGAAGAGTTGGGAGAACATAAGTATGATGAGATAACGACGGAGGTGATTGTGAATAGGGTGTTGGATAATAAGAAGCTGTATGAGGAGAGGCAGAGGAAGAAGGGGTGGAAGAGTGAGTTGGAGCTGAAGTTGAAGGAGGAGGAGAAGTAAGTCATGCCGAAGGCATGGCTTGGCTCTGGCATCGCCTGCTCACCTACGTAGCCTTACCCCAATTCTTACTTAAGCTATGCCCTGGCATAGCTTATCTACATAGACTCAACCATGCTACATGGCTACATAGACTAGACAACTTGCTAAAGTATGAGTAACTAGACTTACATGACTAACTGACTAACCGTAGACCCCTGACTCGGGGAGCTTTTGCGATGCTTTTGGGGGTCTTGACTGGGATGCTCGTGGAGGGGGGAGGGGCAGTGCCTGGGCTGGGATTGAGGCCGGGGTCAGAGGCACTGGTCGGGACAATGGTCCTTGGTGAGGTGCTTGGTTATATCCCTGGGGCACCGTCAGGGCTACAGGCACTGCCTGTGGCCGTGCCCTCTCGTATCCCCTCTTCGCTACAGTATTATATATAATCGCCGCATTTCTCGTTGAACAGCCGTTCAAAAAACTCAAGAACGACCCAATGATCGGGGGCAATGTTATGAGAAGATCGAAGAGGATATTCAGTTCCATCTTGGCGATCAGTTTCGTCCCCAAATGGAGTTCTCGGTCCGCTGTATGGATCAACCGTGAATGAACAGCATACATAAGTAAAGGACCAATTGCCGGTAGTAAGGACACAATGGGACCCCACCCAACCCCGCAATCGACGGGGTAACACCCCATGAAACATCTGTCATGGGTCCAAGCGGAACGTTGCGCCTTTTTGAAGGCCCTTTGCTCGGCTTTTGAACAATACTCCGGAAGCTTCCGTTTCCTTTTCTTTCCGTTGACCTCTTCTTGGTACGGATCTTTGGTCTGGAAATGATCGCCAGCGTATTCATTCCACTTATCCACGACAGTGTCATAAAAGGGAAGTCCTTCAATGGTGGACTGGAGGTTCTCCATGTTCAGATCAATGTGTCTTAATTGCTACTTCTGGTTGAAGTTTAAGGTTAAGGTGCTTTTTTTCTGTAACCGAGACGTGCGGCTGAATATGGGGGTGTACTTACACAGGGTTAAGGAGAGAAATAGCTTGAATTTACATAATAGATACCTTCCTATGATGGCCACTTGCGTTCTGCAAACGTTATAAGTCTCTTTAGACTTACCAACCACTTTCTCGTCTTTTCGTCTTTCATTATATTCAGCTTCTCGTTCGTGGAGAGCCTTGAATGGGCACTTCTCGCATGGATACCGATATCCATGACTCCGATTGGCCAGCAGGCGTTTCCGATACTCAATTTAAGGTACGCATCGTTGCTCTTTAAGTAGTCTTTGTCTTGCAAGTATTTGAGAGTCGTGGCCAAACTAGCAAAGATGTCGGGGTCCAACTTGTTGTGACGGAGTCGTACCAACAATGGGACGATGTCTTTCTTCACTTGGAGGAGCAAGTTCAGCTGCAGCTCGTCGGAAGCGTCCATGGAGGACTCCCATGTTTGGATGAGATATTTGATGTATTCCCGCAGTTGAAGTCCGACTTTGGCCGGCTGGTCGCGGATGTCGGTAGATTTGATGGTGAAGGTGGTGATGTCATCGGATGAGGGTGGTGGTGGTGGCGTAGAGGGCGAGCTGGGGGCTTGACTGGACGACTTGGCTCGTTTGGCTGGTTCGGAGTCAGGTGGAGATGAAGGACGTTTGGTGGGATTTTCCTCGGATTTGATGGGGTCAGTGGGTTGGTCTGGACTAGAGGAGACTGGGGGTGGGGCTTTTTCAGCCAATTCTCCCGATTTGCTTTCAGGGGAGGTGACAGTATTATTAGCATCACTTGATACTCCTTCAACTTCTGGGGGAGACAGGGGTTTTTTCACCCCCAAATCACTCTCTACCGATTCCGGGGATCCACTGGAAAGTCCCTTACGCTCTTTGATCTGCCTCTTCTTCTCCAGAATCTCCTTTGCTAAACCCAGTAAATCCATAGCAGAGCAGTGAATAACATCGTAACATCACCTTAAATAGAGAAAAAAAAAAAAAAGAAGAAGCTTAACGCTCTTAGCTAATAAGTTAAGACGATGTCAGGGAATAACAGTACCAGTGGTGGGTCGCAATTTGAGGATCTTTATGCTGAGGAGGATACTGGAGGTAAGATTATGACACTTGGGGAGAATGGGCAGATGGTTGAGTATTTGGGGCCGAGTGTTGATGAGATAGAAGAGAAGGAGCCTGAGTCGTTGGATTTGGGGATGACTGGAGAGGGGCAGAAAGTGTGGCTTGTGAAGTTGCCCAAGCGGTTGGCGGATCGGTGGAAGGATCTTGATAAGATTGGGGGGAAGGAAATTGGGAAATTGCGGATCAAGAATGGCAATGGCGATGACGTCAAATTGTTACTCAATGAGATAGAAGGAGTGACGCAAGATTTGCCACTTCAGTACAAAATCATGATGAACAAGCGGATCATCGAGAACGAATACATATTTACGGAGCAGAATCTCAAGAATTTCAAGAGTGAAAGGACGGAGATTGCGGACATGCCTGACCAGCCGCAATTGGAAGATTTGGAAGACAAGTTTGATCCTAAGGTGGAGCTGAGAAAGAGGCGTTTACAACGGTTGAGAGATCGTAATTATGCGGAGGGAAATGGGGAGAAGGCACGGTATGTTCCTTTTGTCAAAACCATCCCAAAGAAGACTGCTTTGGTCGGGACGGTGTACCACGAATGTCAAGTATTACCGAGCATGGACAAGAATTATATTAAGCAATTGAAGAGGGAATTCAAGCCGAAGGAGAGGCAGAGACTGACCTTGTTGAGCGATCCAGTAGGGTTGATCCAGAGTAATACGGGACCGTCGATCACGAAGGGAAATACGTCTCAATTCTTGAGACAAGATAAGCATAAGGTGAAGCTGGACGGACGGGCGATCCGGATGCCTCAAAAGGATTTGTTGGATTTGTTATTCAGATTATTTGACGAGTACGATTACTGGACGTTGAAGGGATTGAGAGAGCGGACAAAGCAGCCAGAGACGTACTTAAAGGAGAGTCTTGAGAAGGTGGCTGTCTTGATTAAGAGAGGACCGTACCTGTTGAAATATCTGTTGAAGCCGGAGTATAAGACGTTGAGGGACCTGGAGAAGCTGCGTCTCAGTAGAGTCGATAAGGACGACGATGACGTGGAGGACTTGGAAATGGAGGATGTGGTGTAGTCACACCAGCCACAATAGCCAAGTACATACGTAAGTAGTAATATAGTGAGTGAGGACTGGATGTAGTGTAGTGGTAGGATAGAGTAGTGCGGTGGGCGTAGGACAGGGTGGAGCTCTAGAGCCGCAGTTTCTAGCGCTGCCCTTGCTTAGCCACTTTCTTACTAGTCACACCAGCCACAATACAGAAGAGCTATAGTGCAAGTAATTGTATAGTGTAAGCAGTAATAGTTAGTATAGTGATTGCTATGCACTCACTATGCATAGTATAATGCTCTCGGGTTCTGCTCAACGGTCAGCATTCCACTGCTGATGTGCCCTAACTACCTTCCTTACTATCTCCCTAACTATCCTCACTAGCCACCTACTCAGCCACAGTTCCACTTATCCTTAAAAAAAAAGTCACTTCACGCTCATACTTGACAACCTACAATGCCAGACGATGGTGGCGGGGCACTGCCCCTTATAACAGAGGAATCCGTTCAGGCCAACTTCACTGGGAAATCCAATTATCTGAAGCCCACGATGGCGGCTCTGAGTTCTCCGCTCAATGTTGAGCTGAGCGCTGAGGAAGAGGAGGCCACTACCAAGACGTCACCTTTGCTTTCGTCTACGCCGCCGACGGTGAGTAAAGCGCTCTTTAAATCGTATCCGCATTTGTTATTGGCTAATCGGATCCTTGGAATCTTGACATGGACGGGCGATGACGTATGGATGTCTGTGTTGATAGTCGCCACTTACAGTTTGACCGTGCTATACTTTGAGCAATTAGTGACGTATTTCGGTCATTTGCTCATGGTGGGACTCATTGCGCTCTATACTATCGTCAACAAAAGTGTGACTGCTGAACAGGAACGCAAACCGACGTTGGATGACGCCTTACATAATTTAACCAGTGTCACCATTAGAGCCGATATGTTATTGCTGCCAATTGTTCAATTGAGTTTGACTAGTTACGATTTGAGGCGGTTATTGTTCACGACGGTGTTCTTGAGTCCGGTGTATATCATCTTGACGTGGTTTTTGATCAGTCCACGACTCTTGTTGTTGTTCGTTGGGGGGTTTATCTTGACTTATCATAGTAGTTGGTCTAGAATTACGAGGAAGATTTTATGGAAATCGAAGATGGTGAGATTGTTGGTTTTTTATGTGACGGGATTGGATTTCAGTGGTGGTGGAGGAGGAGTTCCACTGAAGAATACGTTATACAAATTGGCGATGTCCAAGCTGACGTCACAATTGAATAAACTGCAATTGAGTAAAGATGGACCGGTCAGATTTACCTATGTTTTGTATGAGAATCAGAGAAGATGGTTACTGATTGGATGGACGGGGAATTTATTGGGATATGAAAGACTGCCATGGACGGACGAATTTTTGAACGAGTCGAAATCGACGGAGGAATTCGAATTGCCGGAGGTGACCGATAGTAGTAATATGCATTGGAGATGGGTGGATAAGACGTGGAGATTGGATTTGACAAATGATGGGTCGATTCAATTGCCCTCGACGAAGCCTAAATCGACTCTGGATCCACGACCTGATGACGGGTTCATTTATTACGATAATACGTGGAAGAATCCAAGTACCGAAGATCTGTTCGGTAAATATACGAGAAGAAGAAGGTGGATCAGGACGGCAGAATTGGTTCCGTTGAACGAACCATTACAACCACCACTTCAATCACAACCCCTGGTTGCTGTCCAACCAATTCTGCTGACCCTGACCCTGACCCTGACACTGACGGCACCAAAGGAGGGAGATGTTCATAAGAGGAAGAGTTTGAGATTCGATGCCTCGGTATGGGAGGAACTGAAGAAGGAAGAAGAGAAGAGAAAGCTGCTGGCTTTGGAGGAAGTGACCCCGGTGGAGAGTGCGACGTCTGATCAGCTGTAGGCTGAGATGAGCTTGACTTGATTTATATAGTAATGATAACTGAAAAATAACTGAGCTTAGTTAGTGTAGGGAGATTTTTGTGGAGGCCGGGACGGACTCGGGTCGGACTATGCTGAGACTCCACTGGACCTGGCCTGAGCTGAACTATAGGTAGACTTGAGTCTGAGTCTGAGCTGAACTGAACTGAGCTGAGTCTTATTCTTATCTGAGCCTTAGTCTTACTTAAGCCTGAGCGTTAGCTCAGGCTTGCTAGCCTACAATACAATACATGAAACGTGTATTAACTACTTAGATTTGTTCAACCTCCAAAGATGGTGGCAAGGATTGTTGCAACTTCTTGGACTTTCCGACATCCTTAACAACCAAGGTGTACAAGTTCTTGGAACCTCTGATCTTGAACTTGGTCTCGGTGTACTTCTTTCCGACCTTGGAGAACTTGACGTTGGTCTTGATGACAGCGGATTGGATATCCTTTCTTCTGGACAATTCAATGAATTGCTTGATGTCTTTAATTTCCTTAGCCATTTGTATTAACTTAGTGGTTTACTTGAAAGTAAAAGTGAAGCGAAATTTTTCTTTTATGAAAAAAAAAATTTCGCTTTAGGTCTACGGTGACCTGAGCCAACATCGGCACCTCACTTTGCATAGTTACAAAAAAATTGTAAAGTGCTCTATTTTCCAGATTACTAAGTATGTTTAAGAAGAGGAACGTTGTAGGAGGCAAGCTGAGTAAGAAGCGCGTTCTTGAGGTCAGTGATGATGAGGGGGAGGTGGAGATCAAGAGGGTGGAAAAGAAGGTGAGGCAAGAGCTGGAGGTGGAGGGGAGGCCAGGGAAGGATGAGCTGGAAGAGAAGGAAGGGTCAGAGCAGGAACTGTCACAGAAGGAAGGGTCAAAGCCAGAGCCAGGCCCAGTGGCGACAAGTGAGGAGGAGGAGGAGCAGGGTGAGGACAAAAATGTCTCGGCAAACTCTCCCTCCGTGTATGGTGGAGCCAAGGCCTATACCAATTACATGGACACAAAAGCCCTTACTAACAGGATACTGCCTGTCATTAAGAAGGCACCTTCGCATATACGGACCACCATGGTGGTTGATTTCCAGCCCGATGTTTGTAAGGACTTCAAGCAAACCGGGTACTGTGGATTCGGAGATACGTGTAAGTTTCTCCACTTACGAGACGACCTGAAAAAGGGATGGAAATTGAAGGAGAAGGAATGGGAAAATGTGGGGAAAAGTGTAGGCAAGACCAACTTGGAAGAAATCCCGTTCAAGTGTCCGATATGTAAGGAGGACTATAAGAGTCCCATCAAGACACCCTGTCAACATTACTTCTGTCGCAAATGTTACTTGGAATGGTACAAGAAGGAGAAGAAGTGTTACATCTGCAAAAAGAACACTGGAGGTTCGATGGTGATGCTGAGGGAGTTAAGTACATAGTTTATGTAAGATTCTGTGATGAACCAATGATATCAAAGGATCTTGAGAGTCTTGTAGGTTGGTTGGGTTGATCACCTCGGTCCAACATTTCAAGGATTTGTCGAATTTGAAGACGTAATTGTTGGCTAGCACAATCAAGACACTTCCGTCGGTCTTGTCCAAGATCAACTCTGTAATCTCCGGAACTTGGACAAACTTACTCTTCCTCCTCTTATCGTCTTCGTCGATGATGTAACTGAATTGGTTCAAAATAGGAGCCACACTGACGTTACTCAAGATCTTGGCTCTTCGTTGGACGTCCCATGAATTGATGAGACCATTGTTAGTGAGAGTCACTATCTGGGACTTGGAACAGGTCAAGATCAGGACGGGGGATCCTAATTGGATCCCGTTGAAGAGAAGCAGTCCATTGCTGGAGTAAATCTTGAGAGAGCCGGTCTCTGTAGCAAGACACCAAAATTTGTCTTCATATCCAACGGCATGAGACATCTTCTCGGACTCGAACAATTCGAACCGACGATTACCTTGACTATCATTGGAGATGATCCGGGTGAGTTTACCGAGATTGTCGTAATCGTCTTCCTCGTATTCTTCTTCATAATCGACGTAATTTCTCACTTCGATCACCGATCTTTTAGTCGTGGAGGAACCTCCAAGGGCAAAACTTACTATGAGAGGAGGTTGCGATCTCAAGTCGGGGAACACCATTTTAGGGGTGAGAACCAGTTTAGCCACGAAGTCGGGGTAAGTGATTTGTTTGTTCCGTCTGCTTTGGGTCTTGGTATGGCTCTTCTTCGGTTTTTTAATGAGATGTTCAATCGTGTCGATATCATCTTCGTCTTCGGAATCTTCCTGGGCTTCCAATAGAAATTTGTTCCGGAGTCCACAGACAGCTGTTTCTATTCCTAAACGGGGAAGTGAATATGGAGTCAAAGATATAGCAAGAGATTTCTGGATTTTACGGGACTCGGTCCTCTCAACAGGACGACTCTTTGAAGGTGTCGGCAGAGACGAAAGAAGCATCGGGGCCACTCTCTTCTTTCCCGATTTGGTAACAGTGATTTTCTGAGTCACTTTAGAGGGAACGATTGTCTTGACTGTACTTTCAATCGTCTTCGGTTTTTCAAACTTTGAGGACGATTGAGCCAGTTCCAGGACATTTAGGAGCCGGTCCATTTGAGCCGACTGTTGGGAAAGTTGGTACTTCTTCAGCTGTTCTTCGATGATGAGTTCTTCTACACTTTGAGCCAACGTCACTGCTTCAGAGGAGGTACCGTACCGATTTAATTGTGCATCTTTCTTCTCTGGAGAGACTTCGATTCCCAATTCGTTCTTCTCGAACAGAACCACCGTGATCGTCCCGTCAAGGGAACTGATGTATAGGTATCTACCATTAGGCGACCAACAGAGATCTGTGATTGTCTTGTAACAGATATCGTCCGCCACCACTAAGGGCCTGCCTTGGGCAGTGCTCCAAAGAGCCAATTTCTTGTCTTGACCCAGCGTCGCTATCACTGTCGTGAGAGTCGTTTTGTCTCCTTGGTGATATTCATACAAGATAGGAGAGAAACTCACCACTTCACAGGGCGACTCATGACCAATTAAACTGATCTCACTCACCCAACTACCTCTGTTGATGATCAGGATCGAGGAAACCGGGCCATTCTTCGCATTGGGCACTGCTATATGTTGACCATCTGGAGACCATGAAGACCGACGGAAATAAGTGGTCAATGGCGACTTCTTGAAGGGGTCTGTCACGATATGTTCGATGGAGAAGGTCATTTCCGTTCCTGAGCCACGATGATATCTGAATATGCGGACCGTCCGATCGTCGGAGGCGGTCATAAAGTACTTATTAGCAGGATCAAAGACAATACCTTTGACATGTGATTGATGAATATCGTACCTCTTGATCTTCTCGAAAGTGTTCCCGTTCCAAATAATGATGGACCGATCGAGTCCCACCGTCACCAAGATGGACGAGTCGGGCGCCCAGGCCATGTCCTGGATATCGTTGTCGTGAGCCACCAATCTCTTTCTCGCTACCCAATGCTCCAAATCTGCGTCCTGTTCACCAAACCCGGACATCCGCAGGGTCAGTTCCTCATCCTTCTCCCAAATAAGAAGGATCCGGTCATCAGACCCGGACGCTAGAAACCTTCCAGAGGGTGAAAATCGAACACACGTCACTGCTCCTGTATGACGTCCCATAGAACATAAAGGCCGACATATCGACTTCTCCGGTAACGCCACTTTGCCAGAACTTTTCTTCTTATTCAAATCGTCATCATTGGACGAGAGTGAAGTGAATTTGCTGATCGTATCAGTAGCCCAAATGCGGATCTTTCCATCCAACCCGCCTGAAGCTAATCGACTCCCATCAGCGGAAACTGTCACAGAATAAACCTCAAACTTCCGATTTTCCTCTAAAAAAAAGTTAGTAATCAACCCAATTACCTCTCTACTCTTACTCACCCGTATGTGTAAGCCATGGAAGCTTAAGAATGTGCATGTCTCTCCTTGACTTCTATCACTTCTTTAAGTTGATGCTTCGCGACTTTTTTTTTTTTTTCTACGCTTTTTTCGTAAATTGCTTTTACTAAATTGCTCTATAAATGCTAGAAAGAGGTTGATCTTGGGAGGTCATTTGAGGGGACACTTTCCACCGAGTCCAATTCCACCAGTTGCGAGTTTGTTGGGGAGATTCTTCCGTCCGTTGCGTTTCTCGCTAATGAGAAGGTGATATTTTCTGGAGGAGCGTGCGAATTGGTTCTCTGTTGCCGGGGCTTGACTCTGTTGTCTAGCCAGGTGGTGTGGTCCACTGTGCCCACCGAAAATAAGCCCGACCTGAGTGTTTTCACTCTGTCGAAAAGATTTGTCCTCGTACGACTTCCCGTCGTCGTCGACCGACTCAAATTTAGATTGTACCGTTCTTGCAGTTGGTCGATTCTTTGTAACTTGTCGGAAGGTAAGATGATGGCCCGGTCCAACGAATAAGGAAGTCCTCTATGTCGTCCTCTGATCATCATGGCAATGATGACCAATTTGGATATCACACTGAATTGAGCCGAGAAAGAGGTGTCCGTATTAGGATATCCCAATGAAAGCCCCACGGTTCCATAGGCCGAGACGATCTCGAACAAAACCTGGAACACCGTGAAATCGGAACTGTTCTTCTGCAACTTCCCTCCGTCCGCTATACAAATAATGAATAAACCCAAGAAAATAAACCACAAATCGAAGGACAACTGATTACGTAAGTGAGTTGCAATGAACGTTTTGGGGGTTTTTTCAGGGTCTTCTTCATCATGAGAAGCATGATAGATACCTAAGGATTGTTCTTCGTAGACATTGGTTCTTCTAATGGAGATGGCCAATGGTAAGACAGAAATATACATCATCAACATGTAACTGACTTGAACGGAGGGATGTAAAATGGACAAGTCGACTACAGCAAAACCAGCCGTTCTTGTACTGAAGGCTTGGAACAAACCGTCGACGATTCTATAGCCGACGGGGATCTCCGTCAAGGAGTCATTATTAAGATCCAAGATAATAAATAACACCAAATCGACAATGTTAAGTAAGACCAAGATGAAGAACAACCACCATGTTGGGACAGAGGGGAACAACAAGGTGAAACATCTTCTTGGATGGTCTAATAAGAAGCCGAGACTCTCTTTAAATAAGGACAACGGTTTGGCCAATTTGAACATGATCCAAATGACGAACCGTAAAAACACGGGGAACCCGGTATTTCCCACGATAATGAAGAAACCAGAGATCAACAAGATGTAGGCGTTCTTATAGAAAGGGAACATGGAGTCGGGGTTTAAGGTGTAACCCAAATCGTTGAAGACACTGGCAGGAGTGAAGAAGCCCCACCAAGCGGGAGCCACTCCGTCTTCCCTCATGAGATGGGCATAATGTTTCATGCTCACTATGAAGGGAAGGTAACATATGATGGCCACTATATGGAAGCCGATATAATACGTGACGACGATCTTGGAAAGCAACTTGACGGCTCTGTACTCGACTCCACCCAACTCCTCCTTCTGGTCGTCTGTCAAAGCTACAAAAGTGGAATTCCTGGCCACTGTCGGGGTCCAAGATAAGTAATTCCCGGACACGGGATTCTTATAATACTCTTCGTCATCGTCTTCATCTTCCTCTCCTGAAGAGGAGAATCTTCTTCTCGTTCTTCTCTTTCTGAAGATCCTTTCAAAGGTCGGGGATTTCAGTAAGACCGAGGCTCTTCTTAAAGGATTCACATCAAGAGTATTAGCTCTCTTATTGAACTTGATACCCGTCTGATCCGAGGAGGGAAGTTCCAAATTGGTCTGGGCCTTATTCAAGGCCAAGTCCTCGGAATCTTCGTCTTCGTCCGTCTCAGCTTCACTTTCATCCGAGGTGATACCCGACGTCATTGCCGAGGCTACTCTTTGGGGTACTTTAAACAGAATCATCGACTTCCGTCTCCGAGGCTGTTGCATCTCCGCCTCTTCCAAGTCCTCATCGATCGTCTTGTCGTACCTGAACTTCCGTATCTGCGGCTTTCTATGGTGTCTTCTCTTCTTCTTCTTCTTGTTCTTTTTCTTCGCTTCCCTTTCCAGAGGTCCCGATATCACCAATGCCGGTCCATTCTCATCTTCGTTGTCGTCAAGATGCTGCAATTTACGATTATTCTGCATCATCGCAATCGACATGTACATATCCTGCGGCTCAATCTCGGTTTTCCTCGTGTCGGGCCGAGGCAAATCTTGGGCAAATTTGATGTTCGGAGTTTCTTCTTCTTCCTCCGACGAGTCACTCGGCTCACTCATATGAGGAACGTTGTTATAATCTTCATCCGTGTCGATTCTCGAAATCACCTGTCTCGCTACTTGAGGCTCTGCATCCGGGATCGAGACGGGGATCCCCGTCGACGTCGAGGTGCGGCGCATCGACCTCGATTTCTCACTATTCAATCTCAGAAGAGTCAGAGTTCTCCGCATTTTGTGGTTGAGCTTCGACTTTTCTTTGATGCCGTCAAAATACCGTTCAAACCAGTACAACCGTATAAGCAAGATCGTGCCGTGAATGAAGATGGGAGTACTGAGGAAACACATGATATAAATGACTATCTGTTGGAAGAGAGTCAAGTCGTTAAGATTGACGGTGTTCAACCCGGCTTGAGTAGCGGCCCCGGTCGCAAGGAAAAGCGCATCAATATAATCTATGTTCTTTTGGGGATAGATAAGTATCGAGCCCAAGATCGCGGAAAAGGCGATGTACCCATAATGAGCATAAATGAAGGACGGGAAAAGCTTGTGAAAAATAGGCCCAATGACTTTCTCTACAGCCCCAATACCAGACCGGATCTTGAATCCAAGAGTCTCATCGAGACTCGACCGTCTCACGGACCGTCGCGCGGACCGCAATGGGTTCCAAGTCATCACTATAACCGAGAATTGTGACAGATGGAATTGAAATGCTTAATTTTTTTTTCTCCTCGTTTTTTTTTTTTTTTTTTTTTTTCAGCTTCAACTTTTTGTTAGTAGCATTCTTAAGTAAGGAGAGATGGACTTTAAGGTGGTACGAAATGAGTACGAGATACTTTATTTGACGTATCATAGGAACAAGAACCAGTTCAAGTCGACGGTGTGGTTTAGATACGTGAACATTTTGGTGCGAAAGGTGCGGAAATTGTTGTCTGTACTGGACAAACAATCCCTTATCAATCACCTCATTAAGCATATAATACCGAAGGCTTATTATGCCTTCATGGGGGTAATTGCGCAAGGTCAATTCATAGGTCTTGGCTTTGTCTTGGTAGGGATTGTAAGTCGACTTAACGGGGAACTAGGGAAGGAATCCTCGGTGGGACTGGCTGTGTTAAGTGAGCCAGCTAGTGAGCATACTCAGCCACAATCGGTTATGAAAAATATAGATTTGGGGGAAGAAATGGGGGAGGAATTAGGGGAAGAAGTAGGAGAAGAGGTATTACAAGAACATCAACTACCCAAACAAGATCAAATCCTCATATCCAAGAAACTCAAGAAACAAAAAGTCAAGTCAAAGAAGTCAAAGTCAAAGAAAAAGAGTCTGATAGATGATATCTTTGGATAAGTACTTAGCCACACTTGACTCAGCCACAATTATCAGTTTAACTTAGTTAAACTAAGGTCAATTACGTTCAACTCTCTTGAACAATTTACTACTGTATACTACCATTACCTTAATTATATATGATATCATTAGCCCATGTTGGGTGAATAAAGCTTGTAGAGTGGATCTTGGAGTTGTAATACTTGAACAACTTCGATTCCTCCAGAGGAGAGAGGGTTCTTATTGGGTTGGTGACGTCATATTTCTTACTACAACACATCAAACCCAATTGACCCGAGGTATAAGAAGGAATAGTCACGTAGGAGTAGTTGACTATTGGGAAGACCTCTTTACAAGCCTTTCTCAAAGTAGCTAATTTGGAGACTTCGAGCCAACAACTTTCCGAGGCTTGAGTTATGACAATACCGTCATCATTGAGAGCATTGTATAAGAGCTCGAAGTATTGTTTTTGGAAGAAGGCTTCAGCTGGACCTTCTGGGTCCGAGGAATCGGTGATAATGACGTCATATTTGGATGATGACGATTCTAAATCCTTCAAAAACTTGAAGCCGTCCGCCAAGACGACATTGACACGAGGATCCGAGAAGCCAGAAGCCATGTGGGGTAAGAATTGTTTACTCAATTTGATCACCGTCTCGTCAATTTCCACTAAAGTAGCCTCTGCTACTTGAGGATGTTTGACTACTTCCCTCAAGACACCGCCGTCTCCGCCACCGACGACCAAAACTTTCTTTGGGTTTGGATGAGAAAACAATGGGATATGACCAATTATCTCTTGGTACAGATATTCGTCCCTTTCAGTGCATTGAACTATCCCATCCAAGACAAGGACATTCCCATAATCAGTAGACTTGAACACTAAGATGTCCTGGAATTCCGACTTTCCAGTGTACAAAATCTTGTCAACTCTGATACAAAACGCTTGTCCAGGAAATGAAGTATCACTCACTTCTCTAAACCACCCATCTTTTATACTGGAATGTACTAATTCTTCTCCCATTATTCTCTATCTCTTCTCTATAGATAAAGATCAAAAAAATAAAAAGCCTTGAAAAAAAAAAAAAATTACATAACCAGAAAGAAGAAAGAAAAAAAAAAATAATGGTTGCGAGGAGGTTCGAACTCCTGCCTCTTTCGAGACTCGATTACTACTACTGTAGAAACAGAAAATTAACTGCTTGAGTCGAGCGCCTTAGACCACTCGGCCACACAACCTTTGTTGGAGTTGGAAGGTGAGATTTGTAGATAAGTGGACAAAGATATGGGGGGAGGGCAATTTGGAGGGGTAATGATTTTGGGTGTTGGGAAATATTTTGAAAGCTGAAACTTGGGCAGTATGGTGTTGAGGGTAGTCTGAAGTGATTTCTCTTAAGTTTAAGTGACCAACTTTTGACAATCCTCCGTCAACTGTCATCCTCTTCTTTCTATCTTTACTTTGGTGATAAATCCATCGAGACAAAAATAATTTTTTCGTCGTGCGGCTCGGAAAATACAGAAATCTCCCCTAATTCTAAAGGCAGGAAAGGGGTAGTCACTATCATATCATCTAAAACACTCCAACTCCTCACTTTAACAATTACAGAGTAATATTCAAGTCCCTTTATACTAGCTCACAACCCATTCAGCATCATATCCCTCTTTTTCAGCTTACATCCCCCTCAAGTGCCTCCAAACTCCCCTTCTCCACTTCACCTCTTCAAACAATTCTCCCAAAAGTACCATAAGTTTTGCTTCGGTGGCGCAGTTGGCTAGCGCATCAGTCTCATAATCTGGAGGTCGAGAGTTCGAGCCTCTCTCGGAGCATTTCTTTTATTTTTTTTCCTCTTTTTCGTATTGAAAAAGGGACTTTTTATTTTTTTTTTTATCGCGTGAAAAATATCGAAGCTACCAAAGTAATAGAAGAACATGCTGGAGATTGAGTCGGTATTACTTATTGGGGGAGCTGGATTTTTGGGGTTGCATTTGATTGAGCAATTTTGGAAGAGTGAGCCAAGACCTGAGATCAGTGTTTTCGATATCAGACCCTTACCGGAGAAGATTTCATCGTACTTTACTTTTGATCCGAAACTGATTGGCTTTTACCAGGGAGATTTGACATCTGAGGAGGACGTTTGCAAGGCCATTAAGGGGTCCAAATGTAAGGTGATTGTTCATTCTGCATCTCCGATTCACGGACAACTGCAAGAATTGTATGAAAAGGTCAATGTTAAGGGAACGGAGAACTTGATCAGCTGTGCTAAGAAAATGGACATTCATCTGTTCGTATACACTTCCAGTGCCGGTGTCATCTTCAATGGTCAACATATTCACAATGCCGATGAATCATGGCCTATTCCAGATGTTCCAATGGATGGTTATAACGATACCAAGGCCCGGGCGGAGAAATTCGTGCTAGATTCGAACTCCTTCGAAGACAACTTCTTGACTGTCGCCTTAAGACCAGCCGGTATCTTTGGTCCCGGTGATCGTCAATTGGTTCCAAGTTTGAGAACTGTTGCCAAATTGGGACAATCCAAGTTCCAAATAGGTGATAACAACAACTTGTTCGACTGGACTTATGCTGGTAACGTGGCCGATGCTCACGTTCTTGCCCTGCAAAAATTGATCAACGAAAAGGAAGCCAATCAAGTCGGAGGTGAGGTCTTTTTTGTCACCAATGATGCTCCCACTTATTTCTGGACTTTGGCTCGTACCGTCTGGAAAGCCGATGGTCATATCGACAAGTATAACATTGTCTTGAACCGTCCTGTTGCCATTGTAGCTGGTTACTTATCTCAATTCTTCTCCAGTCTTGTCGGCAAAGAACCAGGTTTAACTCCGTTCAGAGTCAAAGTGGTTTGTGCTTATCGTTATCATAATATTACAAAGGCAAAGAAGATCCTCGGTTATAAACCGGCAGTCTCCTTGGAACAAGGTATTAAGTACACCCTTGATTGGATGGACGAGAAATTATAAACTTATGTAAGTAAAGATAATACTTGTAATAATGAGAGGTATGATCCAGTTGGCTCTCACTGTG
The DNA here is from genome assembly GCA_030569775.1 of Nakazawaea siamensis. Taxonomy (NCBI): domain Eukaryota; kingdom Fungi; phylum Ascomycota; class Pichiomycetes; order Alaninales; family Pachysolenaceae; genus Nakazawaea; species Nakazawaea siamensis. Next base: position 590,709 of record JAJMLT010000007.1, read on the forward strand.
GTCGAATCGTTTGTTGAAGTTGAATTGACGGTTTTGTTAAGATTCGACTCCGCGACATTCTTTATCCTCGACGACAATACAATTGGTTCTGGAACACTGACTTTCTGAACCTTAGTTCCAGACTTGATTATATCGGCTTGTACTTGAGAATCCTTGACTCTGGATTTGACTCTTTCTTGGACTTCTGGTTGAGCTCTACGTGATCCCGATCCACCCATTGTAGCTTTCGAGATCTTTGCTTCGCCTTGGTCGTTTTTCTTGAAGGGTAACCCACACGAATTGACTTCTTTAAGAGTAGAACAATCCGAGACAAGTTGGTCCAAAAATTTAGCTGCTGGACTATGACGACAAATACTGAAACAATTCTGATCAATGGATTGTAATGCACAACATTCACATGCCAAGTCGTCTGGTTTACAATCTTGTAATCTGGAAAGAATATCATTGGAACAATAATTCAATTTCATCAATTGTTCCCCATCCTAAGAGGTTAGTAAGCCCTATCATACCACATGGGAACCACTTACACAGAAGTCATAGACTCTGATATTGGGATTGACATAGCTACCAAACTCAGGTTCCTTTTCTTTTGCTGCCACTACAAGGGAAAGAAGTGGGGCAAGTAAATAGAGACACTTCATTGCTTCAAAAAGGGGGTAAAAAAAAGGGGGTACACTTTTTTTTATATGACATTACACAAAGTCTGGTTATTCATCACAGATCAAACAAAACTTTTCAGTGCCTCCCGATAATCCGTAAATACACTTATCATGAAAGCCGTGACCACACGAGAAGATTGAGATAGCAGAGACTTGTTCTTCGTCCATACCAAGTTTGGCAGATCTCCAACTGTCGTACACTTGATTGGGGGTGTTGTAGCCCCAAAGAACTTTACCACAGGCATCACATTCGGCCTTTTTGGAGGTCAAACCTTTCAACCGTAACCCTTCAACGGACATTAGTTCGGTGAAGATTTTGGAACTTATGATTTTGAGGATTGTCGACTGTAAAGTGATGTCATGTTTATGAGAGAGGAAGATCTCGGAGAGAATGAGTTGGACATCTGAAAGTCTGGTCAGTTGTTCCTTGGAGGATTCCGTCAAGAATTGGTTGAACACGTTGAAAAAGGAAAAGTCGTTTTGGTCAGACTTGGTCAAATTCAAGTTGGTGAAGGCATCCTGGACCAATCTTTTTACGGTGTTAAGGATATAAGTCTCGTGATCGGTAAGGGGTTTATCTTGAAGATATTCGTTGACTGCCTTTAAGATGTCCACTGTGGATTTGGTCAAGGTCAACCACATCCATTCTTTGGTGCTAAGGACATTATTGTAAGGTTTGACAACTTTATAATCGCAGATATGGATCCCTAGGAACAAATATTTCCAAAGATTGGACTCGATACCAGTGAACTTCTCAAAGGGGGAGACTCCGTTTAAAATGTCAATTATCTCTTCTTTGTACGTCTCAAGTTGCAGAGCAACTTCTTCAATACAAGGAACGTAATCTTCAAGCGATTCCAAGATCTTGATCACACTATCAATGGCTTTATTTTGTTTGAGAGTTGGGATCAACTTTGTCTTCATCTCGGCATTGGTGATGTTGTCGATGATGTCGTACAATTTGTCATGGTCGAACTTTGATAATCCCTCGATGTACTTGTGATACAACTTTTCCCTGTCTCTTTTGTCTACGCCAGTTAAATTGCCCAATTCGAAGAGTTTGGACAAATAATGATACGCAAAGTCTTCTTCGCAACTGAGGACTTGAATATGTAAGTCTGGACAGTACTTAGTGACAAGTTTGATCATCTCATTAAGATCTTCACTGATCAAGTCCTGAAAATTCTTCTTCATGAACCGTTTGATCTCCTCTTGTTCTGAATAATTGCCCGTAGTGAGCTCGAAACATTTACGCACTATATCAGAATCCTTCTCGTAATTGTTGATCTTCTTATGAAGGACGTCTTGTTCCAACCTTGCTCGTTGTTTGTTCTCCATCCAGATCTCTAACACTTTATGGAATCGTTGTTCTGATCTATAGACAGAGAATAAAACGTCGTAAAAGCCAGCTCTTTGGAAGAAGTAGATGAGATCGTTTACGTTGAGGGGATGATAAACCGACAAGAGACTTTGAAGACTCAATTCACAATCTTCCTTGAACTCAGAACTAGGATACGAACAAAGAGCTTCCACCAAATCTTCACATGTGGAGTCTGAGAGATCGATAAACTGTCTGAATTTCGGGTAATTACGAGCGACAAAGATGGCCAAAGAAGTGTTGTCTTCGTCGGAGAAATCTTCTCTATTCAACTTGAACACATCGAACAAGATATTGAAGATGTACTGTCTCGTGATGCTCAGGTCATTCCCCTCTTCGTTGAGGAAATCATCTTCAAAGATCTCGTTCAAAGTACCCAACATCTCAAAGAAGTTGAACTTCAAAAGGAGATAGAAGTACGGGAACAGTGGTTCTAGGTCGATGTTTTTTACGATATGGATCTTTCCAGCTCCATTGGGCCACGACATCGAAGCTCCACTGAATAAAGCATTGTAAAGCTTCAGTTTTGTCGATCTCATCTTCTCAAAGTCGATCAAGTTTTCCGTCGGATATTGTCTTCCAGTCAAGACGTAGGTCAAGTAACCGTAGACCCTTTGCAGATCGTCCTTCAATTGGGGCTTACCTGACCGGTTGAAGTCTACGATCATTTTGACAAAGTCGAAAAAGGGGGTGATGTAATCATCGAGAGCCACATTCCAGATGTAGACAAGACAATCTAGAAGGTGGTATTGCTCACAAAGAGAGACGGTGAGGTCGATATCAAGGGTAGAGATATCAAGTAAACAGATAAGCTCTTCAAGTTCTTGTCCCTTGTCGGAGGTTGCAAAGTCTCTCACTAACAGTTTGAGTACCAGTGGAGTCAAATTGACAATTTGGCCCAGATAAATGAACGACTTGAGTTTGTCTAGAAAGAGAGACGTCATGGAAGAGAGCTCGAATTTCTCAAAGACGAGATCCAAGAATTCCATAGGGATCTTCCCTTCGAAATCAACATAGATTTGAAAGGTGATATCGAGTAATTTGTTAAGGATTTCCTCCGAAGGTGACTTGAAAATAAAGTCAAGTGTAGCTGAAACAAGGTCGATGGTGTTCTCTTGAAGAATGTCTTGTCTCTTGAAAGGTTCAGGTGGAAGTCCATAAAGTGCCACTTCCTCCTCTGACCCAGTATAGAACGATCTAATCTGGGTCAAGGCTTCTATATATTGTCCCTTCTTGATCATGGACATCAAGACATCTGCCCAATTACTCAAAGAGGTAATGTAGACTTCTCTATCACCGATGATGTAAACTCTTCCCTTCAACGATCTAAAAGCTCCTGAATAGGAATAAGGAAGGAGCTCTTCCGAGTTGTATAAGGACAATCTACGGATATTTTTGGTGAGTAAATCCACCGTTGTAAGAATTTGCATGGTAGCCTCGTTGATCATCAACATACGATGGCCACTAGTCAAGATGGCTATCACCTTATCGTTGATCCACTGTACTGCCACTATCGATTCCTTCCCCGTCCATCTCTTTTTGTTCTCAAACTTGACGAAAACACTCTCTTCTCCCGTCTCTTCATTCGTCATGATCTCATGATTGACGTCAAAGACGGTCAAGACATTGGACCAACAATAACAGATCTTGGCTGGAGAAGTCTTCAAAGCAGGGAACCATGCAAGACATCCTGTCGTTGGAAGGTTCGGAGAGACTGCGCGAGGTCTTCCGACTTTGAAATGTGTTTGTAATCTTGGAGCAAGAGAAATGACTATAAATGCATGCGGAGTAATGATCAGAGTTAATCCCATTGGGTCCGTTGCCTGCTTGTCGAAGGCCAATGGTAAGATGGAGGAGCCCAATATGGGACTGGGTGTAAGATCGTGCTCATATTTACCCAAGATCTTCCGACTTATCACGTGATATCCAAGGACATTTCTATATCCATTGTGATAACACAAGACTCCTTTATTGTCGGAAGAGACCAAAGCCGTATGTCTTTGACCTACGAAGTTGATCTGGTGGATGGTGGAACCCAAAAGATGACCCTCACGGGTTCCTTTTATAAGATCCTTTTGAGTGAGAGGAAGAATTGTGAGGACTGGGGCTGGTAATTTTTCAAGGTCCCATAGAAGGATCGTTCCCGTGTCGTAGCCCACCGCCACGTAGGTGGAATCTGCAGAGACTGCTACTGCCGTTGTTTTGCCTGCTTCCAAACTACTCTTATTTGAGAGGATTTGGTGGGAGTTTTGGTAGAGATCAAATACTATGGTGTAACCTTTAGAGGTGACTAACAGTATTATATCACCTACTGCGATAGCGTCAATTGTGCCGTGTTGGTACAAAAAGTCGGGTGTGTTGATGATATTACAAATCGACTTGAGTCGAAGTACCTTGACTATTCCATCTTGGGGAGACACGGTATCCGAAAGGCCATTCCTCGTGACCTTTTGAGGTGATCGCACAAGAAGCTGACTTATACGAGAAGTGATACGTTCCTCCAATCTCTTCCGACGAGGGGAAAGGGGAGGACCTTGAGAGGTAATGGGAGTCTCCTGGGGATGAACAAGACTGGTCCCGTCTTTTAGTAGCTCAATTGAGGGAGCCTGGGGCGTGGAGGGATCTGACATGGTGGATGGGAGTGGGAGTAAGAGCTTTATATGGATTTTTTTTTATATAGAGGATGCTTACCAGTGGGTGTAGTAGGGAAGTGTTAGACAGCAGGCTTGAGACAGCAAGCCTGAAGCAGACCGCATACCGCATACCGCGTACCGCTGACCACAGACTGCAGACTGCAGACCTCAGGTCGGTGACCTGAGGTACCATTACTTTCAGGCTTCCCCTGCTACACTCCCTTCAGTCTCTCCTTACTATACGACTAAACAAGTTTTTGCTTTACAAAGAAGCCCTTCAAATGGTACATTTGATACGCACCGACGGCGACCAAGATGACGATCTGGACTATTGTGTACTTGAACAGCTTCGAGTTGACTCTTTCACTGGTATCTCTGAAATCTCTCTCTCTTTCTCTGATCAATAATTCCTCATTTTTGATCGACTCCAACTTTCTGTTCAAGGACTTGACTCTTTCGTTCAAGCTTTGGAAATGCTTGGTTTTCTTCGAATCCAAGACGGAGTCATCTCCTACTTCGATATCGAAGATGATCTTGGTCTTGATCTTGGCAAACCACCCGCCGAATTGAGGCGACAAGCAAATTCTATGTTCTCCGCTTTCCAAAGCACTGAAGGTGAATTCACTGGTGGCTGGACCCTTTTGATTCACGACACGATGATCGTTATCGAAGACTTCTTCGATGTAAACGTTGACACCCAATTTTTCCTCATTGAAGCTGCCTTCCACGTCGGCGGGTTCCACCTTATATTTGCCCACAAGCAAGGACCCTTCGACTAATTCCTTGTAAAAACACTTCTTCTCTCCACCTTCAAGGTAGAAATGGAACGCACTGACCTGAATGGCGTATAAAATAAAGGTAAGTATAGCTATTCTCATGGTATGTATGTGAGGTGAGTGATCTGTTTGTTGTTCAATTGATGAAAAAAACGCGACTACGAAAAGAAGTGAGGGAAAAATAGTAAGAAAGTGCCAGAGAGTGCCAAAGAGAAAGTGTAGCAAAAATAGACAGAGAGAAAGTGCTAACAAAAAATAGACAAAGAGAGAGAGAAACTACAAAAAGTGCTAACAAAAAATAAAGCCAAAATCAGAGCCAGTCAGATCCAGAGCAGTTGCCGCCACCGCCCCGCCCTGCCCTATGAATCTCTCACTCTTGGATCCCTTTGCCGTTGCAAAAGAGTTTCCCGACTCTCTCACCACGACCATTGCTGCGCTTGGACATGCCACCTTCATCAAATCCAATGACAATGGCGACTACCTTGCATGTGGACTTCATGACGGTTCGATCTGTATCATTGACTTCGACACGAATGGCGTCACGAAGCATCTCCAATTCGAGCATTCGAGAGCTATAACGTCTCTTGATTGGTCCTCCTGTGGCAGGTATCTTCTCAGTTCTTCCCGAGATTGGAAGGTCAATTTATGGGACCTTCAAAATGGGCAGGTCATACGATCCATCGTCCTCGAGAGCGCGGTCTGGAACGCGCAATTGAACCCCAAAAATAAGTTCCAATTCGTCGCCTCCATCTTCGATAACGAACCCCTGTTCGTCAATATGGAGGATCCCTCCAATATCGGCGTCTCGTACTTTCAATCAGTGATGGAGGATCAGCTGAATCTGAAGACCTTGGTAACAAATTTCCACCCCAATGGCACCCACATCCTCTCGGGAACCTCCAAGGGTTTTCTTAATATCATCCCAATCAAGTCCCTCACCATCTCCAAGTCATACAAGTTGAGCTCAAGTAATATCAAAAACATCGTCATCTCCAATACCGGAAACAAAGTCGCTATAAATAGCTCCGACAGGATCATACGACAGGTGATATTACCTGATTTGGACAGTGATGTTTCGACGTGGGAGACTGCTTTGGAGGTGGTGCAGAAGTACCAGGATGTAGTGAATAATACGCAATGGAATTCGATATCATTCAATTACAACGGCGAATACTTGATACTGTCCACTTTAGGCTCGTCACACGATTGTTATATATGGGAGACCTCTATGGGATCATTAGTCAAGATCTTGGAGGGACCCAAGGAGGAATTGTATGACGTTGATTGGAATTATAGGAAGTGTTGTATCAGTGCTACCGGGTTGGATAGTGGTACTATTTATATATGGTCGATTGTGATCCCACCCAAATGGAGTGCATTAGCTCCGGATTTCGTCGAAGTGGAGGAAAATGAAGATTACGAGGAGAAGGAGGACGAATTCGATATAGTGGAAGAGGATCAAATTAAGCAGAGCGAAATAGACGATAACACGGAACAACAGGTGGATATCATAACGAGGGACCTAGTCGATGCCCGTGGATTGTTTATTAAAGACTCCTTTGTCATCCCAGTCACCTTGGATCTCAAAGTAGATCTCACTCTAGATTCAGATCTCCTACCTGAAGAGGATTAAGTGAGGTGATGATGTTAGTGTCCAACACAAAAAGAGAGGGAAAAAAAAGAGGTTTTTTATAAGTAAAAAGTATATTATAAAGAAGACCAATTAATGAACAACAATAACAACAATACGTTCAATACGCCGAATTCGCCGTCACGATCGACATCACGATTGGAACCGCCATCAATACAGGGGAGTGGGGGGAATCCTTTACTTCGATCTCCCACTACACCGAGACGGAAGAAGGTGGTTTACAGTGACAGATTTATACCCAATCGGGCTGGGGTGGATTTACAAGCGCTGTTCAATTTGACGAGTGACGAGTTGCTACGTACTCGGCGGACATTGATAGACGATTTTGATGAACTGCCGGCCTCAAATAGTATGGAGAGTCGGAATACGGGCTCCGCATCGGGGGAGGGGACCTCGGGAGGAGACTCGGTTAGAGACGAGCTGAATAGGACATTTCAAACGGTACTTAAGGCGGAATTATTTGGAGATAATGTGCCTTCGGTGACAGCGAGTCTTCAACAGAACAGTTCGAGTCGACCAGATACGGCTGGGACGGGGAATAGCACCTCACAACAAAGAACACCCCCAATGTCTTCTACCGGCTCCAGCTTTAGTGAGGCGCTCAAGAATTCCGCCACTCCAAGACAGAGCGGGAATCTCTTCACATATCAATCACCCACCAAGAGTCGACCAACCTCTTCGTCATTGGATATTTATAACGAATTGTACTCCCTTTCACCGGTACGAGCAGACTCACAAAAATTATTATTGTCTCCTCAAAAGAAGCCTCGGAACATTTCTAAAGTGCCCTATAGAGTGCTAGATGCTCCGGAATTGGCCGATGATTTCTACTTGAACTTGGTCGATTGGGGTTCGAGTGATATCTTGGGTGTCGGCTTAGGTTCTTGTGTCTATTTGTGGAATGCCTCTACGGGTTCAGTTAATAGATTGTGTGATTTAGGTGAAAATGATACCGTCACCAGTATCTCATGGATCGGCTCTGGTAGTCATCTAGCAGTAGGTACTGGTGAAGGGTTGGTGGAGATCTGGGACGTGACAACGTCCAAATGTACAAGAACAATGACGGGTCATACTGCCAGAACGTCGAGTTTACTGTGGAATCAACATATTTTGAGTTCGGGGTCACGTGATAGAAGTATATTACATCGAGATGTTCGGGAGCTGCTGCATTATATGCAGAAATTGGATGCACATCGACAGGAGGTTTGTGGGTTGAAATGGAATGTGGAGGAGAATAAGTTAGCATCGGGGGGTAATGATAATAAGCTCTATGTTTGGGAGGGAATACACGACAAGCCTTTACATCGATTTACTGAGCACGTTGCAGCAGTTAAGCTGATTAGTTGGTCACCACATCAGAGGGGGATATTGGCTTCGGGGGGAGGAACGGCAGATAGACGGATCAAGATATGGAATACTACGAATGGGACTAAATTACACGACACCGACACTGGGTCACAGGTGTGTAATTTGGCATGGTCCAAGAATTCCAACGAATTGGTCTCGACTCATGGATTTAGTAAGAACCAGATCGTCGTGTGGAAGTACCCGTCCATGCAACAAGTGGCTTCCTTGATGGGACACACTTACAGAGTGCTCTATTTACTGATGTCTCCCGACGGACAAACCGTCGTCACGGGACTGGGAGACGAAACATTGAGATTCTGGAATATCTTCGATAAGAATAAGGGAGAACTGGAACTGCCCTCGGTGTTACTTGATGCGTTCATGCAATTGCGGTAATCAACGGATTGGTTTACTATCAATGTTTTTTTTTCCTATCTCCGGATTTTTTGTAAGCAATTTTGCAGTAACTTTTTCACTAATCTACTATCTCTTTCTTAGTAATTTACTATTTTTTCATAATAAGTTAGCCATTTTTCCTATGTTTTAGTATGGCATTTGACTCATGAGATGCCGTGCATTTTTTTTTTTCAACGATGACTCTTTTTTTTTTTGTGTCGCTTGGGTTTCTACGATAGGGAAAGAAAAAAAAGTGCTTTATATAAAGTAGTGAAAAATTCTGTGGGAGAGAGATATTTTCCATATTACTTTAAACAATAAAACAATGGTTGCCAGTTTGAAGCATTTATTATCTGATGAGGCTAACAGACGTGAGGAGTCGCAGATGAAGACTGCCTTCAAGTACTTCTTTGATCCTAAGGTTGTTTTCCTTGGAGGAGGATTGCCATTGTCTGACTACTTTCCATGGAGTAAGATCAGTGCTGTTTCTCCAGAGGCTCCATTCAAGGATGGTATTGGAGCCAAGCCTACCTCTGACAATGCTCTTTCCTTTGACATTGTCAAGGATGCTGCTGAATGTGATGCTCAAGACATCGAATTGAAGACCTCCTTGCAATACGGTCTCACTCTGGGTCATCCTAAACTTACCTCTTTCTTGAAGGAACACACCAAGATCATCCACAACCCTCCTTACGAAGAGTGGGGATGTATCTTGACTGTCGGTAACACCCAAGCTTGGGACGGTACCTTGAGAACCTTCTGTAACCCTGGTGATATCATCTTGGTCGAACAATACACCTTCCCAGCTTCCTTGGAGGCTGCCAAGTCTGTTGGTGTCAAGTTCGAGCCAATGGCTATGGATGATTTTGGTATCATTCCAGAGAAGTTGGACGAACAATTGGCCAACTGGGTAGGACCAAAGCCAAAATTGTTGTACACCATTCCAACGGGTCAAAACCCTACTGGTTCTTCTTTGAGTGAAGACAGAAGACTTCTGCTTGTCAAACTTGCCAGCAAGTACGACTTCATCATCATCGAAGATGAACCTTACTACTTCTTACAAATGGAGGAGTACACCGAGGCTGCCAAGAGAGCTGCTGCTGGTGAAGTTCATACTCATGAGCAATTTAAGAAGAACTTGGTCAAGTCGATGTTGTCCATGGACACCGAGGGAAGAGTCATTAGATTGGATTCCTTCTCCAAGGTGTTGGCTCCAGGTTCTAGAATCGGTTGGATCACTGCTCAAAATGCCGTTTTGGAGAGATACATCAGACTTCACGAGGTTTCCCTTCAAGCTCCAAGTGGATTCTCGCAATCTTTGGTCAACGGTACTTTGTCCCGTTGGGGTCAAGCTGGTTATTTGGACTGGTTGATTGGAATGCGTCACGAATATACTTTGAAGAGAGACGTTGCTATCGACACCATTGCCGAATACTTCCCTAAGGAGGTCACTTCTTATGTTCCTCCAGTAGCAGGAATGTTCTTCACTGTACACTTGGACGTGTCCAAACATCCAAAATTCGCCTCCGACTTCGAAAGTGACCCTATCAAGGTCGAATCTTACCTTTTTGAAAAGGCCATCGAGTCTGGATCTTTGATGATGCCAGGTTCCTGGTTCTGTGTAGGTGAGACTCACTCCACCTCCATCTTCTTCAGAGGTACTTACGCCGCCGTCCCAATGGACGAATTGAAAGAGGGTGTAAAGAGATTCGGTCAAATGGTCACCAAGGAATTCGGTTTCTAGAAATAAATATAGATAAGTACTTATTATTAATATTCATATATTTAACATCTCTTCTTCTCGGATCTTTCCATCTGTTTTTCCGGTGCGGCTCACTGAAAAATTTAGAGCCTTTTACTTGATAGGAAAAAAAGAGTTTGACCGATAACCTTAAATGTTATAGGGATACAATGAAGGGACAATTGGTGTCGATTTTGGCAGCTACTGCCGGGTATTTTGGTTTTGGAGGAATTGAGAGTGAATCGGTGTTACAATCGGGTAATTCTGTCAAGATATTCGAGAACGCCAGACATCATTTATGGGAACATGTAGAGAATTCTTCTTATCCTGGTGTAGGAATAAGAGTTAAGGAACATGATCCTGGAGTGTTGGGACTTGATAAAGTCAAACAATATTCGGGGTATCTTGATATTGAAGAAGAAGATAAGCATTTCTTCTATTGGTTTTTCGAGTCTCGTAATGACCCGGTTAATGACCCTGTTATATTATGGATAAATGGGGGTCCAGGAGCTTCTAGTATGACGGGATTGTTCTTTGAATTGGGTCCTTCCTGGATGAGTAAGGAATTGAAACCAATTCACAATGAATTCTCCTGGAATAACAATGCTTCTGTCATTTTCTTGGACCAGCCAGTGGGAGTCGGATTTTCGTACTCTTCTCAAAACGTCTCTTCCACTCCAGCTGCCGCTAGGGATTTCTATGCCTTTGTCGAGTTGTTCTTCCAGAAATTCGACCACTTGAAGGGCAATGACTTTCATATCGCTGGTGAATCGTATGCTGGTCATTATATTCCAAGGTTTGCCTCGGAAATTGTCCATCATGAAGACAGTAGTTTCAAGTTGAAGTCGGTCTTGATTGGTAATGGTATCACCAATGCCAAGATTCAACATGCCTCTTTCAAGCCAATGGCATGTGGAGAAGGAGGTGTTCCTCAGATTATCTCCGATGAGCAATGTGACTTGCTCGATGAGATGTATCCAAAGTGTGTTGCCTTGATCGAGATCTGTGAAAAGATGCCTTCCGATGTGACTTGTGTTCCGGCTTCCGATTATTGTACCAAGATGTTGGAGCCTGTCTTGAGTACCGATTACAATCCTTACGATCTTAGAGTCAAGTGTTCTAACGAGTCGAGTGGTTGTTACGAGGAGGAAGATTGGTTTACTGAGTATTTGAATTTACCTGAGGTCATGGAACTGATCGGGTCTGAAGTTGATCATTACTACAATTCCAATGGCAATGTAAGCAAGAACTTCTATGCTCATGCTGATAGAGTTTATGCTTGTGACGGATTTGTAGCTGAACTTTTAGAGAGACATATTCCCGTCTTGATCTACGCCGGTGATAAAGATTATAGATGTAATTGGATCGGGAACCTGATGTGGACTGATATGCTTCCATGGTGGGGACATGACCAATTCAAAGCTCTGGAATTACAACCTTGGTTCACTGGAAGTGACAGTCCTTCCGGAGAGGTCAAGAGTTATGGGAACTTCACCTATTTAAGAATTTACGAAGCCGGCCATATGGTTCCATTCAACCAACCAGCCGTTGCCTCTCTGATGGTCAACAGTTGGATCCTGGGAGACTACAGTCTTGGTATTTGAGATCTATTAGTATTATTATTATTAATGTTATAGTCTATTATCTAGTATTGATGGGTATGAATTTCTGGAACGTGTTCGACTTTGATCATGGATCTGTAGACAGGTCTCCACATTTGTTTCTTGACCCAGTCGAGACATTCGTCGAATTCTCTTGGGACGTAGACAGGTTCACCGTCTGGTCTCTTTTCCTCTTCAATTCTAGCGACACCCTCCTTCAAAGCTTGTAAAATCATGGCAGTGGCTACTTGGGCACTGACCTCATCGATCTCCTCCAATCTAGGTAACAAACCAGCCTTTGGGTTTTCTAACAGAGGAGACAAGGACAGCAAGTGATCTACGGCAGCACTAAGCATGGTATCGGTGATGACAGAGGATCTAGATAATAAGGCACCCAAACCGATACCTGGGAATGTGAAACAGTTGTTGTTTTCGGAGATGACATGGCCGTTGACTGGCTTGAATGGGGAACCAGTGGCGATAAGCAGGTTGTCATCGGTCCATTTCATGATGTCAGCTGGGATGGCTTCGTGTAATCTGGTTGGGTTGGAAAGAGGGAACACAATTGGTCTGTCGTTGCTCTTGTACATTTCTCTGATGATCTCTTCAGTGAAGGCACCTGGTTGAGTAGAACAACCGATCAAAGCCGTTGGCTTGACCTTCTTGACAACTTCATATAAAGAACTTGTATCGATACCTTCCCATTCTGAATCTGGGTCGGCATACTTCATTTGATCAGCAGTGTTTCCAGTATTACTATGCTTAATTAAACCGTTTCTGTCCAAACAATGGATTCTCAGTCTGGCTTCTTCCACGGTGGAACCATGAGAAACCATGTGATTCACGATTTGATCGGCAATACCCAAACCAGCACTTCCAGCACCGTAGATAATGACTTGAGAGTCGAGTAAGTTTCTGTTGGTGATCTTCAAAGCAGCAGTCATGGAAGCCATTACAACGGCACCAGTACCTTGAATATCGTCGTTGAAACAAGGAACAGTGTTTCTGAACTTGGTCAAGATTGGTCTGGCATTCTTGACTCCGAAATCCTCGAAATGGATTACGGCAGATGGGAATTGTTTCTTAACAGTGAGAATGAACTTCTCTACAAAGTCGTCGTATTGTTGACCACGCACTCTTGGGAATTTGTTACCCATGTACAATTCGTCGTTGATCAAGTTCTCGTTGTTGGTACCGGTATCCAAACATACTGGGATGACTCTACCTGGATGAATACCACCACACAAAGTCATTAACAGCAATTTGGAGATGGCAATTCTGATACCACCGACACCTTGATCTCCTATTCCCAAGATACCCTCACCGTCACTTACGACGATGTAGTCGATATCCTTGGATTCACCGAATCTCGATAAACGTTCGCCGATGGAATCTGGGTCGTTGATGTCCAAGAAACAACCCTCTGGTTTTCTGAATCTATGAGAATACAGAGCAATGGCATCTCCCTCGGTTGGAGTATAGACAATAGGCAATAATTCTCTGATGTGTCTTCTGACCAATTCGTAATATAATACCTTATTCTGGACTCTCATCGAGGAACAGAAATCGTTCTTCAGTAAGGGAGTCTTCAAGAAGCAAAGTTGCTTATAAGCTCTATCCACTTGTTCATCCAAAGTGTTTACTTGACTTGGCAATAAACCGGTCAAATTGAACAGTTTACGCTCTTCCAAGGTGAAGGCCGAACCCTTGTTGAAAAGAGGGGAGTTCAATAATTGGAATCCGGTCAAATCACACTCAATCGGACCTTCCACCGATAATCTCGTGATCTTCGGCTTACTCAACTTATGTTGAAGCTCGGCCAGATGCCCGATCGGAGTCTTGACAGTATGAGTATGTAAATGACTCGACTTCAGAGAAGCCGATGACGTCGGCTTCGAATACCGACGGATCAATTGTACGTAATTCTGTCCACGATTCACCTTCAACATGTTGCTATAGCTAAAAAAAGATTACTCTTCAGAGATCTACTCGGATTAAGGTTTTATATAAATACGTCTGCCCATTACCCCTCGATATCAGATGAGGGGCTTGAAAGCCGATATTTGGAACTGCAAGAAAAATTTTATCCGAAAAATTACGCTTTTTTTACGTGTTGCAACACCGGAAAAACTATTTTCTCTCAGCCGCTCACCTAATCATAAATTTTCACCTTTTCCGATCGGAAATGGTCTGACTCCGACGACTGCTGTCTTAGATTTGGTATTGGTTGGACTACATTGTAGGGGCTTCCAAGATTCACTTTGACTATAATTTCTTACTTCAAATCCTCCCGTTTTTCTCCTGTAATACCCTTTTCGATTTAGGCGCGTCTTCCGGCCGTCCTTCTCCTCTGAGTGAAATTTTTTTTTTCTGTTACCCCTCCTCTTCCCCTCTTTTAACAAATATAGACAAGGCTATTGTTGACTACATTGTAAATTAGCCCATTTAGCACTACTCTGCTTAGATTGTTAGGGAAAAACCGTTTCGAGTCCCAGATTTCTTGTAAGTTGGTCCCTAAAATGCCTTGTAAATGAGGACTATCTAATTTGGACACCACTAAATGAGGCGCGAAAAAATCAGTCCATACTCTTTTGTTACTCAAAATTACCAACTCTCCCAACAAAGCCATTTCCTCCTCCGTAAATTCCGGTCTTCCAAATTTCCCATACATGGAATGATCTTTCATAATCTGTGCCTCATGAAGTAAATCGTACTTAATTCCATACCATTGTTCTCGATGTATGAATTCCAGACTCAAATTCCCACAATACACAAATTGCTCCAAACATTCAAATCTCATCAAAACCTCCTCAAATTGTCCAATGGTAAACTCATTCCCCAACTTCACACTCAACCGTCGTAATTTCTCTCGAGGTATCACCTGTAAAAATCCACTCAAATCAGGCTGTATTTTGCGATACGCACTTATCCCCTTTCTTTCATCTTCAACTATTAAACTGATTTGTCGTAAATTGCTCAATTTTTTCCCGATCTGATAAAGAAACGAGTTTATGGCAGTTAAATTGTCGATGGTGGTGGTATTAAGGACATAGGGGTTTCTTGAGAAACTGAGAGTCTTGAAATTGATTTCTAGAGTTTCAATTGATTCCCAACTGATATTTTCGAGATCCCTTTGAACTTCCATAAATGTGTTATTTAGCGTAATTTTGACATTTTTTTCTTCTGCGTCAGTTCGAATCACTTTGTGAACCCCTCTCTCACATGTCAAACCCCCCAAATCTAGGAAATGAATATGCTTGGTTTTACTCAAATAAAAAGGGTTCAATTTTTGCGGATCATAACAAACAGTCAGTTTATCATCCAATAACATCTGACCTTCATTTAGCACATAGATCTCCTCATAGAGACACTCATTAGTTAACTCATTAAACCCCTTATTAACTTGACATAACAGTAGACGATCAGCAAATGAGAGATGCCAAACGATCTCTCGTAGAAGTTCCGGAGGTAAATCTTTCATCGTTGACGTCGAAAATGTGATCTCTTACAACATTGACGGAACTCAATCTCAAAATCCTTTACTTTATATACCCCAGATTTATATAACGCAGCTTATTAAAAAAAAAAAAAATTAAAGTTTCAATCATCCACAGAAGGGAAAAAAAAACATGGGGAAGTCATCGAAGCAATCTAGATGTGTCATCATTGGTAATCGAGACTTCTTGATTGGAAAGAAAAAGAAGCAAAAATTCATGTGAAAATTTATCTCCATTTTTCCTACCAACCGAAGAGGAGAAGGTTAGTAGTCATTGTATTATTCTACTCCTCATCCGAGTCTTCATCTTCGTCATCATTCCAATCCACGTAACGGTCTTGGATCAATTGTTTACTCTTCTTCAACATAAGAGGGTCGAAGGGGAAATAACCGTTGACGTCTCCCGTAGTTAAAAGCGCATGACTCAAGCCGTAGGATTCTCTTCTATTTTTCTCCATAATACTGAAACAATAGCAGGCATTTTCCTTAGCACTCAAGTCGGCAAAGATCTTGACCACATTTTCGTTACAGTATTTGAGAGGGTTGAACTTTGAGATGATAGCGTTTTGGAAGAACCGGTCGATCCCACATTCCCAGCTTTCTCCATCGGAGGTCTTCAAATCTTTGTACTTGAAGCAAAAGATGTAAAGAAGAGTCTGGAAACAATGATAGAACATCTTGAACTTATTCTCGAGTTTGTTACTGTGTTCGTCCTCCACCTCGATTTCCCTTTCCAGAATGAACCGATTGAGCCAGCTGATGAGGAAACTCGTGACAAACACCAACTTGTCCCTTGGTAAATTGGCACATCTGGCAATGAACGACGAGATGTATTGCATGCTCTTCAATCTGTTGTTCAACAACTCCTGTTGCTGAAAGGAGATCTCGATCAATAAATACAAGAAGGAGTCCATCAATTGCTCGTTTCGTGTCGCCAAATTGAACAAAAGATATTGGACACATCTCGTAAAATGCGTAGGTAAAATATGCGATTTGAAGAGCGACGACAAGATGTTGTAAAGCTCAACGTCGCTCTTCTCTAATTGTCCTTTGACAGTCGTGTTCTCCAATAACAACACCATGATATTGTCTAACTTAGTGGATAAGTCACTCACGTTCTTGACGTTTAATTGTGCTTGCTGTATCTCCTCTCCGTCTTCAAAGTCGTCATCGTCATCTTCCTCCTCGTCCTCGTCTTCCTCGTCCTCACTATCATCCTCTTCCTCCTCTTCTTCATCCTCACTATCATCATCAAGTTCATCCAATTCGTTTTGCAATTCCACATCCAACTTGATACAATTCTCTATAATTACGCACCAGTTTTGGAATCTCATTTCTTCACAATATTCGTTCACTTTCAACACGTTCCGTACGTAATTCACCAACAGTTTCCTCTTCTGGTTCTTATTAGGATACAACCCGTGTATCTTCTTTTGTAAACCGTGAACAGCTGTTGGCATAATCTTCAAGATCTCTTGTAACATGGTATGATGGAAGTCGACATCGGCGTAGGTGAAATCGTTGACAATCTTAATACAAATGTCATTCCACCATTTAGGAATACTCGAAAGTAACACCATCACAAATAATTGGTAATTCTTGGTCAATTCGGGGTAAATCGCCACTTCCAAACTTATCAAACTCATCACCAATCCCTGACATTTCCTATTATCCAATCGTGAAACCTCCTGTGAAAACACCTTCAATATGACATTGATATTATCGAAAGATAACAGTTCTTTGCTCTCCCGAGGTTGCTGAAGTTGATAACTCAACTTATCCAACGCTGTGACATCCTCATTCTTCTCCAATTGGTCCAATGCCGCCCCTATGTAACTGCGATACACATGCTCCCCAACACTCTCCTCCTCCACAATCATCTTCCTCTTCTTGCTCAGACTCTCCTCGATCGTAACCTCCGCTCTTCGCTTAATTGTATCCTCATATGGCTGTTGTATCGACATCATATTCTCATATCAATCTATTCGTGATCTGCAACTAAAAGAAATTTTTATATTATAAATTAACTTAGTCTGAAAAAAATTTTTCTACAGGAGATGGACTTCCTAAAGGGGAAATTGCTGTTTTGTACATACTTTTTTTCTCATACCATCAATCTACGGAGACATTCGATTTTCCAGGTGCCATTCAGGGAGTCGTAATTGCAATTTAAAAGAGGTTCTCCCGAGATTGGACATGTAGCTGGTTTTTTAGGGTCCAGATCAGCCAAATGCCGGTGGATACACGAATAACAAAAGACGTACCCGGAGTCCAATACCAGGGGGTTCGTCATGGGCTGCTTACATAAGGGACAATTCTCCGAGGCCTTGATGGAGGATTTCTTAATTGGAGGATCGAGGGGTGTTTGTCGATCTTGTTGTTTCACTTTGGAGGCAAATTCGCTGGAATTTATCCATTCGAGGAACCGTAAGAGGAAGATGGTTAAGGGGAAGATTTTGTTGGAGATCAAGTAAAGGATGGATTTCCCTCTTGAGGCTGATTGTTTGAGTAAATGTAAGAGCATCAATTTTGGAGTAGGAGGTCTTACTAAGGTGGAGGAGGGTTTGGTCGAGGTTGGTTTAGGGTCATTCAAGTCATAATCGTACAGAGTCAACCGGGAGTATCTGATATTGAAGAGCCATTGTAATAGGGAACTGCTCTTGTTCTTGCCGTTCAAAAGGGTCAAAAGACAGATGAAATTGGCCAATTGTAAGGCGAATTTGATCACCGGATATACTTTGATGAAGATCCGTTCACCAGTGCTCACATTGTTCATAAGATACCTCATATAAATACGATCGTAATGCACGTCCAACTTCTCCTTCAAATACGGGACTCCCACGAGCTCCACCAAACTCACCACCAATTGGCCTTTCGTGAGCCTCTTTTTGCTTTCTAGCACCTCCAATGGGATCTGCTTGTTATGTATGAACTTGCCGATATTACACCGTTTGAGTCCATAGAACTTCTCGATAAAAGACCCGTTCCAGTACTTGAGCATCTGGTATTCCACCGTCCCACGCACCACCAAATTGAGCTCATCAAACCGGTTGAGAACACGGATCAAATATTGCGGATATCGTTGCGTATAATACACCAAGATGTACCGAAGTGACGGCGTCAAAAGATTGTCCAATTGCTGAGACGAGATCAACTCGAACAACGTCGGCGTCTCGGCATCCAAAAACCGCGAATCTAAAGATGAATAGTAATCCATGGTAGGTCAGATATGTCTGCTTTCTCACCTTACTTATAACCTTACCCGCTCACTTAGCTTTCTTTGCCTACGATTTTTTTTTCTCAATATTCCTTAACTATAATACACCTTAAATACGTCTAACTAAGTACCCCGAAATCCTCGCCAAGTTCCTCTTTCAGTTCTTCAAGCACCATATTATCATATTCCTCGAAGTCCGAATGTATCGTCAACTTGAAATTAAGCATGAAATCCATATAACTTTGTACCATATTGGTCATTTCCAACCGTCTATTCTTAAGATCGTGTCTCAAGTTCTCCAACTCCAATCTCATATTACTCAATCTTTGGTTCACTGAGAACACGGACTCTTGCTTCTTGAAGTTCACAGCTTGGATCTCACTTTGGTTTTTCTCCACCTCCAAAGCCAAATCAGAGATTTCTTGATTCAAATTGGCCTCCTCTCTCTCGTAATCCATCTTCACCGACGACAACTTGGATTCACTAACCTCCTTCTCCTCGTTCTTCTCCCGACACTTCTCATCCAAAAGATCGAACTGTTCTTGTAATTTGATCACCTCATCTTGAATGGCATGTGTTTGTTCTGTAATTTTCTTCTTCATCCCTAAAATTCCATCCTTAATCACACTTCCCTTCATTTCAGGCACTATTTGATCCAGTTTCAACCCGAGATTCTCCGTATTCAATACTTCCAGACTGAAAGACTCAATTTCCTTCACAGCAACACCCATCTCCTTCACATTCATCGCATTTGACACCTTGTACATCGTCGAATTGAAACTCGACACCAACTTGTCCACATCCAAATAAAGACGCGAAAGAATCTCCTCCTTGGCTCTGACATTATTAGTGATCTCCTCGATCTTAACAACCAATCTCTCCTTATCCAGAGTCAACTTTTCCCGTTCCTTAATCATCGTATCAAGATCTTCCACTGTAAATCCCTTCGACTTCAACTCCTCCACAAGTTGATTCTTCAGTGTCTCCTTCTGTCGAAGCTCTTCCTTGGTGCTATCGATATTTTCCTTTATTTGACTCAACACCGAACTCCAACGTGGTCGACTGCTTTCCATCTTCTCGATATACTCTTCAAACTTCAGAGTGTCATCCTTCAACATCCGACACTTGTTCTCAGCCAATTGAATGATCTCGTTCTGTCTCTTCACCACATTATATCCCTGCTTCAATGACTCTATTTGCGTTTTGAAACTCTCGATATTCTTCACCCGCGTCTCTTCCAAAGCCTCGAGATCTTCTTCGAACTCTTTCAAATACTCCGAGAAGTCGTCTTCCCCACTCAAATGCAGCCTGTTACACCGCAAGGTGTAGTCCACATACATCTTATCCGCTCTGATATCTTCGTCTTCTTCGTCTTCTGCTTCGTCCAAGCCTTGTAATTTCACATTCAATTGCACCATCCAATGTAAGACACCCAAAAAGGTGGGCCAATGTTGACCTCCCACTGCGGCAATTTGCGATTTGTTGATCGTGTCCAAATATGGGTACTTGATCGTCTTCAAGAGGAAGTAAACTTCTTGATCGACCGATTTCTGGAACTTGTAACCGGGATCCAATTTCTTGTATAACCATTGGAAGATGAGCACGAAGTCCTTTTGAGTCGGTTGTTTCAAGGTCTTTTGGGACAAGGTGTGTTTCATGTCGACTTCGAAGGAATTTCCCATCGTTAAATAGTCCATGATCTCTTGTTGGAGTTGTAATTGGGTGTTTTTGTCTCTCAATCTTCTCATGTCTTTGACCAGAGTGTTGTTGTACATGGAGATTCGGTGATTGGATGGCGCCATTGATTTACGTCCCGTGCTACCAATACTCGAACGACGAGCACGAGCATTCGATTCTGATAATCGGCGGGGATTGACGCTGCTCGTGGTGGTGGGGATAGCGCTTGAGACAGAGGCCCGCCCAAGGTTCAATAACTTGCCGCCTTCGGAAAGACGCTTGTTTCTACCCATAGATTGACGCCGTTGCATGTTGGAGACCTGGCGCGGATCAAGATTGCCTAGTATGTTGCTGCGATGGTCTTGATTCATAGGTGTATGATTGTTTGTTTATTTTTTTGACGCGTTTAATAAGAAAAAAAGAAGAAGGAAGGAGAGACAGAAAAGAGAGAGAAGGAGAAAAAACTATAGTGAGTAGAGTAACAGAGGGAAAAACATAGTGAGTAGAGTAACAGAGAGAAAAAGAGAGAGAGAAAAACATAGTGAGTAGAGTAACAGAGAGAAAAAGAGAGAGAGAAAAAGTGCAGTGAGTAGAGTAACAGAGAAAAACTACAGTGAGTAGAGTAACAGAGAAAAACTATAGTGAGTAACAGTACAGCAAATTCTTTCTCTCCACACGACTTTATATAAGAAAAAACACCAGCCAAGAGCGGTTACTTAGCAACATCAGATGATATGGGTCCTATAATGGATGATGAGAAATTGGAGTCTATCTTGTATGAGACGTCCAATGTTGAGTTATATAAGATTCCCCCGCCCAATTTGATGCGATGTCGCAATCATATCCAGGAGTATCATGACATCAATCGGTGGGATCTCAGTGGGGCGAATTTGATCTTCAAGGGGATCTTGCGGGTGAAGGAGCAGGAGTATTTTGTGAGTGATGACAGTGATGAGGAGGAGGAGGAAGAGGAAAAAAAGAGTGTCGAAGAGGAAACTTTTGAGAGGTTCCGATTGGTGGTGGAGTTTCTAGACTTTAGAGATCAGGAATTGTGGGGTTCGGTACGATATTACAATTTGTCTCCCTCGATCACCACCATTGATGATACGTCATTTTATTCTATCCAGGCAGTTGCCAATTCGGGCGAGTATTCTATCATTTTGTCGCTCGATGACAATTTCCGTATTGGATTGGGGATGAAGTTTGCCAATAGGACGGAATCCACCAACTTTCAGATCGTCTTGAACAACTATTTGAAGGATCTTGCACATTATAAAACCATGATCGAGACAAATCGTCAGACGGACGCCCATTTGACCACCCAGATGGACTCCTTACTGATCAACAATAACCCCAATTTGGAAAGCAAAGTTTACGTACGAGAGGTGGATTCCTCGGAAGATGACGATTTCGGCGACTTTGTGGCTTAACCTTCTTTTATATACATATATACATGACTTAATACTCATCTCTCAACCACATTTGTTGTCTCTTGGCCTTGGAGTCCTTGGCATCGACTTTGTTCTTACTCCATTTGGATCTGTTCTTTTCGATGGCCAGTTCGGTCAGTCTTAATTTGGCCATATCTGGGTCGGTACTTAGACTAATGAACAAGTTGGAAACACCGTATTTCTCCAGTAACTCCTTTCTTCCCAAACCTTTCAGTCTATCCAGTTGTAATTCGGCAATTTGTTCTTTGGTCATGTGATATTGTTTGTCGGTTTTCTCCTCCAACAGAGGCATGAAATCCAAGGGAATCTTGACTTCAGTATTGTATAACCTGTTATTCTTTCTCGGATCTTGTTCTGGAAGGAAAGCGTTTGGAGTCTTCGTCACACTAGGAGCTGATGGTGCCGGATTGAAATATATTCCTTCTCCAGGATATTGAGGCTTGAAATTGAACGCAGAATTCTTGGAATTGTATTTGTTAGGAGTCTTGAGTAAAGTCTGAACCTTACTTAGACTAGACTGGTATCTTCTGAAGCTTTGGCTCATCCTGATGTGATGGAAAGTTTTTCAATGAACCTGTGTTTTTCACCATTTTTTTTTTTTCATTTATTTTTTCACCAGCCTTTCGTAATGTGCTGATTTTTTCACCAATTATATGAAGCTTAGTCTTTTTTTGTATTCTTAGTGTCAGGGTATGTTTGTTAGAAGATACTACTCTTCCTTTTCACTTCGAAAAGTTCAGAATTCTGCTAAAGATCTTGTTAATGCTCCTGTGAGGACACGATTTGCACCTTCACCTACTGGATTTCTTCATCTTGGCTCGCTTCGAACGGCCCTTTACAACTACTTACTAGCCAAGGCTACCAAGGGGAAGTTTCTCTTAAGACTCGAAGACACGGACCAGAAAAGATTGGTCCCGGGACTGGAACAAAATTTGTACGATACTTTGAAATGGCTTGGACTCAATTATGACGAAGGACCAGTTGTTGGGGGACCTCAAGCTCCTTATCGTCAGAGTGAAAGAACAGAGATTTATCGGAAGTATGTCAATGAATTGTTAGATACGAGACATGCTTATAGGTGTTTCTGTTCTAAAGAGAGATTGGATACCTTGAGAGAGAGTGCTAGATTACTTAGACCACCTACAACGGTGACCTATGACCGGCATTGTTTGAACAATTTCTCTAAACAGGAGTCGGATCAAAAACTGTCTTCGGGAGAAGAGTTCACTGTTAGATTCAAATCTCCCGACTCGTATCCTCCAGTGGCGGACTTGTTACATGGAAGTGTTAATATTCAACCCCAGATCAACCATACTGACCGGAGATTTGATGATTTGGTCTTGCTTAAGTCCGACTCTTTACCTACGTATCATCTTGCCAATGTTGTGGATGATCATTTGATGGAGATCACCCACGTCATTAGAGGAGAGGAGTGGTTACCTTCGACACCTAAACATATTGCTTTATATAAGGCATTTGGTTGGGACGAACCCAAGTTTGTACATATCCCTTTGTTGACCTCCATGGATGACAAGAAGTTGAGTAAGAGATCGGGAGATATTGATATTATGTCGTTGAAGAGTAAGGGATATTTGAAGGAGAGTCTCTTGAATTTTGCCGTCTTGTTCGGCTGGGCTCCTAAGAAACAAGAAAACTCTTCTAAGGAGTTCTTTAGTTTGCCTCAATTGGAGGAGTCGTTCAATCTTGAGCAATTAACGAAGGGCAATGCGAAAGTGGATTTCAAGAAATTGGATTACTTGAACAAGCATTATTTGCAGGAAAAGCTCAAAGAGGAGGTGTTCATTAAAGAGGCAGCTTCAAATTTGAGTCTGGAGTATGATGTAGAGCCTCAGTATCTGCTGACAGTGTTGAAGATGGTGGGACCTTCTTTGGTTACCTTGAACGAATTGGGTAGTGAAAAATTCAATTACTTGTTCAAAGGACCCAACTTCCAAAGTCCAGAAGCACAGAAATTTCTTCGGACCTTCGATAAGACCGAGGTCATTGAGTTTTTGAGGATTTTTGAAGAGACTTTGGACGTGGAGGGGGGAGATTTCAAGAAGAAATTGAAATTTCAATCCATACGTTTTGCACTCAGTGGGTCCATTCCAGGGATGAAAATACCGGAGTTGATCGAGATCTTTGGAGAGGAGGAGATAAAGAAAAGAGTCGTCGATGCCATTCATTATTTAAAAGAGTGTTAATCATCCAAAAGCTTTGGATTGTTTTCTAATTTCTGTATATATCGTTTCCACCATTCATTAAATTTGGCGATAGGCACTTTTTTATTCAGGTCTTCGAAGCTGGAGAGGTAATTGTAGCAATTCTCTATGATTTTATTGGAGATCAGCACCTTTCTTGTGATTGGAATTGTCTCACTGTGTGCACTTTCTGTTAGAAGACGTGGTCGAGCCAGTTCTTGCAGTTGAGCCATTGCCAGTTGTTGTTCCTTGAAAGATTGTATAAGAGCCTCGGCTTGAGGTTTAGGTTCGATGGAGATTCCTATGACGACACTCAGTGTATCTGCACCTTCCTCCATACCCATATCGATGTCATCTACCATCAGATCTGTAGATGTAGTGGAGGTCGAGGTGGAGTTTCTTATCTTATAAATGGCCGATTGTTTGCCAAGATCAAGACCACCCAAAAGCTTGAAATCTGGGGGATTCATTTGCTTGGGTGTGTTGATTTGGAAGTATATGAGAGCCGTGTAATTGGCGTCGAACTCGATATTGGGAAGCATGAAGATCGTGATGTGCGAGATCTTCTGAGATAATTGAGGGAAATTGATGACGTATTTCAAAGGTTCAACCTCTTGAGCCATCTGAACGGGATATCCAGAACAACATGCACCAAACATTATATGTAATTGACCTCTGTGGGATTAGTTATCGGGACGAGTATCAACTAGATCTTTTATCTGTTTGTATCAGAATTTTCTAGAAGAGGAAGAAAAATGTGTAGACAAGAGCAATTTATTATCTTTCATCTCATCTCTGTCTGAAGAAAAAAAGTTTGGCTAAAAATTTTCTCTTTCATACCAAGATCACCACCTCGTTCCTCTGGGGACAGGGTGATGATCTTGGATGGATTAAGAAGATGATTATATATAACCATTATATTGTTGTCGATACGTCTGTCCGAGAACAACTACGTTGAACATATTTTCCATCTTTCGTTGCTTCCGAGCAAAAAGATGAATATGGGAAAGATACTTCGTGACATCATTTGCATTTGACCACTATCCAGCTAGTAGCACATCCTGCATAGATGGCTTCTACGTTGCCCTCGTAAATCATATTTAAGTAATTGTAGACGACCTGTTCTTGTCTTGGAGTCTTGTCTGGATGTTGTCCGCAATTGCCATGTTCTCCCCATCCCCAAGAGTAAACGTTTCCTTGTAATCCTATGATCAAGCCATGTTCACTTCCTACCGTGACGTCATGGACATTTGTGTGGTAATTGTATAATTGGGCATGTGAATTGTTACCATGGGAGTGGATTTGACCAGTTTGAGGGTCGAATAAATGGACCGAGGACCACATCGAATGTAAGACTAGTCCTGGTTTAAGTTGGTGTAGAGGGAGTTGCAAGGGTTTTCCAAGGAGTTGGTAGGAGTCTTTGTAAGCTAGCAAGGAGAATTGTCTTCCTAGAGTGAAATCTATCACGTCATTATAGGGTAATTTGGTTGGAGTCCAGAGGAATTTGACCTCCTCTGGTGAGAGTTGATGTTTCCTATTACTACCCCAACCATACAACTCACCATTTTCCAATTGGAGTATGGTATGACCCATGGCTGATTTGATCTTGGTTATGGGGGCTTCGAATTCTCGTACGAGAGTGAAAGGGGCTTGTTTGGTGTCTGGTCCAAGACCCAATTCGCCTTGGTCGCCTCGACCTGAACAATAGAGTTGGTTGGACTTACAGAAGAAGGAGGCTTCCCAAGTGGCAGACAGAAGTGTCCAATCGTTTCCTTGGAGAGGTTGGAAGCCTATGATGTGATCAGAGGTGGAGATACCGGATTGAGAATGGGTGTTATCTCCACAAACATAGACCTTGCCTCGGATAAGGAGAAGGGTATGATTACCACCGCAGACAACGGTGGGAGGGTCTGGCGACTCAAAACAGGTCTCAAAGACATCGATATCCTCATCATGAGTCAATCCTAATTGATAATTTCCATTACTTCCCATGCATTTGACAAGGTATGACATCGTGTTGGTTAAGGCGGGTAGGTGATTGAAGAATCATAAAATGCTCTTGAAAAATCACGAAAAAGCAAGAAAAAAAATTTACGCGCTTTAGTAGTCAGACTACTTAACGATGACAGAGGAAGGTACGCCGACCAAGCCCAGATCAGTGATACAAGTGCCTGGATCGTCACCGATTATGTCATCACCACCGGTTCCGCCCAGTCGGTTGAGCAGTTTGAAGGATCGGTTTGCTTTTAAGCCCACTTCTTCAGCCAAACCTTTGAGTCAGTTGAAGGAGAACATTGCATTATTAAAGAGACGATTTCCCTATGTGCCTGGGGAGAAGATCATTGAGGTTTTCAATAACAGTAATAGAAATCTTAGAGAGACCTCTGCTAAGTTGAATGCCCTTCCTAAACCGGATTCGAAGCCGCAACTGCGGAGTATAATCGAGATGATCCCTCAAGTATCACCTAAGAAGGATACGAAGGTAACATTACAAAAGCCGGCGCTGTCGATTGCTTCAAGGTATTTGAACAAAGCGAAGGTTATGTCGCCACCGAAGTTTGATCTTGAGGTCAATAAGAAGAAGAAGAAGAAGTTGATGAGGGGATCGGAGATGACCGATGAGGTTGATCTTGATGAGTTGGAAAAGAAAGTGAAGAAGGCGCGTAAGCTGGAGAAGGAGGAGATCGAGGAGATTTTGGAGGAGGACGATTTCGATGACGATAGTAATGACGAAGATGTGTTCATTACGAGTGAACAGAGTGTGTTGGATGAGAAGGTGTTGACGTTTTTGAATACGGCCGATCAGAGAAATCTTGTCGATATCTCTGGTGTGACTCCTGAAGTTGCCGATTTGATCATCAAGAGACGACCATTCAATTCGTTGTACCAAGTTCAGACGGACGATTTTAACGAAGGCACTCTGAAGAACTCGAGAAAGAAGTTGATAGGAGAGAAGATTGTAGATAAGACGACGGTGACGTTGAAGGGATACGATGCGGTTGATTCGTTGATCAAGAAATGTTCTCTGTATGGAGAATTGATAGCCTCGGAAATGAAGAACTGGGGGATTGGAATCGACGGCAAGGCTGGAGAATTGGAGGTGGTGGAAGTTGATGTAGATGACGATGATGTGGAGGAAGTGAGGGAAGTGCACCATAATAAAGTGATAGAAGTTGATGATGAGGACGATGACGACGATGAGGATTACGAGGGGGGTGTCAATTATAAGAAACGGAAGGATAGAGTTATTCACAGCAACAATTCCAAGAGTTATTTCAAGCTGAAGCCGACTTTGTTGAGTGAGGATTTGGAGTTGAAGAATTATCAACAGGTCGGTATCAATTGGTTGAATTTGTTGTATCAGAACAACTTGTCTTGTATTTTGGCCGATGAGATGGGATTGGGTAAGACTTGTCAAGTGATTGCCTTCTTAGCTCATTTGAAGCAATTGAATTACAAGGGACCTCATTTGGTGGTTGTTCCTTCGTCGACTTTGGAGAATTGGCTTCGTGAGTTCCAGAAGTTCTGTCCCTCGATGGTGGTCATGCCGTATTATGGTTCCCAGCTGGAGAGAATGGAGCAACGGTATGAGTTGGAAGATACGTCTAAGTACGATGTCTTGGTCACGACATATAATCTTGCTACAGGGCATAAGGATGACCAGAAGTTTTTGAGGTCTCGGTTATTCAATGTCGTGGTTTATGACGAAGGACATATGCTCAAGAATTCGTCGAGTGATCGGTACCTGAAATTGATGAGATTGAAGGCCGATTTCAGACTTTTGTTGACGGGTACACCTTTACAGAACAACTTGAGGGAATTGATCTCGTTGTTGCTGTTCATCATGCCCGATTTATTCAACGAAAAGAAGTCGGATTTGGTTCTGTTATTCGACCAAAAAGTCACTACTGCTTCCTCGAATGAACCTAGAAGGGGTCTGGATTATAATCCGTTATTGTCTGAACAGTCGATCTCGAAAGCCAAGACGATGATGACACCTTTCGTCTTGAGAAGAAAGAAGGACCAAGTGTTGAAACACCTTCCAGCCAAATTGCATCACCTCAAAGAATGTCAACTCTTACCTAAACAAGAAGAGATTTACCAGGGATTTGTTGCTACGGCAAAGGACATTAAACAACGTAGATTGAATGGAGAAACGGTGAAGGACGGTTCGACGAACATCCTTATGCAATTACGTAAGTCTTCGTTACATCCCTTGTTGTTCAGGAAGTTTTATACCGACGAGATGTTAAGAACTATGGCGCGTGATATCATGAAGGAACCTGAATATGTTGAAGCCAATGTCCAATATATCTTTGAGGACATGCAAGTGATGTCTGATTATGAATTGGATTTGTTATGTCAGAAGTTTCCTATTAGTATGTCGAAGTATGTTTTAAGTGAGGAACATTTCTTTGAGAGTGGGAAGATCCAGATGTTGAAGGAGCTTTTGAATGACATCATTGGACGGGGAGAACGGGTTTTGATCTTCTCCTTGTTCACTCAGGTGCTCGATATATTGGAGAGAGTACTCTCCATCTTAGACATTAAGTTTATTAGATTGGACGGACAAACTTCGGTCAATGAGAGACAAGAGATCATCGATACGTTCTACAATGACGAGACCATTCCCGTGTTCTTACTCTCCACCAAAGCGGGAGGGTTCGGTATCAATTTGGTGTGTGCTAACAACGTTATTCTCTTTGACTCATCTTTCAATCCACACGACGACAAGCAAGCTGAAGATAGATGTCATAGAGTGGGACAGACCAAACAGGTCAATGTCTATAAGATGGTCACTAAGAACTCTATAGAAGAGGCCATTCTGAAGATGGGAGAGAGTAAATTACAATTAGACGAAAAGGTCAGTGAGGAGGACATGTTATTAAATATCATATAAGCCACTATTTCTTCTTTTTATAGTACATCTTTTGGATGATCGATCTTCCCTTGAGTTCCTTGTTCTTGTTCTTACCGTATTCGATATACAGCATATCTTCACCACCGGCCAAACTAGCCAACGATCCAGCCGTTCTGTTCGCTCTTGAATTACCTCCTCTAGCACGTTTATTGACTCCACCTCCGATGATGTTATCGGCATCTTCTCCTGCTTCGATACCGGCCGCATCTTCGTTCTTCAACAAGACTTGTTGTAACAATTCTCTTCTTTCTCTTGCTGAAGCGTAGGCCAAATTAGGAAGGTTCTCCATTCCATGCAAGTGGGTAATCACTTTGAAGGCATAACCTTGATCGACTAAGAACAGTTGTCTCTTGGTGGAATAATACATTTCTTGAGTGTCCTTTGAGACCAACGAGTAGAAAAAGGCATTGAAACCTTCATCATTTCTTCTCTTGGCTCTCAAGATTCTTCCCAATCTTTGCAGTTCTTGACGTCTCGAACCGTAATGGGAAGAGATCTGGATCAAGCAAGTCAGCTCGGGCAAATCGATAGAGGTATCACCCACTTTAGACAAGAAGATCGTATTGACCTGGTCGTTGTATTGGAAGTTTTGTAAAATGTTCATTCTTTCCAGTTGAGGAGTGGATCCATAGATGAAGGGTTTCCCCAATTTCAAAGCGTATTCTTGTAAGGCATAGACGTTATCGGAGAAGACGATGATCTTGTCTCCTCTATTTTCGTGATAATGGATCAAAAATTGACACAGCTGGAACTTGGTAGGATTCATAATGTATAATAACATTCTCTTTCTAGCAGTTTCCTTCAAATATTCCTGGTAAAATTCTGCCGTCATTGGACACCAAACCTCGGCACATTGGACATTGGCAATATGTCCCTTTTGAGCCAAGTCCATCCAATTGGCCTCATAAAGCTTTGGACCAATAAGGAAATTCAAATCGCCAATTTTGTCATCTTCTCTAACCAACGTAGCAGTCAATCCCAATTTGGCATGAGCTGCGATGGTGGTGACGACTCTTCTGAACATGGCAGCCGGCACGACATGCACTTCGTCCATAATGATGAACCCCCATTCACGACCCGTTAAGAAGTCCATCACCTTTTGAGAGTCGTGAGATCTGTTTCTCGTGTTGGCTACCATCGAGTAGGTGGAGACCACCAAACCGGCATCGGTCGAGAACATTTCTTTGTTTTCCGAGGTGAAGACAGCCACTTGTTCTGGTTGAAGAGTACACCATTGTAAGAATTGTTGTCTCCATTGCATCACCGAGACAGAGGAGGTACAAAGTACAATGACCGATTTTTTGATCGTACAAGCAGCTGTAATACCAACTAAGGTCTTACCAGCACCACAGGGCAAGACAATGATACCCGATCTAGCACGACCATTACCGAACATCTTACTCAAAGATTTTTCTTGATATGGTCTGATTTGAGTGGAAGGTTTCAAGTCGATGTCCAAGGTGGCATTTCGTGTATCGTTCTTGAAGTCGTATTCTTCCAAGACCGGGTAATCGATTTCTTGACACCGTTTCTTGACGATTTCGACCGATTCATGTGAGATTTCAAACGAATGCACCGTCTCCATATCATCGTCATCATCTCCTTTATCTCCTATAACCGATGCAAAAATATCCTCGATGTCTTCTTTCGGTTTTTCTTCATTAACTTTCGTTCCGTCCGGTTTCAACGTTCCTGGAATGACCAAATCTCCTTGGACAGGTTTGGAAGCCTCCATGAGATCTTCCTCTGTTGATTGCACTACTCTCAAGGGGCCAATGACCTCGTCTTGTAACAACATTCTAAGGATATCGGCTTGAGCACTCTCCACATAATACCTATTATGTTTCAAGACCAACTTGACTTTACCGTACGAGATGGTGGCACTTCTGATGAAATTGATGATTGACGATGCCACGGGGACCTTGGATAATCTATTCAAGACACTAATGATGTCATCGGTTTCCAAACCGACTGACACTGCTGCATAAAGCGAATAAGCCGTGATTCTGTATTCGTGGATGAAACTCGGTCTACTGATCGGTTCAGCTATCGTGACTAAGAAATCCTGGGCTTGTTCAAAAAGCGGGGAGAATCCTTCCAAGATGATCCGCCCATCATTGGGAGAGATCCACAAGGGACGGGAGGCGTGATCTGGTTTCAATTTTAAATAAGAGAAGTCCGCCTTGTCGAAGATATGGGAGACCGAATCGGGTATGAAGTCCGCTGGACGCTCCACGGTGGCCTCGATCATCTCATCCTCCTTGAAATGGATGTCATCCACCAGGTCTTTGATCTCTTCTACCGATTGCTTCACCTTCTCTTTGGCAGAGCGCTTACGGGACTCGTAGTCCGAAACACTCGTGTCGGAGTCAGAGGTGTAGATGTCATCATCGAACTCCTTCCGTTGCTCCTCGTCGATCTCACCTCCATTCAAATCAACGTAGTTCTTACGAGCCTGTTGACGCAATGACATGGGTAATGGATAGAGATGAAGGCGATTCTTAGTAATTTTTTTTGAGAAAAATAGAAAGAAATAAAGTAAGGAAAGTAAGGAAAGTAAGGAAGGTAAGGCAGAATAGAGAGAAATAGAGTAAGGGAAATAAAGGAAGAGAAATAAAGTAAGGAAAACTAACTACGAGAAATAAAGTAAGGAAAATTAACTAAGAGAAATTAACTAAAAGAAATAAAGTAAGGAAAACTAACTAAGAGAAATAAAGTAAGGGAAATTAACTAGATTACTAAACCCTACATCGTATGAACACCGTTATTAATAATTATAAGACTAATCAGTAAATTTGAAACTACCACTAGCGAGGGTGATACTTCCACCTCTATAAGCGCCTCTTTTCATTTTGTTTTTGTTTTTGGTGAAGTCTTTACCTCTGACCAGGCCCAACTTCTCATTGGCCATTTCTCCCCAAGTACCGGCGGCGCCCTTGTACGAGTTGTCTTGTACTTCTGTGCCGGCAAATTGGATCTTGGCTCTGTCTATTCTGGAGAAGTGGTGTCTTTGTCCTGGTTTGAGTTCTTCTTCTTGGTAGCCTTCATCGGCGGAAACGAACTCGGGAGATGATGATTTGGATTTGACCTCGGTCTTGACCTTTTTGGAGGGGTTTGGTAAGGGAGAGGCGGAACGTTTGGATGCATGTTTGGAGGAGGAGGAGGAGGAGGAGGAGTCAGAGTCGGAGCTGGAGCTGGAGCTGGACTCAGACTCAGACTCAGACTCAGAATCAGAGTCTGAACTAGAGCTGGAGTCAGAGTCGGAGCTAGAGCTGGAGTCAGAATCAGAACTAGAGTCAGAGCTAGAGTCAGAATCAGAACTAGAGTCAGAGCTAGAGTCACTCTCGGAATCCGAGCTGGAGCTGGCGGATTTGGATGCAGGCTTGTCTTTGGACTCGGAGTCAGAGTCGGAGCTAGAGTCAGAGTCGGAGTCAGAGTCAGAGCTGGAGTCGGAGTCAGAGTCGGAACTAGAACTGTCAGAGTCTGAGCTAGAACTAGAACTAGAGCTAGAACTGTCAGAGTCGGAATCAGAGTCAGAGCTCGAGTCAGACTCGGAGCTAGATGAACTAGAGTCAGACGACTCCTTCTCCTCAGTCTTAATCTCGGTCTTGGTCTCGGTCTCAGCTTCAGATTCAGATTCAGATTCAGATTCAGATTCAGATTCAGAACTAGATTCAGAACCAGAATCAGAACCAGAATCAGAACTAGAGTCTGACGAGTCCTCACTAGAACCCTCTTCGCTAGACTCCAACACCAACTTATCCTCACCAACCTCGACAACCTCCAATCCCTTGGACTTGATCTCACTCTTCAAAGCCTTAGCAGCCTTCTCATAACCCGAAGCATTCAAGTAATCCAAAACCTTGGATATCGATTTACCACCTGCCATGTTATCTATCTTTGTCACTAGATAAATAAATTTGAAAAATAAAAATTTTTTCCTAAGATGAGTTGCCTAATGCGGAAACGGGGGCGGTGGAGGATAGTATGGAGGGAAGAGGGAAGAGAGGGAAGACAGGGAAGAGAGGGAATAGAAGAGAGGGAATAGAAGAGAGGGATAAATAGATGGAGATACTACAGGTGACTAGAGTAAGTAGGTGAGGAGACTGGAAGAAGACTGACGGTGTGATGATATTAGGTCCTTATCTACCTACTATGCTACTGCTAGTCAGTACACTATAGAGTATAATAGTAACTCACTCACTGCAGTCCGAGTTCAGTCATGTCCATTAAAGTTATTTCTTCCCCTTCTGGTTTTGGAATTACCCAATTCGGCTCCCGGAATTAGGTCAATTGACTCGGAATTAACTTGCTGGTTTTACGAGAGCCGCACAGGTAAAGGAGCGCAGATAAGAGAGAAAAAAAAGTATAAAAGAAGTTATACAGAAAAAAGTTATAGAGCCGTCCGTATAAGTAACTTCCTTAGTAAAGCCGATGAAGTTATTAACAATTGCTGCTATGGCAGCATCTTTGGTAAATGCCATTGATTTGCAAAGTGTTTTGAATTATGAGTATCAGACCGGGTTATTGAGCCGGGTAGCTGATTTGTATGGGAGTCATTCTGCTGAATTGAACTCGGATGTTCTTGCCGTTTGGAAGCTCATGGAGGAGGAGATGTCAGTCGAGCAAATTGAGCGTCTGATTGTCAATTACGAGAACCAATTTGTGTCGAAAATCACTGGGCAACTGAACAAGCTTTCCAAGTCGAAACTGGCTCTCAATGACTGGGAAGTCGTTGCCAATGAGGCCAAGTTCGAGGGGTATCAATTAAGAGTGAAGAAGACTCATCCGGAGATTTTGGGTGTTGACACGGTCAACCAATATGCCGGGTATTTGGATATCGATGCCGCTGATAAGCATTTCTTCTATTGGTTCTTCGAGTCGAGAAACGACCCGGCCAATGACCCTGTTGTGTTGTGGTTGAACGGAGGTCCCGGTTGTTCCAGTATGACTGGATTGTTCTTCGAATTGGGTCCTTCCTCCATCACCAACGAGACCATGCCTAAATACAATCCTTATTCCTGGAATTCCAATGCCACTGTGATTTTCTTGGAACAACCAATCGGAGTCGGATATTCTTATTCGGATTCTCTGTCCGTTGGAACCTCGGCCGATGCTGCTAAGGATGTCTATGTGTTCTTGGAATTGTTCTTCCAAAAATTCCCTCAATTCTTGGGTAACGATTTCCACATCTCCGGTGAGAGTTATGGAGGTCATTATCTTCCTTCTATTGGGTCTGAGATCATCAATCATCTGGACAGAAGTTTCCCCTTGACGAGTGTCTTGATTGGTAATGGTATTACTGACACTTTAATTCAAGCCAAGTATTACCGTCCAATGGCCTGTGGAGAAGGAGGATACCCACAAGTGATCAGTGACGAGGAATGTGAGGCCATGGACGAGGCCTATCCTAAATGTGCTGCTTTGGTCCAGGCCTGTTACGACAGTCCAAATGCCTTTACTTGTATTCCAGCTGAACTCTACTGTAATTACAAGATGATGCATGCTTACACTGAGACTGGGTTGAATGTCTACGACATTAGAAAGCCTTGTGGTGACGACGACTTGTGTTACGAGGAAATGGGATTCGTTTCTTCGTACATGAACAAACCAGAAGTCATGTTACTGTTAGGAGCTGAGGTTGACGAGTACGTCCTGTGTTCCAACGAGGTTGGTAGAAGATTCATGATGACTGGAGATGGACCAAAACCTTACCAACAATACGTCACTGAATTGTTGGAGAACCAGGTCCCAGTTCTTCTCTACGCTGGAGACAAGGACTATATTTGCAATTGGTTGGGTAACCATGCCTGGAGTGATCTGTTGGAATGGTCTGGACATGACCAATTCGCTGCTCTGAAGTTGCTGCCTTGGTACACTTTGGACGGAGCTCATGCCGGTGAGGTGAAGAACGCTGGTAACTTGACCTTCCTCAGAGTGTTCGACGCCGGTCACATGGTTCCTTACGACCAACCAGCCAACCTGTTGGACATGCTCAACAGGTGGATCGGCGGAGATATCACCTTCGGTTACTAAGTATAATACCATTTAAAGTTTAAAGTTATTTACTCTTTTCAGTCTTTCGCCGACTCTGGCATTAATGTAATCTACGATGACCTGGATAACGTTGTCGGGCATTTCTCCGATCAACAAATGTAATCCCTTAGGGATGGAGACGAAGGAACCGTGTGGGATTTCGGAGGCCGTTTCCAGACAAGCTCCTTCAGGGTTCCACGTCGCATCGGCTCCTTCTACCAAGAGACAAGGGATGGTGATGTCCTTCAAGATGGGACAAGCAGTCAGGGAGCTTTGTATGGCAGCAGCGTAGGTGAGTAATTGTTGTTCTTTCGAGCATTTCGTGTGGATTTCGGAATCGGACACGACTAAAAGCTCGTCTTGCATCAAGTCGTTCAAGATTCGATGGTCGAATTTGGCATAGAAAGATTTGGTAGTCATGAACCGACAATAGTCGGCTATTGAGGTGAAAGTGTCTTTGATGGCGTAGTTCAATTTCGAGAGCAAAATAGCAAATCCCTTCTCCAATTCGGCGGACTGTTTGAGCTTCATTACTGGTTCTATGGAGATGACGGAGTCCAAGGATTGTGGCTGGAGATAGGCTGCGACTAACAGTTCATGTCCACCCAAAGAATGTCCAATGACGATGTTGAGATGACTCTGGTTGAAGTCCGGCTGAGTCAATTCGTGTTCTAGAACAGCAATGCAATCACGTGCACCATCGGCCCAAAGATAGTCTTTACCTAATTTGGAGGTGTTCAGTATAGCAGAGTCGCCATGATTGACGGCGTCGATCAGAAGCAGACAATTAAGCTGGAATTTGTGGGATGGGCGATCTTTCATAAGTTCCGTCACATAATAATTCCACAAGGCCTTGTTCATTCCCGTTCCATGGAGGAAGACCAAGTTGACCAACGGTTTAGTGAGACGGTCCGTGTTGATGTATTTGTTATACACGACCTTCAATTGGTCGTGTGGATGAGCTGTTGATGTGGTGGTGAGACGGGGAGTGGCCGCATCAATAGTGATTTTCTCCTTCTTCATCCCTGGCATCGGTAGCAATGTGAAATGTGGGGAACCTTATCGGTATTATATAAGACTTTTTTTTATCGCCGAATGAGAGGGGAGTCATGAGATGCAGGTACGTAAGGAACTAAGTTAGTTTAGTCTTAAAAGTGGCGATAGTTTGACGATGTAGTCTGAGCCTTCCCATCCTTTTCTCTTCATTGTCTCTCACCTTCCTTCTATCTCGCTAATTCCTACCTGTTATCCTCCTCATCAGACATGGCTTATTTTACTTAAAAAAAAAAGTAGCGCGGTATCTTTAATAAATAGTAACGTCAATTACAGATGAATCCATCACTGGATGAGGTGTTTTTGAGTGAGCGGTCGAGTTCTGTATCTCCCTGTGGGGAGGTACCGGGACCCATTGATAAAGACAAGCCCAGTCCGCAGCCACAAGACGATCTTTTACTGGCTACATCGGGTAATCCAACGGCGGTACTTGAGTTAGATATGGATGGCAATGTGAGGCATTTAAGTAAGAGTTGGGAGTCGATCGTAGGCACCAAGATCTCCAAGATCCTTCATAAGCCGGTATCGGAGATTGTCGTTGCCGATACGGAGTTCGAGAAGTCGATCTTCACTCGCGCCATTGAGATCATGTCTACAGATGACACCAGTTATAGAGTCAAGTTCATCACCTTCACCAATGAGCCGGTGCCCAATTATTCATCGGAAGAAGAAGAAGGCGAAGAAATAGTGCCCAGCTCGTCTAGTATCGGGTCTGGAATATCGACAGATGGTGGCTTTATAGAGATGGAAGGACAAGGAATCCTTATTCATGATGTACGAACACAATTACCGACCCATTCGATGTGGATCTTACGACCGTTTATACCGGTGGATGTCACCTTGGAACTTCCGACGGAACTTGTCGACAAATTGGGGTCCGGAATCGACATCTTTGAGAGTTATTTGATCTCTCTCAATGAACTGGCAATCATTGATGTCGATGCAGTGCCGCCTCCAAAACAGGTTTTATGTCGAATATGTGAACAACAGAAACCGGCTTGGTGGTTGGAAAGGCATTCGGAGACCTGTTTGGTGGAACATCAATTGGAAGACAAGGTAAGGGCTTCTCATGAACTGTTGGAAGAACATAAAGATATGTTGATTAGTATGATTGACCAACTCAGTGGGGGTCGTAAGATTCCTGATTACAAGGGTTTTAGTTTGCCCAGTCCGAGATCGACACCTTCGAATAGTGGATCGTCGAACTCGACACCGGTATCGCAGAGATCAATACTCAGTAATTTGAGGTTTCCGTTCAAGAATTTAGAGATGTTGGTGCAATATACGAGTGAACTGATATCGATTAA
Source organism: Nakazawaea siamensis (assembly GCA_030569775.1). Classification (NCBI taxonomy): domain Eukaryota; kingdom Fungi; phylum Ascomycota; class Pichiomycetes; order Alaninales; family Pachysolenaceae; genus Nakazawaea; species Nakazawaea siamensis. The sequence continues at coordinate 628,250 of JAJMLT010000007.1, forward strand.
CCCTGGGGAGTTGATCAAGAAGGATGGGGATAAGTTACTGGAGGTGGCGTATTCGCCGAACTCGGAGAAGCTGATCAAGTCGATTTTGAATTACACTTTACCCGATTCGTCAGATGCCACGATAAGATTACTTACGGAAGATACACAATTGATGGCGAGGGAGAAGATCGATGCCATTGAGAGATTGGCAGCTAGTTTGCAATTTTCGGAGAAGTTGAGGACGGAAATCGATCTGTTAGTGTTACAATCGGTGACGATGACAATAGATAAGATTAGGGAGACGGTGATAGCGAACGAGACCAAGTCGGAACTTTTCCATGAATCGTATATGTATGATGAGATACCGGGACCGCATGAGGAGGAGAATAGAAGAGATATGACGGCTTCACCGTTATCGGAGACGATATCACGGCCTGCTACACCAAAGATCCAAGTCAATGATACAACTACTACCGAGACACCAGAAGTGAGAGGAAGGAAGTCGATATTACAGGGACATAGACAGAGTTATAAATCCCCTAGGAGACAACTTTCACCGGCGGCTTATTCACCGATGACATCATTACAGAGGAATTCTAGAACGCAGAGGGAATCGATAGCCTCGGCTTCTACGCCTACATCGTCGCCATTATTGACACCGAACGAGCTTCCAATTCAGTCTCTGATGAGATCGGGTAATAGTGTTTCGTGGGATTCGGGATCGGAGGGGAAACCTCCTCTTTCACCGTTGTTGGTATCTGGATCGATGAGTTCCAAGCAGGTGACACCTTCGATTAAGGATTACGAGATTATTAAACCCATTAGTAAGGGAGCCTTTGGGGCTGTCTATTTGACCAGACGTAAATTGACAGGAGAGTATTTTGCTATAAAGGTGTTGAAGAAGTCCGATATGATAGCTAAGAATCAAGTACCGAATGTCAAGGCGGAGAGAGCCATTATGATGAGACAAGCCGATTCACCTTATGTTGCTCGGTTGTATTCCAGTTTCCAGAGTCGGGATTACTTGTTTTTGGTGATGGAATATTTGAGTGGAGGAGATGCTGCGTCGTTGTTGAAAGTGTTGGGGACGTTGTCCAATGACTGGGCACGGAGATACATGGCTGAGGTGATTGTCGGAGTGGATGATTTGCATCAGAAGGGAATTGTTCATAGGGATTTGAAGCCGGACAATTTGTTGATCGATAACAATGGACATCTCAAGTTGACAGATTTCGGGTTGTCTCGGATGGGTTTGATTGGACGTCAAAGAACGAGACGTGATAGTAACAGTGAGACGATATTTGATGCTATTCAGCAGCAGCAACAGCAGCAACAGCTTCAGCCTATACCAAGACATCATAAGAGGACGAGTTCGATTACACCGTTCTCGTTATCACCAAGTGCTGAAAGGGCCTCTTTGTCCTTGAGTACAAAGAGTCCTCAGGAACCTCCGCTCAGTTTGCTGATGTCTCCTAATTCTCCACCTAGAAGCGGGGGGTTTTTCGAGCAATTGGTGAAGTCGGGGGAGAGAACGATGTCGAACTCGAGTAGTACGGACTCACCTTTGATCCGTCCGTTGATTCCTCGGAGCAATTCGCAGTTGTCTTTTGCTTTGGTAGATGATCCTGATTCTTCTGGAGAGGGACTGAAAAATCCGTTACTGTTGTTTGATCCACAGACTTCGACTCAGGCTAGAAAGTTCGTGGGGACTCCTGATTATTTAGCTCCGGAGACCGTCGAGGGGTTGGGACAAGATGAAGTGAGTGATTGGTGGTCCATTGGATGTATTTTGTTCGAGTTTCTCTTTGGATATCCACCGTTCCATGCTCCGACAGCAGAGAAAGTGTTTGAGAATATCATAAAAGCCGACATTGAATGGCCTGAGTTGTCACCGGAAGAGTTCAAGCAGATTTGTCCTAACGATGCCAAAGATTTGATTCAGAAGTTACTCATCAAAGATCCGAATGAAAGATTGGGAGTCAATGGGACGGAAGAGATCAAGAGTCATCCTTATTTCCATGGTATCAGTTGGGGCAGTCTCTTTGAAGAGGAGCTGTCTTTTATTCCAATAGTGGATGGACCTGAAAATACGGATTATTTTGATTCGAGAGGTGCTACGGCTTTCCCTGATACGACTTATGATGACGACGACGATGACGATGATGACGATGACAATACCGACTTTGATGTCTCGGAAAGTTTGGACTTTTCCCATGCCACGAAAGTGTCGAGTCCTCAAGAGTTCCTTCCGATTCCCTCGGAACAGAGGGAGAGAAGGAGGAGCAGTAGATTGAACGACAGTGGTAGTAAGGAGTTTGGCTCGTTCCAGTTCAGAAACTTGGCAGCTTTGGATAGGGCTAATAAGGATGTGATCAACAGATTGAAGACGGAACATATGGAGCATCGGAACAGTATTTCATCTTCCTCTACGGAGTCGGCTCCCTTAAGATCGAGGGGTTATTCAGGGTCCAATTCGGCTTTGAAGTCTCCTTCGGCAGTGAATACTCCTTCCAGATCCAGTTTCTCGATGGCTTACAAACAACATTCGGGAAGTGAAGATACTCTGGCCGATTCCTCGGGACGTAATTCTCCATTCGCTTATCTGAGTAGATCTACGGACTCTGGGTCTCCTGTACCAAAGGTGTTGAAACTGAGGTCGGCTCAAGGTTCGCCTCAATATGCTGCCGCTTTCAAGGCTTTTGGGAATTCCTTCCAAGATTTTTCACCTTCCAGTTCGGATAACGAAGAGTCTAGGAACTCTGCTATTATGAGAGTGCGTAAGAGACGTAGTTCCAGAAGAGTCGATTCTGCCTCGTCGGAGAACAGCGATTCCATTAGACGGCCGTTGATCCGTTTCGATGTGTTGCTCTGTGAACCTATTCCTATTTTAAGAGATACCATCAAGGAGATGTTCCAGAGACTTGGTTGTGCCGTTGTGCTGATTAGAGACGGAGACGATTTGGTGAGAAGAGCCACTGGTGAGGTCAAGTTTGATTTCATTGTTACTGCTTTGAGAACACCTAAGGTGAGTGCAGCCGATGTCGTCAGATTGATCAAGAACACTGCCAGTGTCAATTCCGATACTCCCATCATTGCCATTACTGCTTATTATAAAGAGGCCATTCTGTTGGGGGTGTTCGATTACGTCTTGGAGAAACCTGTGAGTCAAAAGCAATTGAGAGAGACTTTGGAGAAGTTCTCTTCCGAACGTCACGAGGCAGCAGTCAGTGATACAGAGGGTTTCAATTAAACTATATAGTAACCGTCAGTAACTAAGTTGTAATAAAGATCGAATGGATATGATTCGCCTTCTTCCAAGCTGGAGATCTCCGAGACCTTGACTCCACTCATGTTGGACAAGCCGTTCTCCACGGAGAACAATACCTCCATTGGGAACAACAGTTCTTCGTCGTCGCATTCGACGGAGAACTCGAAGGAGCCCGATTGCACCGTGTCCAATTTGGAAATCGTGAAGACGAAACCGGAGTCGTTCTCTTCCATCGACACTACGTCATTTTCATCTTCCTTCAATACTGCTGGAGAGCCTCCGGTAGGTACAAATAAGGCAGCTTCCGAGATTGGATGGTCGGAACCCAGGAATCTATCGGTGGTTTCGTATTCCAATACAACATCCACTACACCATTACCGTCGTTGTTGACCCAACAAGAGAAGGTGAGAGGAAGTAACGAAGAGTCGTCAGTCTTGCCGACGCCTCTCCATCTTAAGACACCCAAGGATTGGTCATTTGAAGGGAAACCCTTCGATTTGTCTTTGAGACCCAAGGTGTTTTCCTTGGTGAATAATTGTTTGTCAACGTTTGGATGGGTCTTATATTGAACGTCCAAGTTGTCGTCGAGGTCCAAACCGATCGAGGAATGGGCCATTTCTTCTTGGTTGATTCTCAATTGGAAATCACCTTTGATTTCACTCGATTCAATCGATCCGTCTCTTGAGATCTGAGCAGAGACTTTCTCGTTTATAGAGATCAAAATACCATTATTGGCCAATTTGGAGACTTGTTGAGGAACCGGTGTAACTGAAGAAGAAACAACTTCTTCACGTCTAGGAGCTGGAGAAGCTTGTGATACAAGTAAAGGTTGCAGCGATTCAGAAGCTGGTTTCGATTTCTTACCCAATTGTAAACCGACTCCACGTCTTGCAGGTGGTTTTGTAACAGAGGAAGGAGTGGAAGACACTGGTTGAGGAGCTAACGATGGCAGAGGAGAATATGTGTTTTGCGAAGAGATAGGTCTTGGGTCTTCGTAGGAAAGATAATTGGATTCCATGTTCTTTCTAGCCAACTCCTTTCTTTGGATCTCCTTAGCACGTCTCTTTCTCTCTTCCGTGGCTTCCAATTCCTTGTTCTTCTCGATGATATCTTGAATCTTCTCTTCATAAGAATCCAGCTCCAAAAAGGTCTTTATCTGCAGTATGGTCAAGTTCTCTTTATAACCCATATTGATGATCTCGTCAAAGGCGCCCAAGATCTGGAAACAGTTGTCCAACACTTCCCTCTCATCAATGGATCTCAACATCCAAGTGATCGTTTGACTGAACAAATGCAAACTGTCAATGTCTTGTAAAATGTTGGAATGCTTGTTGGTGATCAAAAGAACGTACAATTCCTCCAATGGTTGGTAAACATAACGAACGTTACCGTCCTCGATGGTGGTGTTCTGTTGGTTCTTCAAATCACCAAGTAAAATCGGAAACGCCGCCAATAACGCAGTGATCCGATCTTTACTCAAATCCTTGAATTGTCGTGAAAGAATGGCTTTCCCACTACGTGAACATACTGCTGCTGCTAATACGGCCATGGCGTTAAGTGTACAGCGTTAACTTTATTATACGTGTTTTTAATTGGATTTTTTTTTTGTTTTTTCCTTTTGATTTGGTCTTAGTTAAGAAGACTTTTGAGCTATTATACACTACTTTCCCATTGATCTCTTTGACGGATGAACCAGGAGGGTAGATTGGAGTCGTTGGGGAGGGAGATTTTTATTTTTGATTTGCTTTTTGCGTTTAGAGGGGCACCTGGGATCTTGTAGTAGTTATAAGACAACACGTGATCTTCTTCGTCGGACTCTTGCTTGCCTCTTTTGGACTTTTTGATTTTTCTCAGTTTGGCCAATTTTAGGAGTTCTTGTGGGATTTGCGGGGAAGCTGATAAGGAGAGGTCATTGGAGCGTTTTTCGGTGAGGGAGAAATCGTCCAAGAGATCTGAATTGTCGAAACTTTTGGTACTGAAACGACGTTTTTGGGAGATGACCAATTCGAGGTCGAGTAATTCGAGATATGTTTCGGTCGTGTACGTGGATCTATTTCCGGCATAGAGACGATATTCGCTGATGATACTTGAGAAGCTCCATTTCTGGATCTTACGTAATATGCCAATGATCAGTTCCGTCTTATCCACTATCATCACATTATGACGGGATTTGTCGAGGATCGTTTGGAAGATATCGGCGACGATGATTGGCTTGACGATCATCCAGTCTTCCATTTCATCGTATTTCGATTCGTGCAGTACCAGATCTTCATGATTGTCCGCCATTTTAAGCCCGTTATGCCCGACATAACAAAGTGTCACATCCTTATCTTCGAAGTAATGGACGAGAGCACGAGGAGGTTTCTCCAGGTCGAGAAGGATGACCCATTTGAGGGAGAGTGTGTCGAGGAAGGCGAAATTGAGAGGATCAAGTTTCCCACAACGATAGATACCTTCTTCAACGAGACCAAAGTTTTCGGGGGGGACTAACATTGTATGGAAGGGAAGTAAGTTAAGTAGGAGTTTTTCTTTAAGTAGTTTTTCCTAGTAGTTAAGAATGAGACTCACTTTTTCTTAGTAGTAAATACATAGTTAAGGAAGAGTGGTACTTTTTCTTAGTAGTAAATAGTTAAGAGACTCACTTTTTCTTAGAAATACATAGTTAAGAAAGAGTAGTACTTTTTCTTAGCTAGTATTTTACTACTAATACATAGTTAAGGAAGAGTAGTACTTTTTCTTACTGACAGTACAAAGACAGCACTTTTTCCTACCATACTAAAGCCACACTTTCTTACTAGTTAACCTCCTGTCCAGCACAGCCCTGCATTGCCCATGCAATCGCCATGCCGTCACCTAAACCACCAAATTCAACTACACCGTATCTGTACACCGTATCTGTGCACCGCTTACATAAGTCCCGTAGTCTTTTGTACATTGCTTTAATCCCTCCCTGTTTGGCTTCCTTTCTCTTCCTTTCGCTTTCCTTTCTCTTTTCCTTTTTCTCTCCAACCCTACTTCTACCACAGTACATCCCATGGATCTTCATCTCACCGTTTTGGGTTGCTCTGGAGGCCCTCTCGAGAGTGTCACATGCTCTTACCTTCTCAAACCAAGTTCTGTCACTTACAATGACATCATATCTCAGGGTCTTTGTAACAAATTCATTGCTATTGATGCTGGTACTGGTTTAATGGGTTTGATCAATTGGGTCACCCACCTTCAAAAAGACAATCTCCTCACCTCCAATCCACTCCTTTCCCTTTATTCAGACACCTTATCATGTTCCGAATACTTCAAACTCCCCCTCGCCCAACCTTTCACCCTCCCCCTTACCGAATCTCCTTACGTCATAGCCCAGAAATTACTCGACTCCCTCGACCAATACCTCATCACACATCTGCATTTCGACCACATCTCCGGTCTCATCCTCAATTCCCCCGCCTTCCGTTCCCCCAAAACGATCAATGCCTCCGCAGAAACCTGCCAAAGCCTTGAAACCCACGTCTTTAACAACCGGGTCTGGCCCTCCTTGGACACCATCAAATACCACCACCTCCAACCCAACACCACTTTCCAAGTGACACCCGACTTCACCGTCCAGATGTTCTCCAGTAGTCATGGCTCTTTCGTAGAAAACGGCCGCCAAATCACATACATGTCCAGTGCTTTCCTTATCAGTAACAGTGAAAAATCGATCCTTATCTTTGGCGATCTCGAGCCCGACGTGCTTTCCCAACGGGACCAAAATTACCTCACATGGAAACAAATCGCCTCCCATATCGACGACAAGTCCTTGGTGCTCATAGTGGTGGAATGTTCCACCCCCAACCGACCTTCCGGTGTGCCTTTGTATGGTCACATGACCCCGGAGTATCTCATAGAGGAGTTCGTACAATTGAGAGAACAGACTGTTGGTAAGAGTTTGGGGGGTTTGAGAGTGTTGATATCACACGTCAAAGAGGCTCCTACAGTTAGTGATCCTCGTCAAAGGGTGCTTCATCAGTTAGAGGAACTAAATACGTTACATAATCTTGGGCTTGAGTTTTCGATGGCATTGCCGGGGTTCACCTACACTGTTTAGCAGTGATCACCAAGTGATCACTGCCGGAATTGGTAGAACACAATCGACTATCGTCACACCATCTCGTCCAGACTGACTATCGTCAGTCTGTGTCCGTCTATACCGTTTGCGTCCCATAACCCACAATCGTCTTCGCAAAGCCCCAACTCATATCCTGGCATTTCAAATCCTTGTAAAACTTCACTCCCTCCGTCTTATCAATCACCACCAAACTGTACTTATCCAAAGCCCTTCCATCTCTATAATACAATACCTTCATACATTCTCTGATCAACAGTACTGCATCTTCTTCGCTCAAGTTCTTAGCGTCCTCCTCTGTCTCCACCTTCTTTCTCAACAATGGCACAGCCAAGTAAGCTCCGAACCCGGTCAGAAGGGAAGGAGAAGAGTAAGTGACTCCCAATAAATCGACGTACTTCAAGAACGGTTCACCGCTCTCGGAATCGAACCCTCCAACGACACAAGCATTCCATAAAGGATTCATCTTGGATCTTCTATTGTATAAGAGTCTGGACAAATATTCGTGAACATGGTTCAGTTTCAAATCGTCGCCTTCGACGTCATAACCGTTATCTATTTCCAATTGATCCAAAGTCCTCTCAATCTGCTGAAAATCCGAAATATCCCCCGAAACTCCAACAAAAGTCTCCTTACCAACCTTGATCAACCGCTCAACATCATCAAACCGCGCCAATGACCCATACGACGCCAAGTTGTCGGCGGCCATAATAATCCCATTCTTGTACTTCAACCCCAATACGGAAGTTCCCGTAACAATTGGCTGCTGAGTTGCCATCTTGGGATGCGCAATCTGTTCATTGTATCCTCCGTAATGCTCGTCAGACGGTCTACCCCAACTATACGGATCGTGATTCATAGTTTAAGTGGCAAATACTACGTAAAGACGTACTCTCTCTCTTTTTTTCTCTCTCTTTTTTCTTATACAATATTTGACTTCTTATCCACGACCTTAAAAAATCACTTCAGCACCACCCGTGTTCATCTGTTCTATTTCGACGTCGGCGAGTTTCGAATATTTGAATCTTGGCGGCAATTGATTTCTTGAAGTGAATACTTGTTTAGGCAAGGTTCCGGAACCTGGTAGGAGACCATTTGGAGCACATGGATGTGGTTGAATGGCACCGGATGTTGCTAAAAGAGGGTCAGTAAGGGGCCTTTGAGGGTCGATGAGTTGGTCCATACTTACCAGAAAACTTGTGTGGTCCACCAACAAACTTAATTAATGGCACATGCTTGGCTAAAACGTTGATACTGGCTCTCATAATTCAATGCTATTACCAGTTGTATTTGCACTTAAAATTATATCGGGCCCGCTTTTTTTTCTTCTCTGGAGAAAAGGTCGTGGATTTAAATCCTAAATTTGCTTAAGCTTTTTACAACTTTTTTTTTTTTTTTTTTTTTTTTATTTATTTAAGATCGTACGCGTTAAGTAAGGACGATTTAGAATTGGAGAGATCAATTGAGCCGATGTATTCTAGTAATTATGGGCCCATAAGGGGGGGAGAACAAAGGAAAGGGCATTATAATGGGAATGGGGGAACGTATGATAGACTGGCGCCCCAACAGCGGTATGGCACTGCGCAGGGACAGTTTGGGTATCCGCCTCAGGGGAGGCAGCGACAGCTGCTGCCGTACCAAGGTCAGCAGGTACAGGTGCAGCAGGTGCCGCATCAGCAGGTGCCGCATCAGCAAGTGCCGCACCAGCAATATCAGCCACATCAGCTGCCTCACCAGCCACTGTATCATCAACCACAGCCACAGTCAGTGCCTCGGGCTGCGCCCCAGGCAGGGTCATATCAACCTTACAGACCCGTCCAGGCCATGCACATTGCCCTGCCCGTTGCTGTGGCTCCGCCCAGTTTAGCGCAGATGACCAATGTGCAGCCTGCGCAGAACGACTTCAGTTTCCATCCGACCGCGCCTAGACCAGCGTTACCACCGAAGATCCCAATGATACCGGCAAGTCCGTCTATAGAGACATTGGGGAACAGTCCGCCGGCAAAGAACGAGCTCTTGAACGAGTTTTACGACAATTCTTCGGACGATGACGTAGACGATTTGATAGACAGATACATGGAGAATATGACGCTTGATGACACGAAGAAGAACGTGAGAGAGGAGAAGAAGACGATGAGACCGGTGTCGATGATGAAGGAGTTGGAGGCAACGGCGGACAGTCCGCCTCCGTATGAAGAAGTCGGGTATGTGCCGAAACCGGAGAAGACCGATCTGAAGGAGGCAGTAGTACGAAGTCTGCCTTATCCGATGGAAGAGGATCCGGTAGAGGAGGCCAGCTCGAGTAAGACGAGGGGAAGGAGTTATACGAACGAGCTTTTGGAGCAGGTGAAACACGAACGGCGAGTCAGTTCTATGAAGGGATACGGTTCGGAGTCCTTGGAGGAGATCATTCTGGTGGATCCGGTGACCGATTTCTTGGCCAAGAGGAAACTGGCGATTAAGGATTATCAGGAGTTCAGTTTGAAGACTCAATTGGACTGGGCTAAAGTGTTGTTGAGTTCGATAGAAGACGAAGAAGTGAGTAAGACGTGTAGTTTAAATGGGGGCAAAGTTGGAGATGTGAAGAAGAACCAGGTGGCCTTTTTGAGTACGGCGATTCAGATCTTACGTAAGATCTCGGATAAATATGACGATCCAGAGAGTCAAGCATTGTTGGGAGATTTGTATTCTGGAGCGAAAGTGGCTGATTTGACAGAGAAGAACGTTCAATTGGGGTTCGAATTTTATTTGAGAGCCACTAAGGGGAAACATGCCAATGCCACTTACAAGACGGCGTGTTGTTTGGAGCATGGAATGGGGACGAAGAAGGATACGGAGAAGAGTTTCTATTTCTATGACAAGTCTGCCATGTTGGGGGATCCGGATGGGATGTGTAAATTGGGGATCATCTTTATTAAGGGATTGATGGGGAAATCGAAGAATGCTCAGAGTGCAGTTTATTGGCTCAACAAGTCGATTCTGACGAATGAGAAAGCGGTATTGCCATTGTTCATATTGGCCAAGATTCACGAGACAGATCTTTCGACGTTGAATTTGAAGCCTGAGAAGATCCCGATGGACTTACAAGTGGTGAAGGAGTTGAAGAAATTGAACGTCTACAACAATGTGAAGACCCTGTTACAATTGTATTTGAAGCTGGCCAAATTGGGTCATGTGAAATCGCAGACCCATTTGGCGTATTGTTATGAGTATGGGTCGATGGGATGTGACGTTGATCTGAGAACGTCGATTTACTGGTATTCGAAGCTGGTTCAGAAGGGAGATCCGAATGCGGAGATGGGACTCAGTGGCTGGTATTTAACGGGGCTGGAGGGAGTGTTACAACAAAGTGATGTAGAACTGTACCTTTGGGCTCGAAAGGCCTCTGAAAAGGGGCTAGCCAAGGCTGAATATGCTTTGGGATACTTCCATGAGGTGGGGGTTGGAACTAAGAAGAACTTACAGGAACTGAAAAGATGGTACAAAATAGCTGCTTCACAAGGGTATACTAAACTGTATAAAAAGGTGGAATCCTTACCATAGAAGGGTTTCTTCGAAGTAATCGACTCTCTTGGTAGACAGCAAGACGGCCTTACCTGTGATTTGTCTGGTGACAGCACATAATCTTTCTGGCCCAGCAACGACGATCAGGGAGGATCCCAAAGCGACAGTAGAGGCTATGAGTTTTTCAAAGTCTGGTCTTTGGTGGTGAATGTGCACGTTTTCAGGTAAGTCGACTTCTTTAGATTCTTCTTTAGCTTGAGTCAAGTAGAGCTCGATTTGGACGGAGGAAGAAGCTAAGAGTTTCAAGTCATCGAAGATGAAATCGATTTGGTCCAAAGTTTGAGCAATCAAGGCCAATCTGACGTTTCTTTCTTTCTCGAGTTTCGAAAGTTGAATCAGATGGTCGACTGGACCTTGAACAGCATTACCAGCACCTACTAAGAGGACACTGTCGTATTTATGACAATCTGGAGCAGTACCGTAAGGACCTTCGAAAGCGATTCTCATTTCTCTTGGGGAGTTGGTAAGGAGTTTCAGTAATCTGGAGGTGATACCTCTCTTGACCTTGATGTAGAAGACAACTTGGTTGTTCTCTTTATGAGAAGTCATGATGGTGAAAGGGTGGGATTGCCAGAACATGGTCCATTGCAGGAAGTAGATGTAACCGTATTGACCAGCTTTAGCCCAGGTCTTCATTGGGATTTCAACTTTGATCGTTTGGGAGTTAGCAAGAGACAACTTGGCTTTAGGGAAACCATGAACAGCGACTCTAATTAATCTGATAAAACGATCGAAACTCCAGATGGCCAGAGACAGATATAACCATTCCATCCACCCTAATTCCAAACAATGTTGCCAACAGGACCAGATGAAGAGAACACCAAAGACTATGTGAATAAATAAGAAGGTTTCGTACAATCTGACTCTGAAGTAGTAAAGGGAGAAGAGAACCATCAATCCGGAGAAGATGGTGGCTACGATACCCATTTGGTAGTAGACGTAGGAACAGTCGGACAGGAAAGTACCGTATTGGATACTGACACTGGTATAAGCAGCACTATGGATCATCAGGTCGATGAACATGACTCTTCCGGTCCATTTGTGGAATTGGACGAAGGAAGAGTACTCAAAGGTGGTGAGACTTAAGAAGATGTTGTTACGACCACCAAAGACGACAATTAATGGGATGTGCAGGAAGGAGATGATACCGAAACGGTCACCGATCCAACGCAGCACCTCTTGTTGTTTGTTGGACCAAAGGTAGTATTGGTTGTCGTAGTAATATCTGACACAAACGACGACAATGTGGGTTACCAAGTAACCAGCGATAATGAGAGATTCGAGTCTGGTGGAAAGGACGGTGGAGATTTTGAAGACCGAAAGGGTTCTCACGTACTTGGACGAGTTGAAAAGGGAGGGGATTGTCAAGAAATTTCTCAATCTGTTGACGAAGGGGTTAGTCAACTTGAAGTTGAGTTTCTTGCACAATTTCCAAACAGCTGAAATAAATAAGACCAAAGCCCAATACAGGATGATGAGACCTCCGTAGAGAAGGGACATATCAATGTTGTCATCGAAACCCCAATACAGAACGTATTCCAGGTCGACTAAGGAGTAGTCGATGGTGGTTGGTTGGTATAAGATCTCATCATAAGTACCATTAATGATATATTTGGTGGCATTTTCGTAGATTCTGACAACGTCGTCGGTACTGACATCACCACAGTACAATGCAAGTTCAGGAACAGCTTCCTTCAAGTGTTGCATAGGAGAACCCGAGTGGTATTTTTCACAATAATCATAAATACAGTAATAGATAGAACCCATCAGAGGCTCATAAGTACAAAGAGGTAAGTAAGGATCCAATTCCAACTCCTCTTCAGTGGCATTTAAACCCCATTGGAAGGAAAGAGAATTGTCCATACAACCATCCAGTGCTATCTTACCGGCAAGCTTATACATCTCCTGAGCCCTGACAAGGGTCCCAAGGATACAAAAGAGTGTGAAATTAAGCTTCATCTCGTTCTTGGCGAATTAGAAAAAAGGGAAGGGACAAATCGAGCTCAATTTATGGAGATGAGAACCTCCACAAGAATTTTAAGGGAATGGCCATACCTTAGATGCACAGCAAATAAAACTGCAGGTATATATTGCATAAGTAATAACCCGAATGACTAACTAGCCAATCATATTTTTTTTAGTCGAAAGAAAAAGGCATTTGAAAAAATTTTTAGTGGTATTAACCGAGTTTTCTTCCCCGTTCAGTATTATAAAAATTTCTTTCTGCATGGTTTTAAGCATAAAAAAAGCTTACCCTGATGGAATTGATAAGATTTTTGTGATAAAATAGAGGAAAAAAATAAAATTTTTCGCCCGTTAAGCCACAATAATTCCTGTAATAAAGCGGCGCGAACCTAATTCACCAATTAAACTTTAGGGTTTTTGAAAAAACTTTAACTCTATTAAAAACGACTATACCCAAAAAAAATTGATAAGTTACCACATCTGTAATTCCTCGAAGTAATCGACACGGACTTTTGAGAACAAGATCAGATCTGCAATGGCTACTCTTACAGTAGCACACATTGCTTCCGAGCTACATATGACGATCAGGGTCGACTTGTGATTATCTGATCCATATTGTATGGTATCCCTGATGATCTCATGCAAGTCTGGTCTATTGTAATAAGTCTTTGCATGAGGGATGCAGCACGAAGATGATATCGATTCTGTAGTACTGATATCGACAAACTTTGTAGAGCTCGAAGCATCGGAATCCTTTTCTTTGTCCATCTTATCCCTTAGTGTCGGATCCATTTCTCTGGTCAAGTAAACGTTCAGATCAATGCAAGACCCTTCGAGCATTTTCAAATCATCATAAATAAAGCTTAAGGTATCCCAAGTTTGTCCCACGAGACATAAATTGACAGCTTTATCGGTATCTTTGAGTTTGATCAGATGATCTAAAGGACCAGGAACACCGTTACCTCCTCCTATAAGTAAAATGTTGTCGTATTTCCCACAAGGAGAAGATTCTCCATAAGGACCTTCGAAACAAACGGTAAGTTCAGAAAACTTGTTCAGTTGTAAATTGCGAGCAAGTCTCTCGGTCATTCCCTTCTTGAATTGGATGTAAAATGTCAGATCCTCACCAGTTTTGTTCATCACTGTGAAGGGATGTGACTGCCAGAACATCGACCAATGCAGGAAATAAATAAACCCGTATTGGCCTGGATTGGAATGAGGGTTGACTGGAATGACAACTCTGATAGTTCTGTCATTGATCAAGGTCAATTTGGCTTTATGGAACCCGAAGAAACAGACCCTTATAAGTCTGACAAATCTATCGAACATCCAAATAACCAGAGTCAGATATAACCATTCCATCCAACCCAAAGTCAAACAATGTTGCCATGAAGCCCAAATGAAGAAACCTCCACATAATACATGGAACACCAAAAAGGCTTCGTAGAACCTTACTCTCAAGGTATAAAAGGAGAGAGTAACCATCAAAATACAGATGAAGGTAGCAGCAACACCCATCCAGAAATGGATCTCGGTCAGTTTCTCAGCAAGTTCGTTTTGTTCTGCCACCATGAAGTAACAGGCAATACTATGAATTATGACATCGAGAAACATGACACGACCGATCCATTTGTGGAATTGTAAGAAGGAGGAATAACTGAAAGAAGTTATGTGTAAGAGGAAGTTGTTTCTACCTCCAAAGAGAACAACGACGGGGAAATGCAGAAAAGCAATGATCCCGAATCTGTCTCCGACCCATCTCAGCATTTCGACGTTCAAGTTGGCCCACACAACATATTGTCTGTCGTAATAATATCTGACAGACACCACCAGAATGTGTGTTATCACGTAACCTATAATGACCAACGTCTCGAGTCTTGTGGCTACTTTGGCACCGAATATTCTGAGGAAACTGATCGATCTAACATAATGAGGAGACAAAGCTGGTATGATGAACATCAGTCTTAAAGCATTCATTTTCATGGAATGGATCAATCTGGAATGTACCATGAATTTGAAGATGGCCGAGATAAGGAAAACGAACCCCCAATACAGCAAGATGATTCCTCCGTAAATGTTCGACATATCAAGATTGTCGTAACAACCCCAATACAGTTCGTATTCCAAATCCACCATTGTCAAATCGTAGTGAACAGGATAAAAAAGAGTGTTGTTAGACCGATAATCGAAATCTTCAACATATTTGGTGGCATTGGCAAAGCTCTCTCTTAAATGTTTGTTGGTGAAGTTCTTTCCGCAATATTCACGCATCTCGGAGTAACTTTGAGTCATGATCTTGTAAGGGTTCTTGTCTAAATAGTCGACAGCGTAATCATGAATACAATACAACACCGTTCCAAGCAGAGGTGGATAATTACAGGAAACATAGTAATCATCCAGCTGCTCCGTACTCGAATCATACCCCCAATCAAAGTTAAGTGAAGCATCCAAACATGCCATCAGAGCCATTTTACCCGGAATCTTGAACTGCTCTTGGCATTTTACCAAAGGAGTAATTACTGCAATTAAAGCTGCGGTAGCTACTTTGAGACGCATTATGGACAATACGAATCAAGGTGATGAAAGGCAGGGATTGCATGTCTTTATATTTTCCAAGAGATGAGGCAAAGACGGCTTTTGAGCGAATTTGAAATGTAAGCCCGGTATTATTTAGTTGACTGCACATATGCGTATATACGGTGAAAGCTTATCAGGTCATATTATTAACATTGCAGAACATGTGATTGAGAAGTTTGGTTTGAATGAGGAAGAACAAAAAGAAATTTGCATCATTCCTTCTGCATGAACTTACTAGTCAAATAAAGTTTTGACGAGCTGAAAGTTTGGTGATCTTTGGATGGGGATCAGCTGTGGTTGTTGGTGAAAAACTGTGCTTGGAAAAGCATCGGAGTTGATCATTCGAGGTAAGTTAATGAGATGTGTTTGTGTTTAACGATATGTAGTAATGAGTCTAAAAATAGTCACGCGAGTTTTGTAAACTGAGGCTTTGGGACAACAAATATCCTAATTAGGGTTAACTTATGCATATTGGGCAGATGGAATGTATTGTTCTCTCTCTTTTTTGAGCTCATTCTCTTGTCAAACTTTAAATCAAACATCGAAAAGGGAACTTTTTACCCCTTTGTGCCTGCCGAAGCACCGTATTTTTTTCCTTTCTCGGCATTACCCTGAGGCCGCCTCATTCTCTTCTCTTTCAAGGCTTAAATAAAATCGCGTCGCCCAGATCACATTCCGCACTGTAGCCATGAGAATTTCGGATCAATCAATCGCGATTCAAAAGTCCATACATCGATATCAGGGTCCTTTCCCAATCTGTCTGTAGATCCATCTCTGGACAAAAAAAAACTTTAAGCTCGGAAGCCGCCTTGAAAAAGCACAACCTTCAAGTAAGATATTGAGGCAAAGACACTCAGTACAATAGACTGTGGTATCTTGGCACACTACCGGAAACTTAATTTAGCCCTGATCGAAGTTTTCCTTGTAAGGCATTTGTAGATGCGATGCGACTATTTTAGTAGCAAAAAGATAATGCTTAGAAACTTATGTTACGTTCAATTTGTGCCGGCTTTAGGCGCCTTTTTCAGACCGGAAATAACTCATGCATGTCTCGGAACTTGTTAGGAGCTAAGTTCCGTATCCGAAAAAGTCCTGAATGTTATAGGAGTTGATGGTATAGTTTTAAGAGATAAGAAAGTGGATATAGTTTCGGTGATCTAGTACGGTGCTCATAGAAGCCTGCTCGCCTCGCAAGGCTGATAAACTGAGAGCGAATATTCGCAAACATACGGGTTCTAAGCAATCAAGTTGATGTGGGTCGTGTAAAATACAAGATTAGAGTTTAAAATAGAGACGTGCGAGGGCTAAAAAAGTGGTCTAATCGTATAATGCTGAAAAGCGAAAACGGCAGTATTTACGAAGATGAAAACAGTACGATACTTGAATGGTGTATGTACTGCTATCAACTGCCAAAAAACACCGGAATGATATCGGCAAAGGTTTCAGATTAACAATGCCTCTTCTCATTTTGGGTTTAAGATTAGAGAGAAGTTTCGGTGATTACGTATGCAGAGAATTAGAGCTAAAATAGGAAAGAAGCTTAGAGAACAATAAATAAGGTTTTGAGTGCACTGAAATACCACTGACTGAAATTTTCGGGCTTTCTTTGCATCGTATACTAGTCAAGTTCCACCCGAGATCTGATGTGCTGCTGCTTTGTGGCACAGAAAAAAAAAAGTTAACCGAGATTGACAGACAATTAGCTTTATAGTTCAACTTTATTTTGTTGTCTGTACAGTCTTAATTTGGGGTGGGAAATTTTACTTTTTCGTTTCACTTTTTCTCGTTTTCGTGCGGCTGAAAAAAAAAGATGGGTCTCCCCAACAAAAAAGGTGCATAAAAGGGATCTTTCCGAGATGAAATTGAGGTGGGAAAAACCTTCCGAGCCAACAATAAGGAGGTGGTGATTAGTAATTGTAGGATAGATAATGAGAAGGGTGTCTTTTAATGACGTCTTGTAGAATTATTAAGAATGAGTGTTACTTATTTAGTTACTGGTGCTAATAGAGGACTTGGCTGGGGTCACGTCAAACACATTGCTCAGCTTGCTGATAGTTACGTCATTGCAACTGCAAGGGATCTTGAGAAATGTGAGGAATTGAAAGCGTATGCGGCTGAACGTGGCAATGTCAAAGTGCTTGAATTGGCTGTAGAGAATGAGGAGAGTGTAGAGAGATTTGGTGCGGCTTTAGCTGAGATCCCCAATTTGAAGATCGATTTCTTTCTCTCCAATGCCGGTATAGCCCGGAGTATGGGCAATGTTGAAGTCAATGAGAGACAGAATTACGTTGACCACTTTATGGTGAATGCTTTGGGACCAATCGAGGTTTATAAGCATGTACAAAAGTACTTGACTGAAGGTTCGAAGATTGTCTTTATTAGTACTGTCATTTCCAGTACGACAAACCTTGGAACTTTCCCTCTCGCTTCTCCAGCTTATGGAGCTTCCAAACTGTACTTGAATTACATTGCCAAGGAAATCAGTGTTGAGAGAGGCGGGAAATCTATTGTCGTGGCCATGCATCCGGGGGCTGTTACTACTGATATGGGGAAGAGAGTTGCTGAGTATTTTAAGGGTCAGCCTGAGATTGAGAAGGGTTTTGTTTTCCTTACTCCAGAAGAGAGTGTTAGGGCTCAATGGGAAGTTTACAATAAGTTGACTGAGAAGGATACGGGTAAGTTCTTGAGCTACGATGGATCTGAGTTTCCTTTTTAGGTAGATTTTTTTTTTGTGAAAAGACGTGTATGAAATAACAATTTGAGTTGTAAAAAGCTGTAGAAAGGTTAGATAGATTTACATGGGTTGGAGAAGAAATATGAAGATGATTAGGATTGGATGTAGTGCTATAGGTATTGTTAAGGTATTCAGGGAGTGGTTATGGTGAAAGAAGGATTTCTTTGAAAGTCGAGTTCAATTTACTAGAGAAATGTCTTTTATAGTAGTTAACTATGAGTAACTTAAGTTTGGGTAGAGTAAAGTCAGAAAAGGGAGGACATCAAAGGAGGAAAGGAGGGACGGCAGAATGACAAGGGTCTGGCACATAATTAATATACTGCTGCTGATGACTGTAAAAGTCTTCATTTTACTCCCAGTCCCTTGACCAGCCCAATATCCATGCCCATCTTTTGTCAAGTTTTTGATGCATTTTACGAATTTGAAATTTTTCAGTGACAAAAAAATTCAATTTAAGTGGCTGATAAGAAGTGGCTAAGAAAGTAGTATAGTTACTTACAGAGATGACTAGATATATGCTAAATTAGTTCTTTGGAGTGACAATGTCGACTCTCATGGAATGAGGATATGTTTGTGAGGTGTGATGTAGGACCGTGTCTTTGTGCAAGTTGACAAGCATGAAGAAGGTTGAGTATTCGTCGTAGTGTGGGGTTTCTCGTCCCTTGGTCAGCTCCAGGATCAGTTCCATGATTTCCGGGGTGATTTCCTCGGGTCTATGATCCAGGGAACTCGTTATGATGGTGTCTTTATCAGAGAGACATTGGAAAAGCGTCATTCTTGAACGGCCAATATCATCTCTGAAGCACGACACTTTGATGATTTGCAAGTTGTCCAAGACGAGATGTGCGGGGACGCTGAAGTGAAGGGAAGGTTGACGTGAGAGATGATGAAGGATGGTGGAACGTTCATATTCTGTGACATGCGAGGGAAACTGGAAGTCGAAGGTGTCTTCTTCAGACGGGTTCTGAGTCTTCGAGGTAAGGTCGTAGAACATGTCCAACATGAACTTGGGGATTTCGTCTGGAGGATCGAGCAAAGTCAGTGGGTTGAACGCCACTTTGTTCGAATGTCCAGTGATATTCACGCCAGAATTTAGACTCGCCATGAATGTGGAAATGTGTTGCTAAAAGTGGGAAGAAAGAAAGGTGGAGACTGAGATGAGATAAGATAAGAGGAAAAGTTAGTAAAAAATGTAAAGATTTTTTGCCCGTTAAATTGGGTTGATATGAAAAATGGCAGAGACAAAAAAAAGTAAGACTTCTTTACTTTTTTTCTCAGTTAGACCTTCAAAAACAGGACAAAAAATAGGGGGTGTATTTTGGCTGGCTCATAAATGTGCCCCTAAGTAGTCACACAAAGACACAAAGTTACACAAAGCTGAAACCAGTTGCCTTCTTCTTCCGAAAAGTTCTTATTAGTCAGTGAACAGATTGGGAGGACACTGAGGTGATAGAAGTATGTCACAAATCAAAGCAGGTGTTCTTAAGATAAACGAAGCCTTCTTATGCCCTTTATTGATCACAGTTTATGCCCTGCCCCAGTGAGCCGCACTGTTTAAATTTACAAGACCTCAGAAAAAAATGTTCTGAAAAAAACTGCCCTTTTTTACCCGTTGATTTTAGCTTATTGAAATGGCAGCTTTTTCTCTGCTCTACTTGAGATGCGCAAGAAGTAGAATCAGTCAAGCTAAGGACTGGTAGGTCCAAAGACAAGACAGACCGGGTTTAAAATGGCTTAAACAATACCTCCAGAGTCAAGTTAATTGCTCTCAGAATTACACTGATAATGTCCTATATAGTAGTTAATGTTAGTTGGAGGAGAAATAAAGAAGGAAGTTGAAGTCAGTCAAGAGAAGTCTCAACAGCTCAAAAATAGTACTGGACGATTCTTCATCACCAACAGACTCTAATAATCCCAACTTCCATATC